>OY757188.1:32463678-33119178 GCA_963583895.1 Melanophora roralis | reverse complement strand
CAGACGAGGCAGCATCGTCTATTGTGCGTTTATGTGTTAAAAGACAACATTAAGTTTTACGGGCATTAAAATCGACCCTATTCGCACGGCCCCAATTGGAGATTACCATCAGATCGCGGTTAATCGAAACATTCATACTCTGTCTCCTAGCTCCAATCTTCAAAGAGCTAGGCCTATGGTCAAACGAGTACGAATGGCATATGCTGCTGTCGTCTGCAAAGGAATAAATAGGATTCAAAGTTTGACATAGAATGTCATTCAGAAATATAAGGAATAAAGTAGGAGAGAGGACGGAACCTTGCCGTACCCCTGAATTGATGTTGAACTTATTGGAAGAGATCCCATCTATAGCAACACGAATAGTGCTATCTCTGAGAAAACTCGATATAAATCGAGAAAATTTTTCACTGACACCAAAATCAACAAGTTTAGATAGAAGCGCACAGTGCAAGACCCTATCAAACGCCTTAGATATGTCCACAGCCACCACTTTTCGCCAAAATGATGTTTGATAATTTGTTTTAAAAAGCAAATAATCAAGTAGGATGTAGAGCCTAGAGTGACCCCATTTTGATATAACCATACTATTTGAAAGCAATATTTTTCTCAAATAACTCATACTTGGCTAAGGAACCAGGTTCCTGGATCTTACCTGTGGATAACAGTTATCTTAAATTGTGACTTAAATTGCACCTTGATACCCCACAAAGGGTACCTAATCTACAACTTCCTAGAAATAAATGTATCTTGGCGGCCAGGGCAAGATTTTTGCAGAAAATATAAAACAACAGTCTGTCCCATTTTCATATTGGTCGTAAAAACGGAAATCGGGTCTTCTTCCTTTCACCCAGTGACCCGTCAAGACTGACAGCAACCTTCAACTTTACTTCTAATTGCAGCTTATCAGTTATTTGAAACAATTTCCGTCAAACAAAATCCATATGACAGACTACATTTTTCAATTACAGCCATTTGAATAAAGCGTCTAAAGATCCTGCTCTTAACCCTTTGACGACAAAGAATTTTTTGTAAAAAATTTTTAATATTTTTGTTGCGGATTCTTAACGGTAGGGCAAAAGTTTACAATTGAGTAGAAGCACAGAGCTTAAAGCAATTTAATATGCTTTCACATTTCTTTGTGCCATTTGTTATCTTTATGTGACTGACGATCCAGATAAATGCCAAGGTTTTTTGCCTGAAAGTGCTCACGCACTACCTGGTTTTACTTAATAAAAATTGGAGACTAAGTTTCTTTCACGTAGGTGTACATATTTTTACTCATTTATTTGTTTTCCATATCCTCGTCCATTGACTTATTTGGGCCTTCCTTTTTAAATATTTTGGGAGACGGCAATAAAAAGAGGAGAATGATATTTTGTTGCGTCGTAGGCTCTTCAATAACCAGCGCAAATTTTTAGGATTGTTCTTTAGCATATACTATGCTTTAATTTGAGGCTAAATTGATGTTTATAAAAGCTGTTGCCGTCACTCGGGGTCGATATGAGGTTGATTTTAAGTAATTTCTCGAACAATTGTAACAAAGTTGATAATAGACTTACAGGCCTGTAAAACTCTAAGTGATCCTTTCCAGCCTAAGGAATCATTTTGACAAAAACAACTGGAATTGGCGGAAAATATTCAAGTCGTAATATGACGTTAAAAATAATTTCCTTTCTTGTGTAAGGCGTTTTATTTATTTTATCAAATCCAAAAGCTTTTTCAGAATTGAAATTAGTGATAGCTTCTACGAAATGTAAAAATTTGAATCATTTTTCTACATGATGTCTAGATACAAGAAGAGGTATTTCACTAATAGCAGTACATGATTCGCAAAGAGTTTAAATTTTTTTGAGTTAAATGTGCATAAAATCCCCTTAAATTACGTTGATGTTGTTTGGCGATACGAGGTTTTTTATGGCCTTCTGTTGATCGCCACAGGGGTGGTATCTGAGTATTCCCTATGCGATGCTGCTATATTTTCCTTCAGAAATTTTCTGAAATGGTTTTACATTACTTCAACTTAGTTGGGCAACCTATGTTTTTGCCGTTCTCATCAGGATCTTCTTTTCTCAGGAAAAAGTTTTCCACATCTGTGAAAAAACCCCTGTTTTTAATCAAAATCCTAGTATCATACTTTTAACAATACTTTTTGGGGGATAACAGCTTTCAGCAGTTTCTAAAATGTAGGGACAAACGGAGTCGCTGCCCTCGATTTTTAATATTTTTAAGTCTTAAGGGTCACTGCATTGCTACATTTATCTGCTAAGCAATCAAACAAAGATCCCTAGGAACCAGGTGAGGCATAGTCTTAAGAATCTTTGAAGGAAAATACCTGGTTCCATTCTAGTTTTAAATTACGCCAAATTTTGGATTCTCTTTAACTGGTTTATAACATATTTTCTTCTCGTTTTAGTTTATCATGATTTTCATAGTTACTACATAAATAAGATTCAGTAACTTTTATGCTTCAAAGCCTTATTAAAAAGATTAGGTTAAACAATATGCTGTAGAAAGAAATTTCCGAAATTAGAGAAAAAGCGCAGAAGTTCGAGGCGTCTGGAAATTAATGTTATTTCGGCTAAAGACCTGACAAGGTTGTAAGATGTCATTCAAGAAGAAAAGGAATTTAAGTGCCCCAAGGCCCAAATATATGTTTTAAATGTTTTGAATATTAAATATAACAGAGTTTTTTTGAGAGTTTAAATTATATGAACTTTATGGTTTCTAAGTAGTGTAATTGGCCAATAAAATTATAAAAGAGTTTAAAGTTAAAGCACTGTACACCTTTATTTTTATGAATCTCCTTTGTAAATTAAACTTATGTTTTTTTCTATTTGTATTTGGTTAAAGTCGTTGCATTGTTTGTTCATCGCTGCTTCTTTACTTATATTTTTCCTAAAGATTTCTTTAAAAGACAAAAAAAAAGAAACATAAAAAAAGCAAAGCATTTGCTTATTTATACAAGAACATAAGAAGATGCTCATGAACAAATTCCATTAGACTAAATAAAATGGAAATATAATTTGTATTGTTTTGAAAACTTTTCCAACTTAGAAGGGTAAACACAATTCAACTCAATTTGTGTCTGTTGCGACAGCAACTTTACAACATAAATGTAGTGCACTTGGTTGTTTAAAAGTACTTTTAACAGAAACAATAAAACAGCACTATAACAAACAACAACAACAACTACTACTACTATGAGTACACTACTAAAACATTTACAATTACATCTTGCGTACTTTTGTATATAAAAACTATAAGACTTTTAGTTGCAACAGATCTTAAAATATTTTCAAGTTTTTTCAAGAAAGATATACACAAAGGTCCTAGTACAGACAGACGCATATACTTCTTAAATGTAATAAAATGTGTAAAACAAGAATTTTTTACTCGTACATACACCAAAACATCCCGGTTTACGTAGCGATACATTGATGTTACATAAAAACACTTTAAGAACAGCAGAAGCAGCGGCAAAGAACACAAAATGATATGGACGAAGCTGATTGCAGTTGCTGCAACATGCCTAAAACATGTGCTACTCAAAGTAACTCTATCTGGCTCTAATATATTCTGCTGCAAGACGTTGGAAAACTTATCTCTCTACTTCAATAAATTTAAACGCACTTAGTTAAAATAGCTACTCGTAGGCATAGTTGCCATAGTTGGTCCAATATCGTGAAATTTTTTGAAAATAAATCGTCAAAATAGGTTTTTGAAAACGTCTAAGAATCGTCAACACTGAAATTGTATGAGTTAAATTACTTATTTACTTTTTAATAAAAAAACGGAGGACAACAAGCTTACAGGGGTTTCTTTACAAGTAAAAATAATCAAAATTTCATCAGGCAAAGCAAAGCTAACAAAACAAAAAATTATAGAAATTTTTTACAGATTTCCAAGTTAAGGGGCATAAAAAATTAATTTTAGGTTAAATCCAATGTTATTTAAAACAAATAATTCTTCCTAACCGAAATCATTTTCAGATATATAAATACAGGGTGTCCGCTGGCAAGGTATACTACTTTATTTGTTTATGATTTTTGATTAAATGAAACAGAATTGATCTTATATTTATAAATGTTTTATTTAACGTCGGCAATTATATATGAAATGCAGTACCACCTTTGTTAGTCTTACAATTTCGAGCCCTTTCTAGACATATTTTTCATTAGATACTCATCAATTTCATCACAAATATTTTGTTTGCGTTGCTCTAGCGCCTCTGGCTTGTTTGTCTAAACCTTGCTTTTCAAATATATCGCCACAATTAAATTAAGCGACAAGGGAGTCCAATCAACATCACCATTTTTAAAATAACTTGTGAAAAAGGGTCTCGCAGCATTCAATGTGGCACCGTCTTGTTGATACCACATGTTAACCAATCCCAAAGCATACAGTTGTATCATTAAAAAGTTTTCAATCATATCACGATATCGCCCCCCATTGACAGTTACCGTTACACCGTTTTCTGTTTCCAAAAAGTAAGGTCCAATAATTTCTCCTGCCTAAATTGCACACCAGGCTATTACTTTTAATGAGTGCAAAGGGGACTAATCTGAGAGTTTTCCATTGGTCAAAACCGACTATTTTCTATATTCACATATCCATTTAAATGAAAATGTGCCTCGTCCCTCATTATGATATTTTCATTAAAACCGGGGTTGTCATGGGCGAAGCGTAACATCCTATTGGCATACGTAAGGCAGCGCAAATGGTCTTCTGGAGGAAGCTCTTGTGTCGACTGAATCTTAAATAGAAACAAATTCAATTCCCTGCGGAAAGTTGGGGTTAAAGTTATTCTTTGAATACAAACCTCCTGAGCACCGCGTCGAATTGATCAGTAGTAATGTTTTTAGCCGATCTTGCAGTACGTTGTGGTCCATGCTTGGGCCTATCAGCTTCAGTCCCTCTTTCTTCAAAATCATTCACTGCACGATATATAGTGCGTCTTGTTGTTTTTCCTAAAAATTTCACGCACCTTTCTAATCGTCATAGTAATGGATGATTGATTTTGATAAAATATTTTAACGATCAAGCTACGTTGGCTTACCGAATATTATTCAATAATGAATTTTCCACGTCTTTACTATACAACTGCCAAATATGAACTGTCAAGACTAAGTTTACTAAAATGGCGGCAAAACAAAGTAGTGTACCTTGCCAGCGGACACCCTGTATTTCTTATTCATATATTAAACTCTAACTACAAGGTAGTATCAAGGCGAATTAAAAAAATTCGCCCGCTGAATTTCCCTTTTGTGTTTGATAAAGTGAATGTAAAAAAAATTTTAAATTTCAAATAAAATTAAGAAATCTGACAAACACTTTCACAAAATTTCAAGGCGAATTCATAATCAGCTGGATTCTTAACACTACCTGTAGTAGTGTACCCTGCTACAAACATTTGGAAAAGTTTTTTTAAGCTGTCTTTTGTATTTTAGAGTATTTCGGCTGAAGGACCTTAAAACTCCTTTTAATTGATACTAGTATTTCGAGACATTAATTGGTCCAATTTTTTGGACCAAAAAACATCAAAATGACGATAATTCGATAAATCTGGCAACTGAGCTCGTAGGACTACTTTCGCAATATTTATTTGAGTGCCAACACACACACACACATACAATTGACAAACTAAAACTACAAATATATCTATTGCAAAAATCCACAGTGTGACCATTAAAAGGCACAGACAGAAACAATACGATAAAAAAGTAAGAAAAGAGTTTATTAAATAAAAAAAGTTTGTCTGGATGCCTGTCTGTAAGCCGATTCACTTTTTAATTATTTATTTATATATTTTTTTGCTTTTAAAGAAGGTATCCTCGATATTGACGGTAATAATGCACAAGAGCTTTTCCTTTAATTGGACAAAATAAAGACATACCTGGAACCCCAAATGTTAGTAACAACATCCATTGACAACATCAAGCTTGTAAGTTTTTAGTCGAATTATTGGAAGGAAATATTTTTTAAGCTTCTTACGATAAAAGTAATAATATTTTTAAGACCAAAATTCAAGTTAGTCACGACAGCGGCAAGCGCCCAGTTTTGGAACTTAAAAAGCTTTTCAGAATTTTTATACAAACTTAAGAAGTTTGTCTTTATTAAGGGAATTCTTTCTTTCGTTGATCCAATCAGAATGATCAAGAACAGCGAAAGCTTTAAAGTTGTAGCTGTATCAAATTTTATGAAGCGAGAAGGGAATCATTAAACCTGGACCTGGATATGTTAAATTAAAAAAATATGAAACACATCCTTTTTTATGTTTTAAAGCATCGCACGGTTATGGTGGAAGTGCCACATAGGCTATCTGTGCCTGGAGAATGCTGGAGCTGCGAAAAATATGGCTACACCAAAACTTATACTTCGTCTTTTAATGTGGGGTATGGGAAAATGCATGCTACGACTAGGTGCGAAAATCAAGCGCAGGATAAAGAAATGCAGCAGTTGCGGTGCTTACTATACAGGTTGCTTACTATACAGTTTGTGTTGTTTTTATTTTTGTTTGACGTGCATCTTACCCAGGGTTGTTATCTCCAAATTCAAAAAAGAAGACAGCCAGCGCAAAAAATATACAAAATAAATCAGCACCCAATAATCGGAAAACCCAGCGCGAAAATTGTGGAAGACATCAATAATTGCCTTCGAAGCGTTAATAAACACATTCACAAAATTGCTGAACATGCGATTCTTCTACCTTAAGCCATATTGTAGAAATAAAATGTTTTCCTCCGGTGTGGAAAAGCTTTTATTTGAAAAGAAAAACAATCCGAACAAAAGAAAAAAAACAAAGATCGCCCCAAATAAAACTAAGCTGAATAAAGTGCAAACCAAATAAAAAACTTACTGGAGATATACAGAATAGCATCACGTTAAAGAACGTTTAGAAGGTCTAGCCTCGATTCTATGGCCATCAGACAAATATCTCAGAAGACCCGTTATCGGGAAACAACCACTCAGTAATCTAAGAGGGTCCTTGGCAAAAAATGAAGAAAGAAATTCAAAGAACGTGTTGACGTCTAATTCATGTACTGATATGAGGTAATTACCGCTTGTTGTTGCTAGACGTTGGAAATAGGCTTCCAATTTCTTAATACTTAGAGGTCATGGATAATTTAAAAATGGTCCCAACTAACTTTAAAATTGACTTGCGCAGCAAAGAAAATATTTTTTTCTTTTTGACCCTTCAATGTTTCTTGCCTTCCAAGATGCGATCTTACAAGCCTATAACTTTGTTACCAGCCACGTTTAAACTGCGTGAGAAATTGGTAAAAGCAAACTGACTCATATCTTGAATGGCAACAACATCAATAAAAGTCTTTAGGTTTAAGAACTAAACAAAGTACTATCAAATAAGCCCAGAGATTGGAACAGGTTAAAAGAAACCCTTTAGCAAAAAAAATGAACTGTTGAGCGCTTTTTATTTATGTCCCTCAATCTTTCGATAAAATATGGCATAAAGGACTGTTAAACATACTGAAACTGAGCTTTCCTATTGATTTATTTTAGCTTTTATAAAAAACACAACGGGTCACAAGTTACTATGAAAGAAGGAAACTACTGGAGTTTCCCTCAACCAATAGGTTATACCTCAAGGGGGTATATTAGGACGAAAACTGTTCTTACTTTACGCAGCAAATATATCCACAAACTGTCTTACACTCACGCCGACTTAAGCTGGTGACTTTACTTTTTAAGTACTCATAAAAGTACTAAAGAGGCCTTAAAATAACCCCAGCGTCATGTTACCAAAGTAAAGAAATGGAAAAAGTTATGGGAACTATTAACAAATGAATAAAAATTCATACATCGTCGCAACACATGAGAGTGACATATAAATGCGAAGTTGACCCAAACAAAACTCTAAGCAGCCAAAATTCATTGGCTAGTTAGAAGAAACACTGGGCTCTGCCTTGAATGTCGTCGAAATCAACTCCTAAAAATGATAGCTGATGCTCCTTGGTATATTTAAAAACAGCTACATTCACAAGGGTCTACAAGCTCCATGATTTAAATGTAATATCTTTGGCTGTGTGGACAAGTATTGAAATAAGCTGGAATAACATCAAAATCCGCACGCTCGAAACAACTTACAACACTCTTTTGAAGAGAAGGGATACTTTTGCCCTCACATGATTAAGTTTATTTCGAGAATTGAAATTTCAGTCTGGGTTTAGTTTGCCTAATTCTAAATATTAAGCCTTAAGATTTGAATACTAATTGCTAATTTAACGTAATGAAAATTCAGTAATAAAAATATATATGTTTCAAAAGACTTATTCAGCAAATCGAAAGGAAATTAAAGCAAATTATGACTTTTCAAGGTAAAGTTTCTTAAAAGCTAGTATCTACGCACTGCTATTTTAAACCTGACTAAGCCCTCTCCTTAACATAAGAATAAAGCTCAGCCTCTCGGCTGTGTTTTTATCTTTTCAATGTTAAAAGTTTGAAGTTAGTTTTAATCGCACATTGTGAAAAGAGCAGCAAATAAATATAATGTAGGAAACCTTCTCTGCATCTTTTACACTTACATAACACTGTGTGTAATTTTTTTAAGTCATGGAAAAATAACCATATACGGGCATCACTACGTGAAAGAAGACCAAAAAAGAAAAGTCCCGTGTCTCCCAGTTTTTCCCAAAGTCGTGCACTTTTTTTGTTATGGGCCCCCAAAGATTTGGGGCCTTGGTACCATTTTTACAAAAAGTGATAATTTTCTCAGGCTCATATCTTGCAAACCGTTCGGAATTTTAATTTACTCTTTGAAACAAAGTTGTAGCCCTTTTTATAAAAAACAAAAATTATGAACATAAAAAATTGAAAAAACAATAATTTTAAATCAAATTCGCAAAAAACTTTAAAAAATTCAAATTTTTTTTACCTTTTTCCCCCTGTTCAGATCCATAGGTAGCAAACCGTTCAAAATTCAAGGAAACAGTCAACTACAAAAATTTACCTAACATCCCAATAAACAACTTTTTAGAACATATAAACTTTCTAGGAATGATTCTTAACACCGTTTAGGAAGCGCTTAGGTAGCCGCAAAAGTTAAAAATTTCTCCAAAATGTATGTACATACATGTAGTTTTAAAGCTATCTCTTACTTACGTTTAATCAAATTGCCTTAATTACATATATTGTATCTGTCTTTCGTGTAATAGAGAACTCTAGTGCATATAAATATGTGTATATGCATGTGAGATGGCCGCGAAAAGTCTTGGAACTTAAACAGGTAGGCAAACATTAAAATTGCTGGAATCCCTAAACAACAAAATACATCATACACAAATGGCAATAATGATCGTTAACGGCCTTTAATTAAATTATGTACATACTTTTTTTATTGCTTTGTTACTACTTTTTAATAAAGATTGTTTATACCAACAATAAATTACCTACCTATACATATGTACCTACTACCAATTTTTTTAATAAGTGAGGACAATTCAAAATAAAATAGCAATTGGATAAATTTAAAAAGAAGAAATTATTGCACCCAAACTTATCAAGAAATCAACTACAAAAATTTACCTAAGATTTCAGTAAACAGCTCACGCGATCACGCACCGATCGCACACCCATCAAGGAACGCAGATCACAATATAAAAGCGACGCGACTCTCACATCGAGGCATTACACAGCGCGACGTCAACGAAATCTCAGCGGTGAAAGTTATAGAGAAAGTTCTACAACATAATACGCATACAACATTGGCAACTGACAATTTCAATATGCAGTGTAAAAATATTTATTTCTTTTGCTACATTTGCGGCCATCAAATCAGAAAAAATAATTCTACAAGATTTCAAAAGGAATTGAAGGAACTGAATTTAAAAGAGCATATAAGTCATTTTTCGACGAAATAGATTTGATCAGTGAAAATTACACACCTAACGCAGTGTGTCGCCAATGTTATAATAATCTCATAGCATGGTTGAATGGAGGCAAACATAGTATGAAATATTTTAAGCCGGCAAACTGGATTAATCGCCCAGGTGATCATGGTGGAACCAGTTCTTATGCATGCGTTAATTACACATCTTGATTAAATAGACATGAAGAGAAGAACAAAATTTATAAAGCAACTGTAACAGCCACACTTCCAGTGCTTGCACCTAAAAATTTTGTATTCCCAAGGCCGCAAACTCCAGATCGTAGGACAGAATTTACAGAAATGGCTACAGCAAGTGGTGTTACTAATCAAGATCGATTTGATACCGAATATGAGCCCCAACAGGAAAGAGATGGACCAAAACTAATAACTAATAAAAAATCAAATTCTACGAAAATAAATGGAAGATTTGCTGTGATTTGAAGGTCATCAATATTTTGCAAGGAATCATCGATGAGGGCGGCTTTCCAAAATTCTTTTGTTTTCTTTGTAATTGGGATTTTGCGCTCACCTGTAAATACATTCTAATGTAATTTATGGAGCCAAAGAGGAAGTGTGCAGGAACAAATGAAACAACATAGACTTAAGAATGCAAGTTTAACTGACAATACTCAAGACATTTTGCTGCCACCGCTCCATATAAAATTAAGAATTGTTAAAAAATTCATTGAAGTGGCCGTTGTAAATTGTTCAAGCGCATTCGACTATTTGAAAAGCGTTTTCCCAAAGCGTAGCGATGACAAAATTAAAAAAGCTATTGCAGTAAACTTTGAACGATTTTTTGTTCACCTCGTTGTACTATAGCTATTTACACGATGTTTTCTTTTCTGCCCTTATAATTGTCTTCATTTAATAGGCCCTGACATTAGAAGCTATTCAAGAGCAAATTTGATTCATTGCTTGATGAAAATCATTCAATGGCATGGATTAACCTTCAGCGTGGTGGGGATCGAGACGCGGAACCGCAAGCAAGAGAAGGGGTGAAAGAAATGCTGTATTATTTTGAGAAAATCGGCATACCGATGACGTTAAAGCTGTATTGTCTTTATTTCTATTCTGACGACTATATTAAAGGACTCACTACCGAATCCGATGAGCGAGGAGAACGGTTCCACCAAACCACAATGCCCATGGAAAAACGATACAAAGGCAAAAAACTCGGCGCATTGCTTGCAGAGGTAATATCAATTTTATTGTATTGCGATTTGCAAGTCCAGGGACATCAACGAATATTTTTTTTTATTATTTTTTTGTAATAGGCAGCACAGTATCTCAATGTTGAAGAAAATAAAAAACAAATGAAATTTAAAAATTTTCGTAAAATTTTTAACTAACTACATGTATATACATGCATACATTTTCGCAAATTTTTAACTTTTGCGGCTACCTAAGCGCTACCTAAACGGTGTTAAGAATCATTCCTAGGAAGTTTATATGTTCTAAAAAGTTGTTTATTGGGATGTTAGGTAAATTTTTGTGGTTGACTGTTTCCTTGAATTTTGAACGGTTTGCTACCTATAGACCTGAACAGGGGAAAAAAGGTAAAAAAAATTTGAATTTTTTAAAGTTTTTTGCGATTTTGATTTAAAATTATTTGTTTTTTAATTTTTTATGTTTTTTAGTTTTGTTTTTTATAAAAAGGGCTACAACTTTGCCTCAAAGAGTAAATTAAAATTCCGAACGGTTTGCAAGATATGAGCCTGAGAAAATTATCACTTTTTGCAAAAATGGCACCAAGGCCCCAAATCTTTAGGGGCCCATAACAAAAAAAGTGCATGACTTTGGGCAAAACTGGGAGACACGGGTCTTTTCTTTTTTGGTCTTCTTTCACGTAGTGATGTCCGAATATAGTTATTTTTTTTCGTGTTGCACTGTGTAATTGTAGTATATACATAAATGTAAATGCACTATCAAATAAAAAATGAAAAAGCAATTTTTGTATCTCTTGGCGCAGTTAAAATTCCAAACACAACTGCAAGTGATTGTTGTCCGTAACTTTTACTAGAGCAACATCAACATAAAACACAACTTTTAGAATCACATCGACTACAACAAAGTTTGGAAAAAGGGAGAGGACATCATCAAGTGTCGTTTGGTCATCCGCATACATTTCTTTTAAGCATTCATTGCAAGTCAAGACTTAAGTAGCATCAACGATTTACATTCAAAAAATACATGAAAACATATTTTCGACAATCATTTGACACAAAAAGAATCTTTCAATTTCGGAAAATTTAACAATTAAAAGAGGAAACTATTTAAACTCACTTAATACATTTTGTTGTTTTTGCTGTTGCTTTGTTTATAGAATTGTCACAAGTGAAAATATTTCTTTTACATCTAATGATTTCTTTTTCTTTGACAAAGAAGCCTAAAGAATTACCATGAATAAAGTGCAAAACTTTATTCCTTTACACAAACGCATTTGAGTACAAACATACATACATACATACATACATACATACATACATACATACATACATACATACATACATACATACATACATACATACATACATACATACATACATACATACATACATACATACATACATACATACATACATACATACATACATGCATACATACATACAAACATACATACATACATACATACATACATACATACATACATACATACATACATACATACATACATACATACATACATACATACATACATACATACATACATACATACATACATACATACATACATACATACATACATACATACATACATACATACATACATACATACATACATACATACATACATACATACATACATACATACATACATACATACATACATACATACATACATACATACATACATACATACATACATACATACATACATACATACATACATACATACATACATACATACATACATACATACATACATACATACATACATACATACATACATACATACATACATACAAGAAAGAAGGATATTTTTAAGTTAAAAAAATATAAATATAAGAGCGGCTGTGCCGAATCTTTGTAGGGGTTTTTACCCTAATTTAAAAAAAAAATTGAATGGCACTTCCTTTAAGGGGTGGAGATAGGGTGTAGGTATGTTCTAGGAAAATGTTTTTAAAGAAACATTAGTTAATATCATTCTGCATTCCTCTAGCAAGTTATTTTTATTAGTTTGTAAATCTTTCAGCTTAATTGTAAGTTGGGACGATCTATGCTTTTGTTATTCACTTTGAGTTCTCCTTTCTTCAGTTAAAAGGGTTTCCTCATCGGCAGAAAAAACTCTGTTTTATCTAGTCTAAAGTTATGTAGAAGAAGCATGTTCGTTTTGAATGTTTTCATTAAGGCTGATCATCAATTGATATTTTGTAGTTTAAGAAATTAACTCTTTTAAACAAAAAAAAATATCACTAGTTGAAATTTGGTGATGTCTAAAAATTGTGATTTTAGGGGAGATAAATATAACGAGGCTTGAGCTTTGATAAGTTCCGGGGATATACCTTTTGAAATAGATAACGTCTGGAATTTTATTGTGGCCAGTTGGCCAATACCTTGGTTGTTCAAATAAAGTTTCATTTCAGAAACGGAATCATACACAAGCAAGTACGTATGCTTAGCGTTATAGTCTCCAGCAACTTGAATATATCATTCCGAGAGGCCACCTAACCATTGGTGTTCAATTCTTGATTTGATTAATATAGCGGAGCCACCACATGATCTACCCCTTGGATTATTCGAATCATGAAAAGTTAGTCAATAATTTTAAAAGTTCTTTTAGATGCCATATGAGTCTCGGAAATCAACACAACATCAATTTTTTGGTTTACTAAAAAATATTCCAGTTTATGTTGGTGGATGCCGTTTGCGTTCCAAAAACAAACCTTGAGGTAGTTCGTGGCCTTTTAAGCATGGCCTGCAAAAGAGCCAGCCATTTGCGTCATGATCTGCGTAAAAAGGTTGACCATATTGTCCATTACGGCTTCCAGGCGGCTATAATTGGGCACGGTTGGTTCGTTTGTTGTCACTCCTTGGTGTGTTGTTGGTTAGGCTTACGTGGCTTTGGATGGTTAGACTTCAAACTTGCAGTTTGCTGTGCTAATGGGGGCATATTTTTATTTGATACAAATATCAGATAGAAACATAATTCGAATCGCACTGACAGGTTTTGAAAAATTATGATATTGGTGTGGTACTTTTTTGTAATTTTGTAATTTAAAGGGTACGTATTATATATTGGAACGTCCTTTTTAGGTACTTTTTGTAACTTCAAGACCAATAAAGAAAGAAATATAATTTAAATTCCTTTCGACATGCCTCGCCAAAATATGAATATGCTTTTAACATTTTTTTAAAAGTTTTGGAACTGAAGGGACAGCAAAAAGGTGTACTAATAACATAATTATACTTTTTGTACCCTGGAAGCTAATTGAGAAAGATAGACACATAATACGAATTGTACTTGACAGACCTTAAAACAATATTAATATTGCTTTGATACATTTTTTGAGGGTACAAATTACATGTTTGTGCCTTTTATGTACTTTTGCTTACTTTTAAGCCATAGCATAATTCAATCAAATAAGAGCGCTACATTCGGCTATGCCGAATCTTATATACCCTTCACATGGATCTTCACATGATCTAGCCGAATGATTTAGTACTTCAAATATTATAATAAAACTGCCTTGTGAATATCTACTTTCTGACAAGCACCATTTATTATGTATGTATTCATATTCTTTGGTATTATATTAAAAATAAATAAAAGAAATCATAATAAGTACATACATACATACTCGTACATATATTTGCTGATTTCAGCACACGTACATACGTACATTTCAATGTATGTTTATTGTCCAATTACTTTTTGTAGTACATTTAAAGTCGATAGCTGTTATAGTCTCCGAGATATATTGTATCGAAAATTTCAAAAACATTTTAATTTGTATGGGAGCTAGCCTTTACCCTGCCCTCACCCGAAAATTTTTTTTCTAAAGTGTAGGCTTTATTGTCCTATCATTTTTGTAGAACATTGGAAGTCGATAGCTGTTATAGCTTTCGAGATATCGGGTATGGGAAATTTCATAAAAATTGTTAATTTGTATGGGAGCAACCCTTTTTCCTGTCCCGATCCAAAAATTCTTTTCTCCAAAGTGTAGGTCGATTGTCCGATTACTTTTGGCTCGGCAAGTCTCAAAAAATAATGGGCAAACTTTTGGCCTTTATTTTAGTTTTGTACCTTAAGGGGGAAAAAGTAGAAAAATAAGAATTTGTATCTCCCAAGCCAATAAAGGTGAAAACAATATATTTTTGTACTTTTTTTTAATTTGGGAACTAAAGGGTAGTAAAACGGGTACGTAATAAATATTGCTTCTTTTTAGTTAGAAATACTGTTTTGCTACTTTTTTGAAATTCTCACTTAAAATGGTAAAAAAAAGGTGTACAAATTATTAGGAACATTTTGAATACTTTTAAACGAATAAACATTTCTAACAGCTATAGATTTAAACCAGCAGCAAAGTAGTTCCAGTATAATACCCATTTTATAGAAAAAAAATGGTTAGGAAGGAGCAGGGGGAGCGCTAGCCTCATACAAATGTACAGTTTTTATGCAATTTTTAATACGCTATATCTTGCAAACTATAAAAGATATTAAATCTTAAATATCCCACAAGAAGTTATTGACCAATAATACCTACATCTTGTGGAAAAACATTAGTTGAAAAGGAGCAAAGGGAACGGTAACCCCCACACAAATGAACAAATTTTGTTGAACTTTTAATACGAAATATGTCTAAAAATGTTACAATTCTCGAACTCATAACTTCTACAGGGTATTTGTATTATACATACTACATATGTAACTACAAACGTTAAAATCTTGTAAAGTTGTCTATTTCAAAATCTAGGATAGCTTTTGTTCTCAAAACCCGGCACAAAGTGTTTTCATTATAATGTTTGCAAAATTACACAGAAAGAAAATACACATTCTAAAATCAAGAAATTTTTTCTTGAATTTAACCAAAATGGTTCTTGAAATTTTTAAGTACGATCGGATTTTTTATTCAAGCCTATTCAAATTGTTTCAACAAATCAGGAAGAAGAAAACTTGTATTACATTTAAAATCAAAGTATTTTGGTGGCCTAAAGGTAGCGCGCTCGTGCTGCAGTGCGGAAAGTCCCTGGTTCGATTCCCAACTACGGCAAGTACAAAAAATGAAATTTTTATATCTAAAGATATTAGGTAACTATAAAATAAAAATATGTACATAAAAAAAAACTCTTATTCCTAATAAAGCCTCATAAGTCAAAAAAGGATCATTTCATTTGTGGATTAATAATACCATTTACGCTCAATCAGTCTTTTTAAGCTTACGTCAAGCACAGTTTCAAACTTAAATTAATCCTTTTTTGGTTTAAAAGTGGGTAAAAGTAAGAAATTCGTACTAGAAAAATCGTACCTGGCTCAAGAAATTTCGTAGTTAGTTTTAAAAAATTCATATTCACCGTTCTTCTGACAAAAAGGTAACAATAATCGGTTACAAGTTTTTCATTACTTAATTGTCGAAGTAAGATTGTTTAATCCAACTTTAAAGCAAACGCAATGATTAAAAGCTTTTAAATAGCAAATTTGGGATTTTCTTCGATGAATTGAATATTATTATTAAAGTTGAAATAATAAAAATATGCAGTTTTATTTGCAATTAAAAATTTTGCAATAAAGATCCAATTTATTGCTGCGGAAATTTGTGCAACTTGTCTTTATAAATATTAACTAACATGTACATTTGTACACACATGTGTACTTACATATATGTATGTTGCCTCATATGTCCTTATAAACATACATACATACGTACATATGTGTTAGAGGTTTGCAGCAGATAAGTTTTCAAATAACTTTTAAAATTTGCCGTAAAAGAGGGTACGGATTCGCTCTCGGAGTGAGAGTATGGAAGATGACTTGTGGCACTTTTTGGGTTTTTTAATGAAATGATATGTTGCTTGTATGTGTGTGACGTTTTGTGTATATCTTATTATTTAAAACAAATGCCGTATCTTATATACCCTTCACATTGATTTTTATATATACCCAGCCATCTGATCTAGCCGAGTTATTTTTTGCTACAAATATTATAAAAAAATACTTTGTGACGGGTTTGAAGTTGATAGTGTTTCTAGTTTTTGAAATAAAAAAACCTTAGAAACCTTGAAAGGTTTGAGGTCGAGAGTCTTAACAGTTTTCGACATTATACCTATTAAAAGTTCAATAAAAATTGTTTATTTGTATGAAAGATTCCCCTCCCCCTGCTCGTAACCAAATATTTTTTTTCAAAATGCAGGCCTTATTATACCATTTCCTCTCATGGAATATTTGAAGTCGACAGATGTTTGAGTTTTCGAGATATAACCTTTCGAATATTTTCCAAACATTTTTAATTTTTATGGGGACTGCCCCTTCCCCTGCTCCTATCAAAATAATATTTTTTTTTTCAAAATGTAGGCACTATGGTGAAATTATTTCTTGAAGAACAGTTGAAATCTATAGCTGTTATAGTTTCTCAGATTTAGCACGTGGATTTTTTTTACCAAATTTGTGAAATTGTAGAGGAAATGCCACTTCACCTCATCCTATTTGAATTTTTTTTTTTCCTAGTTTAAATCCCTATCTTCGAAGTATCCGTGTATTGACTGAGATATGTAGGGATATATGCACGGGTTATTTTGGATTTTCGCCTATATTTTGGTCACTCAGGAACCGGTTTTGCTAATCTTAAATAGCGATTGTTTCAGGAACATTTCTGAGTGTTTGGTTCCAAAACGTTTTGTATGCGACTTTATTTGAGTTCGGAAACTTTATTCCAACCGACACACAGAAGGTAATGGCTATATCGACTTCCCTTTCTATTAGGATACAGAATATATATACATTATGGGGTCTAAAGTGAATATTGTAAAAATTAAAAATGGAATGCCAAAAAAGAGAACAAAAAATCTCAAATAAAAAAATGACGTTCATAGAAAAAAGTATTTATTATTTAGAGGCACTACGAATAAAAATTGATCCATTCATTTACTCAAATATTCAATATGTTCAAGTATATCCATGCAGCTCTCTAATATGTATGTATATATGTACGTATATAAATATACATATATTAGATTATAAATACCTTTATATCCTTAAGGCAAACAATTTTCTTGTACTTTGTAGCAATTTTCTTTGTTTTCTTTTGCATTTTATATTATTTTTTTTTCGCTGTTTTATTGCGGATGTAATAAGTTTACGCCAAAATCTTATTTAAATGTTTTCGGCAAAAATTGCCTTAACTTCTTTTGAAAAGGAGAAAAAACAAGCAACATAAAACCAAATAGAAGATGATTATTATATATTTTCATTAAATTGGCAAGGATGTGCATTACATGATAATTGTTTGCTGCACAATTGTCAATTGGTTTTGGTATTTGTTTGAGTTAAGACAAGCAAATAAGTATGAATGTTTGCTTTGCTCAGATTTCAGATGAGTTTTTATTGTCGAATAAAAATTTAATGTCTGCCAATAAACGTTTGTGTACAACTAAAAATATCATCGTTTTGACATAAATTACAATTTGAAAACCACACACTGTCAATCTGCATATTTCGGGTTGTTATTTTGAACTTAATATGATTTAATGCTTAAATGATGTAAAATTTTAAAAATCTTATTTATTGGTGGATCCGAGACGTCCCAAATATCTTATTGATCTGGACAAACGAAGAGATATTGTAGGCGCTATTACTATTTTACTGTTGACTTTGCACACATGGCAGCAGAATAAATCTGCTTTTTACGGACTTCTGCAGGAGCATTCAAGATGCAGAAGAGGGTCAGAGTATCCAGCACCTCATGTTTTCTTACCCTGCACTGAATAATGTCCGGGTAGGGCGTATTGAGGCCAGCAAAATGCACATTATGTCAGATGTAGTAAGACAGGCTAGAATATCATCTTCTATCTGTATTATGGGTTGGATCCCGAAAAAGAACAAGGACGGAGCGAAAATTGCCAACTATAAATAAGTAAATGACTCCACCGATCAAATTATCAATGCTTTTATTGAAGGAATTCTAATTATAATTTTTTAATTTCAAATCGAATCTAATGCGGCAATTTGGTTCCAGGATTTTTTTTATAAAATGTAAAAGTATTTATTAGACGGAGTCTTAGGTACAATATTAGCGAATATTGTTAGAAGTCTTAATCAATTCTGAAATAGCGTTCCCTGATTTTTCGAAACTTTTGATGCCAATCTTACCAAACTGATTATGGGAGTTTACTTCTTTCATAATATAAATGAATTTATACTTTAAAGTCAAACTATTCTTAAATACTTTACTTGACACGCAGTTAGGTATTGTCATGTTAAAAAGGATCTTTTGCCGGATTTTTAGGAATAATTGGAAGTGCCTTGATACATTTAGATTTTTTTGATGTGCGAATAAAAGCTGTTATTATTTATGGTGGCTATTATTTTATTGAATATTGTAAGTTAAATTTTTGGATTCCCTACAAGTTATTCAAAACAAAAGTGAAAAAATGAATTTTTGTTTTTATTTGAAAACATTTTTTTTTTTCATAAAACGCAAAAATATTTATTGAGTGATGTCTTTTTTGCAATATTGTTGAATTTAATTTGTCTTTCTAACCAACTTTGAATCAGTTTTTATACAAAAACTGATGACACAACTTTTGGAGGATCCATCAATTTTCAGAAATTTCGAGGTCCATAATTTATAAGACCACTGCGTAATTTAAGTGAAACTTTGGCAACAAACAATTTAGAGAACTATAACTTTTGCATTAATCAGTTAAAAAACATATTCATTGCCAATCCATGTATTGACATGAAAAACCACCGGTTGTTGTCAGCCTTTCTATAGAAACCCTTATTATCATTGCTAGAGGTTATTATTAACTTAAAAACAAAATTCTGTTACGCAAACTTTGGCACCAAAGTAAATAATTATTTTTTTTAACGGCATATCACGGCTTGAATACTTTCCGCCAATACGAAAAGTTGATTCTTAAGCCTGAAAAATATTTTTCGAGGCGAAATAATATTATCTCGTAATTGCGTGAATTATGGGAAATTGTTTAAAGCAATGCAGACTCCGACTTTGATTGATAATAATTGCAACCTAAATTACAAATTAGGGTCCAATCGACAACATAGTGATTCGAAGATGCCCAGAAGCGGGTACAAGTTTAAACAAAATCAATATTTTCTTGCAATTTTTATGGATAACACGTGAGCTTTCGATAAAGTATGACATGAAAGCCTGTCAACTAAACTAAAACAAACTTAATTTGCCTGTGAATCTCTATAACCTTTTGAAAAAGTACACAGCCAATCAACAGTTCATGGACAACTTAAGTGGTCCTCAGCCTATGTCGACTGGCGTTCCTTAAGGAAATACTTCTAGGAACAAATATGCATTGGCATAAGCAGCCGACATGCTAGAAAATGTTTAAATACGCACTTTGGCATTTGCTGATAATATTGTTGTCCTTAATATTTATAAGGATTTAAGAATTATAAATAGGACTCGAACCAACCACAGCACTATTTTAGAACCAATTTGGTACTATTGGATACCTTTTTGGGGCTCTATTCTAGAGAAAAATCAACAGGGTTCTTAAAACATTTAAAACATCATCTGTTTTAAAGATTTTGAAGTTGAACAAGTTAAATTCGAAATTTTAAACAACATATGTGGAGAAATATTTAAATAAGCTAGAAACACATACAAGTCCGATCGCCCTAAAACGTGATGGTAGTTACCCTCATTTATAAAGGAAGATCACTATTGTCCTTAGATAAAACCATAGAAACTGAGTTTATGGTTACTTAGATAAAGTGTGGCAATGGTGATTCAACAATAAAGTTAACATGCTAAAAAAAACTTGAACTTATCCATTATCTTAAAAGTTGTGATTAGTTAGTTAATCGTTTCATTTCCATAGACTTTCTAAAACCTGAATGCCAATCGGAATCTAGTTATCTTGGTTACAAAATTAAAATATTTTTCAAAAAAAAATACTAAAAAGTTTTAAAAGCGATTTTTTTAAATTTGAAGTGTCACTAATAAAGTTACATCGTTTGTTGTTCCAGATCAATGTCAGCCAATACTGTCTCTGGGGGACGAACACTAATCGGCTTTTACATGTACACAACAGGAGAACCAACAAAAAATAACAACAAAGAATGACAACAATAACACAGGTTGATATTGCATTGTTTTTTTTTTAATACACAAAGTGAAACTGCATCCATACATTCTTTTATATCATCTTCTCTTTCTGGGGCTTATCGCTTTAGACTTATATTAATTCCCTTTTAAAATTTTATTAAACACAACAAACTTCTTTAATTAGAAATTAGTTATACTGAATACACTTTCATACATAGAGTTAAAATATTCTCTTTTGTAACGTAACCTACTGTCATCTTATTAGATATTCATAATATTTTATCTCTAAATACACTCTGGGTATATTTGTTTTGATTGTGTCTTAAAATATATATTTGCTTAGTTTAGCTTAAATTTATAAGCGAAAGTGATTTTAAGTATGTATTTGTATTTTTGTATACATATGTATAAAATAAATGTGTTTTTGTTAAAATGTTTTTAAATAAAAGAAAATAATCTTGAACACACATTCGGAAATTGAATATGAGCTTAAAATATCAATACAAGACATGATGACATTTCGTAGTAAAAACCATATGAGAAGTAAAAAGAAAAAAATGAAAGAATTAAATTTAAGAAATAAAACAACTTTTGGCTGATTATAACTGACATGCATAACATTTTAACCAAAAACCCTCTTTACCAAAATCCTTCCATTGATAAGCATTGGTGGATAAATAAACGAGTGTGAATAAACTGCAAAAAAAACACCCACACACACACTCACATACACAAATCCAAAGTAAAGGAAAATATTGTGTTTAGTAAAAGGAAAATGAGTGTGTCCGTTATAATATACAAACATACATACATACATACACACATACATATATGCGCTAATATAAAACAAGAAAAAACACAAACATTGTATACTTTTACATTTGAAAATTTTCATACTTATTTGCAATGTTGCTGAAAATATAAAATAAAATAAAATGAAGTGCTTATCATCTAAACTACTTATGCGGCAAAATCAGCAGCTTAGATCCCAGAAAAGAAAACAAATACATACAACAAAAATTATATTAACAAGAATAAACGAAAAGAAGTGCACAGTTGAAAGATACTTATGTTCCTCAAATTTATGCACTTGGATACATTTACTTAAAATTATGTGCATATGTATGTATGTATGTATGTATGTAGAAGCGTGTGTGTGTATAAATGTACGTATGCTTATCCTTAAAATTCTAACAACATGAGTATTATGAATTCTGTCATTTCATATTTTAGGTCGAGATATGCAACGTATTTATGTTTTTTCTATATAAATTTTTTTCTCACGCAAACACAATTGTATTCAAGGGTGCATGCTTGTCTGTGAAAAATACTTTTTTCAATTGATTCAAAATTTTGGTGGAGACAACACAAACCATTTTATGACTCTATATCTTACATAGATCCTAAATAATTTTGCAGTCTTTGTCGTATAACTTTTGGATACAAAGCAGCGTTGCCAGCTTCAAAAATTTTTAAGCGTACCAAAATAGAGCAAAAAAAGAAAAATTTTACAACAAAAAATAAAACTTGCTAAAAATAAAAAACTTAACAAATTTTTTTGGTATTATATTTTTCTTTTAAATATTAAAAAATTGAAAAATCATAATAGAAATACATTTTAGAAGGTCAATACGAGTAGCTCTAATTTCTTTTAAAATACTTCGGATATAATATAATAAAAATATAATAAAAATAGCTAATTTGTATGGGGGCTTCCATTCCCCGTGCTCTTATCAAACTATAGGCTTCAAAATTCTAGGCATTGTTGCACAGTTACTTTGTAGTAAATGCAAAGTCGATTGCTGTTTAAGTTTTCGCGATATGGCGTATCAAAAATTAAAAAAATATGGGTTGTTTGTATGGGGGTACTGTTTTCTGCCTCTATCGGAATATTTTTTTCCAATATATAAATATTTAAATACAATTATTTTGTAGTAAATTTTAAGTTGATAGCTGATATAGTCTGGACGCGGAAGCTACAGCTTCTCCTGCTCCTATCGAAATAATTATTTTTTTCAAAACGTAAAAAAAATTATATGAACTGCGTTCAGCTGTTGAAAGGATTTTACAAACTGTATTAACAAAATGTAGATAGTCGCGATTTGTCCTTGCTTCGTCAATGCCCTGTGATATTAAAACAAAAATTTATATATTTTAAAGTTAAGTTTGTGTTTTTTGACGTAGGAGAAGCTGAATGCCAAGTAACGGCTCTGATTGGGCTTAGCCTGGCAAGTCCCTATCTTATCTCAACTGTGGACACTGACCTACCCGTAGTGTCACCATGGGTAGCTGCCTTAAATATCCATTAAAGGTAGTAAGCTGAAAAGTGCAGCGCGTTTACCCACAAGAACGATAAAATTTGGGTGAGGCGTCGGGTAAGGAACCCCACCCTTGTAGAAATTAGCGTACTATGAAAAAAAGAAGAAAAATATAAACGGACCCCTCTAATGTTGAAGATTTGTGAATCTGCAGCTGTAATGTTCGAACCCTATACAGAGAAGGTGCAGTGTACACACTAGCCTTACAGGAAGTGCGATGGAATGTAAAAGGCGTCACAACTACTCCAAAAGGCGACGCGCTGCCATAAAACAAGGCATGAGTTTGGTTGCCGATTCGTGGTTACCCGAAAGCTCAAACATCTATTTTTCAGATTTACTCCGGTGGGTAAAAGGCTAGCCATAATTGGTGAAAAAGCCAAATTATTTAACATCAGGCTTATCTGTGCCCCGGCCGAAGATAGTGACGAACATACAAAAGATATATTTTACAAGCACCTAGAGAGAGCATATGACCGCTGTCCCGACAATCACATTAGAATTGTTTTAGGAGCTTTTACGCAAAAACAGAAAGAGAAAATATCTTTTATCCAACAGCCAGAAAATGTAGCCTCCACGAGAAAACGCACGATAACGGAATGAGGCGAGTAGATTACGCCGTTGTAAGAAGTTGGCAGCACCAGATTTTAACACATTAATGTAAATTGAGCCACGTGGCTGTCACCAGGTCAAAACAGAGGGAACCAGATTTATCATGTTGTGATAGACGGAAGGCATTCATCTAGTGTGTTAGACATACGAACCATACGAGAAGCGAGCATCGATTCGGATTACTACCTTTTTGCAGCAAAGGTTTGCACTCGTCTGAGTGTATGGAGAAACGAACGATCTGACACAGCACGGAAGCTTGACATCGGAAAGCTGCAACGTCTTACTCTGCTCGATTGACCCAATTGCTTGAAGAAAGCACAACTTGCCTGTCCCGATAATGTTGCAGCCCAATAGCAAAGCATTGCCGATTCCATGAAGGAAGCCGTAATATCGCTACTTGGGTACCAAAAGCCTTCTCAAAGGAACCAATTGTAAGACCAGTTGTGTTATGAGGCTACTAGCAAGAGTACAGCAAACAAGGCAACACTGCAGTCAGTAGCAACGCGCATAGCGAAGGAAAGGAATCGGAAGAAAAGGAGATAATAAAAGTGTTTATTCCGCAGAATGAAGAGAGAAATGAAAAGACGTGAGTGTGAGCGTATCGAAATGTTCAGGACTCAAAATGAAGTAAGCAAAGAGTAAAATTTAAAACTGAAGGCTTTTGTATGGGTACATTCTCCTGAAAACACCAAGAAGGGTATCTAGTAACTAATACAGATAGTGTGCTGAGGATATGGACGCCCATTTTTCACGCCTAGTGGTATTTGAAAGTAGCAACGATAAATATACTATACAACCAACCCCAGAAGATGGTACTGAGTGCATGCCGCCTAGCCAGAATCAAATAGCAGTTACCCGGCTTAAGATTAACAAGGCAGCAGGAGCCGATATGTTGCCAGCTGAACTGTTTAAGACGTATGCATCAGCTTGTTTGTACAATTTGGCTATATAAACGCATACCCGAGGATTGGAAGTTGGGTGTTCTACATCCTTTGCACAAAAAAGCAACAAGGCAGTATGTGCCAACTACAGAGGAATAAGTCTCCATCCAACTGGTTACAAAATTCTATACAGCGTATTGTGTGAAAGATTGAAACTAAAAATCGACGAATTATTGTGTCATATCAATATGGCTTTATACCTGTAAAATTCACTATCAACCAGATATACATACTACGCCAAATCTTGGAAAATTGCCAAGAAAGACAAATCGACACATACCATCTATTTGTTGACTATAAAGCCGCTTTTGACAGCTCCGTACGTTCAAAACTGTTTCCAGCTATATCTGAGCTGGATATCCATGCGAAGCTATTACGACTCTTCAGGATGGCCTTAAATGATACGCAGTCCTCAGTTAAGATTAGCAGAAATATCTCTGAGCCTTTTAGTACCGAACGAGTTTTCAGACAAGTAAACAGCTCTTTGTATGATCCTTTCATCATCTTAAAAAGGTTATACGAGACGCAAATAAAAAAAAACTGGCATACTATTCACAAAACAGCACATGATGATATCGGCATCATGGGGCGAACATTGTGAGCAGTAACTTGCACCTCCGGAAAAGCTGCGGAAAAATCAGCGGAAGTGAGTCTTGGCAGTAAATGAAAATAAAATCAAGTTGATAGTATGAACGCACAAGACGTCTAGTAGACTTGGGCAGACAGTGGAAGTTCAAAACTACAACTTTGAATTAGTCAACGATTTTATCTACCTCGACGCCGCCATTAACAAAACGAACAACATCAGTTTTGAGATAAAAAGGCGAACAATATTGGCTAAAAAATTCCACCTTGGACTAACTAGGCTGTTTGAAAGCAAAGCTACCTCCCGACAAACAAAAATTATTAATTTCTACAAGACCCTGATGCTTATATATGGTTCTGAATCATGGGCACTTGCAAAAGCAGATAATGCAGTGCTAGGGTTTTCGATAGGAAGATGCTTAAGAAAATCTATGGACCAATCTGCGTTGACGAAAAATACCGGTGTCGTATGAACCGTGAGCTGTATAAGCTAATTACCGACATTGGCATAGTTACGCGTATCAAAATTCAACGTTTACGTTGGATAGACCATATTGTGAGATTGAATAAAGATATTCCAGCTATGAAGTCATTTGAGTGCAAACCTGGTAATAGATCACACAGAAGGGGAAGATCAAAACTTCGTTGGAAGGATCTAGTGAAGAAGGATATCTTGAAACTTATGTTAAAAATTGGGAAAGAAGCGCTTAATATCGAATCGCCTTGAAATTGACTCAAATTCGGGTAATGAAACAAACGTTTTGTAAAAGTCATCTAAGAAAGTAAGTAAGTTAGTTGTGTTTCTATTCCAATTTCTTAAAGGTAAGAACTTTAATTTTAATTTAATGGAGTTTTTTTATGTGTTTGGCATTCCCCAGTTACCAAAAATTGCCAGGGGAATGACGACTATCAAGTTTAAAAATTAGTTTATAACTTTACGAAAAAACATTCTTTTAATTTCGTAATGGAACTGAACTTAAACAACTTTTTATAAAGAAAAAAGTATAAATTAAGTCTTCGATTGGGGATATATTTTAAAAACTTTGCATTAAATTTAAATTTAAAAAATTTATGTACAAGTACGAAAATTGAGTATCTTTAATTTAAATAAATGTAGTAATCCATTCAATATACATTAATTTGGAAAAAACCTCAAAGCCGAACTTGATGTTGGAATTAGCGCGTAAATTGGAATCAACCATAAATGCATCGATTTTTTTCTTAACTTTTTCTTAAACTGCGCAGTCAGAGTGTTTGCATATACTTTGGTCAATAGTAAGCCTATATCGATTATCTCTGGGATATTTCTGATAACTTGACGGTAATATCTGGTCCCTTATATTTAATTGTCTTCGGAAACTTGATTTCAACAGGCACACAGGAAGACATGACTAAATCTACTTACCTTTCTATAGGGATCCAGAATACGTATACTTAATGGAGTCACGAAGTGAATATTTTAGAAATTCCAAACACGATATTAACAATAGGCCATTAACAGTATGCATGCAACTCTCACTCCTATTTTGAAATCGTCAGATATTTCTTTGTGTAAAATTATATTTGATGTACACCTAATGCTGTCTTGTAAAAATATTCTATTTGAACTTACCAATATATTAAGAGGAAATATGGCAAAATAAAAGTGTACTGACCAGTTGCTCCTACTTTCTTCATTATATTTACAATTCCGTACACTGTTGCGTGGAAGTACATATGTTTGCATTCGAGCTTTGCATTCACTTCTATACTTTGATTATCTAAATATAACTGACTGTGCATTGTAGTTTTGTAGTGTGCATTTTACTTACAAATAAAACAGAAATATAAACACATATCTACACACATGTGCATGTATGTACCTATACATTACAAAATATTTTGTGTCTGTATGTATGTTTCATCCGTATTTAAAATGTAACAACCGTATGAACGGCTGTCAATGTTAACAAAAATGTTTACTTCCTCTATTATAGTTATTTTTTTATTATTTCTTTTTTCAAATCCAAAAAGTTTCGTAAATTTTCATATCGAAGTACACTTACGAAGAAAATTATATTTCAATAATAAGAATTCCTTACAGTTCTAATAATAACTTAAAAAAATAATTGCTTCAGTATAAATTGTTACTGTTAATATATGTATTTTGACTCTCAATATTTTTAAAAATGTATAAGTTTCGAGTAATAATTTACCAGTTTTTGTTATCGATTTTTTTGTTGTAATCGTGAAAAATATGTTTTAATTTCTGACGGATAGCGAAATATTGAATAAAAATAATAATAATAAATAAATAATGGCCTCTAATATCTATCACACCTAGTTTGACAGTTGTAGGTTGTCTGTTTAATGTTATGTTTGGTTTGGCAATTTATCGGGGTCCACGTTTAAAAATTCTTTTAATGGTTAAAAGGAATTTTAGTAAAAATTTTAATTCCAAAATCTTGTAAAGTTATAATGATTTGAGACTTGGTCAAGAGCTTTTATTGCCTCAGTTGAACGCCATTAATATTAAATAGAATTTTAAAGTAAAAACGGCGCCGGTGCATTTTTGTTCATTAATATTTCCCCCTATAACCTTCATCATTGCGCAACTTGAATTACACGGTTCGGTAACTGATTCGCGGCCCCTTTAGAATCCTTATAAGAACTGTGGAAAGCGGTCGAGGAGTTTGTTTGACTGTTAACTGGCATTTCTGCTGTGTAGAACAAATTCAGAGTTGGTCATAAAATGCTCCCTTTAAGAACACCGGCCCCTAATGTTGGAGGATAATTTAGGTTGTCCATTAATATGATAATGAACTATCAGCCGGCTAAGTACTCTTCGCAATGGTTATAGAGACTAACTGGGAAAGTAAGCTTAAATTTGGTTTAAGGACCTTTATGCCATCGATACTTTATCTAAAGCTTGAGCGACATCAATGAAATGTGTAGACAAAGATCTTCTCCCCTCAAATGCTATTCTTATAACCTGTACCAGTCTGTAAGTTTGTTTTATGGTACTATGTCAGATGGACTTTTATTTACGAAATATTAAAAAAAAAAATAAAAAATTTTTCGTATACTTTTATATGTATGAAATTACTTCTTAAATTTTTGCTTTTTAATTTGGCTTAAGTTCATATAATTTCTTTTTTAATTAAAGAAATTATTATTTTCCGTTAATGTTGAAAGAAACTTTAATTTGAAAAAAGTTTCTTTCAATATTAACGGAAAATAATAATTTCTTCTAATAAAAAAAGAAATTATATGAACTTAAGCCAAACTTAAAAGCAACAATTTGTATTAAAACAATTAGTTCAACAATAAATAAAAATTAACATATATCTCACACATGGCACGGTGCAAAATGATCTCTAATAATTTCTGTCGATTTGTCGTTGACAAAAAAAGAAATTAAAAATGATTTACCCTACCCCCCTTGTATATATATAATATACAAGAATAAAAAGCGCTTCATTCCATCTGAGAGATGGATGATGCTCAACCGTTAGTCAAGTGTTGCCGAAGAGACTTTTTACAGAAAAAAAAAGCATAGTGTATATGAGAAGTAAACTTCGTCCTAACTTACAAAGTAAAAACGAAAGAAAAACGGTCATGCCGTATCCCTTTCACTGTTACGTGTAAGTTAAATAGGTGATGTTTACAACCAAATACACTACTACCGTTCAAATAGTACTGATGATGAAATTGCGTAGCTGCTTTCGAAAATGCATTCTACTCGGCTAGTATCGGTAGAAAAATCTGCTTTTTTCAAAATTAAAGTTATTTAACATTAGCGGAAAATAATAATTTCTTCTAATAAAAACAAATTATATGAACTGAAGCCAAACTAAAAATCAAAAATTTGTGTTAAAACAATTAGTTCAACAGTAAATAAAAATTAACATTACTTCTTAAAGTAATAAATTTATTTCGTAAAATACACCAAAGTATTTCGTAAATTTTGTATATTCTACAATATTGTGGGGCGAAATAACAAAGGATTTCGTACAAGGTACGAACGAGTTCGTTCATAAGTTGCATTATTTTTTTGTGGTGTAGTGATCGTTGTACGGGGTGTAGTGGTCAGAAAACAGATCGAGACTTTTGTTTCACCGGAAGCGATGGTTTCTGTATTATTGTATTATGGTCAATCAGCTAACACGAAATAATACAAAACGCTTACTCTAAGGCTCATTTGGTGGGAACCCTAGAATATTTATATTCTTAGGTTTCTAGAGGACCAACAAATTTTTAAAAACTTTTGTATTAATATTTTGTTATGGATAATCTGGGTGAACATCATCAATATAGACATTTGCTGCTTGGATATAAATAACACTTAGAGGTATTTCGTATCAAGTAGTGTTTGATTCTCGATTTGATAGATATAGGTACTTAGTTATGCAACCACAAGATCGAAATGCCAATTAGCAAGTAATGCAGGTGCATTTTTATTTGGTATATAGCAATCTAAGCTTTTGCTTTTTTTTTTTTTAACTTTTAAAAATCGTTAACTTTTAATGCAAAATCAAATTTCCAAGATTTTGTTCATCTTCGTTAAAGACTTATAAGTGGTGAAACTTAAATCAGAATTGATAAGTATTGATAAGTAAAATTATGTGTTATGATAATTATTAGTTTAACAAATTTTTTCTCGAAATTTAATAAGTTTATTACCAAACAGCTGCAAGTAGGTAAAGAGTATTCAAGATGCGACACAGTCGTACCACAAATTCATACCTATTGTGTAGATATGACAGCTTAAAAGTATTTAACATCGGAAAACACACAGTGTGTCCATAATCTGGCAATACTGCTTAGGATGGATGTCATATATGTATGTGAGTACAAATGTATGTATGTAAGTTTGAAACAATTTATTACTATAATTTGTTGTCGAACTTTCTTTTTACTAAAGTCAAGGAAGTGACTCCTTATTTACAATTTTTTTCTTTTCGTTTACCTTTAATTTCAAAAATAATACCTAAAATGGCGTTACATAATACTCGTATATTACTGAAAGTAAACCTATTTAATACAAAATAATCCTTAATTTTGCAAAGGCGAGTGCGTAAACTAAAAACAAACGGAAAGCAAATAAACCATAAATATTTTTTTTTTGTTGTTAATGCTAAATAACTTAAGTTCGTAACCTCTAAGCATAAGTATTTATTTACTTTTAATGCCCAGTGTACCCAGTTTCTTGCATTTACAGACGACTTAATAAAAATGTATTTTTGTACGGTTGGCTGTTTACAAGTTGTACCATTACTCTTATAGTAGAGTTTTGAAACCACATTTTAAGATGGAAATAAAATTAAGATGAATATGTCGGATTGGGATTATTATTTTCTTATGACAGGAAAGGATAAAGGAAATTTGTTTAAATTTTATTAACTTGAGCGTGGTTTGCCTGAGATGATGTTATTGTGTAAGAGTGTGTTTGCATGTGAATGTCTTTCTACAGTTCACTTGTTTGTCTACTTAATACGACTAATGTGAAAAAATAGAATATTATTTATCCTCACACCATCCATACGTGTACGTTTTTATATAAATGCGTTTTTATTGAAGTGTTCAGCGTTTAAACGGATAAACAGGAAATTGAAATGTGGTTTTTAGATTTCCTTAAAAGACAGTTTGAATTATAATTTTGAAAAAAAAAAAATAGAAATAAATATGTGTACATATGTACATATGTGTGTATGAGTCCTCATATGTAAATATACATATGTATGTATGTATGAATTTATGTTACTTAAGCATAAACTTTGTAAAAAATTGACACGAACCAATATATTTAAGCATGTGTGAAAAAAATAATAATATTAATAACAAGGAAGCGGCCTCATACTAATTTTAAATACACTTTCCTCTTTCTCAGCTTAAATAATCTTCAAATCGATATAATATCTCTTAATTTGGTATATTTATTTGCTATAATAAAGTATAATTCAGAATTTATTTATATGTATGTATGTCTGTATGTATGTATGTATGTATAATCTTCACCCTTTTTTAAGTAATTTTTAATAACAGATAATTAAATAAATCGCATAAAAGTATTAAAATGTACACGACTAGAGACATCTTCCTGCTGCAAATAAATTGGCTGCTTTAATCGAACTCATAGTAAAACACAACCCTGGAATGTTTTAAAAATTAAATTTTAAACATCTTGGAATTGTTGTTGCTGCTATTTAAAATTTGCATGGTCTTTAAGTATCGAAACATTTTTTCCTTTTGGTATATGTACACAAACATAAGACACAGGGTATATTACTGACCCATTGCAGAAAAATATATTTGTTTACTTATGTAAACCCTAGAAATTAAGCCGCTAATTCGTAAGCAAATTTTGGAATATTACCTTAAACAAGGAACTAAATGCGAAACGGTACTAAGTATGAGCCGAAAAAAATATTAATACAGAATCTGTAGTCCATTTTTAAGTCTACCGACTTCAACCTGGGTCAATGATCCTTTATTATACCCTTCACATAGTGATCAGGGTATATATCAGTTTGTCATTGCATTTGTAATTTCTTTATTATCCATTTGCGACCCCATAAAGTATATATATTCTGGATCCTTATAGATAGGAAAGTCGATTGGTATACATATAAGCAAAACCCCAAAATAACCCATTTTTAAAGACAAAATCCGTGCATATATCCCTATATATATCTCAGTAAGTATCGTCATTCTTGCCACAAAACTAGGCACTTTCTAATTGGACAATTAGGCCTACACTTTGAAGAAAAATTTTTTTGGGTAGGGGCAGGAGAAGGGTTAGCTCCCATACAAATTAGTAATTTTTTTTTAAATTCTCGATACGCTATATATCGGAATGTTCCACAAAAAGTAATAATCAAATAATTCATACATTTTGGAAAAAAAAAATTAAATAAAAATTAACCACTTTTGTTAATAAAATATTCAAGCTCGAGGTCCAGTTCTTATTATGAAAATCAATTTATTTTTCCAATATTTCGACTTTCTTCGAAAGTCATCATCCGGGAATATCCACAACCTTTTATAAAAACATATTTAACATTACAATTAAACATAGCAAGTATATCAATAAATAACAACAGTATACAAAAAAACTACATCATTAAAAATTAACCACTTTTATTAAACTTTTATTACGAATAATGTCGAAAACTTTTAAAACTCTCGACCTCAAACCTTCTATTTCTATTATTCATACGAACGTTAAAATTTTGTTGTTTTCTATTCCGAAAACTAGGATTCCTATGGACTTTAAACCTGGCGCAAGGTATTTTTATAATTTTATTTTTAATACCAAATAACTCGGCTAGAAAAGATCAATGTGAATGGTATATGAGATTCGGCACAGCCGAATAAAGCGCTCTTACTTGTTTTATATAATAAAGTTCTTTTTGACCACTTAATTGATCGCTGACTCTTAATGCAAAAAATGAACAAAGGATCAAACATGTAAAAAAGTACTTTTTGACTCTGAAGTCGAAAGTCATTTATTTCGACTTCAGAGTTAATAGTCGGTAGTTTATTACTTCAAGACTCGTAGTCTCACAACAGGCAAAAAGCAGCAAAAATGTGGAAAGAAACCTTTTTGACCAGCCTCAATCGGAGTTATCAGACTTTGTCTTAAAAAAATGTGAAAATGTAGCAAATAGTATAAAAGGGCATTTTGACCTCTTTGGTTATTTTCGACCTTATTTGGATTACTGGTCCTTAATTTCATATTTTAAGACTGTTGATCTGAAAAAAATCAAAAGGGTACAAATAATGCGAAAAATTAAATTTCATGTCCACTTTGCTGACTTTCGACCTCATCCTGGGTCAAAAGTCGAACTTTTTGTCCACCAGTTGATCTCCGGCTTAAATGATGATCAAATGCCTTTTCTCAATGCTAAAACCCTTAAAACAAGCAAAAAGTACCTTAAAAGTATCACATATAACATTTACGCTTTTTAAGACCCTAAGTGGAACAAAATTTCAAAAATACAAAAAATATTTTCATAGTTTTTCAAGACCATTTGACCGCAATTTAGACTTTATATTTATCTGTACTGGTTTAAAAGTTACAGAAGTGCTCTAAGCAGTATCAAAATACTGGGTTTTTTTGCTTTTCTTTAGGGCTTAACATTTTAAAAAAAATTACCTGTCGGAATAACAAAATGGATCAAAGCAGTAACAAAATCAACCAGGGCAAATATTCCAAAAGAGAACCAAAACTTATAAACCTGTCGAACGCAAATTGATTTTTTTTTTCGATCTGTATTGCTTTAGAATTAGTAAAATGGACCTAAGCAGAAACGAAATATAGTTGTACGCTTTCTAGCTCCTTAAGGTTTAATATTTCGAAAAAGCACCTAAAACATATTCATGTTTTTTCAAAACCATCGCACGAATTTTGAAGTTTGTTTCCATCTTTATTAGTTCAGAAGTTGCAAAATGGGCCTAAGCAGCATCAAAATTATGTTTTTAACTTTCCCCCTGAATGTTTAATATGAAAAGGGTGGAAAAAACATGTTCATGTTTTTTAGAGACTTGTGGAATACAATTTATTATATTACGAAATGATTACAATTAGAATAATATGACCTCGAAATTTCATTGTTAGGTTGGAATGAACAAACAGCTTTAGCAGTATTGAGATGGACAGACATAAACCGTTTTGTTGTGCCTGGATATAATTGAGGGTCGGTTGGTATAACATTGAATGTTGAATGTTTAAATTTTATTTCTGAACGTTATTGACAACAGCATAAACGCACCCGGTTTAATTAAAAAACTAGTTTCTCTTTTGAAAATTCGGCTAAACGTGTTTTTAAATAGTATTTTATTAAAATTCGTCGGCTCCAGTCGACTTTTAGCCGCCGCTGGTAATTTTAAGCTCAGCCGCCGACAATTTCACGACGAATTGGACCTCTGTTACACATCTTTTCTTCTTTGGTGAACAGACTTTTTAAAATAATGGAAATTCTATCATAATTTTCCGAAGCTAGAGATTCACATCAGCATTGAATGTTATTTTTTAATGCATTTAAATTTTTCCAATTTGATATATGTATGTAGTTTTGAAAAGTATTTAAATTTATTTGAAGATAAAGGAAATTTTAAAAATACGATTTCGTTTAAAACTAGTTTAATTTATTTTTGCTGTGTAATTACATACATAGTTACATTAAGCATTTAACAACTTAATTTTTTTATGTTTGTATTTTTATTCTCCAAAGGTTCTGTATGGTTTCGTACAAGAATAATTAAATTATAGTTAAGTCAACTAAGAACAAACTGTTGTTACTTTCAATTAGAAATTTGCCAACTTTAAATCCTTTTTAAAAGAACACAAACCAAATGAAAGACAAGAATAAGATAAAATAGAGAGAAAACAAACAGGAAACATTGTATTGCTGGCTTCTTGCCAACAGTAATCAAAAGTTAAAGCATGTGGATGAAAATCTTTATCCATTCGTTGGCAATTAAGGTGTAAATTTTCTATTTATTCAATTAGGTTTTACACAAACTTTTCTTTTTCAACTTTTAAAACAAACAACAACAACAACCACAAACCAAAACACAACAAACACTAAACAAATATTTAAAACAAATCAACGTGTACGTGTTGCATGTGTTCAACAGGACTATCGATTAAATAAATATTTATAAACTTATGTGCACCATTTCATTATATGCAACAAGTTGTTAAATTGTTGAAATCAGTTCCATCAATCGGTGATTTTCAATTTGTGTTCTGATGAAGAATAAAAAAGGCAATCAAGTGCAAGGTTAGTTATTGCTACTTGATTTACTTATCAGCCCATTTGTCTTCTTTATTTTTCAACGTGTTCTTGGATGTCGTGCTGATTTCAGTTTTATTGTATTTCTTGAGTGAGTGTGTGTTTATTTGTTTGTGTGTCTGTGCTTTTACAATGTAAAATTTACATGAACAAGTTAAAGATATTAATTATGTTTTCATTACATTTGTCTAGCGACAGCATAACAGCAGCCACTTTGTTTAAGAAAAGAAAAACCAAAGCAACAATAACAATTATTTATTAAAAGAATAAATATTTAAATTTCAATTAAACCCTGATGTTTTTACAAACTAAACTTAATTATAAGAAGCCAAAAAAATTTAAAGCAAAAGTTTAACCATGAATAATTATTTTTTTTATCCCAAAGACATATTAGGAGGGCTCAAAAAAATTAAGTCAGAAATAGGTTGGATGTAAAAATTAAATGCAAATAATCAGACGAAGTGTTTATTATTTTTGACCTTTTTTTAATAACAACACTCTATATAATCAGGTTAACTGTGATTTATATCGGGTTTTTATAATAATATAAAAGCCATTAAAAATCAAGTTTAAGGTGCAGCAATACCAATAAACCTGAATTGGTAATTTTTAGCGAATTTGTTGCTCAGTTAACTATGTATGTCTGCGTATAAAATCCCAGCAAAACTTGTACACCCTTGTCAAATGATTCTGAGTGCCACTTGATCTCCAGTTAAAAAAAGAAAATTAAATATTCTTCTACAAAAGACCTTTGACAGAGTAGCAGCTTATCATGCAACTTCTTCAACAAACTAAAAGAGATAATAGAAAAAAGCGAGAGGTTTTTTTCCAGAATGGGAAGGAGTCGGCAAAGATGGGTCTGATAATGGACAAGATAAGATCAAGCTCTTAAGCTGGTTGCAACTGCTAAGCACACGTATCTATTACGAAAAGGGGTCATCGTGAAGACAGGTAATTGCAACGTCAAGGAAGTAGAACAGTTAATATACCTCAGCTCTGCCATTAAGAGAATAAGTATAACTTTGGCTAAGCAGGCAGTTCAAAAACGCAGCCTTCTCACAAACAATTAAAATAACATTGTAAAACACGCCTATTCTTCCTGGAAACTTTCGAAAGCTGGCGAAGTATTAATAAATGTTTTTAAGAGAAAACTCTCCCAGAAAATCTATACCCTAATCGATAGTTAAAGAAAATATGATTGTCGAAAGCAGCGGTAGCTGTTAGAGCTATATCCCAAAATGAACGTGATCAAGCACTTTAAAATACAGCGATTGAGCTGGCTGGGCCAAAATGGGTGGAAAGACTAAGCGGATGAAGACACGTAAATTCCTGGTCTACCAAACTGGGGAGAGGACGTTCTAAAACCAAGTACCGGGAAAGCATTTATTAAAAAAGAGAAAACCAACAACATGTTGTAGAACCGACTTAAAGATTGAAATTGTTATACTGTTTGTCTTAAGTGGCGGAGAATTCTTCTTATTGTTATTGGTTTGGGGTTCTATATTTGTTTAGTCGAAAAATTCTTTTTTTTTTGTAAATCACTTAAGTGATCTCTTCACTGTTTCAGGAAATCCTTTTGCTCCATAAGAAATGTGCTGTTTCCGACCTGGTACGCGCTTACTCTTGATTGGAATACCTGAACTTTGTGTCTAATTTTTTGTAGAAAATTTTATTCTTGTGGTTTGAAAATCCTCTGTTAAATTTTTTTTTGACTCTTGATACAGCGCCTGTCTCTTGTGTGTTCTGTGGTATTCTGCGCCATGTTTGCACGGAATAATCACTGAATGAAACTAATTGTAAGGATAAAGTTATTCAAATAATATTCAACTCATTCATATACCACATCACAAGTATTTTGAAGGCATTAAGAAACGGGTTGGCCGTGAAGCTTGACAAAACGGAATTAGTTCTTAACAGGAAGAATAGAGTTAAGGCTCTAAGAAGCCCAGCAGTGAATAGGGTGAAGTTTTAACTCGCATGTGAGACTAAGATCTGAGGGTATTCTTTGATAGTAAGCCTTCATGGAAGAGAAATACTCAGGAAAGCCCCAAAGTGGTCATTAATGCATGCTGTATATGCAAGAAAAGAGCTGGAACATACAGTCTTGATTGTAAGCTGCAGGCGGTGGAAAAGGGCTTCTAAGGAAGTTTTATACAAAAGTCCAACGCTATGCTTTACTTGGTATCCCTAGTGTCATGAGAAGTACACCTCAGTTGATACTAGACGTCACTTTCCACATAGTACCTATTGAATGCTGAGTGTTAGGAATGGCAGCAAGGATGGCCATATTAAAGGAAACGAATCTTACGGTGGGACATGATCCGAAAAATACTTAGTGATTTTTTTTTTTTTGTTGATTATCAGGCAGCTCTTAGAGCCTTCAAAACGTATTGAGTCAAGCTTAGGCAGATGTGTGACTGTCGGAATGCCCCTGATGAGATTATGGCCACCTTCGTCGTCAGACTGCAGGACACTACGTTATAGTTGGCAATTAAGCTGTCGACAAATTTCCTTGTAGTGGCTTTATTAATTTTTTTTTAAGTCTCTTCATTCTTGTTAATCTTACTCTTTCTTTTCCCTTTCTTTAATATTCTATTTTTACTTCTTATAAATTTTTTCTTGAAAGGATGCACAGTGGACCCATAAGGACTTCTACTTATGTATGTGATTCCAACATGAGCCCAGTTATAAAATTTGTTTCACTCATTAACAATTTTTAATAAAAACTTTATATGAAATCAGTCTTTAAATTAATTTTTTGATTTAATTCTTTTAAGAAGAGCTAAAAAAATTCAATGAAATGGTGTATTCAGGAACTTTAAAGTATATCTGTGGAATTACATAGGTCTTATAATGTAAGTTTAAATCTTCGGTCCGACTTAAGATGTTCCTAATAAATACAGAAACTGCAAGCAAATACTTACGTTTATGAGTTTGTTATGTCCTTCAATGTTCATTTAAACTTGTTGAGTACGCAAATGAATAAGAGATTTAACACGAACAACGACAACAGCTTCCCTTTTTTTAATTCATTTAATCGTTCATGTCTTCTCTTCTTGTTCTTATTCTTTCTTTAATGCAATATAAACGACCAAAAGAAAAACGGGAGACCGTATGAAAGAGAAATATAGGCTGCGTGTGAAATGTTTGACAAAAGGACGGACAGAAGGTGTCTTTTGGTTGGTTGTGTGCGAATAATGTAGCATGAAATATGAAAACTTATGCCTCTTGGCACATTAGCATACAACTTTCTGTGGGGAGGTGGCGAACAACGTTAAGTAATAATAATAATGACGGCTCTAGTAGATTTAGTTAATTGTCGCCTTCACACAAAAAAGGTCCCTAATTAACATTTTTAAGTGCTTTGCATAATGTAAAAAAATATCAAAAATACAAATGTACAAACACTAGCATTTAAGCAGACGCTCATTTACCCTTTTTATAACTGGCAAAATGTAATCACTTTAAATACAAACGCAAATATATTTATAAAGTGCTTAATGTTCATTATTATTTTAAACAGAGGCGTTACAAGCAGTTTCATTCGTACAAACATATATTTATTTATTTTATTGTTACAAATTTCCCAGCAAACAATTTAATTTTCCAAAATATATTTTTTCGAATTTCATTTATTTATAGAGCGAATGCAACAATAAATGAGATAGATAAACGTTTGTCTAATATAAGCAAGTAACCCGTTGCTTCGTATGTTTAAATTGTAAGTTTTTAAAACTTACATGATTTTCTATAAAATCTTTATTTGGAATCTATAGCTTTTTTGGTTTTGAAATGTACCAGTTGACCTAAGACCTCGATTTAGGTAAGAAGTCCTTAAATTATATTTCTAGGCTCATGATACTAAAAAAAGTAAAAAGTAAAAAACTGTAAAATAACTACTCCGTTTATTCCTGAAACCTACATGGCCCAATAATCTAAAATTGCATATTTTAAACTTATTATTTAAAAAAATTCAAAAAAGTACCAAAAAACTTTATGATTTTTCGAAGACTTGTTGTATGTCATATTAAAAATGTTTTAACTTTTTTTGGTACTAAAAATTTCAAAAAGCACCTAAAAGTGCCAAAATATAATTTTTACCAAATTTTTATATTTATTTTTAGCAATAGCAAAGCCGATATATTTTTACCCCCCAAGGTAACAATTTTAAGAACAATTGGACATGGGTCCGTTCAGTATAACAAGATATTTTCGCATTTTTTTCTATTGTGTAGAGTTTACGATAAAGCGATTGTACTAGCAATCTATATTTATATATGTGGTAAATTCACAAGGTCTTGTGAAATCATATATTGTAAAATAATAGAACCAAAAAATATGACCGTTTTCAACAACTCTTCGTATATTTGTAGGTGTCGTATTTAAAATCTAAATCAGCTGATACGACCAAACGATAAAAAAAACAAACACATATGTATGTACATAAATCTGGTGCTGCTCTTGGCTTAACTTAATAATTTGTAGAAATTAGACCCATGAAAACACAAAATGGTCTATATCTAACCTGGTTAGAATCTCTAAAATCCATTAAAATAAGCAAAGTTTTAATAAAAAATCACAAGAATTTTGTTATTTTTTACGTAAACAAAAAACAGCTGATGTGTCAGAGAGCAGTGCCGGCTATTTTTGCCGGCGGAGGCGGCTTATGGAATCTTCTTAGGCGGTTTTGCCTAAGTTTTTAGTGTAGACATTTTTAACGGATGCGAGTGCTAGCGGCTCTTAAAATTAAATTAAAAAACTCGCCGTTTCGAATATGACATCACAAAAAACATATCAAACAAAGTTGTATTGTTTCACAACAAGTTTCGTATGAAAAGCAACAACAAAATTTTTATGCTATTGTGAAATTATATGACAATAATACAATATGCTATCGTATCGTACCTTGTGAATTCGCCAATTAATTATTTATACTTTTAGATTTTTAAATTTACCATATTACCTTTAAGATTAAAATTCTAAAATAATGTAGACAGAGAACACAGAAAAATTGACAATTAAGAAGATTAAAGCTTCAAATTGTTTGCAGGTTTTGATATGCTTAAAGGCAGTGTTGCCGTTGAGAATTTTAAAAAGTGGCACAAATAGTCGTTTTAGGAAAAAAAGTCGCTTTTGGAAAAAAAAAGTTGCACTCTTTTTTAAAGCCCTTATTCAACTTTTTATTAATGTTTTTACAACTAATAAAAACAAAAACAGATCAATAATTCAACAACACTAAAAGAAAACATTCATTAAAAACGAATTTTTGTACGAAGACACATAAAAAGTAATAAATTTGAAATTGCAAAAAAAAAATTTAATTTTTATATAGATTTAATATTATGAAAAATCGAATGCACTGTTCTTTAAATATCGGAATATCGTTTTTTAAATTTGGTTGAAAAAAGGACAGACAGACAACTAGTCTAAGTAAAAAACATATAGCACATTTAAACTATCGACTGGTTTTTTATCTCTAGGGATGTAATGTAATAATACATATTTTTAATTTTTTTCATATTATTTGAAAATTCGTTTCTGTACTTGTGTTTTAATTCATCACCTGGAATACAGTATTCTAGTTCAGTATTTAATAAATGTAAAGCTGACAGCCTTGAATTACAGGTCGTAACTTTTAATTTGTTTGCCAATTTATTTTTAATCAGCCCTGACTTAGGAAAAATTCTTTCAGCACATGCGCTGCTGTGGGGCTAATGTAAAAATATACGCAACTATTTTATATAAACTTGGTCACATTGGCTTATTTAAATCATTTTTTGAACAACACACTGTATGCCAAAAGCTTTCAGCATGTTTAATTTCAAAAAACTATGGAATGCGATATTTGGGAATAACACAAATGTCCACATATGCAAGGTATGTGTTTATGTATGGGCATATGCTAGAACTTGTTTAACTTTCGTAACAAAAAAGGGGCAAAAGTTGCAAAATGTTAAAAAAGTGGCAAAATAGTGTCAGCATAAAGAAGTCACACAAAAAGTCGCAGGCCCTTGAAAAGGTTGCAAAATGCAACTTTAGTCGACGAGCGGTCACTCTGCTTAAAGGTTTTTTTATACATTTTTACACACACCCGCTAAAATATCACATTAAATTCACGGATTTATATTTCGATTGTAGTCAAAATACTCGTAAAGCAAACTGTTTCAATAATGTATCTTTCACAAGATATCCAAACAATATTGGCGTTAATAACAAAACGAACTGAAATATTTTTTAACTGCAAATAGAAGAGAAAAATAAATAAAGGATTCTCTTATGGCGAAAATTTTGTGTAATAAAATGAATTCTTAATTAAAAAAAATTAACGAAACAACAAAAACATTAAAATTATTATCAAATTGCAGTCATAAAGGATTGTATCAAACCATAAAGATGGCAACTGTATTTCATAAATTCCTCTTTGCTTTAATCCAAATATTACCACAAAGAATAAAAAAATTAGAAAAAATTCAAGTTTTTTTTATCAACATTAAGCGGAACCAAACCACTAATTAGGAAATGGCGCATTATGATTTTAAAGCTGTTTGTTTTAGACTTTTAGTCGAAATTTCCGTTTAACCACAATTAAAAAAGTCTTCCGCTGTCCAGTTAAGAATATTTTAATTTAAAGGGTTCGTGTAATTTGAAAGATAAGTTATATGGAGGCAGCAATAACATTTAGGTTGATGCACTAGAAAATAAAATGTAAGGTTTTAGATAATCATTAAAATTAAGTAAGTAATTGTTTTGAAAGCTAAGAAAATCGCATATAAAGTATAACCTGAAATCCAGATTACAAATAGTTGACAATAATCTGTATGTATAAAGAAACAACGTTGTGACAACGTGATTGATTGATTAACTGACTCATTATCGTACAGGTGGGCCAAAAGAAATCACTCTATTGGAAGATGCTCTTATATTGTGAACTAGACAGATGTAGAATACAAGTAAAAAAGCCATGGAGCGATACACTCCCCAAGAAGGCAAAGATCGAATTTCGTCGCCGGTTCCCCGGTGGACCGGAACCGACTGCACAAGCACGGCGTCGTTAGGCCACCAACCTTGAAGAGTATAAACCATACAAGCCGCTACCAAGAGTGGCCGGTTACGGATCGGCTGCTCTGCCGAGAATATCGCCGGTGTTGGCGAGGATGTCGAACTGTTGCCAGAAACATCGACCAGACGCCATGCCTCGCAATTAGCCATCAGCCGGTCGTCCCTAAGGCGAGTTTTGGTCAAAGACCTGAGCATGTTTCCGTAGAAGGTCTAGTCCATGCATCAGCAGTTTCCTGTTGACGGCCAAACGCGTGTAACCTACGCCCAAGTCAATCTCAAAGCCAAAGCAGACGATATTTTTACTAAAATCATAATGAGAGATGAGGCTCATTTCCACCTCTGCGGGTACGTAGACAAGCAAAACTATCGCTTCTGGGACACCAAAAATCAAGAGCGTTGCACGAGCAGCTATTACACCCACTCAAAGTGACTGAATGGTGCACTGCTGACGCTGGAGGACTCATCGGGCGATTTTTTTCGTGAAGGCCGCTGGTCAAACGACAACAATGGACAATGAGTGATACAGGGCATTTTAGCCAAGGTTTTTCTACCGCAATTGAACCAATTAGGACTGGAGAGCATGTGGTTCCAACAGAACGAAGCAGCGGCACACACTGCGTGAGCCACAACCGATATTCCGAAGGTGGTGTTCTCGGGTCGCCTTATCTCTCATTTTAGCGATTTACATTGGCCCGCAAGATCACCCGATTTAAATGCTTGCCTTTTTTTGTGGGGTTTTCTGAAATCGCGTGCTTACGTGGCCAAGCGCGAGATCCTGAAAGCCCTCAAGGACAACATTCGGCACTAGTGCGAGAATCTGTCACCCGAAGTTTGTGCCGAATTGATGAAAAATGCCATAAAACGGGCCCGTAAAGCAATCAATTGTGACGACTTCCGCTTGGACGATATCATCTTTTCGACTTGACCAATAAAATTCCAAAGGTTCAAATAAACAAAATGAAAAAATTAGAGGAAAACAACAACGAATGATTTCTTTTGGCCTACCTTGTATAAAGGAACAACGTTGGTGAGTGACTAAGTGACTGATTGATTGACTGATTAATCATCGTACATCCCAAACACGTAAAGACTAGAGACTTGAAATTTGGACTGTGGAAACCTGTCCTGATGTACAGATACACTAAGATGAGGCTTTGGTAAATTTTTGGAACCGAAGCACAGTGGGGCCAAATGCATGAAAAGTGGCGATTAATTCATAGAAGTCGTAATTTAAAAAAAAAAATATTTTTTATTAATGGATATTTATAAATACATAAAAAACCAACACTTAAAAAAAACAGAGTGAAAAAACACATTTTTTAACCCTTTATGGGCCATTTTGTGTTCTGTAAAAAATCCTCTTTTTTCACATTTTTTGCTGTAACTTTGGAACGGTGCGCTATAAATTATTCAATTAAATTGTAAATTAAAGCATACTAAATGTACTTTTAGAAAAATAAGTAATATTTTTAAAATTAATAAGGAATAAATATTTTATATGTATTTCTATTAGAAAATTTTTAAATTAAAATCATACCTTTTTTCTCGAAATTTTAAAATTTTGCTAAAAAATTAAACATTTGAAAATCTAATTGCTTTTTTTATTGATAAATAACCATAAACACACTATTTAAAAAAAATTTAATTAAATTCGGTTATTCTATTTTTTTTTTTTTTTGAAAACAACAATTTTTTATTATAATCATCATTACCTTCAATGTTAGTATTTACTTCACATTAAATTTCATAATCATAAATTAATTCGTTACAATAATCTTAATCTTCATCTCCATTTTCATCTCCATCTTCATCTTCATCTCCATCTTCATCATTGCTATTTTGATTGCTGGGAAGTACAAGCAACTCCAATGCAGATTTTGGCATTAGCTCTTTTTTCTTTTTAGAACTATTGTTCATGCTTGTTATAAACGGATCTGAACTTAAGAGAAATCTATTAAAGATATCTTCCATTGTTTTTTCTCGACTGCAATTACGGGCAAAATTCTCCCTATAACTTTTAAAATCTTTATTTCTGGCTTCCTGAGACTCTTCGGTTAGCTAACCAATTGGCAATGGCCATAATGATATAATTTCAGGCCCATGAATAAAATATTTGTGAAGAGTAGGAGGCATATAGTACCATGGATATTTTTTCACAAATAGCCTGGCAGTGTTATTAGCGAAGTTTGTAAATTTTTCAATGTTGACCTCAATACCACTAGAAACTACAATTAATATTGTGTGCATATTTTTGATCAACTCTAAATCAATATTAGTAATTTCAGCAGATACTTCTGCATTCTTAAACAAACGTCTTGCAGTATTCCCGTCATTAGAGTTACCAAAACCAGGTTTTGGTTGATCAATGATCAATCCCGTTTTTTTTTTAAATTCGCGTTGAATACGACTTTTAGTTTCAGCAATAATTTTTTTTTCTTCTTCACTTCTTGCCTGCCATTTTTGAATTGGAAGTTTATATGCCAAGTGAATAAGACATTCAAAAAATCTTATCCAGCCATGTAGGACAGACAAACCGAACTCCATGAAGTCTACGTTGGAATCTCTAGAAATCATTTGTTCAATATTGTTGAACTCCTTGCTGGTAGCGCCACATATGTAGCACTTTTGTGTGGACTTTGTGTCTGTAATCGCGTTACACACTTTACCGTCAATCATAACGAGAATTAGTTTGTGGTTCACTTTTATCTTTCTTTCTCCAACTGATATCACTGTATCGATAAGAGCATTTTTTTCTGTCTCCACTCTTTCTCTTTCTGTTTTAATACTGTTGACCGTTTCTTTAATAAATTCAATTTTTAATGGCCTGCAAAACCTAGTTGAAGACGGTCGAGGATTATGCCAAATGATTTTGTTTTTACAAACTAATTTTAATGGTACAATTGACGTAATAAATACAGAAGAATCAGATGCATTACTGTCATGAAAGGCTTGTTTGTAAGAACTATGCCCTGAACTTCCGTCAAAGCCCCACTTAGTGTATAAAGTAATTTTTTCGATTTCTTCGTTGTCTAACGAATTTAAATCTGCATTTTTAACCGACAAAAGGCGTTCAGTGGTATGATCCAATATTCCTTGTAGGCTAACTTTCGCTGATGTTTCAGAAATTTTAATTTGTTCTCCCTTTGGGTAACATTTTTTCTTAGCTCTTTGGACCAATTTATATGATGGAAATTTCTCAGGTGCAACCTTTCTAATAACATTATATTGGTGGCGACTTAGCTTCGCTTCTACCAAAACGGACAGAGCTTCATCCGGAGTTAACTGCTGTGGTGGTACCTGTTCTATACTTTTTCGGTATTTTTTGGCTTTTGTTGGAGATAATATTATTTCCTTAACAATTTTCGACTCATCTATTTTTCCAGCAGCTCTCAAGCTCATTTGTGTGGCGTAAGCCAAAACAGGCAAAGAAAGTTGATCTCTTATGTCTTTACATTTCTTAACTTTTGTTTTTTCTTTGCACTCTTCAAATGAGAGATCATTGCGACCTCTTTTTTGTTGTGGTTCTGGTGGTGGACTGAATGAGATTGAGGCATCCAGCCAATTCTTATTATTTTTTAGAAAAATTTCATTCTTTCTATGACATATTTGCCACCGAATCTCATAGCTAGAGCAAAAATTATGAAACCTTGTCATAAAATCTACCATATCCGAAGGGTCGACACGTTTTATTACTTCCCATCTCAAAAGTTTAAATTTATCCTGAAGTGATTTAGGTTCTGCACTCCTCATAAAATTATGCAACTCAAGACGAGGAATGAAAATTGTTTTGGGACATGTTCCTAAAATTAATAAGATTTCTATTATTTAAAATTTGCAAAAAGTAATTCCTTTAACCCTGTACCGAATAATTTACACTTTCACAACACTTTAAATATGTAACATCACATCACAAAACATTGACAGCTAAAACAATAAATAAACGTGTCAGTACCGAATCAATAATACCCTACGGATGGATAGAAATTCTTAAAAATGTATTATCATTATATTAGTAGATTGATATCACCAGCTTAAAACAAAATTAAAACTTTACTTGTATGATGCATGTATATGACCAACAGTTATTATGTAGGACTCAAATAAATGACAATAATAAATAGGGATGGGAGCGTGACCTCCTTCAATTTTTCAAAATAGTGCACTTGTGCCATATACAATTTTCTAATAATTTAAAATTAACAAATGTTTAAGTAAAATTCATTGAAATATCATAAACACATGTAAAATAATTTAATTAGTTTTATTCATAGTAAATAAACCAAACATACGCAATCACGTGAGCATGCGTGAATTAAAGTTACTCACGCCCCCATCTCTAATTAACAACACATTTTTTAGCTACAATAACAACTACTCGTTATAGTATAGTGACAAAACAAAGTAAAAACAACTTGATGTTTTGTTTTGTTTTTTTTTCATATTTGTGGATTTTTAGCATCTTGAGTTATTGTACAAAACCAAGCATAACTTAAAAATCGCAACAAATCGCAAAAAAATATTTTGGGGTTTATTAGTTGAGATCTGATATTATAACACTGTATAGACGATTTTACGCAAGCTCACGAACAAAGTTGTTGAAACTCCATATATAAATCAAAAATAGCCCATTTTTGGGCTAATTTTATTTTATTAACATTTAATATTTTTAAAACATTTATTTAAACAAAAAAACATGTACTATATAGTAAACTACCTGAAGTTGACGGTTCCATTATAAAAATTTAACTTTTAGAAGTATTAATAGAAAAAATTATCAATTGCAATATCAAAATTTTCACTTTTTTTTAATATGCACAAAAAAAATAACAATTATTCAACTTTAAGTGCTCACTTCAACTAAAGCAAACAACTTAAAAGTATAATTTTTGCAATTAGTGATGCAGAATTTTATCCACTTTCACCCGGTACCAAAAATGATCATGAATTTTAAAGTTCATATTTTGAATTAATCGCCACTTTTCATTCATTTGGCCCCAATGTGCGAAGGGAGTAAAAAACGGCCAAACATGACAAAACGGAAATATTATTATCTTCTTAAATATACACGATAGAGACAAAACTTAAAAGGCATCGTATTTTGCAAAAAAATTACTGCATTTTTTTAAAACTTTGGACCCTAATGGGCTAAACAAGGAAAAAAAATTAAATTCTAATAGTACCTAGATCCAGCTTGAGACTTCTTAACGAATAAAAAGGAAATACTATTTAATTTGCAGTTAACAGGTTTTAAAAAAACTCTAAATATGTTTTGCTCTTTTTGGAAATTGTTAACCCTTGCTAACCCTATATTGTTAATTTATTGGTACTGTTTGAATCATAAAAGATCGAAAACAGGTTTAAAATGCATTCAGCTTGCTTAGATAATATGTGGAGAAGCTTTTGGTGCTTTAATAAAGTATTTGATCCCTATGGCCGAGATTGGGTAATTTTGATACTGCTCACGTCCATCTTGTAACTTCTTACCCAATAGAGGTAGGAGAGGAATTTTAATTGCGTTCGAAAGGGCTCGAAGAAATATGAATGAGTTTACGCTGCGTTTTTGATATATTGGGCTCTAAGATCAAAGGAAAAAAAATATATTCTGATACTGATAAGGTCTATTTAGCGACTTCTGCAACAATAAGTTTAGAAATATAATTAAAACTGCGTTTAAATGATCTTAAAATATATGAACATGTTCCTGGTTTTTTTTTTTAAATTTTGTTTCACAAATTAACAATAAGTATTAAAATCTTAAAGCTAAATAATTAAAATTAGTTCAGCCAGTGCCAGACTAAAATTTAAGCTCTACAATTAAAATGTGAACTAATTTTGAAGATTTTATCTAAGAAAATTTTATTTTTATTTAGGCTCAAGTTCAATACTTACTAAATTGTAATTTTTTTACAAATGAATAAATTAATATTTTTTTATTTTTTCACTTTTCACTCTGTTAGCGTTTGTTAAGAAAAAAAAATTGTAATTAAAAAAACAAGTTTTTACCGATACTAGCCGAGTAGAATGCATTTTCGAAAAAAAGCTACGATTTTCATCATGAGTACTCCTTGTTCGGTTGTTAGTTATTATTTTGGTTGTAACCATCAGCCTTTTAATCGTTTTATTTAAGGATAACTGTATCCTTATTCTTAAAATGAGTGTGTCCCTCATGTTGTAAGATGGTTCAAGCGAGCGGATTTATTTTAATACTTGTCCACATTGCTGAGGACTCCATATATTGGAACTTGTAGATTTTTGTGGATGTTGCTGTTTTTAACATACTAAGGAGTTGTGATTCTTAGAATTTTGTTTTAACGGAGTTTAACTTTTCTTATATTGAAAGCGCAAGCAGTGTTCCATAATTGTATCCTGTAGCACCAAATTTATAATGAAATTGAGTTGTAGAGCAGAAGTTTACAATCAAGAGTTTCTACTAATTAGCCAATGGATTTGGGCATTTCCAATCTATTTTTCAATGTTTTCAATAAAACTTTGTGTCAATTACTACGTTTTTTATTTGAGTTTGAAAGTATAAATCAGCCACCAGACACCCTGTGCTACGATTTTATGCAGTACAACCCCATAACGTTCCCTTCACACCATTCTTTTATTCACTAAACATAGTGTTTTGAAACTTCTCACTGGGTAAACACCTGCAGTATTGTTTTTTTATTAGACTAACATCAAATAAACTTAGCTTTCGCTGACCATATTCTCGTTTCCAGCCATCTGCTGTGATATTTCTCTTTTCTATGGCGATAATGCTCTTAAACTTTTAGAATTAATAACAATAAGTGTGCAAAATGAAATGAAAGTACTGTAATGTGTAAAAGTAGAGTTACTTAGAAACCGATGGATTACATGCATTGTTTTCTAAGACAAAAAAAGGATATGGTAATTACAACTACATATACATTGAAGTAGTCACAATGCAAGATCAATTTTTTTAAACTTAAATAAAATAAAATCAATACGGATAGAAGTAAGTATGTTTGTAAGTACTTATGTATATTGAATGTTATTATCAAAATGCGTTTGCATGGAGTAATGCAAATAAATATTACCACTGTATGATTTACTTTTGATTTGTAATACATCAATACATTTACTTATGTATAACTTGCTAGAAACAGTAACCATATTGAGTGCCTAAATATGAATTCGTTTAACCATAATATTGTTAGTTTGTACTCAGAGACTTTCCATTGTAGCAATTTCAATTTTAAATTGTGAACAGTGCCAACAAATGAACCAACCGGTCCCAATTTTAGCCTCCTGGAAGCCGTAATTGACAATACAGTCAAACAAATTACGCAGTTCATAACGCAAATGGGCGGCAAGATGCACAAAGGGCAAAAAATGCAGTCTGATCTTCTGCGGTCATGCTTAAAAGGCCGTGAGCTGCCTTAGGGTTAGTTTCTGGAACGCAAACGGCATCCGCCAACACAAAAACGAACTCGAATATTTTTTAATACACCAAAACATTGATATAATGTTGATTTCAGAGACTCATATGACATACAGAAGCACTTTCAAAATAAGTGGCTATTCTTTTTACGATTCGAAGGATCCCAGAGATAGATTATGTGGTGGCTCGGCTATAATAATCAAATCGAGAATCAAACACCAATGGATTGGTGGCCTATCCGAATGTTATATGCAAGCAACAAATGCCTGCATTGACGAACTCTTCCATGACCTAGTTATTTCGTCAGTTTATTGTCCACTTAGATTTCCATATCGAAGGATCAGTACAGCGTTACAGTCTCCAGCAGCAGCTTAGCACACGTGTTTTGCTCCCACCTAAAAAGTCCCAGAGGTTGTATATTGTATGATTCCGTGCCTGAAGTGGGACATTCCATTATTTCAACTGGACAACCAACTTTCTGGCCAACGCGCCACAATAAAATTCCAGACGCTATCGATTTTGGCGTAGCAAAAGGTATATCCTCTAAAAGAGTAAATTGATAAAAATATAAAAAATATATTAGCGCCCATTGTTCGGAGAACCAACTGTTAAAAGCTCCCAGAGACGTCGAAGATTGTCTGAGCGTCCTAAATGAAAATAATAATAAAAAAGCCGTTGAACATGCGTCTTCTACCTACCAGAAGACGAGGTACAACAAAAGTTTTTTAGATGATGTGAGAAAGCTTTTAATTAAAAAAAAGGGAGAGCTAATAAAAAAGCTTGCTGGAGGTTCACAGAATGGCGTCACTTAAAGAGTACGTGGAAGGTCTAGACGCGGCCTCTTTAGACAAATTATTCTCTGTAGCGATCAATCAGACTGCGTAATTTGAGAGGATCCTGGGCTAGAAATGATGAATATAATGCGATCTAGTCGCAAATCATCTCAAAAACGTGTTCACTTCCATATACATGCACAGACATGAGGGAATTACCACCAGTATTTGTTAGACGTCCTTTAGAAATACGTTTCCGATTTACAGATGTTGTAGGGGCTAATGTTTACCTAAATAGTAAAAAAGCTCCCGGCATTGATAAAATAAGGAACAAAATGCTCTTGGAGCTACCTTTTACAGCTAAAAGAATATTTTTTTTTAACGGGAAAATTTGACTTGAACATTTCCCGCCTATATAGAAAATTACCTTAGTAAACCTGATTCGTAGGACTAGGAAAATCCTTCGAAGGTGGAGCCCATTAGGCCTGTAAGTTCGTTACCCACAATGTCAAAACTGTTTGAAAAACTACTTAAAAACAAGCTGTAACCGATCCTGAATGACAACAACTGCATTTTAAATCACCAATTCGGCTAAGAAGTCAACAAAGTACCATCGAACAAACTCACAGGTTGGTACAGATTATAAGAAAAGCCCTTGAGGAAAAGAAGTACTGCTCCGGTGTCTCATAAGCTTTCGACAAAGTATGGTATGAACTAAACTAAACTAAACAAACTAAAGTTCAACCTTTCATCTAATATTTTCAACCTTTTAGAAAAATACATAACCGGGCGACAATGTATGATCAAAGAGGAAAACCAAATAAGTTCTTCTTAAACAATAGGGGCTGGTGTACCCCAAGGGAGTATACTAGGTCAAATTCTGTCCTTGCTTTACACAGCAGATATGCCAACCAATAGTTTTACACCAGGGATGCGCAAAAATAAAAATGTATTTGTATTGGTGAGAAAAATTGAATTTACTGCACAATAGGTAATTTTAATGAAAAGGCAAAAGAAATATTGCAAATTTATACTGACATGATATTTTTTGTTAAAAAAATAGTTTTAATATTAAAGATAAAACGAGATAAGTAAAAAAATTATTATTTAAGAGTTGTGAAAGAAATTTATTCAAATATTTTGTAAAATTTAAAATTTTTTTAGGTAAAAAAACATTTTTATTTTTTTGACAAGAATAAAAACAAATGTTTTTACTTTTTAAATGGTATAAAATATTTGGCAAAGGAGAAATTTTTTAAATAATTTTAAATCTAGTATTCATAAAATTTTAACAGTAATATGGCCTAGTGTGCAAAAATAAAAAAACAAAGATAAAGCGCGTACACCCATGCACATGTTTATTAGTCGCCTTCTCATTGACGACTAAATAAAAAGATCATAAGAATACGTGTATTTTTATTTTCCACAATTAAGGTATGGGCTGCGCATCAATGTTTTACACATACGCTGGCATTTGCTGATAATACTGCTTTCCTTGGTATTCATAACGACCCTAAAAAGGCTTCAAACCAACTCCAACAACACGTACCCCAAGTTGAAAAATGGGCAAAGTTATGGGGAATAAAACTAAATGAACAAAAATGTACACACGTAACTTTTACTTTACGCAAAGAAACGTGCTCCCCAATCACTATTAACAACCATATGGTGCCTCAACGAACCGAGACAAAATATCTTGGTATTCACCTAGATCGCCGCCTCCCATGTATAGATGCGAAGCTGACTAAAATTAAACTTAAAGCTGCTCAAATCCACTGGCTAATGGGTAAAAACTTTGTGCTTCATCTGGATTGTAAACTTTTACTATACAACTCAATTTTTAAACTAATTTGGTGCTACGGTATACAATTATGGGACACCGTTTCCGCCTCTAACATAAAAAAAATCTAACGCCGTCAAAATAAAATTCTAAGAATGATAACTGGTGCTCCTTGGTATATTAAAATCAGCAACATCCACAAGAATCTAGAAGTTCCACTAGTAAAATGCGAAATCTTAAACTATGTGGACAAGTATTTAAAGAAGCTAAAAACACATGCGAACCCGCTCGCTCGAATCCTCTTTCAACATAGCAGGCATACCCGCCTAAAAAGGAAGGATACTACTGCGCTCAGAAAATACTTTTGAAATTAATTAATTTTGTTGTTAGAACTTAAATTTTAGTCTGGTAGTGACTTGACTAATACTATTTACTTAGTTTTAAGATTTAAATACTTATTGTTAGTTCGCTTAAGCAAAGATTCAATAATAACAATATGAGAAAAAAAATTGTGATAAATTTTTTCTTTAGTATTAGCAGGCAGTTTTTTGAATCATTTGTTTTAAAAAAGGTTGAAATATTTAAAAACTCATACACGTTCGACCGTAGGAAGCATAAAAAAAAATATATGAATTTCGATTTTCAGACAGCACTTATCCCCTAAAGCCCTAAAAATACCATTAAATCACCATTTTTGTCAAACAAAATTAACGAAAGGGTTCGTCTCGGGAATATTTTTTAAATTTTGATGATGAATCTGCTTTTTCAAGCTAGTTCCGTGGAATTTGCAGGGGTTTCAAGTTATATATGTATAAAGAAAGATATTACACAAAGTCAATAAATAACTAAAAAATTAAAAAATTCGTCCTGAGCACATAGCTTTTTATTATAAAACACTGTGCTATCGCAATATTGTGGTGTAGCATTGTTACCCACCTCTCCTTTAACAACCTGATATAGTCCATCAACACTCAAGAAGGCTAGAATTTTTACCACAGAACGTTCTTCAGTATCTAGACCTCATTTGTCTTGAGTAATTTTTATGTCAAAAAGATGATAATTTCCAAATATTATTCAAGATTTGATCCCAACTTTCTTAGTTTATTTACGGGGTTGGTTTTTTGTTCTTACACAAAATCATCGGTAAACTTCAACCAAATTCCTTGAAAAAACTCATGAACACATTCTACCCTTATATAATTACTGCATTAAACTTATTGAGAGTTATTAAAAACATAACAAAACATTCAAGAGCTCTTTTTTTTAAATCTCAACAAACCCTTATTCGCTATTAGCTCTTTGGGAAAAAAATCAAAAAGATGCATATAGATAAATAATAAAAAGATAATTGTATATTTGACAAAATCAGTCTTTAATTTACCACATTTTAACAGGTGCTAGTGACTAGTGCAAAATCAATTGCAGTTTCTTATTACTAAAATAAATAATATTTAAACAAAGAAATTTACGGACTATTTTCTATAAGCTTAAAAACGCTAGTGTTTTTTAAACTTAGAATCAAAATAATTTGTTTGCCTTAACAATATCATAGTACTTTTCATTAAAGAATAATTTTTATCTTATCCTTTGGCGACACAGAATGTACACACCTATATACTCCTTAACATATAAAATCAATTACGTACACAAAATAGTAGGAGAGTGTATGTTTTCATTCAATACTTCTTACGGCATATCATATATGTATGTATTGGACAAGCCCAACTTGATATCTATCCATTCATTCTATATCTAGTTTGATACATATTTTATTTACATAACTTCTAGACTTGGGCATTTGTAATGGTTTTGTGATGGAAACGACTACAAAACAACAGTTGCAGGCATTGTAATGCATTTAACAGACATTTGAAAATTTTTAAAACAACTAAAGCAAATTAGAGTATTAAACTAAATTAAATCAAAGGATGATGTTAAAATCACATTTGACTGAAATGCAGCGATTTGATTGCAAACTTTTTTACATTCTGGCTAATTTTTTACTATATTAGGGATTTGAGTGGAAAACAGTACTATTTTCTTTTGCAGCTTTTCTATTGTTTTGGACACACTGATCAGCTGACTTTTGTTTCTGCCATATGTTTTTCAACTTAGCTACTTAGTTCTATAATGGTTGCGTATACTGTGTGTGTGATCGCAACATTTTTTTAAACCAAGCTGGAATTGAGCAACAACAAAATACATGCTTAAATTTAACAGAAAGTTGTTATTTTAGGGACGACGTCACCTTCTTATTCCACCATAAACACATCTGTATAAATATTGTACAGAAAACAGGCGATAAAATCTACAAATTTGCAAGTCATGTTTTTATGTTCTCTGCAGCAAGTGGTCATGGTAACTATGGCTACTCATTAGGCATACATTGTTTGCCAAACAGTTGAATGAGAGTTTTGTAATGTTTGCTTTGAAATTGCTTAAAGTGGTATCGTAGGTCCTTCTTAAAGGCCCTTTACACGCACGTGTATGTTTAATAAAGTTTTTTTAATATCATTTTACTAATTCCCTAATTTACAACGTTTAAATGGGTATGGCGGTTTCCCCAGTTAACTCACATATGTATATGTATTAGAAACCTGCACCAAGTCCTATTTTAAGGTAATTCAAGACCCGGATGATTTTCTAATTCTTGTGCTGTTGTGCGATTAAACTGTTTAAGTGCTGTAATGTAGCTGACACAGTTTGTGTGATGTAATGTAGTGTAGTTAAGAATAAAGAGTAGTGACATGCACTGTTGTTGATGCAACTTAAATACTGTCATGATCTGTGGTCGATAAAAAAATGAATGTGATGATGTATGGTCAACAACAACAAAACTGTGTGTATTACACACAATGTTGAATAGATACATAAATAAACATATATACAAGCAGGCAAATCAATATAAAATTCATACGTAATTACATTACATTACATACATACCCCCGTTCTTAAAACTATCACACCAGGAGCATCCCGTCAACAGTAAAGTTTCAAGATGAATTGATATTGAAGTGTGTGATCATAATGGATTGATGTGCCGCTGTTGTTAACTTAAGTGTGCTTAAGTGTAAATACATTTTTCATTTAAGTTAAGTAAACAAAAGAGATGGCGAACAATACAACGCAGTACTTATTGTTGTGTGTGCACACGTAAGATACATGAAATGAATTGAAAATTCGAGATAATGCCTTATTTAGTGTCGTCTTGAGCTGGCCTCTAATATGTATCTAAAACAATTTTGCTAAAAAATTGAATATGCTGGTTTTTGGGTAGAATTATACATATATATTTTGATTCCTGTAACTCCAAGTTGGAGTCCAGTCCTGCGCCGTTAGCTTTATTTAAAAACAAGCCACTAATGTTGCCCGCATGTCGTTTTCCAATTGCCTCATCTAGGCCAGTAGTTAAGGATAACAGCCAATTGTTATCTTTTTAGTATTTTTTTTTTTTTGATCTTCTTTGAAAAGAAGTTTAATTAGTTGGGGTGTAATTTTCTTCCGCCTAAGTGCGTGACAATCAGCCTGTTAGTGAACAGTTTGAAATGTTTTAGTGAAATCAATAGATAAACTGAATCACACGATCAAATTTTTAAAAAAGTTACTTACATGAAACTGTTATTTGTAGACAAAAAAGAGTAAAGAAAACCCTACCTTTCCACACCTCTCGTTTAAAAACCCAGCAAAAAAATGGAAAATGTTCTAAAATCTCAGAATTTTCATTTAATACCAAGCAATTCTCTGCCATGACTCTGTGTAGCCATAACAGACCCCTTGGTTTGGATATGGGTTATCTAAACCCCAATTGCGTCTCTAGTTTTGATCTCGCTTCTTCATAATCAATCGTGCCGACAAGACAGCTCCCCACACGCTTGTGAAACAGCATCTAACCTTAAGCAAGAAGGATTAAGGTTATCATGTCGCACCCAACAAATGCAACACCCAGCTCTGTTTGAAGGATCTTTTTCTCCTTTCGACAAATCAATTACTCCACCATCATCAATGCTTCATAATCTTCTTACCACCAGTCAGGACCGAATCACGCACATGCTTCAACATGCCAACTCTGACGGGATCTTGTTTTAGAACCTAGGGTCTCCAGCCTCAGCCAGTTTCCTTATTCAACTACTTCCAAACACACCTTACCCTTTTCAGCTATGGGCCTACTCCAACAGTTGCTCATGTGCCTGGGTAGACTCGCCAAAACTAGAGACTCTATCTTGAGAGCTTTAAGTTTATATAAGACCGCTTACGCGATCACTCTGGGGCTCGTACAAGACGGATCCTAGCATATCAACTTTCGTTCTCAGTTGCCCCGCTTAGGGATAACCACAGCCACCATGTGAACTTTCGAAGGATACCACACCATTAATCAATTCATGCACTGGTAAGCACATGGGGCCAACTGATTTCCGTGGTACCAGATAGGACTCTGGTCAGCCTCGGATATCTACTTTCGTAAATTCCTACCAATTTAAATTTAACACAGATAAGGTATTATTACCCTTAGAACCTTGTATTGCTGTGCCACTTATTGGTGACGTACCTGCCACAGCGATAACAATGACAACCTGCCTCAAGCCAAACCAGTGAATCACTAAACCCATTATGCCGAAGACATATTGTTTTCGATTTAGCCATGTCTGTTAGCCTTCCAGTAACTGGAAGTTACCCGGTTGATACCACGGGGAGGTAGACTTAGGAACTTGTGCTGATGGAAGGTTGGCCGAGGGGCCTCCTCTTCCATCACATAACTTATCAGCCAGGGTCAGCAGCACAATTTACTCTGGTGCCATATTGTTATGGCAAGATTGTTGGGAGCATAGAATGTTATTGATTCTAAAAATTAGCCGAAGAGTTATAGCTGCAGTTTTATGCCAGCATTTGGGTACCAGGGAGTCCTCTAAGCTTCCTGACCACGGCAGTGTATTTCATGCGGAGATTCTAGCCGACTTATTGGCCGCCGATCTTGCCTTGTTTCTTCAAAACAGGTGAACATTTTTATTGATAGTCTGGAGGTGATAAGAACATTCTCTGCGGACCTCACCTGCCTCTCATTTGTTAAGGTGTGCAATCCATTGGTAGATTATGTGCCTTGAGGCAAGTGCATATTTGCTGGCCTTGTGATACAAGGATATTGAAGGGAACGTGATGGCAGACTAAGGAAACAAACATGTCATTGTTAGAAAAGAGTTAATGTCATAAGGGCGAGATGTTTGGCCACCTATGACTTTAGGTTCTGCGATGTATCGAGCAAGATTCTTGAGCATATTCTGTGCCAATGTCCACTCGTGCATTCCAGAGGAAACTGTCTTCAGTCAGATTTGTTTCAAAACCTAAAGGAAATATCTGGGGTTGGTACGAAAAGGCTTCTGGCATTTTCTAAGAGAATGTGAAGCACTCTAGGTTTCACTACATCAACTAAGTGAAACTGGGTATATTTTCTTATTGTCTGGCAACCTTAAGGACCCAAAAGATCTATACATATATACATTTAGCGTAATTCATAAGCTATTAGAATGATACACTCAAAAACGGTGCGATCTGAAACCTCCTATAATGATAAGATTTCTGCATGAATTACAATAGATAACCCCTTTTTAACCAAGGATGAGAATTGGGTTCCTCCAGTTTTCGCATTTTTTAAGTTCATTTCTTTTGGGTAGCTTTACTATACTCAGGTTACTAAGCTCAAAGGAAAGGGGGAAGGATTTTAAAAGCTCTTTACATCGCGATTATACGTTATTTAACAGGCGTGTCTTCAAGCTCTGCATGCAGAAGGTAGTAAAGCATGAGAGCCATATGAAGGAAATCAGTTGTCGATATATGCAGAGGCATATATGTATATTGTCTTACTTAAATCTTTCTTTTTCCGAAGTGTGAAGTTTTTTTTCCAATTTGGTTAAGTTCGTATTTAGAATATATAAGGTGTACAAAATACTTTAAAAACTAGATAAGTAGCAGGAAAACAATAATATGAATAATAGTACCCAACGAGGCCTTTATTCTGGAAGCCTTTTGTGGTTTTTGTTGAAACTATTTAATCAGACAACGTACATATGTATATAGAACACGCTAAATTTAAACAGTCACAACTCAAAATTCATTGAAAAATATAATTTTCGAGCAACAAAGATAGATTTACATTATTTTAATATGACTTTTAACTGCTGAAATCAATTTTCTTATTAAATGACAATCATTTTTTTAAAAACGACAGAAAATTATTAATTCTGAGTTATGACTTTTTATGATTTAGTATGCGACATTAAAAAAATTGAGTAACAGTTTCAGTTACACTGGCTAGTTATTAGTATTTAAAAAGGATATTAGTATTATTAAGTCAAGTCATATGTTCTTTGGAACGCCTTTTTAATGTTGGTTAATTAATAAATCATCGCAGGACTGCAAATGGGTATTAAACATTTTTCTGCCAATTGGGTTTAAGTTTTAAAATTATTTTTATTTCTAATAAGCACAAATATTTAGTTTTTTATCTTAAAAAAACTGTTTTTATGTTTTTTTAATTCTCTTGAAACACTTTTTAGTAATTTTTAAAGTTTTTCCGTGTTATAGTGCATCATTGTTTTGTAGCAAAAGTAAAAACTAAATTATATATTTGTTAGTTAACTCAAAAGGCCTAAATATGATAAGTTCTACATCAAAATTAATTTCGTGGAACAATTTGTGTCCTTCAACTTTTTTCACTGAAATTTTCAAAAACTGAAAAAGTCCTAAAAAAATATCCAATATCGTTTTAATGCCGACGTTTTATAAAATACCTATAGTCCTTCAGTTAGTAAAGGTTCCTTTTAACTATAATACTGAGCATTAACACATGTCAAAAACTAAAATAAAATAAAAAATAATAATTGTGTGAAGCCAATAGCTTATGAAATATCAAAAAATACGTAAGGAATTTTGCAGTAGAATGGCTCTTTTCGTTTTTAGAAACTTTTCTAAGCCATTATACTTCGCATTTTTTCAAAGTTCCATACTTACAGCAGCATACAAATCAGGCATGGAAAACTGAAATTTTTATTTTATATTATGGTTTTTAAAAAAAAAAATACTAAAATTATGATTTACAAACGTTTAAAATAAAAATATTTTGCTTAAAATGTTCATTTTGACTTTTCCTAAGCCTAAATGAAATTTTAATATTAAAACCTTCATGAAATAAAGTACGCAGTTTCAAAACTAGATTTATTTATACTTGTTTCTTACTGCAATATTTTTACCTGCGAACTTTTTTAAAATTAATGTTTTTCAATTAAAATTACAGCATTTATAATGAAAACAATAGACGTATTTGCAAAGGGTGTGTTAAAACTAAAATGTGGCAAATTTAATTTTTATTGTGGTCAAACCCATACAAATATGGATAAAATTAACGTGCTTTTTGGACTATGAAATTATCAACCTAAGGATTAATTTGGTTTTACTAACAAAAACAAACTTCAAACTTGTCAAACTATATTAAAATTAAGTCAATGTAGTATTAGGAAACATTTTAGTGCCCTCTTTTGAACGACTATGCAGTTTATCTGTAAAAGAACAATATTTTCTCTTTTTAAAATATTAAAAATATTAAGAAAACACAAATATATTTGGACGTACTTTTACTTTGCCAGCGGACACCCTTATCATATTTATTTTCTTTTCTCTTTATTTCTGTGAAAATTAATTCTTGGTAGATCAATTATTAAGATAATTTATGCCTCGTTTTTACTTTTTTATGCATAAAGTTCGACTCTGTCCCGGTCATAAAAGAAAACATGTGGAACTAAATTGTGTCAAACTTCATGCATAAAAGTACCAGAGGCTAAAACTCTCTTCTTCTAGACCATGTTTATTTTTAAACAATGAATGAAAATAAGTTTGTTAAAAAATAATGACTGACAATACCTTTAATAAGCATAAAAATTAAAAAACCTTTAAAAAATTATTTTTGTGATTTTTGAAATTAAATGTGTTAAGTTAAAGCAAATCTAAATATTTTGATATTTTTACAGCAGTAGAAGAATTGTTAAAAAATGGCGTTCTTTTATTTGACGTTTTATATAATTAAATGTATTCAAAATTAGTATTAATTGAATTCTACATTTTAAACTTTTAAAACACAACCATATTCCATTCAAACTTTGGGGAAATTTATTGTTTTAATTATTTGGAATAAATATTAAAAATAATAATTTAGAATTCGTTCTAATTAAATAAATTGTTAAACACTTAGCTATCTGCATCTTAAAAGGCTAGACTTAACCAATTTTGAAAGCAACTTTTTAAAAAACGGCCCAGAAATAAATGGTCACTTTGCTTAGAATGTATTAGTATAAAAATTAAAAGATATATTACGCTTACCATCCCTGATGACAATAACGTAAACAGCTGCTTATAAATTATGCAAATTTAAAATGTAATAGTGTGAACGAAAAGTGTAATGCTCAATATTTTCTATTTGATTTTTTGACAGTCAAACAAAAAATCATTTTACATATTTTGCTTTCTCAAAATCCAATGGAAATCTTAACACTTGTAGAATAGTATGAAGGTATGTAGCTTAAGCAATCCAATTTTTTCCTTATAAAAGATTTTAATAAATAGCTCTTTGGATGCGCGAGTCAAAAATATTATAAACGCCAGCAATAAATAATTATAAAAAAACAAGAGAAAAGGAAATGAAGCTGTGATATAAAATGCATAAATAATTATACACACATGTTATATATATGAATACATAACTATTTATTATTTTAAACAGTTTTCAGAAAGAAAAAGTATTTTGTAAAATCATTTAATTTTAGACAGAGTTTTAGTCCGTTTTATTTTTGTCTGATACAACTTTTTATATTCTAGTTGTTTCAAATTATTTAACACTTTCAATGACCAAGTAAGTAACAATTTCTTAAAGAAGAACATTAAGAAAATTGTGACTCAATATATACAATGTACGTGTGTACATAAGTACATCGACAAACGACAACAAAAGAATTGTAAAATTGAAACTCTTACTATTACATTTTCAATATTTGCTTATATTTTGTACAAAGAAAGAAATGAAGAAATAAAAAAAATTAAAAAAAAGATAAAAAAAACCACAACAGTATAGCAAAGGATTTATGTTTAGCAATTAGGATAATAATTTTATATATGAAACTTTGTGTAAACGAAAGTCAACACTGTTTTTTTTTATGTTTTTATATTTTTTTTTTTTGTTCTTTCTGCTTTTCTCTAAATGCATGGAGTAGGACTTATTCCGTTAAGATATGATTGAAATTGTTTTTAATGATTTATTTGATACATAAAATAATATTTGGTAGATATCCTTAATACCATGTTCAAACATACATTATTAATTGATAAAAATTTATGTTAATTGAGCAAATTAAATTTACTGTTTACACATACCAAATAATGCTTACTCAATAAGCATATGACAGCCAAAACAATATTGTTTTAATTTTTAAAGTAAAAATTTGTGTGTGGATTAAAGAAATAGATAAAAACTTTTATTGAAAAATAAATTTTAACTAGTTTTTAACTATTTTTTTCCATTTATTATCGTATAAAACAAAATTTTCGCGCCAATTGTTTAAACAAATTACCACTTTTTTTAGTATAAAATGAAAGCTTTAATACTAACTGAACACGGTCCTTATTAAATTAACAAGTTTGCACTTCAAGCTTAACTCAATTAGTGAAGCAATTTACCACTAATTGCTCAATTAATTAAATGCAATCTTGTATGGTAAATTGAGTTCAATTAAGGCGATAATGTGCTAGTTACGCAATTAACATCTATGTGTCAACATGATATAACATTTTCTTAAAAGAAGTTTCGAAATTATAATAACAAATACAAAAGGAATTACAGCTTGGTCTTCCGGTTAAAAAAACGTAAAAGCTATTTTTTTTGCGTTTTATATTTTATTTTTTTACATTTAAAAAAATAAAAAACAATTTAACGACCTTAAATCAGTCTCTATTACAGTATAATATCAACACCTATTTGTTCTTTGGCGAAAAAGAAAACAAAGTAAAATAATTAAAGTACTAGCCATCAAGAAAAGAGCTAAATTTATACAGAAAAAGGCATTTTGCCTTTTTAAATGAATACCACCTTTTAAAAATATATCTTAAGTAAATTATTATTTAAAAAAGCGTATACAATAAGTGCAGTAACTTGAGCCAATAACAATCAATGTAAGTCGCAACACCTTTCATATGTTCTATGTTCCCACTAGCGTATGAGTGATATTTATTCATTATGATGAGTATACGTAACAGTTATGTATTTTTTTACTTTAATGCCCTTTACATAGTGGCAAGGGAACGAATTAGGAATAACCATAGGGATTGATTTTTAAAAATCCCGGGAATGGGGATTGCCTAATTTTAACTATATGCACCATTTTTCCTATAGTTATTTTTAGGATATTTTTTTCACTTTTCGGGTCGTTTTTCCATCCCTGTTAAAATTTATGTTTCTTTAGGGTCATTACACCCACACCACATACCTGGTAGGGGTACTTTAAATTTGTGCAAATAATTATAACGCCCAAAAGTAAGGGTCTGAGGCCCACCTTCAAGTAAACCGATCTTCGGAGAAACCCTTCTTGAGCCGATTTAAGCATGTTCGTACGTCCGATCGTCTGGCTGGGCGTCCACGTATTCTTGTAAGCACACTACAAGTTGCAATTTTGATAATATCACGGCTTAACAGTATTTCTGATGATTGATGACGATTAAAATTCCGTGATTCGATATTCCTAATCGGCTCTAGTTAAAAAATAAATCCCGAGGGTTTTTTCATGATAAAATACAATAAATTTAGACAAAATTTTATTTATTTAACTCTTTAAGGGGAACAACTTTCTCTTATTTAACGTTCTAGCTAAATCTTAATGCTCCAATAATCATTATGCATGCGTCCCAGTAGCACTGAAAGCGTTTTTCACTAATATCGAGATGAAGATTGTGAGGCACTTAGTTTAGTAAAAATAGAAATTCAAATAGTAAGTTTGAATTTGAGGTTTTTCTTATCAAAGGAAAATTTAGAAATTTTATTACTGGTTGAAATTTTAAATTGTTAGGGAGAATTTTTAAAATAATAAAAGTTTTGAGATTGTGGAAAAGTTGGATTAAAATTTGAAAGCACATATCATCCTTGTGTTATTTTTGTACTCTACTACATCTTTCGCTGCTGTAATATTTTGTTTTTTCCCCACTTAGGTAAGTTGTTAGAGGGTTTACCGTTGGTTTTTTTTTTTTACTATTTATAACCAACCACATGTATTTTATTATAGGCAAAATAAAGTTGCGCTCAAAAGAAGCAAGGGTCTGAAAGAGATCTATATTCGGCCGCAGGGTTCTGCTAGTGAGGGTAACAACTCACAAGATTCAAGAGCCGTGCTCAGAACAACATCTTACAATTACCTGCACCGAAAACTGTTTTATCATTGTGGATCTACAAGCTCGTCCCTTCAAGCAGCTGAAGTTACAGATATTTCCTCCATAATTGAAGAATTGTTAGGAACATCGAAACCCACATCAAGTGCAACATATATTTAGCGTCGAATTTTAAAATCTCCCCTCCCGGCCACACAAAGCATTTTCTCGGATAGTACACAATAAATTTTTTTTTTGATATTTTTATCTGGTTCACCATATATGACGTGCAACTTGAAATTTAAATTTCATTACATATGTATTGGTCAATTTTTTTTTTTTTCTGATCAGCGTTGAATATTTAATTGAAGTCTTACATTTATGTTTATCTCGTTTAACATAATTTTTTTTTTAAAGATTTAAATTTGAAAATAAACTAATACAGACATTTAATTTAGTTGTACATTTAAATCACCTACATACACTTCTAACATTGACATACATTTTCATAACAAAAGGGGGAAAATAGACCTTTTCGCTTAGCTTCTGATTTTGAAAAATATAAAAAGAACTCCGACATCAACGACATCAGGCCTGAGGTCAACGTGGGAAAATGCTGAGGTGAGTGGATTCTAAAGGTTTTGTTTTTCCCTATATATATATATACACTTATACATACATACCTGTTTCGTTTTTTTATTTATTTATTTATGTATAATATGTTTAACCATCAAAATTGAATTTTTAAATTAACACTTTTAATGGTATACTTCTTTTAACTGTTTACTTCCCCGTGTAGTTATAGAATTAATCTTGTATCATATAATTTAAATTTCTTAAATATAAATAGTTAAAAAAAAAAAAAACAAAATAATAATAATGACAATGAAAATACTAAAAACTATATGATTATGGATATGATTTGCTAATTTTTAATTCAGTTACGTTCATGAAACGTTAAGGCTTAAGCGCAGGTAGATTTGATGTAGGGCTATTTTAAACGATCAACACAGATAGCATGGTTGGGTGGGTAAAGACATAAGAAGAGGACCTGACACCTATCCCTCTTCGACTAAGCTTCCGTTTGTTCATATACCCATATTCTTTTATAGTCCCTCTTTTAAGTACCGGTTTTTATTAGTTTTAATTTGTTTTTGTTTGGTCGATGTGGTTAAAAATTCGCTACCTTTTTTAAGTTTTGTAAAGAGCCGTAGTCTGACTTTTCAGGAGCAAGATCCACCCCCATTTTCCATGAGCACGGCCGGTATTATAGGTAGCACCGTTCCTGCAGAGTTGGAGCCGGTTACGGTTTGGTTCGTTACAGAATTAAATGGCGCCTAACGTGGGGCCACAGATATACGTACTTGTTATCATTTTATAGCTATGTATCTTCTCATAATTATACCTTGTGTTGCTGATGGTTCACATATAACATCTTCAGAATTCGTGTCATCGACTATTTATCTTATTGTTTTTTTTTTTTTTGTGTGTGGTGCACTTTTACTTAAGTCTTGGATTTTAAGATTATGTGTCTTCATTAAGCCTTAACCAAACAAGTATAAGTACATGTATTCTTTTTAGTTATGGTATGATGTTATTTTGGTTGAGATTTTTAGTCCTGAGACTTAGTAGTTTGGAACTTTACTCACAAAATTATATCATCCTTGTTGCTGTTTTTGTTTTATTTTCCTTTCAATATTTGAGCTTAAGACTTTGAGTGATAGAGATTTTTGATTTTGGTTGTTTACTGATTTTTTTCTTACTCTCACCATAGTCCTATGTTTTTTTTTTTTATTTATTTCTCCCGCTCCCCTTACTCAAAAGAAGCTTAGTTTGGTTTTTATTTTTATGTTTTTGTTTTTTTTATTTTATGTTTTTTTTTGTATTCATCTATCTGCTAATTTTGTTTTAACGGAGTAGTGGTATTGTAGTAATAATTTTATTTTAATCTTTGTAATTTTGCCCATTGTTTAAAATGCCCATTACAAGAAGTCGGGATAATTTATTGAATTTGGAAGAGCCAGCGAATTGTAGCTTTACAATTCCAGTGGATAATTCTAATACTCCGCCTTCTAGACCTCAGGTTCGACAAAAGGGAAGACCTTCACGAGCTTTAGGAAATATTGATAATGATCGTGACAATAATGATAATGCTATGACTCAAAGACAGATCACAGAATTAGTTACCAACTCAATGGTAACGTTTCGAAATGAAATAACCGATTATGTAAGGAATGAGCTTAGTACATTGGTACATGGGATGAATGTGAGTAGTAACTTACAATCCGATAGCTCGAGACCAAATGGCAGTACTATTTTAAACCTTCCTCCAAGAAATAATAGTAATCCGGAACCTTTTGTTGGTGAAAAGGTATCTAATATTATTCGTAACTGGAGAGTGAAGTTCACCGGATGTGACGATCATATGACTGTTGAAGACTTTATATACCGAATTAACGTACTGACGACAAACAACTTGGACGGAAACGTTGTCCTTCTATACAAACATGCCCATGGTCTATTTGATGGAAGAGCTTTGGACTGGTACTGGCGTTACCACCGACAGGACAATGAACCGGATTGGTTTACATTGACGACGGCTTTACGCGAACAGTATAAGGGAGACTACAATGACTTCGACGTCATGGAGGACATACACAGACGGAAACAACGAACTGGTGAGTCATTTGACGATTTTTTCAATGCTATTTCAGCTATGACGGACCGATTAAAAAACTCAATCTCTGATACTAATTTATGTGCCATATTAGTTCGCAACCTCAGAACGGAGATAAGGCACGAACTTATTCACATAGATATTACTAGCGTATCCCAGCTTCGGTGTGAGGTCAAACGTCATGAGAAATTTTTTAGAGAGGTGCAACCAATGGATTCCCGAAAAGCTATAAGAACACGCTTATCGGAATTGGAGTGTACAAATAAGGAGACAAATATTTCTGAGTTGCCTTGTACTGAAATTTGTGCAGTTCGGTCGGACTCAAAGTGTTGGAACTGTGACAAGACAGGACACAACTACCATGACTGTATGGACGTTAGACGTGTGTTTTGCTACGGGTGTGGCGCAAAAGATACGTACAAACCGACTTGTCCTAAATGCAGTGTAAAGCAACAGGGAAACGGACAGAAGGATGTCCGGCGGTATTAGAACGGACATCCGGGGAAAATGACTGTAATACTTTTATTGCTGTAACTAATCCTGACAATACTCGAACAATAAATACAAATGGACATTTAAAACATCCGCTAATGAGGCCTTATCACGAGAGACTAAGTGAGTACAGAAAAGCGAGAAACAGAATTTTTGGAAATTTTTGTGATTCATCTAAGTCTAAACGTTCAACTAAGCGCATACGAGAATTTTATCGCAGATTGAAGTCCTTCCGCTCACTGGTTATATCCCCAATCATATCACCAGAAGATGACACCAGACCCTATATTAGTCTACAAATAGGAAACCGTAGGTATTTGGCATTATTGGACAGTGGGGCCAATAAAAGTGTAATTGGGGGTAGGTGAGCTTCTGAAGTGCGCAATATGGAGGGTTTTAGGAAATGCAATGGGAATTTTAAGACAGCAGATGGGCAGAGGCAGAATATTGTAGGAACTGCAAACTTGTCAGTGACTTTCCAAAAACAGACGAAACTAAAAGAATTTTTAATAGTTCCAACTATTCAGCAAGACGTTATATGCGGATATGACTTTTGGACAGAATTCGGACTAAAAATTTCAGTTCCAGAGATCGCAACAATTGAATGTGACAATTCTGATCCCGATAGACTTGCTTTGACATCTACGCAGAGACAACGGCTAGACAATATAATCAGTTCTTTTCCTAATTCGGAAACTGACGGCTTAGGGTGCACAACTGTGATCGAGCACCAGATAGATACGGGTGATGCCAAACCAATTAAGCAAAGATACTACCCAATATCACCAGCGGTAGAGAAGAAACTCTGTTCAGAGCTAGATAGAATGCTTGATTTAGGTGTCATTGAGGAGGCTCCTGGTTCTCCCTGGTCATCTCCTACAGTGGTGGTTGTAAAGGCGGACAAAGTTAGAATGAACTTAACTCCGTGACTGTAAAGGACGCGTACCCTATGCCAAACATTGACGGACTTTTATCGAGGCTTCATTCAGTATATTGCATTTCCAAGATTGATCTAAAAGATGCCTTTTGGCAAATTAAACTGGAGGAAAGCTCGAAACCAAAGACAGCTTTTACAGTCCCTAATCGGCCTTTGTACCAGTTTACAAGAATGCCGTTTGGACTATGCAATGCGCCACAAACTTTGTGCAGACTTATGGACGTTGTGATTCCGTACAAACTGAAAGCGCACGTTTTTGTGTATCTTGATGACTTTTTAGTAGTTTCGACCAACTTCGACGAACATTTAACACATTTGATGGAGGTTTCAACTCAATTGCGCAAGGCAGGGTTGACGATAAATGTCAAGAAGAGCAGTTTTGTCCTTAATAAAGTGAAGTACCTTGGATATGTTGTAGAAAATGGAACTTTGCAAGTAGACAACGACAAGGTTAGAGCCATACAAGATTTTCCGGTGCCACAATCTGTACGACATTTACGACGGTTCCTGGGAATGACTGGGTGGTACCGGCGATTTATACAGGACTTTTCTTCTATAACCTTTCCACTGACAGAACTACTGACCAGGAAGAAGACTTTTAAGTGGACTGAGGATGCTCAAGCGGCTTTTGATGAACTAAAGACCAGACTGACATCTGCGCCGTTATTGGTTCACCCTGATTATGGAAAACCTTTTATATTGCAATGTGATGCAAGCATCTGTGGTGTAGGTGCCGTACTGGCGCAAAAGGATGGCAATGGGACAGAAAGGCCGATTGCATACATGTCGCAAAAGTTGAACAAAGCGCAACGTAACTACACAATATCGGAACTTGAGTGCTTGGCGGTAGTGATGGCCATAAAGAAATTTAGACCCTATATTGAGGGACAAGAATTTACCGTAGTAACCGATCATGCCAGCCTCAAATGGCTTATGAGGCAAAAAGACTTGTCGGGTAGGTTGGCTAGGTGGTCTTTAAAGCTACAAGGATTCAATTTTTTGATTGAACACCGGCGCGGAAAAGACAATGTAGTACCGGACACATTATCACGTGTACACGAAGGAGAGATCTTTGTGGATGCGTTGGAAACTAATTTAATACCTGCCATTGACTTGGGGTCCGAATCATTTAACAGTGTTGAATATAGGAAATTGCGAGAAGAATTTTTAAAATCTGAAATGCCTGATTACAGAGTAATAGACAAATACATTTATAAAAGAATAGACTTTTCTACAGGTGAGTCAGATGAGTCCGAATCATGGAAACTATTCGTACCCAAGGAACTACGTCACGAGGTAATTTTAACTGCGCATGATGCACCGCAGTCTGCGCATGGCGGTATAGCTAAAACACTGGAAAAGATAAGGCGATATTTTTTCTGGCCAGGACTCGTATCGGACGTAAAGACGTACATTACGAACTGTGACTTATGCAAGACATCCAAAACACCTACTATGACGTTAAGACCTCCGATGGGTAAAATCACTGAGACAGAAAGACCGTTTCAGAGGTTGTATATTGACCTTATTGGACCATTACCTAGGACAAAGTCGGGAAATATCGGTATATTGATAGTTTTGGACCATTTTTCTAAATTTACCTTTTTGAAACCCTTAAAGAAGTTTGTGTCTAAACAGATTGTTCACTATTTGCGGACCGAAATTTTCTGCTGCTACGGTGTTCCGGAGGTAATTGTTTCAGACAATGGCTCACAGTTTCGGAGCAAGGAATTTGAGACCTTTTTGAGTGAAAATGGCGTGGAACATATTCTCACGGCTGTATATAGTCCGCAGTCTAATGCAAGTGAGCGTGTGAATAGGTCGATAAATGAAGCTCTTAGGAGTTATATACGACACGACCAGCGCGAATGGGATACATATGTACCGAGCATTAACTGTGCGCTGCGTAATAGTTTACATCAATCAGTTGGAAGAACACCGTACCAAATAGTATTTGGGCAAAGTATGCTTACCCATGGTAAGGATTACGAAATTTTACGTAAGCTGAATATCTTGGCAGAAACTGATACTTTTCTAGAGCGACAGGATAAATTTTCTTTGATTCGTGCCCAAATTGGGGACTACATGCGAAAGGCATATGACAAAAACGTTCGGACATACAATCTACGATCTAGGACAAAGGGGTTTTCCGTTGGACAGTATGTATTCAGAAGAACGTTTACTCAAAGCTCAAAGGCAGAGTACTATACTGCAAAACTGTCACCGGTAGGAATTAAGGCTAAGGTGATTCGCAAGCTTGGGAACGTATATTACGAGCTACAGGATCTTGAAACCGGCAATATAGGAACTTACCATGCAAAGGATATTTGGTTGTAATATATGGTTTACCTTTTCCAGTTCAGTTCGGTAGTATAACTTCGAAACTGTAACTGTTTTGTGAGGCACTTAGTTTAGTAAAAATAGAAATTCAAATAGTAAGTTTGAATTTGAGGTTTTTCTTATCAAAGGAAAATTTAGAAATTTTATTACTGGTTGAAATTTTAAATTGTTAGGGAGAATTTTTAAAATAATAAAAGTTTTGAGATTGTGGAAAAGTTGGATTAAAATTTGAAAGCACATATCATCCTTGTGTTATTTTTGTACTCTACTACATCTTTCGCTGCTGTAATATTTTGTTTTTTCCCCACTTAGGTAAGTTGTTAGAGGGTTTACCGTTGGTTTTTTTTTTTTACTATTTATAACCAACCACATGTATTTTATTATAGGCAAAATAAAGTTGCGCTCAAAAGGAGCAAGGGTCTGAAAGAGATCTATATTCGGCCGCAGGGTTCTGCTAGTGAGGGTAACAACTCACAAGATTCAAGAGCCGTGCTCAGAACAACATCTTACAATTACCTGCACCGAAAACTGTTTTATCATTGTGGATCTACAAGCTCGTCCCTTCAAGCAGCTGAAGTTACAGATATTTCCTCCATAATTGAAGAATTGTTAGGAACATCGAAACCCACATCAAGTGCAACATATATTTAGCGTCGAATTTTAAAATCTCCCCTCCCGGCCACACAAAGCATTTTCTCGGATAGTACACAATAAATTTTTTTTTTTTGATATTTTTATCTGGTTCACCATATATGACGTGCAACTTGAAATTTAAATTTCATTACATATGTATTGGTCAATTTTTTTTTTTCTGATCAGCGTTGAATATTTAATTGAAGTCTTACATTTATGTTTATCTCGTTTAACATAATTTTTTTTTTAAAGATTTAAATTTGAAATTAAACTAATACAGACATTTAATTTAGTTGTACATTTAAATCACCTACATACACTTCTAACATTGACATACATTTTCATAACAAAAGGGGGAAAATAGACCTTTTCGCTAAGCTTCTGATTTTGAAAAATATAAAAAGAACTCCGACATCAACGACATCAGGCCTGAGGTCAACGTGGGAAAATGCTGAGGTGAGTGGATTCTAAAGGTTTTGTTTTTCCCTATATATATATATACACTTATACATACATACCTGTTTCGTTTTTTTATTTATTTATTTATGTATAATATGTTTAACCATCAAAATTGAATTTTTAAATTAACACTTTTAATGGTATACTTCTTTTAACTGTTTACTTCCCCGTGTAGTTATAGAATTAATCTTGTATCATATAATTTAAATTTCTTAAATATAAATAGTTAAAAAAAAAAAAAACAAAATAATAATAATGACAATGAAAATACTAAAAACTATATGATTATGGATATGATTTGCTAATTTTTAATTCAGTTACGTTCATGAAACGTTAAGGCTTAAGCGCAGGTAGATTTGATGTAGGGCTATCTTAAACGATCAACACAGATAGCATGGTTGGGTGGGTAAAGACATAAGAAGAGGACCTGACACCTATCCCTCTTCGACTAAGCTTCCGTTTGTTCATATACCCATATTCTTTTATAGTCCCTCTTTTAAGTACCGGTTTTTATTAGTTTTAATTTGTTTTTGTTTGGTCGATGTGGTTAAAAATTCGCTACCTTTTTTAAGTTTTGTAAAGAGCCGTAGTCTGACTTTTCAGGAGCAAGATCCACCCCCATTTTCCATTAGCACGGCCGGTATTATAGGTAGCACCGTTCCTGCAGAGTTGGAGCCGGTTACGGTTTGGTTCGTTACAAGATGCAATCATTTTCTCTGTTCTTCACCTGGGTTCCGCAGTTTGCCAAAAAAAACAGCCCAAGTTGCTGTAAATAAAGAGTGGTTTGCTGATTGTGCTACCTCTAAGCTTTTGAAAGTGAATATATACTGTGATGGTGAAAGGTTTTAATCCTTATCTATTTCCAAAATTATTGTAGATTTGAATACAGTTTTTTTTTTAAAAATTTGTTGCTCAACTTAGCTTTGAATTTTTTGGGTTTCAAAAATTCAATAGAAAATTTTATTTAACTTGAAAATTTTCTTTTTTACAAATTGGAAAAAAATCAAAGGAAAGAATAGTATGGGAAAAGATACAACTTGAGAGATAAGTGAATGAATTTATTTAGAATCAAATAAAAAGGTAAAAAAATCGATTTTTTTGTGTGCGTGACAATTTTAAGATGGTTTTGTATTTAGTTTGCTTATTACCTCGATATATCTGAACATATTCGAGTCGCAAGGAACAGAGCAGTTTGAGACTCTGTGATCATCTGCTGAACGAGTTGAATTGCAGGTGTATTTGGGGAAAAAATTCAGGGCGCTGATTGGGGTTTTGTTTGAAGAAGGAAAAAGTGATTCCCAACCATTTCTGGTATTTCAAAATTTCGCTACTGGTCAACTGAACATGTTTATTGGTGCCGGAGTGACTTGCCAAAATATTTTTTTTGGTTTATATGAACACTTTAAACTGTGCATCCGAAATTAGAAACAATTAAAATATTATTATTTTGACTTATACATGGACTTTGTTGGAGTATAAAGACAAACCGTAAGTTGGATTTAATATACATATTAAGCGTTTAAATATATACACATATATATATATATATATATATATATATATATATATATATATATATATATATATTGGTATATCCTATATATATATTGGTATATCCTAAAAGTTTGAATTTGAGTATAAACATGTTTGTGCTTAGGTACATCCTGCTGTAGGAACATTAGTACATCCTTTTTTTGTTAATTCCCTGAAGGAAACCTGGGGACAAGTGTCCCCATGTCAACACTTTTGTCGACAATTATGGTACCTCTTTGGCGACATTGTCAACAATACGTCTACAGTTTTATATTTAGCACTGATAAGAAAAATTAAAGCTTCAGGTCGCCGTCAAAAGCAAAAGTGTGTTATCGACTAATGGTCTTTATTTATTTTTAATTTTTTTAGTTGTGCTTAAAAAGTAATTAATAGACACAACTCGTTATTATTTTTAATGGCAGACGCTTGTTGAATGTCTATTGCAAAAACATATTGCCAGTGATGAAGCTAGTCAGTAGAACTATAGACTAAACTTGCTAAAAGATACTAGTTATTCACTGTTTTCCATGTCTACATATGACCCCAAAAGAACTACCTTCTTAATAGTACCAATGTCAGTAGTGGGTTTTCAATGACACGCAAATGTTAAATGCTTATAGCAAAAAGCATTGCATGGGGTAAAGCTTGTCAGTAGTACTAGTGACAGTGTCAATAGTGAATTTCTAGTGATTCACTATTGACATTTCCTGCAAGGTTGTTATTGATTTCTGTGTGTTTTGTTTAACTGCATTAGAAATTGCTTTACTAAACTACACCTCCTTATTAATCTTATGCCACTGTTAAAACACTAATTTTGACTTATTTTATTAAGTTGAAATATTACATAATTTATATGTTGTTAAATGTTAAAAAAAACTAACTATCACTTTAATATGTTAAAATTTGTTGTTGCAAAAGTTTAAAAATAAAATGTTAAGTGCTTGCTCAATTTCGAAAGGTGTAGTCAAGGGTTAGGGAAAGGGTATGTAGTGGTTTTATTTTTTTTTCCAGCATTGAGGGGAGATTTAAGCTGCCATCTTTAGCTGCTCTTCAGCCATCCATTACTAAGTTATCAATTTACCTGCTTTATATTTAAAATTTTTATACCTAATGTAAAATCCACTATATGCGGTTTTCAGTTCTCTTGTATTGGCATCAAACTCAGTAACCTAAAATTACCTTACCCACCGACGACCACGACCGATTTACTAGAAAGCCCGTTCCCGGACTATTACGTCAACATCCTAGAAATCGTTAATATACCTTACCAAAAATATTGTTCCACATGATCTAGTTTATATGAAAATAATATAAATTAATAGATAAATCTATTTTTTAAGTTTTAGGTCTATTTTTATATTTATAAATATAAACAAAAAATCACAATACATGCATAAAAAAGTTTTGAAGAAAATTTTATATTAGTGTGTATATTAATTTAAGCTATTCAAATGTAAAAGTGTAATGTTAAGAATGCCAGTGTTACTAAAAATAACATTAAGTGTTATATACAAAAAACAAACATAAGTATAAACTAAAAAAACCATAATACATGCATCAACAAATCTTTAAAGAAATTAGTTTAACATTGTATGTTTAATATGTATTGAATTAGTTACAAAAGATTAGTATCAGAAGTTCATGTAAAACAGTGTACATTAACACAAAAAAAAAATAATTATTTAAAAAATTAACTCATGGAAAATATATATGTATCCTACCTCTGTTGTTTATTACATTTTAGATGTCTTTTATTCTGGGCAACATTGTCTGTGTCTGCTTTAAATTTAATTTTATATGTTTTTGGAACGTTAATAATATTTAACATTTCAAACACGTATCTACGTTTATAATTATTTTCTTTATCCAATATTGAAACATTCTCAAAGTATGGGTAGTGATCCAATTCCGAACAAAGAGAAGATAATGCTGTTTTCTATTAACTAGTGTCTCTATATCTCTGGTCAGATTTATGTCCAACAATTCTTGTCTTAAGTTTATTTTTCGTCTGGAATTGTCTTTCATTGGTAACTTTATACTGGGATGAAAACTATTCAAAGTGTCTAACATATACTCACTAGAGGAATCAGAAACAATACAAAATAAATCATCCACATACTTTGTCATAATTCTCGGTTTTATTGACAATACAAGTATTCAATAATTCTTCCATAACTATATCTGCCACTATTGGAGACGCAGGAGAGCCCATAGGAAGTCCCTTATCCATTATATTGAAAATACCTGTTGTCCTCAATGCAAAATTTTAAAATCTTTAAAAATAGGTCCTTACCAATATTTGTATATTCCTTAACTTTGTTCCATTTTTCCTTTATGATGTCCATAGTTACATTCACCGGAATACTCGGGAAACTAGAGAAACTACATCAAATGAAATTAAACTTTCATTGTCCTGTATTTGTTTGTCTTTTATCCTATTCCTAAATTAAAAGAGTCCTTGACATTATACCTAGACTGATCAGTAATTTTTCTAAGATTATTAATATATATGTACATATATAGTCTTATATAATACAGGGACGGGCCATGTCATTGTCAAGCAAGAACTTGTAGTTAACAGAAAGTTGTGCGTGTCTTAGCGATTGCATATTGAGCTATCCTAATTGTAAAACTATTCATCTATAGTGTACCATAGAGCAGTTTAAAATCTACACTTTACAAATTATTACATTAACTGGCTAAAAATTGTCTAGGAAACAAACCGGTAAATTGCTTTTGAATAAAAAAAGGAGTTAATTTTAATAAAATATTTTTTTAACTGGTTTAAAGAGTTATTCAAAGCTCAAACTGCACAACAATACTGGTTTTAAGTTAAAGTTAATTTTGTCAGTTATTTTTAAGTAAAATTTAATTTTGTTAATTTTTTTTGGTACTTTGTGTTTTGCTGTAAATGACAGATAATCTAGTTAATTTTTAAAGTTTATATAAGTTGATTTTTTATGTTTGAATTTAAACGAAATATTGTGTTAAATTTAATTAATATTGTGTTAATTTTAATTAATATTTTGTTAAAGGGGTTTAAAATTAATATCCAGTTATTTTAGTAGCATTTCCAGTTGATTTTACATTAATAGTTTTTTGAGTAAGCTCAGATGTAATCCAAAGATGCATTAAGTGGTATGGCCTTAGGACATCGTAATGTTAAATGGACCATGTTTCTATATAAGTGGGTTACTTATGGAGTAGTTCCTCTTCTTCATGGACTAGTCCATAAATGCGTGTTATCTGCAGATTAATGCCACCAATATATAATGACACACTTACCCAACAGAAAAAACTAACCCGAATTTGTGTAGATTAATCCATTACCGACCATTATTTTGAGAGCTGAGGTTAACCCCAAAATATTATTAGCCCCACCCGCAAAACTAATGGTGTTTTCCATTCTAAAAAAAAATGTTACAATAAGTATGTGTAACATTTTTATCAGTTTACACACACACTTAAAAAGTTGTCCATTTTTTTTTGTTTTAATGGAACAGAAAATTGCTTGATTTTAATAAAAACTGCACTCTGTGTTAAAAACTCGTCTGCATAAAAAAGTATTTACTTACATAACACAGCTGTAAAAAGTGGTACTTTGTTACACTGCAATATAATTGGGGGTAAGAAATGTTACACTCTTGCCAGTTATTTGTGCAACATGTTGAGAAAGGAACACGATAACTGTTTTCACTCTTGCATGTATTTTTAGAATGGAACATAAACCCGCTCGAATGGTAGCATTAATGTAACATTTTTGCCAGAAAGGAAAACGCCATAAGAGAAGAAAATCTCACAATTCCTAAAAAACTTAACAAAAACCTCCAAATTGGCAATTTTTAGAGTTCTTCCCTACAATTACAGCGGTTAAGGCTGGTAAGTCCTTTGCTGATTTTAGAAGTGCAAATCTGAGTTTCTAAACAGGTTTTTGAATGTTTATCCCAGATTAGGAAATTTAGAAAAAGCTGGCTAAATTCAAAATTTTGTTTTTTATAGGTAAACATGTTTTATTAATACACTTTACTTAAAATCTTATCTTGTTTGACCATAAAAAATGTATTAAAAAGATTTTACATATGTTGTGACCTGAATTGTTCCAAATATCCGGATGTAATTTAAGATTATAAAGACAAAAAATCAGTTACACTGGCTCACAGCTTATTTTATGCAGTGAAATATTTTGTTTTTAAAGCCCTATAAAAACACAACCAACGGGAATTTTGAAAAAAAATTTGATGTCATTTAAAAGAGAAAACGTTGTTGTTTAACAAACGAAAATCACATATTGTAAAAACGATTATTTTAACTACTTAAAAGTATAAAAACAGAAAATACCCAAATATTTATCTCACAGCTTATTTTATGCAGTAAATTTCTACTGTAACAGTACCTTAATGCAGTGTTGTTAATTTTTTTCGTGGTTCGTATTTCTATTTCTAGGAATGTTTTATTGTGGAATTGTTAGTCTTATTGTGTTACATCAAGTCTCAACTTGCAAAAATTCAAGTAAGTCCGCTTACAACATTACAACAAAGGGAATTGGTTTTAAACCACTTTAAAAATGGCCATTTACAGCGATAATTAGCAGAAATGGTAAATTTTAAGGCTTCCGCAGTCCAAAAAAATCATTATGCGTTTCATCCACGAAAATCGCGTCCATAACAAAGGCAGAAAGGCACCTAATAAAATTTTTAGTGAGCAGGACGAGCGATATATTTTGAGAAAAATAAAGGCGAACTCAAAGCTTTTGCCTCCAAAGTTGGCCTCAGAGGCTGCACCTGACCTTGGCAAACAATGCTGCGTCGAAACTGTTCGCCGTCTCCTGCGCTTACATAGTTTTCTTGACCATGTTTCACGCAAGAAACAGTTTATAAGCCCAAAGAATAATTTTGTACGCTAAATTTCGCCAAAGAACATGCTTCCGAGGAATCTGCGTTTTGGAATTCGGCCATATTCGTTTATATATTATATCATCAGCGAATATGACCGAACTCCAAAACGCAGATTCCTCGGAAGCATGTTCTTTGGCGAAATTTAGCGTACAAAACTTATTCTTTGGGCTTATAAACTGTTTCGACGCAGCATTGTTTGCCAAGGTCAGGTGCAGCCTCTGAGCCCAACTTTGGAGGCAAAAGCTTTGAGTTCGCCTTTATTTTTCTCAAAATATATCGCTCGTCCTGCTCACTAAAAATTTTATTAGGTGCCTTTCTGCCTTTGTTATGGACGCGATTTTCGTGGATGAAACGCATAATGATTTTTTTGGACTGCGGAAGCCTTAAAATTTACCATTTCTGCTAATTATCGCTGTAAATGGCCATTTTTAAAGTGGTTTAAAACCAATTCCCTTTGTTGTAATGTTGTAAGCGGACTTACTTGAATTTTTGCAAGTTGAGACTTGATGTAACACAATAAGACTAACAATTCCACAATAAAACATTCCTAGAAATAGAAATACGAACCACGAAAAAAATTAACAACACTGCATTAAGGTACTGTTACAGTAGAAATTTACTGCATAAAATAAGCTGTGAGATAAATATTTGGGTATTTTCTGTTTTTATACTTTTAAGTAGTTAAAATAATCGTTTTTACAATATGTGATTTTCGTTTGTTAAACAACAACGTTTTCTCTTTTAAATGACATCAAATTTTTTTTCAAAATTCCCGTTGGTTGTGTTTTTATAGGGCTTTAAAAACAAAATATTTCACTGCATAAAATAAGCTGTGAGCCAGTGTATATAAAAATCTAAAATATGTAATTTACTACAGAACTTTTATTATCAAAGATATACAAACGAAGTTTTGTGCATACATGTATTTGTTAACAACAAGAATAAAACTAAATAACAATTTAAAAAAACAAAAACCCAAAATACCTAAAAAAACTGAAAAATATCCCAGAACTAGCTTTTTATAGGCTTCTTACCAAAACGTCCACAATTGATCTAGGACTGATAAAAAAATGCTATATACCTTATTTTAATATATCGCAAATTTTTTTATATGCTTTTAAGTCCCAGCCTTAGAATTTTAGACCGAATTCGCTAAATTCAACATTTTTCTGAAATATATGTTGGTTGAATTCCGTATGACCAAGGCCCCACTGCATCAGAACTAATAATGCTTTTATACCCTTCACATGGTGATTAATTTGTCATTCCATTTCTAATTTCTACAATATTGACTTTAGACCTCATAAAGTATATATTTTCTGGATTCTTTTAGATAAGGGAGCCGATATAGTCATGTCGGTCTGTGTGTCTGATAAAATCCAGTTTTCGAGCTAAGAAAAAAGTCGCACAGAAAACGTTTTAATATCACACAATCAGAAATATGCCTAAGACAATCGCTATTTTAAATCTGCATTGTTTTGTGTAGCTTTCAAAATTTTTTTGTTTATATAATAGAATAAAAATTCGAAATTTCGAAAAAAATATAACTCACATATTAGCACACGTAGAGATAAATTCGAGCTTTAAAAATGCAAAGAATTTCTAAAATCAGATGCTAATCAAAAAAAATTGCAAACGTTCGAATTTTTTTCATGTTCGATGAGCTCTTTTTTGTGACTTTTTGATGGCGGGGAGGGTTTTCACTCTAGACATAAACTTAAATACTTTCTTGTTACGTTCCTGTGAAATTTCAAGGCATAAACGAATCAGCCGTTCAGTATTGACTGAAATATTTCCAAAAATTTATGATGCTGCCCTGTCTAGTGACATTACAGAGCTGCAGTTTTACACAACTTATATACAAGTAAGTTTACAGAAGAAAGAAGTTTTAAGCAGACATTCACAATTCATACCTGCTCTACTCTCCTGCTACTATTTATACTATTTTTATCCCTGATGCCGATTCCCTCGCTATATAGGATTCGCCTCCTGGTTATACTTTATCTAAAAAAAATTAAATTAAGTTGAAGCTGCTTATTAAAAAAAAATAGAACAGGGAAGCAAAGAAAAATTGAATCGTATTGACATTTATACACCAAGAAGGAACTTTATGTCCCTCTATTTATTTTATTTTTCATATTCGATTTTTTTTCCAAATATCCTTTGTTAGAGCATAAGCTTTTATATATTATAAAGTATTTTGACTACATATAAATACATACAAACATATGTATGTCTTAAAATGTTTGTGTTCAAATATAAATATTTTCGTATTTAAAAATTAACACATGAAACAAATAAGTAAATAAGTTGGTTTTCTAAACAGATGCAGGTCATGAACAATATAATACATTGAAATAAATCACTTTTTTCCAAAATCTTTTTAGAGAATAGAATAATAAACAATGAATTTCAATTATTTAAACGAACATTTTGTTTGTAAATTTTCAATTGTAATCGAATTTAAGCGGCAAATTGATTTAGTATTTAGTGACATTCAGTGTCACTATTATATTCATAGATAAACTACTTACATTTGCAGCTGTTAAAAAAATACATTTAAAAGGTTTTATTTAAAAAATTCATACAAAAACACACATGTTTGTGCGTTAACTTGTTTGTACATGTGTACTGATAGACAGTTAAAATCTGTTTGTTTAAAGCAAGTTTTATTTATGCCATAAATTACGAATGTTATCTGGATTTATCGATGGAAAATCATTCACTTGATTGAGTTTCTATTTTATTCAATTCTTTTTAGATTTTTTCATTTTCTCTACGATATATATGCGCGAATTCTTATTTGTAACATATCGTCGCCCTAATGTGTTTTCACGTATCTTCAAAAAAATAATTTTTTGTGAAGTTTAACCCTAAGTTGCTGCGGTCAATAACGTCGCAATTACTTTTCGTTCCGTTTAAAATGAGTGACATTGCTAGTGTATAAAGAAGAAAGTTATTAGTGCAAACCCGCAACATTTAACGTTTAAAGCAAGCTTTAGGAATATTTTAGCTGGAGACTGCACAGAAGAGAAGACATAGTAACTTAGCCCTTAATATGACTTAACCACACTTTCTAGTTTGTTTTTTGCGTAAAAGTTCCATTAGAACGACGATATGCATGCGAGTTCATTTAAAAATAAGTGGGAGTTTATTTTTTGGCTCACCACTCTCACAACACTAAAAAGCCGAAGTTGCACCTACATGCTGAGTTAGTTGTCTGTTTGTCTACCAGGAGTAGAAAAATATAGTCTCAATCTGCCCATCCAGTATATCACTGAAAGCTGAATAGATACAGCGCACATATGTTCGTTATTCTTTGTTTTTGCTGGAGTAAAGTGTTGCCGTTATGTTAAAAATATATTTGCAGTCTTGTTTACCCAGCAGAGATAAGAGAAATATTTTTTATTATTAAATTATAAGATGATATTTTCCCAGACCACTAAAGCCAAGCTTAAGTAGCACTCATTGTCGTTCGTTAAATCTGAAAGTTAATAAATTGATATACCATCCTTATGCCAAAAATTTATAAGGTATTTTTTGTATTTTTTTACATTTTTCGCAAAGTTCAAGCACAACAGAAGGATAAATAAAAATTTAAAAAATAATCCTGATCATTAACCTGTGATTGGAGCCAGTAACGGTGTAATTTTCATCCGAATCTTCTCTAAATGTACTCCGGTCCGAAACCATTTTTTTTTTGCATAAATTTAAAAATCTCCATTTCTTTATAACTTTTTTTAAATCCTTTTTTTATTATTAAATCCTCTTTTCCAGGATTTAGCTATAAGTAGTCAAGTCTAAAAAAAAACAAATAACTTAATATATGTAAGTCCAGCAAGTAAGTACCAGAACAAGGATTAAGTGCTAAAATCAAAACAAATATTGATTCAGACAGTTTCGTCTTAAGGCAACAAGTTTCCCTCCTCTTCAATGAAACCCGTCTGCCAGAATAAAAAAAATGTTGAATAAGCGGATTTGAAAATGTTGATATTTTAAAATTTTTCCCAAAGTACATATGAATTTCACATTTAACTAGTTGAAATTGAAAATTTTTTTTGGTGTCTATGATTTTAAATATATCAAGGAGTGACAGATAACATTTGTTGAATTTGGTTTTGACGGCGTGTTTTTTAAAGGCCCATGTTGTATCTCGTAGAACCATAAATTGAGGTTGTAGATTAGCTAGCAAGTTTGGGCTAATTTCAGTTTCATTTGTGTCAACTTCGCATCTATATGTGACTTCCAAGTGAGCTGACGATCAAAGTAAATGGCGCAAGTTATTTTTCTCTAAAGAATTAAAGCATCTTTTGGTGAATAATTTAAATTTTAGAACGTCCATTGCTGTTTCCATAGACAGATGGACCCCTTGCTTATCCAGCTCGTCAGCAATCTTATTGCCCTAAAAACCCCTGTATCCCGAAACCCAGCACTTGTCTCTTGGCACACAGTTTAAGAATAGGTAAGGTTTGCAGAGATTGTCTGAATTGGCGACCGACTATCAATAAATAAGTTTACCTGCGAACTCTCATTTTGAGAGGAGAAGGCAAAAGGAAGCTTTGATATTCCCTTTATCTTGCGCCCTTCAATTAAGAAGTTACAGGTCCTCTGGCTTAGGAGAAGGCCTGCAGAGACTTCTTAATAAAGCTCATTTTCCTGATCATGTAGTCACTCCAACCAACAATTCTGCCATTACTATATTGCGCTCCTTGCCGCACCCTCTGAGACTAGATAAATTAGTTTTAGGTCCAAGATTACATCCAAAGCCACTTTTAGATTGCTGAGGTTATAACCAGTTATACACGGTCCTCCATAGAGTAAGGTGGTCCTAGTCACTGCAATGTAGGAAATTTAAAGTTAATTTTCATACAAATTTTTGATTTTTAGTTTGGCTTTAGTTCATATAATTTCTTTTTTATTAGAAGAAATTATTATATTCCGTTAATGTTTTAAAGAAACTTTCAATTTGAAAAAAGCTGATTTTTTTCCACCGCTACTAGCCGAGTAGAATGCATTTTCGAAAGCAGCTACGCAATTTCATCATCAGTACTCTTTGAACGGTAGTAGTGTATATGGTTGTAAACATCACCTATTTAACTTACATGTAACAGAGAAAAGTATACGGTATCAGTGTTTTCCTTCTGTTTTTATTTTGTAAGTTAGGACGAAGTTTATTTTTCATATAAACTATGCTTTTTTCTATTAAAAGTCTCTTTGGCAACACTTGACTAACGGACAAGCATTTGTCCATCTCTCAGATGGAACGAAACGCTTTTTATTATTGTATATCATACAATAGGGGTAATCACTTTTTAATTTCTTTTATTGTCAATTTAATTTTCATATTTATTTTATTTAATCTCAGAACATTAAAATTCAATTTCAATTCAATTCTATTAAAAAAAATTCAATTTTAAATATTTCTAATTTTTCCAGAATTTTTAATTTATATTTCCAAGTTTTCTTCTTGTACAGGGTGTCCGGCAAGGTATATTACTTTGTTTGTTTATAATTTTTTATTAAATGAAAGGCAATGAGCTTATATTGATAAATGTTTCATTTAATGTCGGCAATTATTTATGAAACAAAATATCAGATAAGTTTCCGCCACATTTTACGCGGTATTTCATTAATTTCATCACGAATATTTTTTTTTGAGTTGCTTCAGCGTTTCTGGTTTGTTTGCATAAACCTTGCTTTTCAGATATCCCCACAAAAAGAAGCTCTAAGGAGTCAAATCAGGCGACCATGGAAGCAAATCAACATCAACATTTCTAAAATAACTTGTTGTGGAAAGAGGTCTCACAGCAATTCCATTTAAATCCTGGCTGTATGCATTTGGCACCGTCTTGTTGATACCACATGTTAACTAAGCCGAAAGCATGTAGTTGTGACATAAAAACGTTTTCAATCATATCACGATATCGCTACCCATTGACAGTTACCGTTACACCATTTTCAGTTTCAAAAAAGTAAGGTCCAAAAACTCCTCCTGACCAAACTGCACACGAGACTGTCTCGTGTAGTGGATGCAAAGGCGACTGATGAATAATGTGAGGGTTTTCCATTGCCCAGAACCGACTATTTTCTATATTCACATATCCGTTCAGATAAGAATGTGCCTCGTCACTCATTATGGTTTTTTCTTAAAAATCGGGGTTGTCATGGGCGAGCTGTAACATCCTATCTTAATCTAAACCTGAATCTAAAATGGAAACAAATGCAAATCCTTGTGGCCAAAATTCTTCTTTGAAGACAAAGCTCCTGAGCACGTCGTCGAATTGAGGTTGATGGATTGTTTTAAACACTTTCTGGAGTAGCAGTAATGTGTCCAGCGGATCTTGAAAGAATGTTGTGGTCCATGCTTGGGTTTATCAGCAACAGTCCCTCTTTCTTCGAAGTCATTCACTAGACGATAAATAGTGCGTCTTGTTGGCATGTTGTTTCATATTAAGGAGCTTTCCATTAATATTTTTAGACCTTTTTATTTGTACTTCAAAAATTTCCATTTGCATTGTAGAATTATCCAATTGTAATTTAGAACTTTCTAAAATAAAATTAAAAATTTCTAAAATGATTACAAAATTTCTGAAATACTTTTAGAAATTTCTAAAATAAAATTGGAAATGGTGTAGGGCGTTTGGCATTATATCTTTCGTTGTAACGGGCTTCGGGTGTATGAAAAATATCTCTACATTTTGTTTGTCTATCAATTAGTCAACCAGTCAGTAAATCTGTCAGTCAGTGTCTAAGTAAGTTAAATTTATACTGTTTTGAAAATTGCATTGCTATTTTAGTATTGATACTTTTGTGCAATCACAATTCCATACAACTGCACTGAATAAATGAGCAAATTGTATATGTGTGTGTGCTTGCGTATGTGTGAGTGCAAGTGAAAGTGCCGTCATTGAGATACATATTACACAATCGAACTTTAAATAAATGCAGATAATAAATTTTTCATTGAGTTTAATCCAATTAAGTCTACACTTTATTTACAGTTTAATATAAATACATACACACATACTGAGTAATACCTACACCCATACTAGTAGAAATACATGCAAAATTGAATAATTGATTGATTAAGTGAAAACAATACAAATATATTTCAGTTGTTGAAAGCTGCATCCTCGATAAATTTGCTTCCAAAGAAAATTAATATTGTTTTCTTGGAGTAATATTTGTTGCTTAATTTTTTTCTATTGTATTGATTGTTGTTCACAAAATCTATGTTAAGTATTTTACTCTTAATAAGTACCATTACATTAATTCAATTCGCTGGCTTAACTTGTAAAGACTCGAAGAAAACTTTTTTAGATTTTAGAGATTTTAATGCAGTAAGCAAAACTATATTTGGTACAAAGAGAAAAGTTACAGTTATCTCGTTTTTGTTGTTATTTTGTAGTAATAAGCGAAAGGGCTAAGTCTAATTTATCAGAGGAAAAAGCTCTAAGTCCCTATAAAAAGGGAGGCTTAACCATTTCCAAAACTTATACGACTCTGCAGGATGACCGTAACATATATGCAATTTTCAGTTAAGATAGGCAGGAATAGTTCTAAGCCCTTCAATACTAAAAGAGGTTTCAGAGAAGAAGACGGCATTTCGCGTGATTTTTTGAACATCCGCCTAGAAAAGTTCTTACGATACGCAAATGTTAATAAAACTTGAACACTTTATACAAAATGGAACATGTTACTCGCTTACACCGATGATATCAACATCATGGTGCAAACATTACGAGCAGCAGATTGCCTCATTACACAAGTTATGAAATAATCAGCCATAATCTGTCTGGCACTAAATGATGATAAAATTAAGTTGACGGTTTCAACGCACAAGACATCAAGTAGACTTCTCAGACAAATCAATCATTATGGTAATCTGCTAAACTACTTTAAAAACCCGTTATCGCTAAACCACCACTGCGTAATCTGTAAGTCATTTAAAGAATGTGTTCACTACCAATACATGTACCGACTTGAGTGAACTACTGCCCATTGTTGCTAGAAATCCTATGGAATTACGTTTCCGACTTTTAGATGCCGTGGAAGCTATCGATAATTTAAATCTTAAAAAATGCAGACTTCCGCCTCTTACAGAGAAAAAATTCAATGCCGTCAAAAAAAATCCTATGAACTGCAACTGGTCCACTTTGGTATATTAAAAACAGCAATATCTATAAGAAATCCTACACTACAAGGACAAATATGTAAAAAAAAAGCTGGAAACACATCCAAATCCGTTTACGCGAAACATCCCACAACATGGTGGGCACACTCGTTTGAAAGAAGGGATAATGTTGCCCTTAAAGAAAGCCTTTAGAATTCATGTACACTTCAATCTGAGAACTTAAATTTTAGTCTGGCACTAGCTAGACAAATATAGTTATTTATTTTCAAAATTTGAATACTTATTATAAGTTTGCAAAAGTCCAGATTCAATAATAAAAATAATAGAAAAAAACTTAATGAATAATTTCTGAGTTATTCGCAATTGGTTTTGCGCATAAGGGCGTGATATTCAAAATGTCGTGTAGTGCATTGTTAGCATTTTAAGTAAAAAGCAAGAAAAGCACAATGCTTTTTTTGTAGTAAAGAAGAAATATAATTACCCTACGGGGAAGTGGACTGATATGAGACCACTGACGTGAACGCTTTCTAAGGATAGGGACTGGCTCTAGTTCTTGCACTTTGTAGTAAGGACACCTGTTACTTTTACATTGCGTTGTCATTGTAGGGGGCAATTGGTTCAAAAATAATACCTTAGAACATGTTATAGGCCAATCCTATAAAAGCAATTTTTTTATTAATTGTTTAAGATCCTGTTCAAGCTACTTTGTGTGTATTTACGCGCGTGTGTGTGTATATATGTGGGATTGAAACACGGTTTTGGTTAATTTGAATCAATCCATTTATTTACTTTATTATATTAGATTATCTTAAAATAGTTAATTTATAAAAAGAAGTTTAATATGTGCACATACTTATTTAATTTGAGTTCTGTTTCACGTCAATGACTCTGTTAAACTGTGTTCTGTCTTTTTATCGTTATGTCCGTTGTCTTTACTCTTCTACGTGCCGTCAAGGGTTCGCATACCCGACATGGGGGTAGGGTTTACCTGTCAAGTCCGTTGTTGTCCTAATCCCACATCCGGCCCTCCTGACGCTACGTTAGCCCTCTAACGTCTTTCCCAACGTTTCATCAGGTCTACTACCGTCGAAGTATTTCTAGGTCCCTCGAAGTTACCCACTCTCTGAACTTCGTACCGGTTATGAGGTAGCTTCTTCGTAACTTTGTACGGTCCAATGAACTTCGGTCTCAACTTCATTCCGGTGCCGAACTGGGTGCGCTTGATGGCGACCAACTCGTCGATGCCGTACACGGTTTCCGGGACTCTTTTACGGTTATATTCGATACGATTTTCTTTCTGTATATCGAGTATGTTTTGCTTAGCTTCTTCTCGTATTGCTTCTCTCTCTGTATTGGCGTTTTCAATTGCCAACTCATTCAATAATTCTTGAATATCTGCTACTTCTTCCTTCCTCATATCTAGTCCAGTTAATAGTTTGAAAGGTGCGAATTTGGTGCTTCTTGGTGGTGTGCTATTAATGGCCTGTTGGACTCGCCCTACGTGTTTGTACCACTGATCTGGTTTCTCAGTACACAATTTTGTCAGCATGGTAATCACGGTGCTATTCAACCTCTCCACTTGGCCATTTCCTCTAGGTACTCCGGTTGCTATAAGAAGGTGTTGTATTCCCTGTGACGTGCAGTATTCCTCGAATTGGTTTGACGTGAATGCACTGCCCCTGTCCGTTATGACTCTCAATGGGTTTCCGAATACTGTAGCCTGTTTCGTCAACCGATCCACAACCTCATTTGAGCCTGTACTCTTAGTGGGGTACAGCCAAACAAATTTGGAAAATGCGTCTACGACTACTAGTATGTGGTTGTATTGTTTTCGGGTAGACTCCATTGGTCCTATGTGGTCAAGATGGTATGTAGTTAGTGGCTTGTTGGCCTTGTCGATGGGATTAAGAAAACCTTCCTTGCGTCCCTTTTTCCCCTCGGAAACTAAACATTCCACGCAGCTCTTGACTATACGTTCAACTTTATCGGCCATGTTTGGGATGTAGTAAGTCTTTTGTAACAATTCCTGTGTTTTGCGAGCAGCAAAATGTCCCTGTCTATGCGCTATTTGAATTATTTCCCGTTCCATCGAATTAGGTACAACTATTAGTTCACTATTTGGGTCTTTGTGTAGTATGTCAAATTTCATAAAGTAATCATCGTAAGGTCCCGTTTCTAATACCTTCCTAACTGCCCTGATCCACTCATCGTGTATTTGCGCCTGTTTCAATCGGTGGTTTAATGAATCTTCGATCAGTAGGCATGTTAGCCGACTTAAGGCATCTACGTGCCGCATTTTTGAACCTGGTCTGTGCTCTATTTGATAATTGAATTCCTGTAAGAATAGCGCCCATCTGGAAACTCTGGGTGGTACATCCTGTTTGCGCATTGTTAGTGCAAATGCGTTGCAGTCCGTAACGATCTTTAACGGTATGCCCAGCACGAAAACTCTCCACCTTTTGAGTGCTTCTATCACGGCTAAAACTTCTAACTCGTACGAGTGATATTTTTGCTCGGCAATGGTGGTTTTCCTACTCATGTATTCCACCGGGTGAAACTGATGGTCTTCATCTTTTTGCAGTAATACTGCACCATATCCATATAGGCTTGCATCTGTGTGGATTTCTGTGGCAGCTTTGGGGTCGAAAATTTTTAAAACAGGAGGTTTAATCATAGAGTCCTTCAACTGTTGAAATGCTAACATTTCTTCGTCTCCCATTTTAAATTTAACGTCTTTGCGTAATAGGTTTGACAGCGGTCTAGCTATTGACGCGTAGCATGGGATAAATCGTCGTAAGTACGAGGTAAGTCCTAGAAATCTCTGTAATGCTTTTACGCTTGTTGGTAGTGGAAAATTTATAACTGCATGTGTCTTTTCGGTCGATGGCACAACTGTGGAATTCTGAAAAACATACCCTAAAAAGTTTATTTTCCTTTGCAAAAACTGGCATTTCTCCCATTTGATTTTTAGTCCGTTTGCCGCCGCGACCATGAGTACTTTTTCCAATTTATCGGCGCCTTCCTTTTCGTTTTCCGACGGTATGACTATGTCGTCCATGTAAATCACTAGCGTTCCATCATTAATCAGGTCACGAAAAACTGCAGCGATGTATCTGCAAAATACCGCAGGGGAGTTTGAAATTCCAAAAGGAACAAATTTGAACTGATATTGACCCTTATTGGTAACGAAAGCTGTGTATTTTTGTGATTCCGCTTCAATGGGAACATGAAAAAATCCGTTTCGCAAGTCGAGTGTCGTGTACACTTTAGCTCCTTTTAATCTTTGTATGACATCATCTATTAGTGCCATTGGAAAGTTATCCCTTATAATTTTTTCATTGAGCTTACGGTAGTCACAGCATAAACGTTTTGTTCCGTCTTTTTTCTGCACTAACACTACTGGGGCCGAATATTCTGATGTGCTATTTTCTATAATGCCACCCTCTAACCATTCCTTGACTTGGTTGTCAATAATGCTTTGATCCGAATGTGGTACTCGGCGAGGTCTATGTGCCACTGGGGTATCGTCTTTGAGAATAATTTTCATTTTCACTGGGAATATTTTTGGCTTTACTGGTCTATACGATGTTACCATTTTCCCAATTCGGTACTGTCCTTGCTTGTCAAGGTGTTCCATTTGTAGTTCATCTTTTGTGAATTCTCCCACCGAGGCCGAATAAGCTATATCTGCAAATTCGTCTTTTAGGTCAGGAATTAGATTGGTTTCTAATTTAGTACGTTCCGTGCCTGTTGCAGTGTCCGCTATGATTTCAGCTTCGTCCTCTTCAATCAATGACCACGCTGGGATCTTGTTACGAAACCGTGCGCCTTTTGAGTCTATCATAAGGTCAACTTTGGCCAAAACATCGTTTCCCACTACTGCTGAGTATAAAATATCGTTTTCCTTAACGACCTGAAAATTTATCTCTATCTCCACCCCACCTAGTTTCGTACTCGTTTTGAAGCTACCTAATGTTTTTATGGTTTTGCCACCTATGCCCGTTAATGACTTAAATTCCGTTTCAAGCTCCACGTCGCTTACGGCCATCAATGTGTCGTAACGAAGGACACTTATATCGCTTCCCGTATCAACTATCGCGGAAATATTTTTACCGAATATCTCTATGTCCGTAAAAATTCTTCGTGATGTTGAAGCAATATCGTCCGCTAGGGTGTGGACATTGTTGTTCCCATCTCTTCTGTTGCCTCTGCCGCCTTGTTGCTCATTTTGGACGTTCACTGTGCAGTTAAAAGATTTGTGGCCAAATCCCTTGCATTTGAAGCACTTAACCTCTGCTTTGCTACACTCGTTTGCCAAATGGCCCTTATCGCCACATTTAAAACATCGTTGCTCACTTCTAGATCCTCCATTTCGTTTCGTCTCTGATCCGCTCTGTTTTGAATTTAATGGTCCGTTTGGCTTTGAATTTGGTGGTCCGCTTTGCTTTGAATTTGATGATCCTTCGGCAGCTTTTATTTTCTCATATGTTTTGATTTTTCCCTTAAGGTCTTCTATGTTCCGAGCCTGGTACAGAATTGCTTTATTCGTTGTTGAGTCATTGATGCCTTGGATGAAGTAATCAATGATGCTTTCATCGTCCATGCCAATCGGATTTCCTATTTCCTGAAGGCTATATAAATATTCGCGGTATGTTTCATCGTGTTTTTTACGTCGATTTGACAGAACTTTGTGGATTTCTACGCACGACAGCTTTACGCCAAATTCTTTCGTTAGATATTCTTTCAGAGATATCCAGTCTTTTATGTCAGATTGGCTTCTCACAAAAATTCTTGCTGCCCCTTTTAGTAATTGTTTCGCGTATACGAATTTCCGCAAATCGTCCCATCCGACCGTGCACGCAACGTCTTCAAACTCTCGTAACCACTGCTCTACCCCCGGCAAACCGTCACCAGAAAAAGCCGAAACCGAGTCCTGTATATCGCGCAAGGAAAAAATGTTACCGCGCTCAATCAATACGCGATGTTCGCCCGAAGAAGCTTCCCCATACTCAGAATCTGCCTCATCCCTTTTCCCCACCTTCACGTGTTCCCTCAGTCGGTCCCTTAATTCAGTCTTTCCGCCAGTCCTGGGTAAATTCAACTCTGCTAATTTCGTTCTAAGTTCCTCTACTGTCAGTCCCATTATCTCATCGTTGTCCATGGTAAAGTAAGTTTAAATAGTATATAAGTAGTACACAAAATATATAATATATAGGTATGTATATGTAATGTAATAAAAAAAATTCAATTATAGTAATAAATTCAGATAATTTCAAAGTTAATATTGTTGTATATGTTTCACAAATACTTTAAAATTTATGTTTGCTCCTTTTTCTCCAAATATTTAATGTTTAAAAACAATATATTTAATCACAATGGAATTGTGCAAATTTTAATTGATTTAGATTAATAAAATTAATATTGTTGTATATGTTTCACAAATACTTTAAAATTTATGTTTGCTCCTTTTTCTCCAAATATTTAATGTTTAAAAACAATATATTTAATCACAATGGAATTGTGCAAATTTTAATTGATTTAGATTTTAATGAAAATTCTATTCAAACTAGTAATTTTTTTTTTCTCTTTTTCATCTAAATAAGTTATTTCTCAACGATGAATTCATCTATTCAAAACTCTATACAATAGTAACAATTTTTAATTGATTTTAAAATTTACTTTTCTTAAATAACATACATTGATGAATTCATCCATTTACAGCTCTGTCTTATTAACTTACACAAAACACTATTTGCGTTAATTTTCCTACACCTCATTTCTTCTATTTTTCATCTATATGTAACATCTATCATCTATGTATGTATATCATCTCATTATTTAAATTTGCTCACTGCACTGTTGTTAGGTTCTGCATGGCTTACGCAGTCTCCGCTTATCGTAGCAGAGCGACATCCATATACACGTCTTACAAAAATATTATTGCATACACATTTTTGTTGGCCTTGAATTTGATGATTCCTCTTTTTCTTTAAGCACTTCTTGCTTACATCAAATTTGTCTTGTTTTTTTTTCCACTCAGTTTTCAAGGTTAATTTTTCCCGCACAATTTTTATTTTACTAGGGTTTTGTTTAACACTCTATTTCGATTTACATATTTCATTAGAAAATAGTTTCTCTTATTACTGCATTTCTCTATATATTTTAGAAACAAAATTCCTTAACGTTAATTAGTCTTAGTTTTGTTGAACACACATTTTTTTAGTCTTTTTATTTTTTAGTTGAGCCCCCAAGTTGTGGGATTGAAACACGGTTTTGGTTAATTTGAATCAATCCATTTATTTACTTTATTATATTAGATTATCTTAAAATAGTTAATTTATAAAAAGAAGTTTAATATGTGCACATACTTATTTAATTTGAGTTCTGTTTCACGTCAATGACTCTGTTAAACTGTGTTCTGTCTTTTTATCGTTATGTCCGTTGTCTTTACTCTTCTACGTGCCGTCAAGGGTTCGCATACCCGACATGGGGGTAGGGTTTACCTGTCAAGTCCGTTGTTGTCCTAATCCCACATATATATATATATAAACAGATGTATGTTTATGTGTAGGAACCGGTATTTATATTTTTCCCAACACTTCTTTAACACTTTTCATCCAGTAACTTGATGTGTGCCTTTTTAACCAATCACCACCAACAACTTTTGTCCAATTCATGTTTTAAACCTGTAAAAGGACGAATACGCTGACCAATTGACCCACATTTCCTCCAGGGTAAAGACAAGTTTTATGAAAAAGGCTTAAGTCAATAGAAAAACTAACTAAGTAATAGAAAAAACTCTTGGTCCAGAAAAATCTTTTAACTCAACAAATATTTATTTTTTCATTTTGCTTTTTGCACACTAAAAACAAAAAACAACACAGAAAAGATGCCTTTTCCTGAATTCAAAATTGTTTACCTAAAAAATTTTCCTTCCAAAACTATTGCAAATTAATTGAAAAAATTAATTTTGCAGGAATTGAACTTGGGCCTTAAGTAATAATAACCAAAATTATCTTAAAACTAACAGTTAAACAATAAATAAAACCAGTAAGAGCGCTATATTCGGCTGTACCGAATCTTATATACCCTTCACAACGTGTAGCGATTTTTACACTAATATTTTCAAATTTTGTATGGCAACCCGCTTAGGGCTTAGAGGAAAGTTTTTGCAAGGAAAATTGAGTTGGGGCCCGTCCTACATTTGGCCTATCTACGGGTACCCTGGAAGCTGTAGAGGGCTATTATTACAATTTCCCAAACTTAGTATGGGTCCCTCCTAGACGATTGAGATAGGAGACAAGTTGTTCTAGGAATATGTTTAAGATGGGAAACTAATGGGGGTCGGTCGTATACTTTATTTTTCCAAGGTCGACTCTGGGGTAGTTATCGACGTTTTTAAATCATTTTTGTAAATTTTGTACGTATGTTGGAGATAGAGGGGTAAATATGTTCTAAGAATATGTTTGGGAGGAAAAACTAATGGGGTCATGTGATATATTTTATTTCTCTAAGAGCGACTTCGGGGAAGTTGTAATGGCTTGTACGTTAGTTATTATTTTCAAGTTTTGTATGGCAACCATTTTAGAGCCGAAGAAAGGGGGTAAGTATGTCCCACAAAAATGTTTGGGAGGAAAAATTATTTGGTTCGGTCTTACATTTAACCTTTGTACACACAAAAAATTATCTAAGAAAACTTTACTTAAATCAAGCCATAGCGGTGCCAAAAGTACGGTGAGTACAGTTTTTCTTAAATCAAGTAAGAAATTTCTTACTCAAAGTAAAATTTTTCAAGTACGAATTTCTTATTTTTAGCCACAATTAAGCCAAAAGAGGATTGATTTAAGCTCAGAACCGTACTTGATTTGAACCAAAAAAAAGATTGATTTAAGCCGTAAACCGGACTATTTCGAAAATTAAATGTCATTTTTTTGACTTATGGATCTTTATTAAAGAAGAAGAATTTTATATATTATTTTTATTTTATAGATAGTTAACAGTTATAATTTAAAAAAATTAATTTTTTGTACTTACCGAAGCTGAGATTCGAACCAGGGATTTCTGCACTGCAGCACAAGCGCTTTACCTCAAGGCTTGTAGCGTACAACCTATAAGTTATACTTATACAAGTTTTGGTTTTGCTCTAGCATGCATGAAAATCCGGCTCTGGCTCGTCGGCAATCGGGTGGGGGAAATAAAGTGAGCTAAACCGAGATGGAAACTAAAGCTACATAAAAGTATTATTTAATTTGCATGCTTGTAATAGTGGTTTGCTAAGGAAAATGATCATGAAATAAACGAAATAGGTAGAAAGATTCTGGTTAAACTATGGCTAAACGGAAACTAAAATGTAAATATCACAACCGAAGAATGTATGAGGTCGTCCTTCGATGACTTGAAACGACCATTGCCCAACCCAACCATTGACTACATATGTTTATACTTCCTTTTTCTATACGTTTGGTAGTCCCTGCTAACATTTGTGTATCTTTACCTTACCCGAACCAGTCAAAATAAATCACAACACAAAGATTTTAGCACTTCATATTACAATATATTATTCAAAAAGTAAACATAATACTCAAATTTATTTTAAATTTCTAACATTTTAACACCTTATTAAAATACTACATTTCGATTCAAAGTTTCAAAACAAAAAAAAAATAGATAAAAATTTAACACTAGACAGTTAAGCACCCTGTTTGATGCAGTATATAAAACGATAGTATATAACCGAAAACTAGGTCAATGACCTTAAACCATTAAGTATAGTGTATATAAGAAAATCATTTTAAAATTTTTCAATGCAGATTATATCTTAAAATAAATATATATATGGGGTTTAAAATACCTGTTGTTTCAATTATCTTGTTTTAATTTTAGCTATAACTTCACTCACTTAAGCAATTATTTATTTATTCACTTTTACATTTTTTTTTTTTTTTTTATATATATTTCTTCTTAATTCTTTTTCTTTTAATCTTTATCTTTCTTTTACTTGAATTTCTTTAACATTTATTATTCTTACACAATTTGCTCACATTTGCGAATTGTTCTTTTATCTATCTATAATTCTTTAGCAATCTTTTATTTTATTTTATTTTATTTATTTCTGATTTAATACTATTAAATTTTTCTCAAAAGCTTATAACTTTACTAATTTTTAACTTTTTGCATAGTTTGCTTTACGATGAAAATATCACTAATGAGTAAAACAATGTTTGTAACTTACTTTTGAAGATGAATCCACCGTTGAATGGCCATTCAGCAATGTGATGTTCGCAAGCTAAAGGAGGACAAATATATCATCGCTTTAATGTGAGAAGATCGTGTGATACTTTTTAACGTGTTATTGCACCTTTTGTGCCTCTTCTTATTTCCTTGTAAAATATAAGTATATTTGAAACCCCATGTGTGACTAAAATAAGGTTTAACCTAAACTTATAAAATTATATCGCATGATACATATAATTTATGTAACCAGAAAAATGTTTTAAAATACCAATAACAAAATACTTAGACCAACAAAATGTTGTTTTTGGAGACTTTGTATACGTGGTAGGTTAGAATAACCCTATAACCCTTTCCATAGGTGGCTGGCCAATTGTCCAAAAATTAGATGGTGGGTTATGACTATTTTTACGGCCTTTAAATCGTATTGCATGCTATTGCCTGCTCAATACAATACAGTGCATTAAATTCAGGTGTTATTCAAGCCTCTGTCCTCTTAAGTTGCAAGTATCGTTTCAGGTTAGGTTTTAAAGAATGAAAGTAGGAATTAGGTGCCAATCTGTAAAATTGTTTTTTTTTTGTGGTTAAGCTAAATAAGCATCTAAAACTGTGTGATAGTTAAAAATATTACCTTTTGAGGAGTGGCACCATATAAAACCAATTAATTGTTAACTTTAATAATACCAAACTTGGCGAAACACTTATTTTAAAGTTTAAAATTTATTACTTGTTTGTAATATTTGAAAACAAAATTAATTCAAACCACTGAGATTTCAATAAAATTCGATTAAAATTTTGGTACAGTAAAATTAACTGAAAACCTTACTCGTGGTTATGATTGTTCTCGAAAATTGAGGTTATTAAAAAGACCGCATTTAACAAAATTTGCCTTTTTATACCAAAACTAAAGTATGGGCCAAATAGCTTAATTGGAATAGTTAAAAGTTACTAATACAATTAAATATGCTAATGATTTCTACAGAAACAAAACCTCAAGCATGTGGCTAGTGGTGAATATCTCATGGTGTTAATTTACGTATCTTTTCATTTCACAGCTGATTTTCTCCCTGTCCTGTATCCGTTAAGTTTGAAATTAGTTTAGAAAACAAATATTCTTAGCCAGCATATTACAGGCTACCGAGACACTTTGTTTTCAAATGTAAAATAATATATTAAAACAACAAGCTTTTTTCTGCTTGATTTGTTGAAGCAATCCGAATAGGCTTGATTTAAGAAAATATAAGTACGGATCGTACTTAAAAATTTCAAGAAAGATTTTGGATAAATTTAGGAATAAAATTCTTGATTTTAGAAAGCAAGTTTTCTTTCTGTGTAGGAGCACCCTGGAAGCTGTGGGAGCGAATTAAAAAAAAATAAACTTTATATGGTTTGTTTCACAAAAATTAATAATTTCGCGAGGACAAATCAAATCATTAGTGCATAAGGTTTCCCAGCAATATCTTACAACGTTTTTCCTATTTGTCTTAGTAAAAACACCTCGTAAAACACTTTTTAAGTGATTTATTTAAGAAAAAACGTATATTGTGGATTTTAACAGGTGCCTTTTATAAGGGACATTATGCAGTATCCTCACTTGATGAATGAGATAGTTTAAAGTATTCTTTTGGATAAACATAATAAAAAATTTCACTTCTTTCCACAGTTTGCATATTTTTTGTCGGTTTTGGAGTAGTCTATTATGTGATTTTTGCCATCAAACCGAACTTCAGTATTTATGTAGGAGGGCACGCCATGCATTTCTAAGTACGAAGTAGCTATATAACATCGAAAATTTTCAAATTGTAGGCCAATGAGACCCAACCCTCGAAGGGAAGGAGGCTAAGGAATCATCTTTACGAAAACAAGTTTCCAAATTGGCAGGAAGTATTCAAGCTAAAATATGACATTTAAAATTAAAAGAATAATTTTTATTGCACTTAATAATAGAGAATTTTGTTACGGTTTTAATTTGATGTAGCATCCAAATTATTAATGGATTTAAGTCCCAGTTCGCACGGTGCAAGTATTTAAGCTGAGCTGATTAGGTTGCAGGCAACGGGGTGAGGTAAAATTAAATGAGAACAGACTTGCTTGTACTTGCAATTCAGCTTGCTTAAATTTTATGGTCAATAGAAAATGTAAAAAAACACAGTAGTGTGTGTGTACATTCATGAAAAAATCAAAATAATTTAAGCAATAAGACTTGTACCGAGCGAACACCAATGAGAGTTCAAAGAAGAAAATGAAAATAAGCCGTCTTATTTTCTTGCATCGTGAGAATTGGGACTAAGACGTCTAGAAGTTGGGGTCGGCAATAAGCTCACACTGGTATAAATAGATTGGCAGTAAACACATCCTTTAAACAACTAGAAAAGGGTCACATTTTTCTTTGTCTTTTCTTCCCAAGATCCCTTTAGATTACGCAGTATTGGTTTTGCAAAAATGGGCCCTTCAAGCCATTTTGGCAACAGAGAAAAATGTGTCTGAAGAGTCGATTGACGATTTTCTTTATGCCTCCAGCAGATTTCGAAATTGGTTTGAACATTTTTTTAGCTTATTTTGAAGTTGAGGCGATCTATACTTTTGTCAATCTTCTTAAGCTCTTCTTTTTTTGAGACAAAAGCGCTGCAGTAAAAATATTGTTAATTTTTGTCTGGTGGTAGTTAGAAGAAGCATATTTAGTTGCTTTTACGATATGTTTTTCAAGGATACTTAATCAGTCCCTAATATCTTCCCGAGTTCTTAACGGTTTGGTTCGCGAGTAGTGGCTGCTTACAAATTTTTTATTTTTGAGCCAGTTTACCCTTTTAAATAAGAGAAAATAACTAGTTTCAATTTGCGGAGGAAAATAGATCCAACAAGTCTAGAGTTTCCATAAGTTCCGGGAATATATCTTTCGTTTCGCCGAAATCAATGACATTTGGAATTTTATTTTAACCAGTTGTTCACTTGTTTATTGTCTAGTTGAAATCACATTCAATTTCATTCAGTTACAGAATCATACAAAACGCGACCTCTAGGGCAAATTATGCCGGAGCCCCAATATATAGACATAGCGTTGTAGTCGCCAGCAGCTAATTAAAATTGTTAAACTATTCTTTTGTCATTGAAAATGTGAGCGATAAAAAATTTACGAAATCGCAAGGCTCTGGAAAATTTATTCGATACGGATATTAGTTGCTTTAAAATCAGGCTCAAAGAGGCCACCCATCAAATTGTGTTTGATTCTTGATTTGATCAATACGGTCAAGCCACCATAGAATCTATCTCTGGAATCTTTCGTGTAGTAAAAAGCATCAATAATTTTTATTTTAAAAACGCTTCTTAATGTCATTTGAGCTTTAGTTATTAACATCACAGAAATTTTTTTTGGAAAGTAATCGAGTTAATTTTTGTACTGATGAATACCGTTCTTTTAAGAATTTAAAGCTTTAAATTGTTTTCAACTTTTACAAAAATAAATTTTTTCCTTCTGGTTTTTTACTAATTTACCCATTATGGCCACACTTGCAGTGATTTTAAATTTATTATTTTTGTTTTTGGGCAAAATTGTTTTTGTTTTTTTTTTGTTCTTTTGTTTATTTGCTCATGTTTTAAAGAAGATGTTTTATGAATGTGATAAATAATTCCTTTCTTAGTTCTTATTTATGTGGGACTTAATTGTTGTTGTTGCATTTTATTTACCCAACTTTATTAGTTGTTTATTTTATTAGATTACTTTAAATTTTATACACAAATAAAACTTTTAGTTTAAATATAAATTGTATGCCTTTTATGTGGACAAATGTATGTATATGTGTTCACACACACACACACACACAAGCTAACAAATTTCTAAATTCATTTATGTACTTTACATGCTGTTAGTTTCAAAGAATTTACATCAAAAACATTTTACAGGAATTTTTTCGTACAAAATTCTATTTACAAAAAATTATTATTATATTTTAAATAATTTTCAACAACTTGTTAGATACGCCTTAACATCTCCCCTAACCCTTGTCACCCCTTTGTCAAGTCTATCATCACCATCAACATCATCAGAAATGTTTAGTATTTCTTCTTTGGCATTTTCTACTACGGTGCAGTGCCGAACAGTTCTTGGAGAGAAAACAAAGAATGAAGTGGTTAAGTAATACCACAAGTGAAATTCCATTAGAGTAGATTTTATATAAAACAAAAAATGAAAATTTGTTTATATAAAATTCCAAATGTTTTTCTATTCTCTACTATTTTGTGTTTTTTTTTTTCATTTTAGTCTTTTTTCAAATTTTTTCTACTTGTCTACAATATCATTCCTTATTACCTTTGTTTGCTTGGACGGACGGATGAATGAATACCTGTATATGGGGAATAGTATGAATATGCTTCCTAGTATTGAGTACCTGTGTGTGTGTCTGTGTGTGCCTTTGTGTATGAATGGTTCTCTGTTTTTGTAGAGTCTTTCTATCTTGAGTAAAGAGGAACATATTTGACATTCCATTCTTTGTTAGATTTTTAATATATTTTTTTTATAATATTTAGTAACAAAATAAAGAGTATTCATGAATTTACAGTGAGTGTCATTAATATTTTGAAGGAAATAATTTTTTAATTAATAACTTCTTGGAAATAAGTTATAATAAATACACAACAAATTTTTTTATTTTTATACGATTATGTAAATAAAAATTTTCCATAATTTTAAAATATTATTAATTGAGTTGCAATGTATTAAACACATATAAAATATATTGAGTTTTTCTAAAATGACTCATTTTATGTTAAAATTCAAAAAATAAATACGTAAACATCATTATAACTCACTGTAAGCGTTGAAGCATATTGTAAGGATGTCTTTCTAGTCTAAATCTCTTGCAGTATTTTTTCATTGCATATTTACCTTAAAGGGAATTTTAACTTATGACAGTTTTTTGATCGTATAAACATATTTTCCTTTTAAACACCCTACTCACAAGAGTAAAGTAGCATTTTTTTTAACCAAGTAGGTATACCTTGGTGTGTTCAAATTTGCTAATAATCAGCAGCTAATTTAAAAGTTAAAAGCTCAAAGAAACATTTTTAATATATATTCTGACAACTTAAATCCAATTAAAAGAAAAGAAATTAAATAATTTTTTTATTGTTTGTCTGTAACACCTTTTTATTTATTAAAAATACTTAATGTAATTCCTGGAATTAAAAACTTAAAATATTTTTATCCTTGTCTTTTTAGTTCCTAATAAACAGTTTTGCTTTTTTTGTTATTTTCTCATAAAAATGTCAACGCCCGTAGCTTGTTTTGTTATAAAGGGTTTTGAACATCTGCTATGGCAACTTCCCCAGGAAAAACTAACATTTCTCTGTTTTGAGTTAAATAGCTAAAACTACTTACTCATTAGCCTTTAAACTTATTATTTTAACATGGCAAAGACATTGGAGGCAAGGACTTACCATGCTCGCTTAAAAAGAGCGAGTTAAATAAGTACTTACCACGCTCGCTTACAAACAAGGACTTAAATAAGCTATTACTTAATTGGCATTAAAATAAGCTTTTCCTGGGGACCCCAGTTACTCATTGTTGCATTCAAAGTTTTCTTTTTGATGTTTTGTTAAAAGGGGTTTGAGTATTAAGTTAGAATAAGTTACGAAATTGTCAAACTAAAACTGTCTGCTTAAATTTAAGATAAGAAATAACTCATTATATAAAAACTGTTAAGTAATAAAGACTATTACATATAATAGTATTTAAAAAGTAAGTTGCTTTGCAATGACTAATCGCTTTCAAGTTTTTGCTGGGTACGCTAGTGTACAGTATTTTAAGTCACAATCAAAATTGTCCTAAAATATGAAAAAATATATAAAAAACTTGAACTAAGCTACCTATTACATAATTTTTGCAAATTTGATGTGTCAGTGTGTGTGTTTGGTAACTAACAATTATCAACTTAATCAATATGGAGTGTATTGCAAATTCGTTTTGGTGCAACATATAATTTTGATTTATTTCTTGACAAAGAAAATTTAAGTGGTTTTAAAAAGTACAATAAAAAATTTCTACACAAAAGGGGTTTAAAAGCATACTTTAGTACACGCATATGTATGTATGCATGTATACATATGAAGGTGTATAAAACATTTACATAAACACTTATTATTATTTATTTAATTTTATTTATAAATAAAACAAATAATATTTTTTAAACAAATTATTAATATTTGATGGTTATAATGTAAAGATCAAACAAGTTGAAAGCGAACAAAGTTAATAACTACAATAGGTCGTTTCTATAGACTTTGTATGATAGTAAGAGTTTGCATAGCGGGACAGCCAGCGGGTGAACCCAATTTGGATACGCTCAATCCTATGGTGCTTACCTTACTATTAGAAATTTTTACAAAAGAATCCCTGTTGAAACTTGGCACAATCGCTTGATAACTGACAGAGATATAAAGCAGCAACCTCGACTACCCCTGTTTATTTCTTTAAATTTGTTCACAAAAACCTCCGGAGTTGATCTTACAAGGGTGCAATGTAAAACCGACTCGTATTAATTTTTACTCTCTATCTTCAGCCCCTAACAGAGTTGCCACACAAAATTTTAAAATAAGTATTAAAAAACCTAAAACTTACGTCGCCATAAGCGGAATAACAAGTATCACAGACCCCTATTATTTTTTCCTTTCAAACATATTTCTAGATAATACTTACCCCCTTTCACTATCATCTAAGGGGGTTTTCATAAAAAATTTGGTTAAAAGGCCCTACATGTTGCAAAGGGTATATAAGATTCGGCACAGCCGAATATAGCATTCTTACTTGTTTTTTATTGTTTATTAGTCGACCAAAAACATCGTTCAATTTTTCGGCTGCCCTTTTTTTTGGGAGTGGCCCCAAAAAACTGCTTAAAAAAAAGATATAAACCCAGTTTCAGAATTTTTATATTAAAAATATAGAGGTTTTTGCATTTTTGTAGTGAGGGACAACTTTTGGCCCCATTCAACGGGTTTTAATATAATGTGTAGGAGGGACAACATGAAAATTTCGTATTCTTTACCCTTGGTTACTCTTTGGAAAAATACGAAAATGAGACAATAAAGGTTTATTTCAACTTTCAAAGAGAAGTAAAACCCTGTACTCAGTTTTTTGACACTGGTGATCAAAATATCGGACAATCAATTCAACCTTTTAAAAATGGTACCATTGATTAGTATTTGTTAAAAAGTTGGCTAAATTTTTGTTATAATGACAAACGATATTCAGCAATATTGTACCTAATACTCTACTTAATAAGCACATTTACTTTTGATATATTTTATACCCTTCACGTATGTGATAAGCGTTGACAACTTTTAAATAAGCGAAGGCACCGTTTAAGGGTAAAAATCAACAAAAAAAGAGTAAAAAGCACCAGTCAAAATTTTTAAGGTTTAAAAAATATGAAGGTTAAAAATATACAAGAAGGAAAACCTACACTGATCAGATTAAAATAAAAGTGACCTTTAAGTTGAAAAAAAAACTTTTTTCAACTTTTTAATAAAAACAAATAACAATTAATTGGCGAATTCACAAGGTTTTGTGAAATCATATGTTGTGAAATAATAGAACCAAAAAATATGACTGTTGTGAACAACCTCTCATATATAAGTGGTATTTAAAATCTAAATCAGCTGATACGACTAAACGAAAACACAATTGTTTTGCCTAAGCTTCTAGTATTATACATATTTAGGGTGGCGAGTGCTAGCGCCTTTAAAAAATTAAATAGAAAACTCGCCGTTTTGTTTTAGGCGCTTGGCGCATGACTTTGTATATAATATGAATTCACAATAAACATATCAAACAAAGTTGTATTGTTTCACAACAAGTTTCGTATGAAAAGCAACAACAAAATTTTTATGCTATTGTGAAATTGTATGACAATAATACAATATGCTATCATATCGTACCTTGTGAATTCGCCAAATGTAAAAAGCACAAGCATATACGTATGTACATAAATAGATAAAATAAAAAAAGGAATCAATTTAAGCATTTATAAAACACAAAAAATCAATATGCACTTTTCCATAAGTAAAATGCTCTTACATGTACATGTTTTCAATTTCAAATGAGTCGTTTTCATCGCCATTTGGCCACAGCACAGTTTTAATAAAATATTAAGAGTATAATATTAAAGTATAATATGGTCAGTACTATGTTAGTACAAAAAAGCACTAAAAGCACTGTAAGAAATCTTAATAAGAGCCACAAAAACGGGTATTTTTTTAGAAAATACACGGGTACATTAAGCTAAAAAGCACCGAAAAATACCCCAAAAGCACCACAATGACGACGCTGCACATAGGGGTATTTTGCCATTCTAACCGGGCATTACTTTTTTTTTTACAATAAAGCTTCTTTAAAATTACTGAATGCTCCTAGATTAATGAAACTTGGCAGAAGCATGTATTGTAGTCATAGGCATTTAAGGATTAAAATAAAGTAAATCAAACCAAGGGGGAAAAAGTTCCGCTTAGAAGAACCAATACCACCTCTGAAAAATTTAAATTTATTGTTAGGTAAATGAAACTTTAAACGTAAGCGAAAGCTATAAAAATCTACACTTGGACAGTGTCGTCGTCTTCCCTTTCGTGGGCGGCGGCATAAAGTAAAATTTGCAAAAATAATGTACTACATAATAAAATTACTGAATAACTTACGCTCAAATACTATAAAAGCAAAATTTTTAAGCTTTTATGGGTAGGGGCAGAAATGCCCCCAAACCCCAAACCCAATCCCCCAAAACGGCCCTGTACAAAAAATTTTTTATTATATTTTGCTTATTTTTTACAAAAAAATATTTTCAAGCTTGTTTGTCGCTTTTTTTTGTAATTTAATGTATTAAATTTATCTGAAAATAAGTAATTTATATATAACAATAACTTATTTACTGAAGTAAAAATTTATTAAAAGTATGAAAACAAAAACTTATTTAATTGAAAAAATTTCCTTTTGCACTTAAAACAGGAGTGCTACTGTTCTTCTTCGTCTATTTCTTCAAAGTACTCTTCTTGATCTGAATCCTCTTGAAAATCAAGTACAGGAAACATTAAAGAAACTGATTCTTCTTTCTTGACTTCTTTTTTGAAGTTGGCCTTATGCTAGTCATCAGTGGGTCAGAACTGAGCAAAAGTCTATTAATAATATATACGTTACACTGAACTCTTGAAAACTTTGTTGCAAAATTCTGCCTGTAAATCCGAAAATGTATTCTGATAACATCCCAAGAGGCAATTGATCCATATATTTAAATCTTGTGCATTGTACAATAAAAAATTTTCTGAAACTGTATAAACGCTGACATGTCGCCATCTTCTTGACATTTTGAAAGTTCACACAATTTTCTACCTAAAAATCGCGATTTCTCTTTAACAAATTTATCTTTCTTTTTTTTTTGACCCACAAAAAAGGTTCTTACTCATATGTAAGCACACAAGATGAGAAAAAACAGAAAAAAGTGAAATTTTCAAAAATTCGTCTAAAAGTAGAGATTTCACGTTTTATTGTGATGAAAAAGATTTTTAGGATTATGACTGCCATCCCTTTTAAAAACCTTTTAGTTTTATTTTTTTTTTAGTCAAAAAGTGAACAAAAAAACCTCTTTTTTTAATTTCGAAGGAATTTTTTTTAAATAAAACTTTAAATAAAAAATAAAAAATAAAATAAAGTAGTTGTTTATATAATCTTTCGCAGAAAGAAAAAATCAATGTAAAATCTTTGTTTGTTTAGCTACAAAAAAATATATTGTAAACCTCTCAAAACGATCAAAAGTTAATAAATTGCAGACAAATTTACTTAACTTTCCTGACTTTGACAGTGCCTCAAAACGGCAAATTCCAAGCAAACGATTTGAAAATTCAATATCCGATACAGAATTTTGTTATCTGTCGAGCTGCGCACTTAAATTTTAACATTTTTTAAATTTCCATTTTGGCTTATTGTCCGGCTAGATTGACAAAATACCCCTATGTGCGCTGGTTTTGGTATGCCATCGTACATGTGTGTCTAATAGCCCTTTTACTTGTTTTATTTTAAAACGTATTAGCGTTAATTTTAGAAAGAAAATTCGATTCCCACCTTCAGTGCTTTTTGATCAGTTGTTACTTGTTTGTTTTTCATAATTATCATTACAATCGGTACGTGTCTAAGTACTCAAAATAGCCACAAAATCCTTTTTACCTAATTTCATGAGAAGCTTAAACTTTGTGCAAAATTTTTTGATTGAAAAGTATAGGTTCGTTTCTACTATTAAAGTGTAGGAAAACCACTATTTATTGATGACTGTTTTCTTTTAATGGGTTTTTAAAGTTTTGAAAAATCAATGAAACCCCCAAAAAATTGTGTCATCAGTTTTTGTTTAAAGGCTGATTCAGATTTCATTATAACGCCAAACTATATTTAACAATATTTGTAAAAGCTTGAAATCTTTTTAATAGGAAAACTTTCTATAACGAGCTACAAAATTGTAAGTCGTAAGAGATTTCTGTAAAACCATAAAACTCATCATGACGAAATTGTTTAAAATTTTATTAGAAAAAGATTAAATATTTTCTTTTAATGTTTTCTTTGCGTAAAAAATTTAATTTACTTTAATAAACATATTTGCCAATAATATTTTGCCGTAAAGTTTAAGTATTTTGAAAAATTGTTTAACCATCGATTGTTTAACTCTCATTTAACATAGTTCATGCGTATATTCTTAGATAAATACTATTTTGAAACAAAAATGATTGCGTTTTGATGACAAACAAAACCTAAAGTTGTATCGTTTAACGTGGCGTTAAATTGGCAATATTTTTAAATTTTAAAGTATGTCATGTAGTACATAGTTAAAAAATTACTATTATACGTATGCATTTTTGCTCATTTGTTAAAAAGGAATTTAATAAAAACACAAACTAATCACCAAGAAACTTGAAATTCAAATCTTATTCAATTTATTACGATCATTCTGAAATTTTTTTTAAAAACTTTTTTATAAACTCATTTTTATAATACATATTAAAAAAAATATAAATAAAAACTATAAAAGACTTTTTAAAAAACTACTACTATTAAATTAAAAAAAAAAACAAGTAAGAGCGCAATATTCGGCTGTTACGAATTTTATATACCCCTCACTATGATGTTTTTATATACCCAGCCATCTGATCTAGCCAAGCTATTTTCGAACCGCAAATATGTTAATAAAATTACTTTGTCCTGGATTTGAAGTCGACAACTATCCTAGTTTTTTAAATAAAAAACTCCACAAAATTTTAACGTTCGGGCAGGCGATGCTACTCCTAAACAAAACGTTCTTTTAAATAAAAACAATCATAATAGAAATGCCATAAAGAAGAATTGAAGTTAACATTTTCAACAGTTTCCGACATATTTTGTATCAAAATTTTATTAAAATTGTCCATTTGTTCGGGGGCTTTCGTTGCTTCTGCTCCTATTAACTATTAATGTAGGCATTATTGTGCAGTAACCTTTTTGTACGCCATTTAAAGCCGATAGCAGTTATAGTTTCCGAGATATAGTGTATCAAAAATTCATAGAAGCTCCTTCTCCTCCCTCCTTCAACAACTATTTTTTTGCTTAAAGTACGTATCATACTGGAAATACTTTATACCTGGTTTAGAGTCCATAGTAATTATAGCCTCTCAGACTAGGCGCATGAAAAGTTTCCCAAAATATTTGCAATTGTAGGCAGAGAATCACAAAAATATAATATAATATAGTTTTTTGACAATAGTGGCTGCATTTGTTGTGATATATTGGGACATATGCATGGATTTACTGGAAAAATGGGTTGTTTTAGGTTTTTGCTTATATCTCGGTCCGCTGTCAACCGTTTTTCTTAATGAAGCACACAATTAAAAAATAGCTTTTAGCGTTTTTTTTAACAAAAACTCCACAAAAAAGTTTAATTAATATAAAATAATTGTATATTTATGTCTATTTATTCGGCTTAAGTTCATTATTAAAAATGTGATAGCTAAGAATGGAAAGAGTGCTGACGAGAAATCGTAGCTGATTTCGAAAATGCATTACACTCGGCTAGTATCGGAATTACTTAATTTTTAATAAAAATTTCCATTCTTAGCTAACACATTTTTAATAATGAACTTAAGCCGAATAAATAGACATAAATATAAGATATATAGAAAAAGTTCAAATAAATAACCATAAATGTATTAAAATAATAGTAATTACATAAATATCAAAATAACATATTTATTGAATAAATAGTTTATGGTTTCTCGTTGATTTAATTTTATTATGTAAATGCAACATTGCTTACTAATTAGGTCTATCCTCTGTCATGGCTGATCTCACCCATATTTTAACACGGCGAAGAATGGAAAGTGGTCTTTCAGCCGTAGCATTACTGACCGGCATTAACAAAAATAATGAATATTTTTCGCAAGCTTGGGAAAATATCTGGGTCACACCTTGCTAAGACATCTGTTATATTTTCTGACTTGCCTTCATAAATTTTCTATTTTTGCTTCCAATGAAAAGCTTAAGCCTTGAATTTCGATATGAGGAGTTTTTTTAATAAATTTTTTCAAATTTTTATAAAACTGCAAGTTATAAAATTAAAATATCTAAATCAGTAAGCGTAGTAATATTCTGAGGCAAAAGTTGAGGGATGTTGGACAAAAAAAGGACGTCCTTTGAGAAACGTATTTTTAAGACTTGTAAAAGAGATTCAAATAATTAACTGACTGATTTATTCTTTAAAATCTAGGCTTTTGAACTGAAATTCTCATACTTACGCAAAATGTGTTCGGCCCTTCAAAACTAGTTATAAATTCTGTTTGGGCTTCATTTCTTTTAGTCTCAAGACACATTATCAGGGCTTTTATAAGAGGTAACCTTTTTTGTAAATCTATATTCTGCTTTTGTAGAATTACACTAAGCAGCTTTGTGACAGTAGGAATATCATTTAGAATATGTATTCCCCAAATAAATTCAAAGGTGCTAAAAGAAATTCTTAATAATAAGGCTTTTGAAGATAATAATAGTGTGTTCGCATGAATTAATGCTTCAACGTCATCGCCAGTATCATTGCAAGCTTCTTCAAATGCGTCGATAAAGCCGATAAAATCTTTTATTTAATTCAGTTTGAACTGTTTTCGATATACATATATGAACCATCTAAAGGGAAGACTTGGAAACGGTGGCCTAAAATTGTATTTCCAGCTGCGATGCGAAATCGCAGAAGTGAACGAAAAATACCTTCCGAACTTGTATTTTCATAAGATAGCAAAGGACCACCATTTCGATGTCCACGGAGAGGTATATTATGCCTTCCGAGAAATATTATTGTTTTTATAATAGACAACAAACGTTCTCGGTTTTCAATTTTTTTTTGTTGAAGTGCAGTGCAGCAACATCTTTGAATATGCAATACATTCGTTAAATAAAATATATGAAACATTTGTTTCATGGCTACCAAAATTTTTATTTATTAATTCAAAAATGAAGTTTTAATTGTTTGAGGGGGGAGGAAATTTCCTTCCCTCCTGAATCCGCGCCTGATAAGGATTCAAACATAATTAACTTTTTTTGGCAGGTCTCAAAAATTATTACTGTCAGGTCCAAAGTAAGCAAAGTGGTTAAAAAAGTATTATTTAAAATTTCTAGATTTTTTTTGAATACATATTTTGAATTAATGACTTTAGTAATAAGTATGTAAAGTTGAAATATGAGACTTAGAACTAATAATCTAGATAAGGTCGAAAAAAAGAAAAGTGATCAAAAAGAATTTTGTACATTATTTGGGCCTTTTTCGAATTTTTTTTAATTAAAGTCTCAAAATTCTGTCGACCCCGATTAAGGCCAGAAATCAAAGATGTTGTAAAACAGTAAACTTTCCACATTTTTGTATATTTTTCCATATTGTGGTATTACGAGTATAGAAATATTATACCAACGACTATTCATTCTAATGTCGAAAGTCATTAAGATGGCCAAAAAGTACTTCTCCCCCTTTTTTAGAAGTTTTTTTCCATTTTATTGACATTAAAAGTCCAAAAATATTAAATTAATGACCTTTGACCTAGATCAAAGTCGAAATTCAGAAATTAAAGGCCATTGACCCACGCTAAAGTCTGAAGCCCTATAAATAAACTAAGATTCTTGATTAAGAATGCAAATTTTGTTCTTGAATTCATACTTAGTATTCTTTCGCATTAGCGATTGGTTTTGGTTAATATTCAAAAATTCTCTTACAATTCCTAGTATTATTTGTTTTTGTATGCAATATGAAAGAAGAATTTTATGTTCCTTCTTCAATAACCTGCAAACTCAATCGAGAATGGGTAATAAAGACAGGTAACAAGTACTTGCAGTTTAAAGAGGGAACCAAATACTTCAAACTGTCGTCTAAACACTATATTAGTTAGTCGCACGTAGCCCAACTAAAATGATAACCTGGCACCTTCTGAACTATTTTTTCAAAAAAATACGCTATTTTAAAACATTGGTTTTATGTTAATTATAAAAAAAACTAATTAAAAACTGCAAGGCACACAAATGATGCTCAATAACATCGAAAGTTATATTATATGGTTGCCAGATATAGCATTTTTTTTGTAAAAAACTTTATTAAAATTTAAGCTGTTGTATAAAAGTAATAAAATTTATTCTGCTCATAGTTTCTATAAGTACTATTGCCCTTGCTTTGTATTGTTTGATTGTCAATTTTGCAAGAAATTTTTATTTAACGAAAGGTATATGATTTTCGTTTTCATACGTGCATACATAATTATGCCGGATATAACATACAAACCAAAACTTAAAACTTTCAACGCATTTACACGTACACCTGCTCCAGTATTCAGTCTTTAAAAATTGTAGAAATGGTAAATATTATGAATTATATAAATAAATCTGGCAGCACTCCATGTGAATTTTTTATTTACACATTTTCATAAAAATGTATTTCGTTATGTACATTCATGTAAACATTTTTCAATTTTAACTACATGCAATAGTAGATACATATGTATATTTGTTTTAAAATATGTTTTTTTATTTTTTTTAATTTCCACTTGCATGGTCAAAGTCATATTCAGACATGCGAATCTTTTGTGGTTCGTAATAACTTTTTCGGGGTTTTTTTCCTTTTTTCAAAAAGATTAATTAAACTTTAAAACCAACAAAAGAATAATTTGTTGAGCGTTTTAAACTGATGTTATTTGCTTTAAAATAATACTCAAACGTTTATTATGTCTGAAGTCACAAATCATAAATGAAATTAAAGAAATATTTTTGAAAAAGAGCTTTAAATAAGCAAGAAACTTTTAGTTGGTCAAGTTTGGTTATTTTTTTCCCCACAGCACAGGTTACTTTTTATTACAACCAACATTACGGTAGGGCAGTGTTGCCACCAACAAAATGTTGAATTACACATGGATCATGCCAAAATTACACATGAAATTACAAATTACACATGCCTTTTTTTAAATAATATAAATTTTTTGATTTAAAAAAATAATGATATAATTTTTTTTTAAATTAACGATTCATTGGCTTTTTATTTCATTAAAAAACGGTTACAAACAAAACAAAAAATTCATACTATTTTAATAGTAATTAAAACTTAAAGAAAAAGAAAAATACATCAAGTTTATATTGAGATCAAATTTTTTTGATTTTCCCAGGTATTTAAAGCTTCCACTTTTTTTTTATCATTTTTTCAGTAGGTTCAAAATTAGGGCCATCATTTCTATTTACTCCTTCTTTAGTAAATATAATTGATAAAATGGTATCAGATGACAGTTTATTTCTTAAATCTGTCTTACAATTGTTTGAATTGCTAAAAATTCTTTCTGCAGCTGCGTTTGAAAAGGGTAAGATAAAAATAAAGTTAACAACTTTTAGCAAAGTAGGAAATAATTTGTCCCCCAAGGAATTTTTTAATTCAAAAACCTTTTTCCAATAATGCTCTGGCTCCAAATTACTATGAAGTCCAAATTTTTCAAAATCCAACAGTGCATGTTGTCGCCACTCATTAGCAAGTTGTTGCAAGTCAATATTGAAGGATGGAAACCTTTTTTTAAACAAATACAATGATTTAGGCTGAAAAGATTGAGCAATTTTGGGATCAACAATATCTACAATTTAAAAATATCGTCACTAAAATCAAATTTCGTTTTTATTTGACGAATTGTCTCGATATAAAATTCCCGACAATCTTGAAGTATATTTTTTTCGGAATTAGAGACTGTCGTCAAGGATTCATGAGCAGCACAACCAATATATACATCATATTCGTTAATATATATATTTTCATCTGAATGGTTAATTTCCCATAAGCATTGGGATTTTAAAACATCCATTTTTATGTAGTTTGAATAAAAAGTTTGCATTATATGCATTATTTCGGATTTCATTTTATACAATACTGGCTTTTCTGATTGAAAAAGTATAATAAACGAAGTTAAAATATTTAAGGCGTACGATAGAAATTCCAAATAAATTCTTGTTTTTTCATCATCCAATGATAGCAGCATTGATTCGGTAGTCTTGGAAGGATCTTCAAAGACTTCTAGCCTTAAAAAACTTCTTAAAGCTTCATACTGCTCTAAAACACGATTAACACATGAATGTAATGAGAGCCATCTTGTAATGGCAGGGGATAATATCTTATGAACCCTAGTTTGAAAATATTTCTGAAAATCCTTAAGCTTTTTCTGGCGAACATAGCTCCTGTTAAAATAAGATCCAAGATTGCGAAGTAGGTCTTCCAAATATGTTGGCAGTTTCAGACAGGCCTTCGACGCCACCAAATGTATTAGGTGGCACGAGCATTTTATCAAAACAATATCTGGTTTTTCGTCTTTTAACAACTTAGCTACAGAATTTTACTGTCCAAACATTACATTAGGTGTATCTGGTGCAAATCCAACTAGATTTTCAAAAGGAATGCCTTTTTCTGTAATTGTGCTTTTAAGATGCTCAAACATTTCTTTTGCTGTCGATGACCCACTCTCTTTTGAATCAAAGAAAGAGTAATGTACCCGGGATGTTTCTTCGTTATAATAATTTGTGGTAAAAGCTATCTGCTTTGTTGTGCTAACGTCAGTTGTTTCATCTATTATTATGGAAAACACGGTTTTCTGCAATTTGTAATAAAGCTCGTCAGAGAAACTCTGGCCTAAAACATTTTTCACCAAAGCTGTTGCTTTTGTTCTATGAAGGTTTACATCTTTAAGTATATCGGAGTCTGGTAAACATGACTTTAATACTGGAATAAGATCATCTACTAATCTAAATGCCAAATGATTAGTAGTTAATGTTTCAACCATTTTTAGTTCAGCTCTCTTAACGCTTCCAATCTTCGATGTCAAATTTTGTAAGGCTTTGGTAATGTTGGTTGTGGATCTAATAGCAGAAGCAGCAGTTTGGTGGGAATTTGTTTGCATGAACTGGCCTATGACATTTCAGTTTTTTATTGCACAGCTTACAGAATGCAGCATCTATCCCATTGTCATTTATTTTGATGAGCCAACCTTTAAATTCAGTCAAACGTTCACTCTGGAATTTAAATACGATTTTTTAGACATATGTATTTAGAAAACAAACAAAGTTTTTTGGACGGTGAATATAAAAATTTTTATATACAACTTACCAGTTATTCAAGAATTTATAAGTGTTCAAAATTAAATTCACTTTTAAATAAGTTTTGCCAAAAACCGACTAAAAACATAAGAATTTTACAAGTCTGTGATTCTTCTTTATTTTTCTTTGTGATGCATGGCAGAACTATTGTTGTACCATGGTACAATTACCTTACAAGGTAGTATCGATTTAACAGTTGACTATTTTTTGCTCGAGTTTTTCCACTCGTTAAATCTGTCAAACAGTACGTTTTTTTGACATAAACGAAGATGCTTTTACAACAACTTCATAAAATTAGTGTCGAACTTGTTGTAGTTGTTTCCGTAGCGATAATACCTTGTAAGATAATTGTACCATTAGTTGTACCATATTTGTGATGTCAGTTTGCAAAATATTTTTCTAGTCACAATGAATATTCGTATGCGATAGAAAAGGACGTACATACATTTTTTTAATATTAGTGTTGAAAACTGTAAAAAAATATTAAAAAAAAATTAAAACGATAAAGTTTTAAATTACACATGAATTACACATGCAACTCATTACACATGGGCTACACATGAAACGAAAAATTACACATGAAATGTGTAATTACACCTAAGGTGGCAACACTGTGGTAGGAACAATAAGAAACTATTTTTCGTTAAACTTGGTACAAATTTACGCAGGTAAATTTGATTTCCCGATGTAGGACTATAGGAGAGTAATGATTAGCGATTGCAATTAGGTTGTCTCGTTACCTCTCACAGTTTTTTCTGGACATTGTCGTTTCCAGTAATCTTATTTCGCAGAATTACTACTTATTTTTATATGTTTTTATTCATATTTTTTGATTGAATTTTCGGCTTTGGCAAACTAACAAAGAGTATTGAAATTTTAAAGCTACATATTTAAAATTTGTAAAGCCAGTGCCAGACTTAAATTTAAGTTTTCAAATTAAAGTATACAACATTTCTAAAGGTTTTTTTAATTCAAGCGACTGTGTCGTATATGCTGTAAGATGTTTCGAGCGAGCAGATTTTAATGTGTTTCCAGCTTTTTTAAATACTTGTCCACATAGTTCAGGATTTCGCATTTAACTAGTGGAACTTGTAGATCCTTGTGGATGTTGATGTTTTTAACATACCAAAGAGCTATCATTCTTAGAATTTTGTTTTTACTACGTTGAGGTTTTTTCTACGTTGGAGGCGGAAGCAGTGCCCCATAATTGTATCTTGTAGCACCAAATTGATTTTAAAATTAAGTTGTAGAGTAACAGTTTACAGTCAAGACCTAGCACAGAGTTTCTACCAACTAACCAGTGGATTGGAGCAGGTTTAAGTTTCATTTGAGTCAGCTTCGCATCTATATGAGACTTCCATGTGAGGTGGCAATCCAGGTGAATGTCAGATATTTCGTTTGAATTCGTTGATGCACGTGAGTGCACTTTTGTTCATTTCTTTTAATACCCGATAACTTTGCACATTTATCTACTTGGGTTACGTGATTTTGCAGTGGTTTCGAGGCCTCCTTGGTCTTGAAGATTACTGAGAAAGGCGATATAATCAGCAAATTGAAATAAATTTGTATGGGAGCATGTCTTCTGAGTAAAGCAAATAAAGTGTTAGACCTAATATACTCCCTTGAAGTGCATGTCTTTTTCTATGAACTTTACATCACGGCTAATTGTAACTTTCAACATGTCAACACTAATCATACGAAAACCTTTTGAGTGTTCATCATATCCCATAAAAGTCAAAACTTCCGTTTTGTTATCTAATTTTTGACGTTTCTCTTTAGGCAACAGAACATGCCTCTTATTACAAAAAATTTGAAAATACTTAGAGAATTTATTTTTCACCAATTCGAGATAACATTTAGGTTTTTCGAAAACTTCTTTCTTTGAATTTAGCAAGTAGACAACGGTATATCGACTGAAGTCATCAATAAATGCCAAATAATATTTTTTTCTTCCTGGAGTCATCGTTTGCATTGGCACGCAAACGTCAGTAAATACTAAATCTAATACCTTCTTTGATCTGGATTGACTTTGCTTTTTTAAAGATTTCTTTTTCATTTTGCATTTAATGCAAACCTCACAATAATGCTTCAGCCCACAATCATGTATTTTAAAATGACTTACCAGTTGTCTCTTTTCCATTTCTTTTATTGCATCAATATCACGATGCCCAAATACCTAAAGCCTAAAATGTATACAGTTCTTCAAGTTGTATTTTGCTGCCATTGCCTTTTGTTCCATTTCTTGTTGCAGAAGATATAAACCATTTGATAACACAGCTACACCCATTTTTTTGCCGCCGCTCGTACAAATAACACCACAGTTTTCGTTAAAGTTTATTTGAAAATTATTAGACAATATTTTATTCGCAGGCATCAGATTTCCGTAAAACGTTGGAATAAACAGAACATCATAGATATTTACATCGAAAATTTCTCCTTTCGAATTGCGTAATAATATTTTACATTTGCCTTTACCACCACCTTGAACGATCCGAGCATATATGGCAAGTTGCCCCAGAATCAAGAATTGTGATCCGTTGCTTAAAGAAAAACAAAAAGCGCTATTGTTCTTTGTCTTTTTAAACTTTCAACAGTCACGTTTGATGTGACCTTTCGCCTTACAAAAATTACAAGGTTTTATATTACGACTACCTGTGAAAGTTTAACTCTTCAGACGGAATTTGCTGGCATGTGTGATGAATTTCGCCAACTGTCTTCTATTAAACACTTTTCAACCACGCGACAAACGGACAGAAATTATGTCCATTTGTCGTTGACAAAAAAAAAATTAAAAATGATTTACCCCCCTTGTATATAATATTCAAGAATAAGCAGCGTTTCATTCCACCTGAGAGATGGAGTGTTGCCGAAGAGACTTTTAATGCAAAAAAGCATAGTGTATATGAAAAGTGTCCTAACTTACAAAAATAAAACAGAAAAAAAACAGTCATGCCCTATCCCTTTCTCTGTTACGTGTAAGTTAAATAGGTGATGTTTACAATCAAAAGACACTACTGCCGTTCAAAGAGTACTAATGATGAAATTGCGTAGCTGCTTTCGAAAATGCACTCTACCGACTAGTATCGGTAGAAAAATCTGATTTTTTTTTTCAAACAAAAGTTTCTTTCAACATTAACGGGAAAATAATAATTTCTTCTAATAAAAAGAAATTATATGAACTTAAGCCAAACTAAAAAGCAAAAATTTTTACTAAAAACAATTAGTTCAACAATAAATAAAAATTATTAAAATAATTTTAATTTAAAAGAAAATATATTTTAAAAATCATTAACGGTTTGATTATAATAAAATTCAAACAAAAAATAATTTTTGTATAAAATGCAATTCGAGTGTTCTCCTACACTTATAGCCTGTAAGACTCCACCTTCGAAGGATGTTTTCTAGGCCTGAAAATCATCTTCGCTAAGGCAGCTTTCTATACTGACGGGAAAGGTTATAGCCATAATATGGCGTTAAAAATATATATAGTTATTCTATTTGCTGTGCAAGGCAGCTGGAAAAGCATTTTGTTGCTTATTCTATCAAAGCCAGGAGCTTTTTTTTAACAAATTAAAATTATCTATAGCCTCTCTGACATCTAGAAGTTGGAAACGTATTCCAAAGAACACTCTAGCAGCAAACGGTGGTAATTTACTGATGTCAGTGCACGTATTTAGAGTGAACAAATTTCTTAAATGACTTGAGAGCAGGTCACAACTTTTTTTTTTCATTTCTTGCCACAGATCCTCTCAGATTACGTAGTGGGGATTTTGCGATGCCGGGTATTTTAGGACATTTAGTTGATTGCCGTAGTTAATAAATCATCGGAGGTGTCGAATTTGGACCTTCAAGGTGTTTCTTAAGAAATGCAACTCTGTAAGTCTCCAGCAAGTTTTTTTAAACTTTTGATCACAAAAGTTACAAGGACACTTAGGAAGTCAAGTCTATTGACTTGATCGATAAATAAACAGTGGGTGCTGGACTTATAGCTGGAGCGTTACAAATATAAACAAAAAAGCATAATACTGCTATCACCTAGGAAGTGTTGCTTGTAGTGTTAATATTGCTCGTTTTACTTAAAATGAGGCACATATTTTTTAATAAAAGCGTGGATGATATTGTTTGTTTTCATTACCTGAAAACCAACAACAAGCATCAATTACGTGATGGTCTTGTTAAAAATCTAATATTTGGTTCAGGTCGACGTCAGTCCATCTCTTATTGCTTGACTTCTTTACAAATTGAATGTTAATTTTTAACTTTTTTTGTTTTCTTTAACTAAATGTTATAAAGCTGTACTTTATTATTTAAAAAAAAAAATCCTCGTCATCGGTATTTCTTAAGTATTTTATTTGGTTTGTTCTTAAAACTAAAAACACTTTAAGTATTAAGTTCCATTAATAAATACCTTTTTTAAAAAGTTCTTTATAAATTTTTGTGTTTAAAAACAACGCTTTTACTGTTTTAACTCTTTTAGTTCATACATACATAAGTATGTATGCATGTACAAAAATTTAAAATTTACTTTAGTACTCCTTAGAAACATAACTTACTAAATACTTATTTGAGAAAAATACAACTTTAATAAAACAGCTTTATACTTAGTTTACAAACAGACATAATATTGTACACACACATGTGCATACTTTTGAATTTTTTCTTTTGTTTTTAAACTTGAAAACTTCTCTACTTCTTCAAATAAATAAGAAAAAACCAACTAAATGTTTCACTATTCCTTACACGTTTTCTGCTGCATATCCTAGATAAAGGCTTCTAAAACTGGGTATTAATGTGGAAAGAAGAGACAATAAAAATTCGTAGTATTGAAAAGTTGTCGCCAACAAGAACTTACTACTAAACACCTTTTCTTTTATATATTTTACCTGCTTTGGTCATACAATATCTGACTACATACAAATATTTAACTAAAAAATGTCACTCAGTGTAAAATTAAAGTCTTGTCAAAACAACCACGATTATGATGACAAAGCCTTTTGACTGAAAAGTTTTTATGCGTGACAAGTTATTTAAAAACAAAAATATCTCAATTTATTCAAAATGATTTTACAGACTTATTGACAGACAATTTTGCAACACCTACACAGAGATACATATTCCAGTCTTTCTTTTTTATACATTTGCATTCATATATTTTCATATTAATAATTTGAAGAAAGAAATAGTTATTAGTCATTGTTTAAACATTAGTCAAGGTTACGCAACGTAGCGGGGGAAAAACTGAAAAGCGTGTTCATGCAAAAAAATATAATAAATACAGTGAAAGTTTGGGCATAGATGAGCTTTTGTCTTATCTTTCATTTTTTAGCTAAAATTTAAATACAGTAGTCCCTGCTTAATTGCGTACCATATTACATCTGGCCATTTTTTATAAACTTATGTCTATTTGATAAAACTGTTAATTTCCGCCTCAAAGTAGTTAATTTAAAAAAAAATATTTGATTATGTTTAAAAAAATCAATGTTTTCTTTCAAAGAGTAAAAAAGGAGTCACGTTTCAGATTATATAACGATGGAGCCAGATTCAGTTTTTGAGTCGGTCGAGCAGTGTTCGTTCTACATTACAGTTGAAATACTGATCAAATTATTCCCCTACATATAGATCTACCCCAATAAAACTTGGCACAAGTTTTAAGACTTTGTTCAACCAACTCTTATACTCCTCAAAAACCGTAGTTTGACTGAATAACTTGAACGTGAAAATCTTTGTGAATGCTGCTGTTTTGAATACATTAATTTGCGGCGGTCATGTTTCGCATGATTTTCTTGGACGACCTTAAATTTTTTTCATGTTTAAAAATCGACTCGTTAAAGAAAAGTTAAAAATCGAGACGAATCAAGGAGGCCATTCCCAATAAATCATGGAAGTGTATCTTAAGCAGTGACATTTTGTTATTTTGTATATAAATTTTTCGCGCGTGATTTTTTTTTTCCTTTTTTGTGCTTTAAGCTCAGTCATTGGATGCAGATCCTCGCCCACACCACCCTAATTAGCTAGCTAGCAAGCCAGCGTGCTATTATTAAAATTTTTACCTATATGTAATCTCCTAATTGTTTTTTCTTTTGCTTGGCCAAATAATTGGATTGTAGTAGATATCAGGAAAGCGCAAATAGCAGGATCGAATTAATGTTTGCTTTTTAGTTTTCGCTAATTTTGATTCCCATGTGAATTCCTATGTAAATCTGTTGATAATTTTTAAATCGGCTTGTTATCACGGTTTCTGTTTTCCCCGTATTTATACGGAGATCTCTTCTAGTCATTTCGTTTACAAAAATTTCAAAGATTTTTTGGAGAGATTCCCCGAATTGCGCAACAATTGTCACACCATCTACGTATGCTAACATTGAATTGTTATTGGGATTAATGAATCCCTACAGGGCTTGATTACATCATGCATCAGCATTATAAACAGATATGGAGTAAGTATATCAATGGTTCCTACGTCTAATTTTAACATTAATTCTTCGAATATTGTGTTCCCGGTTTTTAAATAATTTTAGCATATGATTTTAAATGTTTTCAATATTCCGTTTCTAAAACCCCTTCCATTAAATTCAATGGTTTTTTCCAAATTTTATTTTATCAGGAATATTAAATCTTGGGTTCCATGATTTTGTCTAAGTACATTCTTCAATTTGATGTTATGTCTTGCTCTTTATTCCTTCATTGAGCATTTGCTAGTATAGTAGTATACCGCGATGAATTTGTCAAATCTGGTTGTGTACCATTTTTTGAATTTAGGTTAATTGCTAGGATCTTCTTTATCCGCCGAAAGAATGAGGTTTTAAAAAGATGATTAAAACACTACATCAGTTCATTGCCACGGCTGAAATTGATTGGACAGTTTTTGAGTCTCTCAAGGTTAAAAGGATTCTGTAGAAGAGTTTCTGGGTTTTATTACGATTTTCTTCAAGAAAACTTCCGAATTCTGTGCTTTTGACAACCAAAGTAGTTCTTTAAGTTTTATACGTTGTCCTTTGCATGGTACAATTTTTGGTAGTTTAATTGCTTAAATAGTCCTTTCATCCTATTTTCTTTTCTTTTACTTTCTTTTAAAAAGCATAGTTTCACTATCAGTAGTTTTAAATTATCGTCCGACACATTTCGCTTCACCCCATACTTTTTTTGTAAAATCAATTATTACGTTTTACAATTTGTTCCACAACGCGTTCACGCTATCGCAAGGAATATCTTGCTCAGCCCTGTTCTTTTCAGACACTGTCTTGTTTAGATTTTGCTCTTGAATTGCACTGAATTTTAGTTCTGATATTCCCAATTTGTTCACGTTTCTTCATCGTCTTTTCTCGTTCCCTATAATGAATACCATTGTTATTTAGTTAATTTTTACCATATCTGCATATAACGTTTTCATGTATCCCAGCAGTATACCTGTTGTTATATCATCAAGGACGTTATAAAGTGAAGGAAGCCGAGGAATCTTTCCCTTTCTTCCACATTTTTAGCTTCCGTTGTTGCATAGGCCACAACCATGATCACAAACTTATCTCCTTCCTTGATTTTAAGAGTCATAATTCATTCATTTATGAATTTCCATTCGTATATGGGCTTTTTCATTTCTTGAATGGATAAGAAATCCAACCTTCGCCACAGATCGTTAATTTTTTGCTGATTTTAGGTTAATTTTAGGTCTTAAATCCTTGTCCATTTTCCTTTATTTTAGGTGTGACAAGGTATTTAACTTTAGTTTTCTTAATTTCGTCCCTTTGTTCCCCCTTCTTTTTATTAAAACCTTCCATTTGTTTTTGAGTTATTTTTAATTACTTTTTTTGCGTTTTTCGTTTAATTATTGTTTTGAATGGGGAGCACGTGGGTGCAGTTTCGACATTGCCAGCTAGTAATAGACTTAAAGGCTTGTGAGACTTCAGCTTCGAAAAATTCTTTTCCGCTTTAAAAACTATCTACATATACGACGGCAGCTTTTCAGCGAAAACATGTTAGCATTAAACAGAGCTTTTTAGGCATTTGCACTATTATAATTACTTATAACAACAAGAAATTTAACAAGTGGTAGTTCATTTATGTCAGTACATGTACTGGAAATGAACATGTTCTTCAAATGATTTGCAAAAAGAAAATAGTTTTTTTATTTTTAAATTTCCTAAACAGGCTTTTTAATTAAATTAATAGTGATAGTTTTTATCGAAAATAATACTTCTCGTTCAATAGTCAGGTGCAAAAACTTTTCGAAACCCGCTACAGTTCCTCCTTAACACTTTTTGTTCGGTTCATAAGTGTTGGAAAAAATAATTTTTTCGCCAGTTTTTTCCAAGGATCCTCTTAGATATCACAGTGGTAGCTTTTGGATAACGGGTTTTTTACAACTTCAGCTGATTATCATAAAGAATAATTTATCTAAGGAGTCAAATCTAGGCCTTCTAGACCCACTTCAGTCTTCAGTTTTAGTGCTCCAATTGTCTCCAGAAAATTCCTTCAATGGTTTGTTCATTCCTTTAGTTAAATATTAATAACAGGCGATCTATCCTTTTGTCAATCTCTTCCTTTTTTAACAAAAGCTGTTCAGTGAATCATCGTTTTTTGTGCAAGTTGTCTGAAGATATATCCAATTCGGCTTGAAACCCAAAAACTCCTCGGATATACATTTTGTTAAGCCAAAGTCAAAAATTTATGTTTGTTCATATGGAAGTCATTTTGAAAATATTTTTTAGTTTTTAGAAGAACGTTTACACTCAAACTATTTTTAGTATTTGGTGTCTTTTAAACATTATTTTTACAAATATGTATATGGCAAATTGCAATTGATTTATTTTCTCATGGAAACTTACACTTTAACACATTTCCTTAGAAAAACAAAATCAATTACGATAAAAATTTTAAAACAATTAAGCCTTAGGACAAATAATATTTCTAATAAGATATTGGGGTATTATAAACCAATCAATTTAACTCAAAACAAATAAACAAAAAGTTTCATATATTTTTTTTTATACGTATGTACGTAAGTAAAACATACCAGCTAATAAACACTCCTTGACTTATAAAGCACTTAATTTTCAAAATCACATACATAACTTAATACATTTAGATGTACCCAGCAGAAAATTGTTAGGATTTAATTTTCTTTTTTTGCGCTTAGTTTTAAATATCTTTTGAGGTTATGGTGTTGTAAGGCAGAACTCTGGACTGCAAGCTGTTTCGATTTTTGTTTTCTTTTATACATTTGGAAAACCATTGGTTATCATTAAATGTATTATAAGGGCTGCCGAAAATAATTGTTCGTATTACCCAATAAATAAACTAAAAAATTTGTATCAAATCTTGAATAATATTTACGAAAAGCATGCTTAACTGGCGGCATTTTTTTCACCAGGGATTGTTACGTTAGCAAACTCCTTGAGGACTTATTAAAACCTACCATTTGACATTAAAATACCCCTAAAATTGAAACCTTCATGTGCTAAAGACCAACTGCCAGTTGTTCTAAAGTTTGACCAAACACATGTTTTTGATATCAATTAAAAGTTCATAATAGGTGTGTTCATTTACAGAAAATTATTAATCATTTTCGATAATTATTGCTAGTAAGTGTTCACGTACACAAAAAATTAGCAACTAGAGAGCCAAAAAAGATCATAATTTGTTTAGAAACAAAAATGTTTCTGATATTTTCTACCAGTAAAAATTATCAGAAATTATGCAAACAGTCTTTCTGTCATTTTGTTTTGAAAAAAAAATTTAAGTTTTAAATTTTGTATAAGTTTACAATAACAAAATACATTTGCTTGCAAGTTTTGACTGTAAAAGTGTTCATTTACTTTTAAATGTTTTTGAGAGCAATTTTGAAAATATTTCTTTTTACTCTCTTGTTGCTAATATTTACTGAAAAGTTATTGAACACAACTAATGTGTAAGAATGAACTACATAATTAATAGGAATTATGGTCGAATATCAATATTACCTTACGTTCGCACCTTTGTGTTGTTGGCATTATACAGGAAAATAATTGCTGGAGATTTTTAATTTTTTCTTTATTTGTGGCAGGATACTCAGACATATCTGCTCAAGTATTAATAATGTTCTTGCACTTAGACTCAGCATGTTGAATAAACAGGCGACTTATTTGTTGGCAAACCTCATCCGTCACTTTAGAAAATACCTAATTAATTTCTGATTGCTTAAAGGTACATGGCTTAAGACATTTGGTCGCTTAAAAGCCAAATTTATGATGATACTAATGTTATGTATTTGGAGAAGCAGAATGAGTGCGACTGCATCATGGATTCTTTGATGAATTCCTATGATAACGATTACTGCCAACTGAAAAAGCCCCCAATTTGGAAATAGTTTTAAAAATGCATCAATTCGTTTTAATTTTATTTTTATTAATGGAAATAGCGTTAATTGCTGTTGTATCATACTGATGAGGAAGCCGTTTTTCTTCAGACTCGACAAACTCGTTTAAGAAGGACATCTTAAGCGTTTCATATTTGTTCTCTGCAGGTGGTTCTTAAGCAATGTATATGTAACTAAGATGGTTGAAAATGCTTCTTTCAATTAATTCAACCAATGCGTGATATTTAGCTGTGTCCGATGTTATAGACGACGTAACAACTTGTAATTCTAATTGACGAAACCACAGTTACGGATTTTGCCGCCAGAATGAAGGAACACATACTGAAATCATAGACTATGCAGGTTCAAAATTTTCCCAAATTTAAATTTTTTTAGTTTTTTAATAATTGTTGCAGGTCATCAATATTGATGGTTCTATATCAATCAAATTAAAAATAAAAAAAATTTTTTTATTTTTTACGTTAAAATAAGAATTAACATACACTAAATCAATGAATCAATGATCATTTTAAAACTTACTTGTAAATTAAAAATATAATAAGTATCTCCATTTTTAAAAAAGGTTTCAAAAATGACAATGGCAATATTGCAAATAGTATCATGCATTTCCTCCCTTACAAAGATGTTTGAGCAAAGCAATAATTGTTTGCAGGGTATGTTCCATTTAAACGTACATATATTATACTAAATTTTGTAGTTGTAATTGTAGTGGCATTTCAAGAAATAAATTTGAAATTTATGGCTCATATGAACTGTAATAGCAGTTACTCGTACTTCCGCTAGTTTATATTTTCATACATATTGGACTTGCACTCGATCTGTATATGACATGACCGCCCATATCATTTGTTTTGATATTAAATTTCATTAAGAAAATTGTGTTTTATTTTATATTAAAAGTCCATTAGATGTATAAATATTATTTTTGTTATTATTTTCTTTTTGTTATTTCTTATTTTTCTTTTTTCCACTGTTGCCAAGTAAAAGTATATAAAGTCGTCTTTTCACAAACTAATAAAATGCACAGTTTACCAAGACATTCATCGGACAATAAGTATAGTTTAGAAAAATATTAAAATTTGCAACAAAATGTCCATAATTTTAATCCTTCCAGGTTAAAACAAAGGACTAAAAGTACAATTGTGTTGATTTGACTATACAAATTTTAATTTAGCGATTTGTTTGCTTAGTTCTTCAGCTTAAAGAAACTATCTTTTACGAATTTTTGCATATGATCCAACAGAATGGGCCTATTTTATCGCAGAGTATGATTTGTTGTATTTCGAAAGCCATTATCGAATTGAATTACAATCAAAACGTATTTGAGCACAATGATAGGACGAAATCAGTTTTCAAATAAAAGTATACATAAATTTCAATGGAACTATCTGAGGAAAATAGCGTCTGCCATCTTCATACGAGTAGGTCTGCCATGTTGTAAGACGCATTCTAGGTTAATTAAATACTCTTTTAAATAGTTTAAGAAAATTTCAGGACTTAAAGATCGCCAGTTTTCATTTGAAGGATTTGTTTTGATGACGTTAAATTTTATCTATGTCGGAGGTGGAGGCAGTGTAACATAGCAGCGAATTGGCATCAATATTAAGTTGTAGATTTAAAGTTCATAATCAAGATGAAGGACAGAGTTTCTAACAGTTAGCCAATGACTTTGGACAGCTTTAAATTCTCTTTGCGTCAATTTATATATGTAAGTTCCATGCGAAGCGACGATCCAGGTGAATGCCAATGTATTTTGCCTCAAGGTGTTGAAGCACCACCCGATTACTAATGAGATTTGGAAAATACGTTTTTTTCCGTAAACCAAAAGTTACGTGAGTTATTTTTTTAATTTGTTTTTATTGTCAATAACTTTTCTCATTGCTCTGCTTAAAAAATTGGCCCTAGAACGCTACCTTTAGGTACATCAGCCCCAATTGGTCGAAAAAATATTATATTTAACTAAAATTTCGTAAACAAAGCAGCTCGGCAATGGTTCTAATACAGGGAATGAATTATAACAATATCTGCTCCCATACTTAAGGAAACTTAAAACTAAGCGACATTGTCTGTTATCAATCGATAAAAATCTAATCGTCTGCTGTAAGTCCCGGTGAATCTCCTTGAATCTCAATGTAGTTGTCTGCTAGGACTCAATAATACTGCAACACCAAGAAATTGTCTGCATCTTTCAGAATTTGTGAACTTTATTTTGTTGGTTCATTGTCCACTGAGATTTTTCATAACGAGAGTTTTTACAAATTTTTAAGTCAGCGCTTCTTGACTCCTGGAGATTATAACGCTAAGCATATGTACGTACTGAGGCTCCCGCCTAATTATTCTTAGAGTTCACGTTTTGTATGATTTGGTGTATGAAATCGGATTAATTATTATTTTAACTGGACAACCAACCTATTGGCCAGCGGAGCAAAATTCCAGATGTTATCGATTTCGGCGTAACAAAAAGCATATCCCCTGAGCTTTTTGAAGTTTAAGCCTCGTTTGATTCATCTTTTGACGACTCAAGCACAATAATCACTATTTGCAGTTCTTACGTAATCGCCACTTATAAATAATATTTTGTTATGAAAAAGTTAAAATTGGTTAAAATTGAGAAAATTTATCAGCACCGACTGTTTGGAAAACCATCCGCTAAAAACTTCGAAACATATCGATAAATGTCTAAGTAGCCTAAATGAACACATCAGAAAAGCCGCTGAACTTGCTTCTTCTACCTACAGCCAGGCTAAATACGACTTTTTCTGCCGATGTGGAAAAGCTTTTACCTGAAAAAACAGAGAGTCCGAAGAGAATGTGAAAAGAATAGATCGAACTTAAAACTAGGCTGAAAAAATGTGAAACTAATTAAAGAACTTAGTGGATGTATACATAATAATAGGATTATTCGATTATTCAAACTATAAAAAAGCTCCTACACTTGATAAAATTAGCAACTAAATGCTTTAAGAGGAGCTACTTTTTACAGCAAAAAGAATAATTCTTTTTATTTTTAACGTCATAACATGACTTTAACATTTCCGGCCAATATGAAAGGCTGCCTTAGTAAAGATGACTTCTTAGCCAGGAAAATATTCTCTGAAGGTGAATTCCAACAGATATATAGGTCGAATTTCTTTGAGAAATTTAAAAAAAATCTGTTTCGGATTTTGAATGACATCAACTATATTCCATTTGACCTATTTGGCTTTGGAAGACAACACATTACCATCAATTAAACTCACTTGCTGATACAGGTTATAATAAGAACTTTTGAGGAAAAGATATACTGATTCTAAACCAATTAATCAATTATACCTTTATGAAGCAAACTAACAGGTTAACAGTTCATGATCAAAGAAGGAATCTAAGAAAGTTGCCCTCAACCAAAAGAGGCCAAATATCAACTTTTTTTACACAACTGACATTCCCAAAAACAATTTTACACACACGTCGACATTTGCTGTTGATACCGCTTTTCGGTATTCATGAAGATCCTGAAAAGATCTCGAACTAACTACAGCGCTATGAGAAATAAAAAGAAATGAACAAAAATGCACCCACGAAACTTTAATTTTACGCAGGAAAACGTGCTCTCCAATTCTAATTTACAAAATATCTTGGCATTCACCTGGATCATCTGAACATTTTTTAGTTCTTTTATAATTTTTTTTCTCCCTCAGCTTAATTTTTTTTTATAAACTTTTTTGAAATCAGCAACGCACCTTTGTTGGTTTTTTAAAAAGTAAATGAATGTAATTTTGTGCAGAAAAGCAACATGACACACTGTGCATACTTGGACATAATTTTGTACTTTTGTAAATAAATAGCTGCACATATGGATAAGTATTTGTATGTGTATGTGTGTATGTATGTGTCAATATATGTGTACTTAGTTATTATAACTATAAAAATATTATTTTGCAATCAATAAAATGTCAATTTGTTATAATGCCAGTAGCAATGATGTTTTTACTCAGATGTCTTTAACTGTTTACAATGTGACACAAGATCTTGTTTATACATACATACCTACCAGTTTGTATGAGTGAACGTATGTGTTTATGTGTATTTTTGTAGGGTATTTATGGATGTTTAAATGGACTTTGTAGAAAGGTATGTGAAAAATTGTTTGACTTTTTGGTTGAGTGCATAAAACACTGATTGTTTACTTAATAAAATGGATACAAATACACATACACAACCACATATACACGTACGTTTATAGTCAATTACATGCACACACAAACATAACTTTGTCGTGAAAAATAGGAAAAAACTATAAAAATCAAGCAGTATTCCAGAGTTTTGTGAAAATGATTTTATAATTTACTGCTTTATCCGCATCATTAAAACTTAACAAAAATTGCAGAAGTGGTTGTTAAGCTGAAACTGAAGGTTACATATATCAACTTTAAACCTACGATTTTTATAATACCAACTGTGAAGAATTGAAAAAGAACAACTAGGAATGCTTTACACATCACGACAAATCATTTATGCTTTATTAATGTACTAGCTAAGCCCCGGTGTGCTTCGCTACCCCAATCATAGTAAAATTATTCAAATATGTTAACACAAAAGAATTTATATTATTTTAAATTTATTGGTTGCCCCACATAAGTTGCAATAAATAATAAGTCAGCCCTACTATTTACTTAGCTCATAAAAATTGGAAATTTACCAGGCTTACTGTTTTGGATATTCAGAAAGTTTTAATAAGCAAAAATTATTTATAAACTTCTTTATATAATCTTAGCCCCTTGCTTCAAGACTTTAAGTAACTCGCTGTAAAAATTTCAAAAAAATCGATCCACTGGTGTTGACAGCTAAAAATTACAAACATACATACATATGTATTTACATACATACATACATACATTCATACATACATACATACATTCATACATACATACATACATACATACATACATACATACATACATACATACATACATACATACATACATACATACATACATGCATACATACATACATACATACATACATACATACATACATACATACATACATACATACATACATACATACATACATACATACATACATACATACATACATACATACATACATACATACATACATACATACATACATACATACATACATACAACCTTTCTTTATATAATATAGATACAGGGATCACATATCAAATATTTTTCAAAAGAAGTTCAAACTTCTCTTATATTGTTAAATTCAAATTTTATTATGCTTTTGTGCAAATTTTTGTGCCTCACCAAAGAAAAAGGTCTGAGACCCACCTCCAATTATACCGATCGACACAGAATCACTTTCTGAGTCGATTAAAACCTGTCAGTCCATCCGTCCGGCTGGCAGTTAGGTTGAATTCCAAAACGCAGTTTGCTTTGCATCACGAAATTTCAAGTTTTTCCTGAAAGCAAAGATGATGTTTCTGGTAATATCTTCTACTTCCAAATGAGTGCTTAATGTCCTGGAAGCAAAAAACGTTGTCCAAATTGTAAAGAGTGAATAAGGGAAGAAGTTGAAAATTTTTAATGCAAGGCAAACTGCGTTTTGGAATTCAGCCTTATTAATGTATTCTTGTAAACAAAGTAGAGACCGCATTTTTGCAGATATTTCGATGAAATTTGGAACAGATAAGTTTTTTGGCATAAGAAAAAAGCATGTTGTTTGTGGTGATGATCAGTTAATTTTTCGACAGAGCTCCCATACAAATGTCCTCCCGGATTAAGCGTTTTGGGCTATAATTGGCTCAAATATGGCCTTATCTTCACATTATTTTGCACGTTTGTCTATCTTTATGCCACCCATTTTTGTACCGAAAATAAATATTATCGGTCTATTTTTGAGCTTCATAAAAATTGCAACAATAGAAGAACCAGTATGAAAACTTACATTTTTGTGGGCGCTGCAATCCTCCATTTTTGTCCTTTAAAATTTCGGAATTAGAGGCCTTCTATATGTGTGCCAATTTTAAAAAATCAGTGCAATAAAAGTACCAGCATAATAAGTTTAACTTTTATGGGCGTGGCACCGCCCACTTTTTTACCTTCAAAATTTTAACTTTAAAAGCCGCTTATGTGCGAACTAATTTCCAAAAATCGGTCTGGAAGAGGAATTTAAATTATGTTTCTATCTTATTTGATTTTAAAGTTACAAAAAGTACTAAAACCTAATTTTAACCCTTTCTTGCCCTTAGGATTTAATAATTAAAAAAGTATCTAAAAACATACTCATATTTTTTAGGCCTGTTACACTTAATTTGAATAATGTTCCTATCGTTATTGGTTTAAAAGTTACAAAAAACGAATAAAAAAATCAAAATATATTTTTAACCCTTTTTTTACCCTTTGGGCCCAAAATTTGAAAAAATTACGAACAGCGTAATCATATTTTTGTAAAACCTATCGAACGCAATTTAAAAAATTTTTCTATCTTTATTGGTTTAAAAGTAACAAAAAAGTACCAAAAAGTACCAAAATATAATTTTAACCCCTTTTTCGCCCTTTCGGACCAACATTTAAAAAAAAAAAACTCCAGATACCTGTCTGTTTATTTCTTAAGGAAAACGCTAAACTTTTTAAATTTTGTTTCTATCTTATATACATCAAAAGATAGTAGGTTATAGATTTTTCCCTTTTTGTCCCCTTTTTATCCCTTTACGGGCCCAATGTTTAAAAATTTATGTGCATTTAAACAAACATGTAGAGCTTAACACGTGTTATAAATTTCATGTATTTAGCTCTACGCGTTTGATCAATATGGCCTTGGGTAATTTTGTTAGGCCATTAATAACCTAACCTTCCCACACAAATGGGCGTATTGTGGGCGTGGCAGCAATAGTTTTTAAAAAAAAAGTAGCCTATTGTTCCTTTCAGACTTGAGATAACTCCCTGTAAAAATTTCAAAAAAATCGGTCCACTGGTGTGGCCAGCTATAAAATACAAACATACAAACATACATACATACATACATACATACACCTCTTCTTTATATAATAGATAGATACAGGGATCACATATCAAATATTTTTCAAAAGAAGTTCAAACTTCTCTTATATTGTTAAATTCAAATTTTATTATGCTTTTGTGCAAATTTTTGTGCCTCACCAAAGAAAAAGGTCTGAGACCCACCTCCAATTATACCGATCGACACAGAATCACTTTCTGAGTCGATTAAAACCTGTCAGTCCATCCGTCCGGCTGGCAGTTAGGTTGAATTCCAAAACGCAGTTTGCTTTGCATCACGAAATTTCAAGTTTTTCCTGAAAGCAAAGATGATGTTTCTGGTAATATCTTCTACTTCCAAATGAGTGCTTAATGTCCTGGAAGCAAAAAACGTTGTCCAAATTGTAAAGAGTGAATAAGGGAAGAAGTTGAAAATTTTTAATGCAAGGCAAACTGCGTTTTGGAATTCAGCCTTATTAATGTATTCTTGTAAACAAAGTAGAGACCGCATTTTTGCAGATATTTCGATGAAATTTGGAACAGATAAGTTTTTTGGCATAAGAAAAAAGCATGTTGTTTGTGGTGATGATCAGTTAATTTTTCGACAGAGCTCCCATACAAATGTCCTCCCGGATTAAGCGTTTTGGGCTATAATTGGCTCAAATATGGCCTTATCTTCACATTATTTTGCACGTTTGTCTATCTTTATGCCACCCATTTTTGTACCGAAAATAAATATTATCGGTCTATTTTTGAGCTTCATAAAAATTGCAACAATAGAAGAACCAGTATGAAAACTTACATTTTTGTGGGCGCTGCAATCCTCCATTTTTGTCCTTTAAAATTTCGGAATTAGAGGCCTTCTATATGTGTGCCAATTTTAAAAAATCAGTGCAATAAAAGTACCAGCATAATAAGTTTAACTTTTATGGGCGTGGCACCGCCCACTTTTTTACCTTCAAAATTTTAACTTTAAAAGCCGCTTATGTGCGAACTAATTTCCAAAAATCGGTCTGGAAGAGGAATTTAAATTATGTTTCTATCTTATTTGATTTTAAAGTTACAAAAAGTACTAAAACCTAATTTTAACCCTTTCTTGCCCTTAGGATTTAATAATTAAAAAAGTATCTAAAAACATACTCATATTTTTTAGGCCTGTTACACTTAATTTGAATAATGTTCCTATCGTTATTGGTTTAAAAGTTACAAAAAACGAATAAAAAAATCAAAATATATTTTTAACCCTTTTTTTACCCTTTGGGCCCAAAATTTGAAAAAATTACGAACAGCGTAATCATATTTTTGTAAAACCTATCGAACGCAATTTAAAAAATTTTTCTATCTTTATTGGTTTAAAAGTAACAAAAAAGTACCAAAAAGTACCAAAATATAATTTTAACCCCTTTTTCGCCCTTTCGGACCAACATTTAAAAAAAAAAACTCCAGATACCTGTCTGTTTATTTCTTAAGGAAAACGCTAAACTTTTTAAATTTTGTTTCTATCTTATATACATCAAAAGATAGTAGGTTATAGATTTTTCCCTTTTTGTCCCCTTTTTATCCCTTTACGGGCCCAATGTTTAAAAATTTATGTGCATTTAAACAAACATGTAGAGCTTAACACGTGTTATAAATTTCATGTATTTAGCTCTACGCGTTTGATCAATATGGCCTTGGGTAATTTTGTTAGGCCATTAATAACCTAACCTTCCCACACAAATGGGCGTATTGTGGGCGTGGCAGCAATAGTTTTTAAAAAAAAAGTAGCCTATTGTTCCTTTCAGACTTGAGATAACTCCCTGTAAAAATTTCAAAAAAATCGGTCCACTGGTGTGGCCAGCTATAAAATACAAACATACAAACATACATACATACATACATACATACATACACCTCTTCTTTATATAATAGATAAGTTTATACCATGTAGGTTTGTATTACCCCGTTGACTGCGTCTTGGAGCGTCGAAAACGAGTCCATAGTTTGTTGTGGAAAAAAATAAAAACACAATTTTTATTTAAATGTTCGCAATATTTGACGCTTTCTAATCTCCAATCATTAGGCGATTCAAAGATTACGAGTTAAAACTTCCCACTTTTTTGTTTTAGGGAGATAAGATTTAACAATTTTTAAAGGCTGATTTCTTTAAGCCGCAGGAAGTGTTCTGGTATTTATGCAGTTAAGTCGTCATTGTTTTCGAATGCAGAGCCGAGAGTTTAAACTCTTTTGATTTCAGCTAATATAGTAGAAAACTCTTCAAAAGGAAGCAGCAGGAGGCGGCTGCAAGCTTAAAATGTAAATATAACTTTTAACGGCAATTACTCATTACCCTTCCATCTGTGAAAAAAGGGGGTATAAATTATCCTTCGAACCCATTAGAAAATATTTTTCGTAAATATCAGTGGAAATGCAGTTCATGATCAATGGAAGTATTATATTCTATTAAAGAATTATATGAGTAATTTATAGTTCTCATTCTTAAAAGTTTTGAGAACCTGATGGCATCTTGCCGCGCATGCTGCAAAGTTCAAAGGAGCATATCATTCCCTCGCTGCTAAGATATTTGTGGTTTGCCTATCTCTCAACAACGTTCCAGCGCATTGGAAATGGTCAAACGCCCATCCAACATCGCCAAACGGGGTCATGGGAATGCGATCGGCTTTCGTTTGACTAGTATTTTATCTTTTCAGCCTAAGTTGCATTAAAAGGTTGATTAACTCTTACATATGGCAACGACTTGAAGGTACTTGGTACCTTTTTGGCAGTCAACACGCATAACTGAAGGGTATCTGTGAGGAAACAGCGGTTATTGGAGCCTTATAAAGATTCGTGGATGCAAAAGGAGCCTTTAGTGATGTGACTAATACAGTTATTTAGAATGATTTTACAAATTTGAATGTTTGGGAGCATATTTGTCAAGAGTTGTAACAACGGATCCTGTTAATCGCCCCATATCAAAATTAGTGAACACCCCTGTGCGTTGTCATCTCCCCACCAATAGGATTTATGGTTCTTATGGAACTGAATAATAAGGAATAAGGGTCGTTGCTAATCGGTATATTTTAGTGATACTAGGATGGTTTCTAAACGCGTTCAGTAACATAATGCCCAAAACCTTTGGTTTGCTTAGCAAAACGGCTGTGGATAACAGTCACGGCAAATAGAAGATCTCAGTTAAGGAACCGCCAAATCCTCAATTCGGACACCTGGACAAAACTAAACTAGTGCTATTCACGGCAAATAGTAGACTACCTCAGCTGAGGAACCGCCAAGTCCCCAAAATATATGTATTTTCCCCGACTCTGAATTTTCGTAGAAACTAAACACTAATCAAAGGGTGAACAGGGCCACGATGGCCCACTTCACACATCGTAAGATGTTTGGCCCAAAATTGGGACTTCTTCCTGGCCTAGTCAGTCGGAAGTGTGCTATGGTATATTCAATTCTTATAGGGGTTTCTGGTTTTGGTGATGCGCAAAAATAAAAATGTGTTTGAATTGGTGAGAAAAATCGAATTTCCTGCACAAAAGGTAGTTTTAATGAAAAGGCAAAAGGATTATATAATGGCATTATATTTGTTGTTAAAAAAATATTTTTGAAACTAGGGATAAAACAAGATAAGTAAAAAAAATATTCATTAAGAGATTGAGGAAAAATTTTTCAAATATTTTGTAAATTCAAAAAATTTTTTTAAGCAAAAAAACCTATTTTCACTTTTTAGCAGAAATAAAAACAAATGATTTTACTTATTGATGGTACAAAATATTTGGCTAAAGAGAAATGTATTAAAAATAGTTAATCTTAAATTTATGAAGTTTAACAGTTATTTGGCCCAGAGTGCAAAAATAAAAAAACAAAAAGAAAAGCCCGTAGACCCATGCACATGTTCATTAGTCGTCTTCTTACTGGAGAAGTAAAAATCTTTATACTTATTTAACATTCCAAACCTTTTACAAATTTATTATTTACTGTTTTTTTATAACGCAGTGCAACACGAAAAAAAAATAACCATATACGGGCATCACTACGTGAAAGAAGACCAAAAAAAAAAGACCCGTGTCTCCCAGTTTTGCCCAAAGTCATGCACTTTTTTTGTTATGGGCCCCCAAAGATTTGGGGCCTTTTTGCCATTTTTGCAAAAAGTGATAATTTTCTCAGGCTCATATCTTGCAAACCGTTCGGAATTTTAATTTACTCTTATATGCAAAGTTGTAGCCCTTTTTATAAAGAACAAAAATTATGAATATAAAAAATTAAAAAAAAAATAATTTTAGATCAAAATCGCAAAAAACTTAAAAAAATCCAATTTTTTTTTTGCCTTTTTCCCCCTGTTCAGGTTCATAGCTAGCAAACCGTTCAAAATTCAAGGAAACAGTCACCTACAAAAACTTACCTAACATCCCAATAAACAACTTTTTAAAACATATAAACTTCCTAGGAATGATTCTTAACACCGTTTAGGTAGCGCTTAGGTAGCCGCAAAAGTTAAAAATTTTACGAAAATTTTTGAATTTCATTTGTTTTTTATTTTCTTCAACATTGAGATACTGTGCTGTCTATTACAAAAAAATAATAAAAAAAAAAATATTCGTATTATTTTTATAAAGTTGATGGCCCTGGACTTGCAAATCGCGCTCTCTTAAGTTGAGGATCCAGAACTTACGGTGTCCACAGGCACGTTGCTTCCAGACTGCCTTCCATCATTAGCTTTTTCACATACCTTATTAACATCATAAAGGGTTATCTTGTGACTCCACCAACATACCTGAAATGAATTAGAAAAGGAATCAAAAATAATGCAAACCATGCAATAATAAAATTGATAATACCTCTGCAAGCAATGCGTCGAATTTTTTGCCATTGTACCGTTTTTCCATTTGATTTCTTATTAGTTATTAGTTTTGGTCCATCTCTTCCCTGTTGGGGCTCATAGTCGGTATCAAATCGATCTCGATTAGTAACACCACTTACTGAAGTCATTTCTGTAAATTTTGTTCTACGATCTGGAGTTTGCGGCCTTGGGAATACAAAATTTTCAAGTGCAAGCACTGGAAGTGTGGCTGTTACAGTTGCTTTATAAATTTTGTTCTTCTCATCACGTCTATTTGGGTAATTAACGCATGCATAAGAACTGGTTGCATCATGATCACCTGGGCGATTAATCCAGTTTACCGGCTTACAATATTTCATACTATGTTTGCCTCCATTCAACCATGCTATGAGAATATTATAACATTGGTGACACAGTGTAATTTCCACTGATCTGCTCTCTTAAATTCACTAGTTAAAAGATTCTTTTCCTTTTGAAATCTTTTAGAATTATTTTTTCTGATTTGATGACCGCAAATGTAGCAAATGGAATAAATCTTTTTACACTGCATATTGAAATTGTCAGTTGCCAATGTTGTGTGCGAATTATGCTGTAGGACTTTCTCTATAATTTTTACCGCTGAGATCTCGTTGACGTCGCGCTGTGTAATGATGAGAAAGTCGCGTCGATTTTATATTGTGATCTGCGTTCTTTGATGCGTGTGCGATCGGTGCGTGATCGCGTGAGCTGTTTACTGAAATCTTAGGTAAAGTTTTGTAGTTGATTTCTTGATAAGTTTGGGTGCAATAATTTCTTCTTTTTAAATTTATCCAATTGCTATTTTATTTTGAATTGTCCTCACTTATTAAAAAAATTGGTAATAGGTACATATGTAGGTCATTTATTGTTGGTATAAACAATAATTATTAAAAAGTTATAACAAAGCAATAAAAAAAGTATGTACATAATTTAATTAAAGGCCGTTAACGATCATTATTGCGATTTGTGTATGATGTATTTTGTTGTTTAGGGTTTCCAGCAATTTTAATTTTTGCCTACCTGTTTAAGTTCCAAGACTTTCCGCGGCTATCTCACATGCATATACACATATTTATATGCACTAGAGTTCTCTATTACACGAAAGACAGATACAATATATGTAATTAAGGCAATTTGATTAAACGTAAGGAAGAGATAGATTCATAACTACATGTATGTACATACATTTTGGGGAAATTTTAACTTTTGCGGCTACCTAAGCGCTACCTAAACGGTGTTAAGAATCATTCCTAGGAAGTTTATATGTTCTAAAAAGTTGTTTATTGGGATGTTAGGTAAATTTTTGTAGTTGACTGTTTCCTTGAATTTTGAACGGTTTGCTACCTATGGACCTGAACAGGGGGAAAAAGGTAAAAAAAATTTGAATTTTTCAAAGTTTTTTGCGATTTTGATTTAAAATTATTGTTTTTTAAATTTTTTATGTTCATAATTTTTGTTTTTTATAAAAAGGGCTACAACTTTTCCTCAAAGAGTAAATTAAAATTCCAAACGGTTTGCAAGATATAAGCCTGAGAAAATTATCACTTTTTGTAAAAATGGCACCAAGGCCCCATATCTTTGGGGGCCCATAAAAAAAAGTGCATGACTTTGGGCAAAACTGGGAGACACGTGTCTTTTCTTTTTTGGTCTTCTTTCACGTAGTGATGTCCGAATATGGTTATTTTTCCATGACTTAAAAAATTACACACAGTGTAATTTTAATAGAGCCCAAAAAATTTATGTTGAAATAATTTTTAAAATATTTTTATGTCTTCTTGAAGCACTTACCTCTTGTACTTTTTAAATGCAAATTAGTTACATTTTTTAAAATTATCCGCTTGATTCACTAATTTTTCTTTGGTTTAGGTATTTAAACTTTAAAAGTTACAATACAAGCTAAGTTACCATTACTTCAACTATTTTTTGTGTTCATTTGAACCTCTCTGTAATTGAAGTCATCATAATCAAAATGGAACAGAAGCCTTGCTAGCATAATATATAAATTTTTAAAAATTTAAATCGTTTTTAAAAATTTGCAAAATATAATAAAAAGTTTAAGCATTTTCCGATGAGTTGATTAACTTAATGTTTTTATACCAAAAACTTTATGCAATTCTTTCTTCTTTTTTAAAAAAATTATTCATACTTCTCTCTCATGTACATATTTGTATTTTTGTAAACATAAACATCCATACGTTTGTGTGAACGTGCCTTTAGTTAATATCATTGAAATTTAGGCAGGAAAGCCTTATGTTGAAGTTTTGCATTTGACTTTCGATACATGTATTTGTGTTTGCTGCTCTTTAGAATTTGGGGATTAGTTGTTTATTGTACTTTATTTATAGTTTCTGAATATCAACAGCAACAATAGTCGTATTTGCATTTGCTTTCTATTGCTTGCCTAGGCTGTAGGCAACTGATATCAACTAATCTTTTGCCAGACAAAAAGTAGTTGGGTTTTTTAACCACAAACTTTTCAATTACTAGATGAATTCTTTTAAGTAGTTTTGTTTCAAAGTAAAACTATTGTAATGAAAAGCTCGACAGTTACAAAGAAATTAATTTAAATTTATAATTAAAACTATTTAAAGTTTTACGTACTGTGTTCGTATGTTACAGATACATAAGTATATACATATGCACATAAGAAATACTACAAAATCAAATAATTTCAGATCGAAATTACGAATGAAAACTTAAGTTTTTATACTGGCAACAAAACATATTTTAGGGGCCATTATTATATCTTGACTTTATACACACAAAAAATTCTATAGGTTATAATTACTTAAAATAGAGTATAAATTCAAATAAGAAAAATGGTAGAATAGCAGTTACTTAGTCTCTAAGTAAATAGACCAATTATTTTTGTTGATTCCCATGTTCGAAAAATTAACTAAAAGTTTAGTTAAAGTTCCTTATAAACTTTTTTAAATTAACAGCGATAGCAAAGTACACTTTCCCTATAATTATAGTGAAATTCACAATTTTTTTAGATGAATTATTTAATCTGCAAACCAAATAAAACATAGTTTTTGTTTAACAATATTTTATTTGTTAATTCCTTCTCGTGTTCCCCTATAAAAATAGCCAAACAAAGAATTTCTTCAAATTTCTCTGATCAAAGCTCACGAAGTAGTTCGAGTTTTTCCTTAATAACAATTGAATCTGCCTTATTCGAATTAAGCTCTGGTTCAAGTTTCTCAGTTAAAACTCACCTTTGCAATATCCTCCTAAGGAAGCAAGTAGCCAAAGACAAATAGATAATTTGCCATCTTCAAAATCCAAGTTTCGACCCTTAAATATTTAGCCAACAAACACAACAATAACAAAGCGTCTAGATAATTCAAATAACCATTCCAGCATAGAACACTCTTCAACAAGCATCCTTGACAGTACAGAAAATTTAGCAATTGCTGCAACCAATAACAATTAATGCAATTGTAGCTACTCAAACTCTTGTAGTAGCTTCCTGAAACCTTGTCATTCTAAAAAATGTTTATTATGTTATTTACCGGATTCAACTGTAAGCATAACAACTTCACTTAATTCTACAGCAAATATTACGGTTGAACAAGATAGCAGTATAAATTTTATAGCAGATCCTGTAGAATTGTCCACAATAAAAGTACCCCATAGAACTAACGTATCAAAAAAATAGTTCTGCATTTTTTGCAAGACTTTACACACAAAGTTGGCCAGACATTTTTTCTTGTAACGCAAGTCGAAAAAGCAAGTCAAACAAGCCTTCAACTTGCCAGCCAAATCAAAAGAGCGTCGAAATATAATAAACTTGTTAAGAAAACAAGGAGACTTTCTTCACAATACGACTGCAGAACATAATAGTGACATACTAATGATCAGTAGACAGCAGCAAGTAAACCGTAAAAATAAAGTGGACGATTACGTTTGCTGTACAAAATGTAAAGGCTTTTTTGCAAAAAATGCGTTGCGCAACCACTTAAATAAATGTGGGAAACAAATAAAAAAATGCACGGAATAATCTGATACATAGCAGAAAAGCAACCCAATTTATTCACAAGGACGAAAATTCTACCGTAAGAAACAAAATATTTCCAGTATTAAGAGATGATGACATAACAAGAGCAATTAGATACAATCATTTAGTAATTGTCTATGCGAATTATCTAACGCTAAAACATACATTTCCCCATCAGAATGATTTAGTGAGATCACGGTTGCGTTTATTAGGGCGCTTGAAAATTACCATTCAAAAACTCGATAAAAGTATTTAAGAACTAAAAGACATTTTTAAGCCCAGCTTATTCGACACTTGTTTTGAAGCCTTAAGAATAGTCGCAAAGTGGGACGACAATTTAAGATGGTATGCTAAGAAAGTTGGAAAAAGATTTCACAAAGATAATAAAAGTTCCGGACTCGGACGATAAAATTAAAGATCTCAACAATTTTATGATTATTTGGGAAAGTGACGTTCCAGTTTTAATAAATCAGAAAGCTTTGTATGACCAAATTATTTAAAAACAAGAAAATAAAACAAAACTGCCATCAATGGAAGATATAAAGAAATTGAATACATATTTAAAAAGTAAAATGTTTGATGCAATCGCAGTACTAGAACAGAAATTTGAGCTGAAATGCTGGGTTACCTTGGTCAAGTCATCATTAATATCAATACAAATTTTTAATAGGAGGCGGACAGGGGAAATAGAAAGGTTACTAATAAAAAGTTTTTTAATAAGGTGGCAATAACGGAAAATGTGGACAGAGAAATTCTTAAAAATATGTCGGATAATGCATTAAACACATTCAAGCTACACGAACACACAACTACACGAACACAAATGTTGCTTGCTACAATTTGTGTCCGTGTAGCTGCTACTGAAATCTTTACTAGGCCACCACTACAAAGTAAACGATGGTACAATTACCTTACCTTGTAAGGTAATTGAACCATAAAGTAAACATAAGATCAGCTTGTTGAAATTTTTTAATAATAAAATAAATTCCTTTTATACTTTAACTAAAAAGTAAAGTCTAAGGAAAATTTGATTAATTTTGTGACAAACGTTGTTAAAATTGTGCGAACAACAGCTTCAGTGTATGAAGTGAGAAAAAAACTCCATAGCAGAAAAAAAAGAAGATGGTGGGTCCGTCCAGTGAGATTAACCCCAGATCAGGAAGGTTTTTACCGCACATGTATACAGCAGCTGAAAGAGAAGGATGAAGAAAATTTTTTTAAAGCATTTCGGATGAACGTAGCCAACTTCAATTTATTGCTAACTCTTTAAAAAAACAAGCTTGAAAGGTTTTCTTACAGAAAAGCAATAGATGCCGAGACGCGGTTGGCTGTAACAATAACGTAAGTTTACTTGCTAATATCAACATTAACATTTAAATAACCTGTTCTTGCTTGGGCTTACAAGCTAAGAATATCAACAGTAAGAAAAATAATTTACGAAACTTGCGAAGCAATTTGGGACGAGCTACATGCTGTTTATTTGTCACCTCCAAATATTTCAGAGTTTTTAACTATATCTGAAAAATTTTATGTAAAGACTGGAATGCCAAATTGCTTAGGAGCCATTAATGACAAACACATTTGCATATTTTGCCCCAGAAAAAGTGGTTCATTGTATTTTAATTATAAGAAAACGTTCAGCATCATATTGATGGCGGCTTGCGATGCTAATAACGTCTTTACTTAAGTAGACGTAGGAGCTTTAGGCCGCCAGAGTGATGGTGGAGTATTTGCTCAAAGTAAATTTGGCAAGCAATTATTAAATGAAACTTTAGAAATTCCCAGCTGTTCTAATTTGCCAGGAACTTCCATAAGTTTTCCGAATTTTTTTGTTAGGGATAGCGCATTCCCATTAAAAAATAATTTAATGCAACCATACCCCGGACATCAATTGCCCCAAGACAAAGACAAGTTTAATACTGTTGTAGGAGATTTTTTTGTAGTTTACCAAATTTCTATTCTGAGCCCACTTGGCCAGAATTTAATGAGAACACTTTGTTTTATTTTTGGGGGATTTCATGTCAAGTGACCCAACTTTTAAAACCGATGTCTTTCGATTGGAAAGAAATTTGGACCAAAGTAAGTTCTTGCAAAGAGTAGTTTAGACACAATTTTTTAACACGATCGGTCAAGAACTCTCTGAGCTAGAGGGGTTCAAAATTTGACGTTTTCGGCAAATAGGTGTTTTTTCTCATACATGTAGTTTATTACCTTTTGCTTTTAACAAAATTCGTCCCAAATACGTTCGAAAGCTTTTTTTCAATCTTCCAGAAAAAAATATTTTTAAAATTAAAAAAAAAAATTTTTTATTTTTTTTTTTATAAAATAATTAGAAAAAAATTTTTTTTTTCCAAATGTGCCAATTTTTTTTTTTTTTTTTGCTCAAAAGAAAGCTTAGGTCTTTTGTTTGAAGAGCTTGGAAGTCGCTTAGTGGGATGCGAGTGGGATATCTATAAAAACTAATGTTTTGTAACTCAAGGTAGAGGTTTTCCAATTTTCGCGTATATTCTATTTTAATTTTCTTGCTATTTATGTAAAATTTTCTCTTAAGCAAAAAAAAAAATATTTTATGCTAAGAAACAAAAGAATTTAACCTTTCCGACGGTATGCATTGAAAATAAAGTCTAATACACTTGACACTGCATTACCAACAAAATGGTAGGCCTCTGGAATAAAATCACTTTTATATGGTAATGTCTGAACACATTTTGTTAATATTTTCAATACATACCGTCGGAAAGGTTAAATTCTTTTGTTTCTTAGCATAAAATATTTTTTTTTTTGCTTAAGAGAAAATTTTACATAAATAGCAAGAAAATTAAAATAGAATATACGCGAAAATTGGAAAACCTCTACCTTGAGTTACAAAACATTATTTTTTATAGATATCTCACTCGCATCCCACTAAGCGACTTCCAAGCTCTTCAAACAAAAGACCTAAGCTTTCTTTTGAGCAAAAAAAAAATGGGCACATTTGGAAAAAAAAAATTTTTTTTCTAATTATTAAAAAAAAAAAATAAAAAAAAAATTTTTTTTAATTTTAAAAATATTTTTTTCTGGAAGATTGAAAAAAAGCTATCGAAAGTATTTGGGACGAATTTTGTTAAAAGAAAAAACACCTATTTGCCGAAAACGTCAAATTTTGAACCCCTCTAGCTCAGAGAGTTCTTGACCGATTGTGTTAAAAAATTGTGTCTAAACTACTCTCTGCAAGAACTTACTTTGGTCCAAATTTCTTTCCAATCTAAAAAAAAGTTGGGTCACTTGACATGAAATCCCCCTTTTAATTAAAGTTCATTATTTAATTTACTTTATTTATTATTAATTCATTTTACTTTATTTAATTTTGCTTAATTTAAATTAATTTTACATATCTTAATTATTATTAGATATTTAAGTATATGCTGCTTCTTGCGGAGAACTTCCACTTTAAACAAGTTATTTTACAATACTTTTTTGTTTCTGCCTCTTGTAGAAACATCAAATTATTTTTAGATATTAAAAACAATGTTAAGATATATATATGTACATATTTACATACATACATGCAGACGTACAAGCGTAAGCAATGATCTGATTTTGTACCTGCAGTTACACTTGTTGTTGGCACAAAAACTTTTATTTATTCTGCCGTTAAATGTACGTAAATATGTATGAAGGTTGTTGTTGTATGCACTTGCATATGAATATTTTGAGGAAAGTTAAACAGTTAGATCAATTTTAATAATTTTGTAAACAAATGACAATATCATAAAGAAATAAAAGCAAGTGAAAAAATCAATAAATGAGAAAACAAACCGAAAACAGCTGATATGGTTTTTGAAGTTGTTTTCCTAAAAGTTTGTTAAATTTCCTTTAGCCATCTTATATGTGTTGTGTAAAAACGCCTAAAAAGTTTGTTAAATTTCCATCTAAGCAAGCCATGGCATTGCCATTCGTATAAAATACCCATCTATATATATGAATTTTTATAAATTATACAATTAGAAATTCAACTGCAACGTCTTAACAAAATCTTGGGCAGCATTTTGGAAAAAGGGATTTGATAGCCAACACCAGTAGCAATCCTCCCATATATGCATAAATTTCCAAAAAACTCCAGTTTAGGGGGTATGGTCATTCAAAATTTAGAAAATATTTATTCGCTACATGTACATATGAACAAATTTTAAGTTTAGAAAAATTACTATAAAATCTAAACAAAATCTTGGGCAGCATTTTGGAAAAAGGAATTTGATAGCCAACACCAGTAGCAATCCTCCCATATATGCATAAATTTCCAAAAAACTCCAGTTTAGGGGGTATGTTCATTCAAAATTTAGAAAATATTTATTCGCTACATGTACATATGAACAAATTTTAAGTTTAGAAAAATTACTATAAAATCTAAACAAAATCTTGGGCAGCATTTTGGAAAAAAGGATTTGATAGCCAACACCAGTAGCAATCCTCCCATATATGCATAAGTTTCCAAAAAACTCCAGTTTAGGGGTATGGTCATTCAAAATTTAGAAAATATTTATTCGCTACATGTACATATGAACAAATTTTAAGTTTAGAAAAATTACTATAAAATCTAAACAAAATCTTGGGCAGCATTTTGGAAAAAAGGATTTGATAGCCAACACCAGTAGCAATCCTCCCATATATGCATAAGTTTCCAAAAAACTCCAGTTTAGGGGTATGGTCATTCAAAATTTAGAAAATATTTATTCGCTATATGTACATATGAACAAATTTTAAGTTTAGAAAAATTACTATAAAATCTAAACACAATCTTGGGCAGCATTTTGGAAAAAGGGATTAGATAGCCAACACCAGTAGCAATCCTCCCATATATGCATAAGTTTCCAAAAAACTCCAGTTTAGGGGGTATGGTCATTCAAAATTTAGAAAATATTTATTCGCTACATGTACATATGAACAAATTTTAAGTTTAGAAAAATTACTATAAAATCTAAACAAAATCTTTGGCAGCATTTTTGAAAAAGGGATTTGATAGCCAACAGCAGTAGCAATCCTCCCATATATGCATAAATTTCCAAAAAACTCCAGTTTAGGGGGTATGTTCATTCAAAATTTAGAAAATATTCATTCGCTACATGTACATATGAACAAATTTTAAGTTTAGAAAAATTACTATAAAATCTAAACAAAATCTTGGGCAGCATTTTGGAAAAAAGGATTTGATAGCCAACACCAGTAGCAATCCTCCCATATATGCATAAATTTCCAAAAAACTCCAGTTCAGGGGGTATGGTCATTCAAAATTTAGAAAATATTTATTCGCTACATGTACATATGAACAAATTTTAAGTTTAGAAAAATTACTATAAAATCTAAACAAAATCTTGGGCAGCATTTTGGAAAAAAGGATTTGATAGCCAACACCAGTAGCAATCCTCCCATATATGCATAAGTTTCCAAAAAACTCCAGTTTAGGGGTATGGTCATTCAAAATTTAGAAAATATTTATTCGCTACATGTACATATGAACAAATTTTAAGTTTAGAAAAATTACTATAAAATCTAAACACAATCTTGGGCAGCATTTTGGAAAAAGGGATTAGATAGCCAACACCAGTAGCAATCCTCCCATATATGCATAAGTTTCCAAAAAACTCCAGTTTAGGGGGTATGTTCATTCAAAATTTAGAAAATATTTATTCGCTACATGTACATATGAACAAATTTTAAGTTTAGAAAAATTACTATAAAATCTAAACAAAATCTTGGGTAGCATTTTGGAAAAAGGAATTTGATAGCCAACACCAGTAGCAATCCTCCCATATATGCATAAGTTTCCAAAAAACTCCAGTTTAGGGGGTATGTTCATTCAAAATTTAGAAAATATTTATTCGCTACATGTACATATGAACAAATTTTAAGTTTAGAAAAATTACTATAAAATCTAAACAAAATCTTGGGCAGCATTTTGGAAAAAGGGATTTGATAGCCAACACCAGTAGCAATCCTCCCATATATGCATAAGTTTCCAAAAAACTCCAGTTTAGGGGGTATGTTCATTCAAAATTTAGAAAATATTTATTCGCTACATGTACATATGAACAAATTTTAAGTTTAGAAAAATTACTATAAAATCTAAACAAAATCTTGGGCAGCATTTTGGAAAAAAGGATTTGATAGCCAACACCAGTAGCAATCCTCCCATATATGCATAAATTTCCAAAAAACTCCAGTTTGGGGGGTACTTAAATTTTTTTAATGTGCCATAAAGCAGATAAAAAAACACATGACGATTTGTATTTAGAAATGAAACTGGCATTATAAAATAATGATGATTACATTTAGTCCATCTGGTAGCTCATATGTTTTTTTACTTTTCCTTAAACTAAATTATTTTAATGGATTCTTATCTCCGCGGAGAGCTTTAATTAAACCACTGCTTGAACTAAATAAATCAATTATAAATAACGTCACAACTGTGAGTCTTCATCGCATCCAGGATATAATTGGGAAAAAGTACTTTGAATCTCAAAAAATGTTAAACATTACCAGAATTGTATAAAAATACATACATATTATCTAACAAGAGCGCTATATACGGCTGTGCCGAATCCTATATACCCTGCACATTGGTCTCTTAATATTCCAAGCCAAGTTATGTTGTACTATGTTTTTCTAAACGCAGTATGATTTGCACCACGAAATTTAAAATTCTTTGTGACAGCAAACCTGAAGGTTTTGATAATATCTTCTGCTCCCAAATGAGTATTTAAAGCCATGTTAACGCGTTGGAAACAGATTATTGTTTGAACTGTAAGTTGTGTGAAATGGAAGAAGTTGAAATATCGTGATGCAAAGCATACTGCGTTTAGGAAAACAGCCAGCTTGTGGTAGTTTTAAAGTCGACTGACTGAACGTTCGGAACTCTGTAAAAAAGACGTTCGATCAGTGTTCTGGGGATTTCACTTAACTTTTCCTGACAATCTATTTGTTGCCACAGATTAATGTGCTGTTTTTATAAACCAAGTAGTGATCGTCGGGCACGAATTATATGTATTTTGTTGCTGTAAACAAAAACAACAAAATACATATAATTCGTACCCAGACGAACACTACTTGGCTTATAAAAACTGCACATAAGTGCCCATAATAATTTTAAATAAGAGCGATTTATTTGGCTGTGCCTAATCTTATATGTATACCCTTCGCATTGGTCTTTTAATACAGTTTTTGAAATAGAAAACTTAACAAAAGTTGTTCGTATGAATAATAAAAATATATGTAAAATGTTTGAGGTCGAGAGTTTTCAAAAGTTTTCGACATTATTCGTATTAAAAGTTTAATAAAAGTTGTTAATTTTTATGGGATCTTCTAGTCCTACTGAGATAAACCGTTAAAAGTTTTTTGGGTAAGGGCATAAGAAGGGGTAGCTCCTCTGGCTAATTTGATACCCTCTTTTGCCTTTTCTAATTATTAATTTGAATGGTTTAGTTTTGCCTCTTGCCAACTATTTTTTTCTTTCTATATAATTTTCATTAATACTTAAGTACGTTAATATGCTCCCCATCAAAGGTTTCGAAAAGTAATGGATAAACAGGTTTTAAAAATTTAAAAAAAACAGCTTTTTCTCAAATATATTTTAAAAATTGTTAATACATTTAACATAGAAGTGCATTTAGAAGAACCAGATATTATGCACGATACATCTTGCCATTTTTTTGTTACAAATTCGAAAAAAAAAGATTGATGAATCATTTAATTGTTGTTAAGAATTGTTTTAAAAAGTTTTTAATGGTTAATTATGTACACTATTTAAGAGGTTAAGGGGCATATTTCAAGCAATTTTTGAATTTAAAATAGATTTAAAATACTGCTCTAGTATTAAAATTTCGTTAAAAAACCCTATTTTAAATAAAATAAATTATTAAAAAAGTTTACGCCACAAAAAATATAACATTTTTTTTTTGTATATGAAGAAGCTATAGTTTTGAGAATTTCCTTCATGGCAAAAGATGTTTTTACATTAGTCAATTAGGTTTTTACCATTACTCCAACAATTATTTTTGAGTTTATGTAATAGGTTTTCATTACTTCATAGGTAACAAAGTAATCAGAGGTCGTTACTTCTAGTTGCCTTATCAAATGTTTTTAATAAACACATGTGGATTAAAGAAAAGCAGAGAAAAAATATATTTTGATACTATTTTTTGATCTTATTTTTCATCACTGATACAAATTAACAAATTTTATGAAATTATCGATACGGTTTATCTCAAAAACTATAACAGCTATTGACTTCGAATGTTCTACAAAAAGAAATAAAAAAAAGTTGGAGAGGAGCAGGGGGACTAGAAGATTCCATTAAAATTAACAACTTTTATTAAACTTTTAATACGAATAATGTCGAAAACTTTTGAAAACTCTCGACCTTAAACATTTTACGTATATTTTTATTATTTATACGAACAACTTTTGTTAAGTTTTCTATTTCAAAAACTATATAAAAAGACCAATTTGAAAGGTATATAAAATTAGGCACAGCCTAATATAGCGCTCTTACTTGTTTAGTATATAAAATATTATGGACACTTACCGCCGTATGCTCAAAAAAGTTAACAAAGCCTTACAAACCGTTGTTGAGCAAAATTTCTTAAAGTATATTCCAAAATGAATTTCAGCTGAAAATACGTTTGTTAACTTGAATTTTTTTTATGGCGCATTTTGTGTAGTTTTCCACACCACCATTGAGGTACTACACCGGGCGCGTTGCCAATTTTTTTACATGGCTGACATCCCCAATAGGCCTAAACCATATACTCATGTATTTATTCTAATACATAACTTATAGTTACATATCCATAGTTTTGCTAAAATTACGGATGGATTTTTAATTGGTTATTAATTATTGATTATTATTTTTTAGTCACTTTACAACATTATTAAAAACTTTATAAGAATATATTCATGTAAATTCAATTCAGTTAATAGGTACGTTAAGTAGTTTTAAGAAAATAAATTTGTACTACATATTTTACATATATGGAAGCTGTTGTTGTAAATATTTTTTTTTTGCATTCATTGCAGACAAAGTAATTACAACTTTTGCACTTTGTCTTATTTCTTTTGTTGTTTCCACAGTGGCAGCAAAACTCAGAACGTTTGTCTGAATGTTGTATTATTAGAGATTTTAATGTATTCCTATATATATCTGGATTAGGTAAATTTGTTAAAGATTTTCCTTGCAAATATGCCATTGCGTATATAATTACAAAAACACCACAGCTTACTAGATCACTTTGCTTATCCCTTTTTGGAAAATCCAAATATTTCCAGTCTTTTTCTTTGCATGCAGTAGAAATGAATTCATCAAAGTAACCGTTTCTCGGTGATCATAAAGGGAATCTAAATATATGAACTCCCTTGTTTTAAGATTGAGAATACAAAGAGTAAAATGTCTTTGATACAGAATTGGAATTAGAATATATTCAGGCTTATGTAAAGCAATAATATTGACTTTTTCAAAACAAATTTTATTTATTTGACAGGGAACACTTAATACTTTTTCACAGTTCTCCTTCATAATGCAAAGAAGGCAACAATCTAAAGTTAAATTGGTAAGTTTCTTCCCTTTTCTTAAAGAATCCCAATCTTCTAGTTCAAGATAATTGTAGAAACCAATTTGCTCTTGTTGTAATCCACTATACACTTGATTAAATAACGTATTAAATCTAAAAAGAAAATATTTCAATTGTTGAAATCCTTTTTGAATGTTTTTGGATGCTTTTGAGTAGGAATGCTCTTTATTTAGACGAAACGAGTTATTAAATTCTTCAGTGTTATCTGAATCGATTTGTATGACATCTTGAATATCTTCATAAGTTGTTGTAAACGTTTGTGCATTTTTTGCATCAAGCAAATATTTTGGATGAATGAGCTTTTGATGCTTTGTATCTTTTTTGCCCCATTGCTCTTTAAGACGCGTGTGCTCTTTTAAATCCAAAAAGCTATGTTGGTTTAAAACATCTAACTCCTCTTCTGAGTTTTCCATACTGCTATTACTTGTAATGCATTTTGTAGTACTATTGTTTTTACTTTCGATAAACATATTCACCCTTATTACGGTTGTCGTATTCGTGCTTTAATCTTTTCGTTTGTATATTATGGTACTATGTTTGTCGAAAATGAATAAAATGCAACCTTGTGGGTCAATCTATTACAAATTGTTGTACCGCGAGTGTCGAATTCGACTGTCAGAACTTGAAAAAATAGTCGTTCATTTTGTTTTTAACGATAGATAAAAATATATAAAAAAATTGTTAACAATGAAAGCGTCAAGAGTGTAAGTGTATTTAAAATTATTGAACTGTAGAAAAATTCCGTTTATTTAACTTTTGTAACGTTTTTTTAGAATAAAAATTACTACCCCCAAGCATTTTGCGAAGTTAGTGCAACTTTTGGAAGAAAACCCAGAGTTAGCACAGTCCTACCATAAAAGTCTTCACAAAGTAGACACAAAAGAAGAGTGGAAAGAAATTGCTAACAAACTCAACTCCCTAGGACCACCTTTTCGTACAGGGCCCGAGTGGATGAAAGTGTGGGCAGATTTTAAATGCAATTTAAAAAAGAAATTAATTCACAACAAAGCGGAATGCCACGCCACCGGAGGAGGTATCAACAAGCAGTATATTTTAACACCAACAGAAGAAGCTGCTTCTGCTTTGTTACAACTAAAAAGAATTGTTACTCCTGATGGAGAAGAAATCGGGGTACAAAATAATTTTGTAGAACTCCCATCTACTTCTACTAATTTAATTGTAACCGAAAATGAAGAAGCACCGTGTTCATCACAAAACTTGCCAACAAAATTTAAAAAAAACGTTCCTGCCAAAAAAGACTTACTTGAGCAACAGCTTAAAGTTCAAACCGACTTATACAATGAAGTGAAGGAGTCACTTAAGCAAATTGAACGATATAGTCGCAAACAAAATAAGCTTATGGAGGAAGCATTTCACCTTTATAAAAGCGATTTACAACGAAAAAAAGAAAAGTTCGAGCTCTATAAGGCTGAGCTTAAAAAAAAGAATGAAAACAAAAGACGTTTGTTAGAGCTACGAGCTAAAGAAATCGAAATAAAAAGACGGAAAATTGAGCTTGAAGAATACAAACATGGTCTTCAAAAATAAACATATTGAGCCTACACCGCTAAACAAACGTAAGCAGCAACTGTTTTTGAAATGCAATTTTTTGGTGCAGATTTATTCTAGAACCTTTAGCACATCACCTGAAAAAAATATAAAAAATCATAATAATTACAATATTTAATTTTGAAATATTATTTTTTCAGGCAATGTGTTAGAAGCTCTAAAACAATTTTGAATCAAATAGTACAAAACAGTTTGTTTACGCTTTTTTCGCGGTAAGGGCTCGATATGTAAACTTTATTTTTAAAAAATTTGGAGTTTTAAGTTTTTCTTTTTTTTTAATTTAATTTTAACTATTTTACGCACAATTATGTGCAAATGGTTTTAAATTTTTACTTTTAAGCTATTCCTACATGTATGTATAGTATACACATGTACATATATTCATATAAAAAAAGGTTTGCAAGTGTGTTTTTTTTTTAATAAAATAAACTGTTTAATTAATAATAAATTTATTTTTATTTGAGTAATATTCCTATTAGTTTACAGAAATAAATGAATTTTTATAAAAATATGTTTGCGTTTTTAATTATACGCCATTATTTATTGCCTGCATAATCTTAATTCTAATATTTGAAGCTGTTATGTCGTCATTTGTTTCCAAATCAAAATCTTCAAACGCGTTATTTTCAATGTTGATATGAGGCAATTCCATCTTATAGTGAATACAAATGTTGTGTAAAGCTGCACAAACATTTGTAATTTTTGCAGCCATTTGCGGTGAGTAATGCAACTATCTTGCTCCCAATATGCACCGAAATCTATTCTTCAGTACACCTATGGCACGCTCAACGACATTCCTAGTCTGGGAATGAATATGATTAAAGCGGCTTTCTGGAGAATCTTGGTTTGCCGACCTAAATGGAGTAATTAAATACGGTTCTAGTGGATAGCCTGCATCTCCTTAAAAAAAAATAATTGTGAGTTATTGTTTTAATAAAATACCAAAACCTTACCTAACAGCCACGTATTTTTATCACCATTGCTGTAATTGCCTTTTAAATATTGCTTTAATTCGCTTGCATTCCATACTAGTGAATCGTGAGCAGATCCGGGATAGTGAGATGATATATATCTTATTTGTAGTTTATGATCACATACCTGTAACAAAAAAAAAATGAAATGAAGGTTTTCGATAATTATAATTTACAAAATAGTTACCACAGTTGCATTTAGACTATAGAAACCTTTCCTATTATAGTATTTAAAACGCTCCTGAACTCTAGGCGGTAAAATTTTTATATGGGTTCCATCGATGCAGCCTATAACACCAGGGAATCCAGTTTTTCTATAAAAATGCTCCTTTATATCTAATTTTTCATTTTCACTCATACGAAAACAAATCCAGCTGTGGCAAAGCTCGCTGTGCATTGCATTAATGCATTCTTTAAAAACCTTGCTGACAGAAGACTGGGAGAGGCCTACACTATAATCATTACCAGCTCCTTTCTGGTAACTCCCTTCAGCAAGTATGCGCATTGTTGCTGCAAGCTTTAGTACATTTGGCACTGAAGATGATCTTTTTGCTTCCTGTAACTTGGGAGTTATTTTGTCTAAAACGTACTTAAAAGCTGGTTTGCTTAGTCTAAAATAGCTAATAAATCTAAAATGGAAAAATCTGTTAATACAAATTTTGCGCAATAAACCATTGCTGTATATATGTACTTACTTTGAATTCGGCATAGAAAATATATTTGATTTTTGTCTTATTTGTCTTCGCATAGCATTCATCTCTGCCACTGTGTACTCGTCTTCATCATCAGAGGATAAAAATAAAGCCAAACTTAACATTTTTTAACTGTTTTTTTTTAACGCACAAAATAAAATTAAATTTGTTTCTGTAACAACCTACTTATTTTTTGACAGGTCGTAACAGCGTGTCTCATAATATAAAATGTTTTTTTAAAATTTATTAAACACCCTGTTGTTTTAATCTGTTACAAAAATTTTAGCAGTCGAAAAAGTTACGTAGTACCACAGAACATACGATTCGACAACAAATTCGACTACAGTCGAAATACGACTTCGACAATCATAATAAGGGTGATTATATTTGTATCGAAGCTCCTTAAGTGAACTCATACTGTCTTTTCTGTCCACTTTAATAAATTTTCCTGGACGAACTGATTTCCCCTCCAGAAGAATGTGTTTTTGCAAAAAAAAGTTGAATTCTACAGGAGCGTTGCTGATATGACTTCCGGAGTTATCGATTAAAATCCCTATTATGTTTGTCCATAAAGGAGTAAAAGGACAATATTTATTAAGAATTAATAAACATATTTCGTTATTTTGATATTCATTAGCATCGAAAAATATACTTTCATTATTTATACTACTTTTAACTCCCATGTATATTTTATAAAAAAACTTTTTAAACGGGCTTCCAGATGCAAAGTTTGTGTTAGTCTCGATATCTGGAAGAACGCAATTTTCAAAATTGGTTTCTTTAATTATTAACAACTTTTTTCTTACTATGTTAAAGCTTTCATGAAATCTTACATTTTTTTTTTGGATTAAGAAGAATAACAAAAATATGATAAAACCAATACTTGCACTCGTCTAATGTTTTCAAGCTGAAAGCTGCTCTTAACGCGTTCTTAAGGAAATAGCTTAAAAAGTGATCCTTACCTATTCTGCTATTCAAATCTTTAAAAATTATGTGCATATAATGTGCTTTACACCATTGTATTACAACTTTTGGTAATTTATTTAAACTTGGGCATTTTAAATGATCATAGCAGGCTTGCAGGTATTGTGAAATGTTTTCATTGTTGCAACATTTTAAAACGGCACCAAATATCGCATAACTTACGTCGGTGCAAACTCTTTTAAAAAATGGCCATTTATATTTATTATCAATGCAAAAGATTTTCAATTTATCTAGGATGGCACTTATATCATTAAGAGTGTGGCGTGAAAGGACTCAGTTACTACAGGAATGACCATTTTGTGCTTCTTCACCCTTATAACGATTTTGTATATTAAAATTCGTTTTTCGGCACATTCAATTTGCCGCACGCTTTGGCCAGTTGCATCAAAGAAAATTGTATAACATGCATCCTTTAAAATCTGTGGATTATTTTCAAACGTTTCAAATGTTGCTTTTTCCCAACAGTATATTGTTAATGGTGATGCTACAAATTGGATGTAATTTTTGTATTTGTTTTGTTGCATCAAAAACACATCAAAAAAGGGATGGGGATGGGAGCACTTCTCAATAGCTGCCTCAGATTTAACCTTGCGTAAAGTTGACAAATTTTGAATGTTTTGAAAATTTCCACTCTTTGCAATTTCGTCTGCAGCCTTGAGGATTTCACCTTTTTTATAAGTGTAAGCGCTTTGTTTCTTTATTGCTTTCTTTACAATTTTTCTTGTAACTCCACGGATCTGAGCAACCCGTGTTTGTCCTTCTGATTTTAAATTTATATTTCGCACAATCTGGGAAACTGCAGTATCCGTAGGCTAACATACCTGAAACGAGTTGTTTTATTGAAAAAAATGACACAATGCATGTATTATTTATTTTTAGATACTCTTGCCGAAGAATATCTATAATAAATTTGTTCTTTGTTAATTTCAGTTTTGGATCGTCTTTGGCTTCGAAGACTAACTTTGGATTTACGTTAAATTTAGAATCCAAGACTTGGCTTTTAAATCTTCTTTCAGGTTTTTGTGCTTTTCCTTGCGCTCGTTTGACATTTCTTTTCAATTTTTCTTTTGCGTCAGGTACTTTTCTATATTTTTCATACATAGAGACGTTTATGCTAGAGTTTGTAACATCGAAAGGTCCTAAAGTTGAATTTTCCACACTTTCTTGGTTTTTAACACTACCACAACTAACACTTTCATTTTCATTAAGTCTTATAAGTGTTTTTTCTTCTGGCTGTTTAACTTCATTACAAACTTTAATGGTTTTTTTATGACAGATACTTTTGTCGCTTATATTACACGATTTTGTGTTTAAATATGACAGCTTGTACAACTCCGCAAATTTTTCGAAAAAAATATCCAACATACCCTTAAAATCATTTTTGATTATATTTAAAGCTACTTCTAACTTAGATAGCATTGCAGTTTCACACTTGCACTTATTTTCTGGGTTTTCCTTTTTTAGCTTTTCATTCTGAAAATTAAATTAAAATACAAGTTCCACAACCGTTTAATTTATAATAACCGAGCTATAGAGCCATACGTAGTTTAAAAAAAATTGTTAGTTATAAAAACTCACATTGCCTGTTTTATAACTACAAATTATTTTGCATTTCTATTATATAAGTACGTTAAGTATTCAATTTAATCAAAATAACTGTCGAGGGAATAGTTGAAAATGTATGTATATATTTATATATGAATTTTATAATTTTTTATATTTAACTTATGGTGTTTTCTTTTCTGAGCATAAATGTTGCCATTTTATTTTGTAACACTTTTTTAAAACTACCTAAACCTTTGAAAAGTGGTACATTTTCAGTGACTACAACAGAACAAACAATCACTATATTTTTAGATGAGACCTCGTTTTTTATTTCCATTTTATGATTTCTTTACAGAAATAAAATTTTTTTATTCAACGTCAAAAAACTGATAGCAAAAAAATAGATCTTCTTCTTTTTAAAAAGGCAGTGAGTAACCCTTTGATTATTTTAGGGGCAAAAATGTAGCATTTTTTCATTTTTTTAGGGCAACATTACCAGAAAAGAACTTACAACTCTGTAGCAATGCTGCCTTGCTTTTCAGAAAAGAACAGAAATGAGTGCATAGGGCAGAATAAAGGCAGCATTTCTGCCAGAAAAGAAAACGCCATTAGTATTAAAATCACTACTATTGATAATAGGTGTGTTCCTTTACAGAAAATTATCAATAATTTTCGATAATTATTACTAGCAAGCGTTCACGTACACAAAAAATTAGCAGCTAGAGAGCCAAAAAAGAGCCTAATATGTTTAGAAACAAAAATGTTTCTGATAATTTCTACTAGTAAAAATTTTATTAGTTGTGTTCAATAACTTTCCAGTAATAACTAGCAACGAGAGAGTAAAAAGAAATATTTTCAAAATTGCTCTCAAAAATATTCAAAAGTAAATGAACACTTTTACAGTCAAAACTTGCAAACAAATGTATTTTGTTATTGTTAACTAATAAAAATTTAAAACCTAAATTTTTTTTAAAGCATAATGACAGAAATACTAGGTGTGTTCATTTACAGAAAATTATCACTTATTTTCGATAATTATTACTAGTAAGTGTTCACGTACACAAAAAATTAGCAGCTAGAGAGCCAAAAAAGAGCCTAATATGTTTAGAAACAAAAATGTTTCTGATAATTTCTGCTAGTAAAAATTTTACTATCAGAAATTATTCAAACAGTCTTTCTGTCATTATGCTTTGAAAAAAAATTCAAGTTTTAAATTTTTATAAGTTTACAATAACAAAATACATTTGCTTGCAAGTTTTGACTGTAAAAGTGTTCATTTACTTTTTAATATTTTTGAGAGCAATTTTGAAAATATTTCTTTTTACTCTCTCGTTGCTAGTTATTACTGGAAAGTTATTGAACACAACTACTGTTTGAATAATTTCTGATAGTAAACTTTTTACTAGCAGAAATTATCAGAAACATTTTTGTTTCTAAACATATTACGCTCTTTTTTGGCTCTCTAGCTGCTAATTTTTTGTGTACGTGAACACTTACTAGTAGAAAATTATTGATTATTTTATGTAAATGAACACACCTATTATCAGAAATTATTCAAACAGTCTTTCTGTCATTATGCTTTGAAAAAAAATTCAAGTTTTAAATTTTTATAAGTTTGCAATAAAAAAATACATTTGCTTGCAAGATTTGACTGTAAAAGTGTTCATTTACTTTTAAATATTTTTAAGAGCAATTTTGAAAATATTTCTTTTTACTATCTCGTTGCTAGTTATTACTGGAAAGTTATTGAACACAACTAATATTAAAACAATTATCTATAAAAAAAGCAATGAACATGATTTCTAAACCAGTATTATTTTAAAAAGTGACGGTGATCGTTGTTTGTTGTTCTCCCAAACAAATATGTTAGTTTAAATCACATGTTCAATTAAAAGTAACAAATCACAGGTAATAGCATATTAATAGGAAGGCCCAAAAATGTACCTTGCAAAACATACCAAATATTAAGTAAAGTCACAGTAAATAATTTCTTCACCCAGCAAAAATTGTTACATTAAATAACGTATCAAATTTAGGCCCATTTCAATATCTGTTTGATAAGCTTAAGTAAAGATTTTAAAAACCATAAATACCTTTTTGCTATTACAATGCTTTAAGCTAAAGTATCCGATAAGTTAAAGGAAAGCGCATCTTGCCTTAAAAATTGAACTGCTTATTTTTATATGCTTATTCTTATTTTTTGTCGAACTTATTGTTTTTAATACAAATTTCTGAGGGCAAATTACGGCATTCGAATCGAAATTTAAAAATTCTTATTAGAATTAAAAGCAATGACAACTCGATCAATCGAGTAGAACTACGATTCGAATCGAATGCCGCAATTAGCCCCCTGATTTTTTTATTCTGGGGGACATTACGATCGATCGATCGAAATTCTCGATCAATCGAGATGTCGATGGTTTTATTACATGAATTCTAATAAGAATTTTTTAAAATTTCGATTGGAATCGAATGCCGTGATTTGCCCTCTGGCTTAAGTTCATTTTTTAATTTCTTTTTATTTAAAGAAATTAATATTTTTCCGTTAATGTTAAAAGAAAAAAAATCTGGGGCCAGATCGTCGCATTCGATTCTAGTCGAAATTTCACTTAATTAATCGAGTTGTCAATGCTTTTAATATAGGAATTCTAATAAGAATGTTTAAATTTTGATTTGAATCGAATGCGACGATTTGGCCCCTAAAATTTGTTTTAAAATTTATAGTAATATTTTTGAACACTTACCTGAGTGCTTTCGGAATTCTTAAAATCTTTAAATATATTTGAAAAATTTGAAACATTTGGTTCATTTTCTGGTTTCAAGTGTTGAATAATATTTCCAATATCAGGGTTGGGGGTTAATTCATTATGTGTATTAAGTGTAACTTACTGTGGTTCGCACAGTTCCAATAGAGCATTTAAAGCACATAACTCGTCTTCATTCAACACCTTTTGCTGTGGTTCGCATAACTCTAATAGAGCATTTAAAGCACATATTTCATCTTCATCTAACACTTTTTCATTCTGCGTCATATATGTATGTGTTAATAATGTCTGATATATCTTTAGAAATTGGTAAAAGACCAACGAAATTTTTATCGGATATTTCGTTATTCTGTTCACATAAATATACATAAATCAAACATTGAACTAAAAAATGCATTAAAATTGTACTTGCCTGAGTGCTTTCGAGGTCAATTAACTCCTCTAGCACATTAGACAAATTCGGTAAATTTTCTGGTTCTTTTAAAGATTGGCTGTATAAACGCTTAATCTGAAATAAAAAAACATCACAGTTGAGCTATTTTGTTCATACATAATTGGAGGCTGAGTTGTAAAACATATTTGGCTTAAACAAGACATATGTATATGGCGATCAGCTGTTAAATTGAGTACCCTTTTATTAATATGATCCATATCTTAGATGACATAAAATTGCGTTATTTTGTGGTATAGATTAAGATCCATCAATATTTTAGTTGCAAGAAATCAACTAACTATATTAATATCTGTCTACTTTAAAAATTTGAGCAACACCCCGATTAGCGCAACACGCAATTGTTTTACATTAGTGTTTATGAGTGCAACTTTTTGTGTTTTATAAAATTTTCAGGAATTTTCTTTTTTAATTAATGTCTTTAGAAACGTTTTTTTAACAAGCACTTATTATTTTAGATAATGCATGGGACAAAGTTCCTCTTGTCGCCATCAGAAAAGATTGGAACCTTTTGATCTCAAAAGATTAGCAATGGACTGACGAAGACGATTACCCATTGATTTTGTTATGGGAACAAAAAAAACATTATTCAGTGTTACATCATCCATTTTCAATTTGTTGCAGTTCTTTTTACCGGATATAAACTTAACAAATGGTGAATTGGCGTAAATAGAGCTTATAATCCATTTAAATATTTATTTTTTTATGGTTATGAAAAAAGGAGTTAATTTAATGGATGAACCTGATCTTTTTTAAATCCACTGTGTGCTTATAAAAGATGTTTTATTATAAAAAAAAAATATGTATTTTGGAATGCTTGTTGTAAATTCTAAGAAAGGACATTTAAATTATTTTTTTTTCTGAAACTATTGTAAAGATTTTCTGTGGTAATTAAAACTACTTAATAAACGCTATAAAAATAATAAACATTAAATTTCTTTGCATTGTTTTGTTTAATAAATTGTAACAAATTAACAATTTACTGCTCCATTTAATAATATACTCCCATGTATGGCATATACACAAACGTTAAGTACGATTGAGAGAATAAAGAATATAACCGATTTTTTCAAAAAAAAATATCTTGTTTTTAAAAAATTGTCTAAATAATGGTAAAAAAAAACTCATCAGATCATAGCAATGACAGAATAAAGAAATTTTGAACAAAGTGAAATAAATAATTTTTTCTAACTTTTCTATTTATATTTTCTATTTTTTTATTTTAATCAATAACTCTAAACATTTCTTAAATAGTTAAAAGTTTTGTACTTTACTCATAAATTTTCAAATATTTATTTTAAATAGTACAAAATATTTTTCTCTTTGATTTAATGAAAAAATAACTATCTTAAAAAATAAAATTGTTGACCTTAAATTGCTGTTTTTTTATAAGATAAAACAAGGTTCGTCTTAAAATGATTTTTATCGGGTCCCAGCTTGAAATGTTTTATACTCATGTATTTCAAACAGGCGAACAAATTTAGTTTTTAGGCATAACCCACCCGTGATCTGTTTTTTTTAGCAATTACATTTTTATTTGAAATACCTTATACTATTTGCTACAAGTCATGAAACATGTTTAAGCTATAGGCTTAAGTGGGTAACTATGTTTGCATTTCCAACCCCATACCTTGGTATCAATAAATACATTCATGCATACATACATACACACACATACATATATACATACCCTTCAAATGAAATAACTAGTATGTAATACAAATATGCTAGTTACTTTTGACTTCATTCTAGTTGTATATCTGGGGGCAAATTACGGCATTCGATTCGAATCGAAATTCTACTCGATCGATCGAGTTGTCAATGCTTTTAATATAGGAATTCTAATAAGAATTTTTTAATTTCGATTCGAATCGAATGCCGTAATTTGCCCCCTGATCTTTATTCATATATCGAACTACCGATTTGAACATTAGGTTGTCATAGGATCCCAACAAATTAAGTTACACACAGTTGTATACTAGTAAATATATTAGTTTCTGTTTTTTTTTATAGCTTCATCATTTTTTATTACTCTAGTTTCAACTATTTACTAGTTTTGAGATTAGCTTATTTAAAAAAGCTAAATTTTGCTAAAATGATTTAGTTTAATAAATTTGTAAGTAACTTTGATAAATTTTTTAGTTGATTTTTCAAACATGGGAACCAATTAAAATTTAAGGCATATTACGTTAGGATCATAGTTACTGTCATTCTATCCTTTTTTTAGTTGAATTTATACCATGTTTTTAGGAAATATATAGAATTTTTTGTGTGTAAGTACTGAAAATAATTTTATTTATTGTTGTAAAATGAGTATTATGAACCAGTAGAGCAAAAGTAGTGACTTATTATTATCCAAAACTTAACTTCTAATTATTTAGTGGGAAGAAATTGAAAGTTGGGTATAAGTAACTAGATTTTACTACTTATTAGGACACATTTAACAAAAACTTCTTTCATTGGCAGACGTTATTCGGTATATAGATAGGAATGTGCGTTCGGACATATGGGTACACATTTTGAAACATATTTGTGAAAAATACAATTATCACGTTACATACATATGTATGTAGAGAATGTTTCATTGCTGGTTGTATAGTGTTTAGTCGTGTTTATGATTTCATTTTGTATTTTATCTGAAGTTTCATAAATAGAAGATTTTTGTATTTTCAATGGTCTTATCAGAAGATTAAGTAACCTTCTAATTATTTTGGGATCGAACAATTATTGACCACCGATAGTAGCCTTTTTCCCGAAAGTTACTAGACTAGATATATTTTTTTGCTTGTTTTATTTAATTAGATATAAAAAATTCCACCTACCTTTCCATATATGAATTTTCTATTTTTGAAATTATTTTCTAACCTGTAGCACACAGGTAATTCTTGATTGTACTCCCTAATGACTCTTTCAAAAAATACAACATTTGCTGAATATTTTAAAGAAGAAATATCCAAGTTATTTTCTATTTCTTTCTTTAAAATAGAATGCAGTTTTTTCATATTTCGCGGCATTTTGAATTTTAAAAAAATGGCATATGTATGTGTATACGTATGTAATTCAAACTTGCTAAAAGAAAAGCTTAAAAGTGTTCCCCCACATTGGATTTTATAACGCAATATTACCAATTTGAAAAAATCGCTATTTTCCTATAAAGCCCAAAAATTATATACATATATGGTAATAATAAGGTATTTTCATTAGCTTTTAATGGGCAAAACATCTCAATCGGAAATTTCTACGGGCGTTAGTTATTCAATTTCAAAAATCTTGACCAAAATTTTTTTAGTCTTTGTGATTTTTTTAATTAAAAATTTTCCTAAAAATACAAATTGGTGCTTTTATTTATGACAATGCCATGGTTTGCAAAGTAGGGAACTTAACTTTTTCTTTACTCACCAGTACAATAGACTACTTCCCATATTCATTATACTTAAAGTATGTTAATCGAGGGCTTAATTGATAAATGCATATGATATAATTGTAAAATATGCCCTTAATAAACCTGATTTTAAATTTGGGAATGTATCGTACAAATATAAAACAGACTTAAAATATACATACACATATTCTACACATCGACGAGTAGTTTCTTATTTGCTGCATAGCTATTCTATGTTAATGCGGAAAACAAGTACTTAACCGACGATATGTATATAAAGTGATTAAAAAGAAATTAAATAGATAAATTAAAATATTGGACTTGTGTGTGTTTTTAACATTTTGTATATGTTCCCATAATATCCATATGTGTGTTTTTCATTTACAGCTTGTTTTGAAAAAAATTTTAAGTTTTCCCTTTTTATTTCCCACTACTTTTAAATAATTAACCTGTAAGCATTTTGTATCCTGAGATTTCCAGTATAAAGTAAATAAAATAATAAAACCATATATATGAGTCGAAGATTCTCTATCGACTTTAAAAAGTTTTATTTTTGTAATTTTAACGTTTTTTTATACTGACGATATTATACCAAATTTTTCTGGCAACTATGGCTATAATTGGAAAATTTAACAAGCTTTTAAAAAACAACTAAGATGGCAACGCTAAAAAATAATACTTTTAACGTTTCTACACAACAATTAAAAGATGACTGTACAAAAAAAATGTAAACACAGCTGTTGGGTTGTTTTCTCTCAGGTTGTTTTCGTAACGTCGATAAGAAATAAAGATAAATAGAATATGTGTACATACTTATTTGAATACAATTATTAGGGTTTGCAGTTGATGTAATTTTTAATAACCGTTTGGGGAAAAAATCCCAAACAACTGTATTTTCAAAGGCTCGAGTACACATAGGAAATGCGTTTGAAATTTTAGCAACTAGATGGAGGGTATTGCATACAACAATGCATATGTTGCCAAAAAACGCTGACAAAATTGTCTTAGCCACTGTACTGCTACATAACTTTTTAATGTTAAAAAAAGATAGAAACTATTTTACCCTTAAGCTTGTTGACCACTCAGTCGGGAATGAAGAAAATCAAGGTCAGTGGAGGGAACAAGTTCATTCTCTTACGTCTTATCAAGCTAGACCCGCTAATCGCTCCTCTACAAGTGCTTTTCAACATAGAGATATACTTAAAGATTTTATTTAAAATAATAGCATGTATCAAAACAATAAAAAATATTTAAACAAAAAATTAAGTTCAAAAATAGAACAACAAAATACAAATTTCACTTAATAAAAATGAATCAAAAAATTCAGTACCTTAAAATATAAATTAGAAAATTAGGTTAGTCAAAAAAAGTATTCCTTTACTCTAAAAACTATAAAAAAACATGAATTTCAATAAAAAAACAAATCACAAAGTTCAATACCTTAAAATATCTACATACATATGTATATCACAAAATTGGTAACATAAAAAATAGAAAACAAATAAATGATTCACTACTGCTGTGATAGAAATGAATCTATTTCTTCAAAAACAAAGGCAGAGATCTTTGCCGCAATTTTGTTTACCACACTTATTGGCATATTTGCTGCCATGCCCTCAAAAAAATTTCACTAGAATCTCTTTGTTCTTCTCTAGAAGCCACTAAACATGATTCTGAAATGCTTGACGCTGCAAAATCAAGAAAATTCTGAAATTTGTCGCCATCACTTTTCTGAAAAAATACAATTTAAACCTATTACATATACATATTTTTAAATAATAATGATTTATATACGTACTCCTCGTTGCCTTGTTGAGCAATGTGGAGGTGAAGAAATAAAATCCTCGCTTGAACAGCTATCAACAAGCTCAGTTGTGTCTTCTTTCGGCGATGTACTGCTTATTTTTCCAATAGTGCTTAAAACATTTAAATGCGAAGTCAATAAAATACTTCTATCACACTGATCAAATACTACTTACGGTCTTGAACTTATTGCATTATCCGAAAATGACATGGCCTCAAAATACCTCCATCTTTTTTTGGGGCCTGCAGCGGCACTACCAGAAGCAACTTGCTCTGCTCTCTTACAACGCTTGTAAGAGTTATGAAGTCCCTTCCATCGCTTCCTGCATTCTATTTCTGTAAAAGCACTTTTAATTAAATTATTCAATAAAATAGCACCTTACATACCACCAATGTTTACAGCAGCAGCTACTTCTCTCCATGCTAAATCTTTTTTTCTTATATTTTCATAATCCACTTGGCTGAGATCATACAATATTTTGTGGCTTCGTACTTCCTCGATAAGTTGTTCGTCGGAGTCCATATTAGCTTTTCACCTGAAGTTATTTGAAGAATTTGTGTTGAAATTATAACATAACAAAAAATTAACAACAATTTAAATTCAAACAAAATACTAACTTTATTCTTATTGAAACAAACAAAACAACAACAATTGAAAACCATAAAAAATAAAAATTAACTAAAACAAACAACTTTGTTATTTTGCAAAATGTAAACAGCTGCTGGTGCCACTTAAAGTCTTTTTGTGCTGTTTAAGCTATTTTTTTTTGCATCTTACTGTATTGGCAGCACTAACCTGTAAATTGTGGCGTACAAAAACATAAATTAGTTTGATTTCGACCACGCCACAAAATGTCGTGTTGTCTTTTAGTCATTAAAAAAATTATTCTCATCAGCACACGAGTATTCTATTTTTGACTGGTTGTGTTCGGTAGCCTGTGGCAAGGAATGTATTTAATGCTTAAGGCATTAGCTTTTGCAAAGCAGTTTGTACGACTTACGATGCGTGGTAAAAGAGAAAGAACCGTGAGCGTGCTTTTCAGTCCTGTAGATGCAAAAGCAAAACAATTAATTTTAAAGTATCAGGCTATCAAAAGACAATGAATATATTTTCGCGAAGAAAATTACTTCTAAATTTGCAAAGCCGTACTACAGGGCCAAAATTACCTGTTATTCGAAGCTTTTGTTAGCGACTGTGGGTGAAGAAGATGAGGAAGACATACAATATGGTACCATTGAACAGTGTGACAACTTTGAACATAATAGTAACTCTGAATTGCAAAGCACCTCTGAACATCAGAATTCCAACGAAAAAGTGCAAGCGTTGACACAAGCTTATCATCAAAAAAAAAAACGAAGCAGTAAGTTTAAAAACGTATTTATTGAGTGCTTCATATAGGCTGTTTTCCTAAACACAGTATGCTTTGCATGACGAATTTTTAACTTCTTCACTGATACACTCCTTACAATTTTGACAACGCGTTTTGCTTCCGGGACATTAATATAGCTGTAAACACTTATTTGGAAGCAGAAGATATTATCAAAGACCTCATCTTTGCTTTCAGGAAGAACTTGAAATTTTGCGATGCAAAGCATACTTCGTTTAGGAAAACAGCCATACATATATATGTACATTTGGGTGACAATCGATTACAGTATTCCACGAATAATTACCTCGATCAAAAATCTCAGTTTTTTGGAATTAAGTAGGGAAAGAACATAAACGAATTAGTTTTATTACCTCGATGAGGTAACTATGCGAATACTTTTAACTATCTCAAAGAAGAAATTACGCGTATAAGGTTAACTACTCCTTCAGGGTATTTTAAATGTATTTAAATATATAAAAACAATCATTACCTTATTAAAAAAATAATTTATGTCACATGTGTATATAGGTAAGCTTAGATAGAATATGCATCCGTTAAAGAAAAGAATACAGCTCACTTGAGTTCGCTTAAATTGGTCCCTTTGTGTCACTTGAAGACAGATAGAAAGGGTGGAGATAAAAGACGAGAATAAATTTAGGTAGGATAAGAAAGAAAAAAAGAATTAAGCTGACTAATTAGGGTTTTTGGTGAAAATCGAGCCCACAACCCCTGTCTGGTAGACCTGTGCACTTACCACTGATCTACCGGCCACCCTAGGTAGTAGTTACTAAAGCGTGGAGCTTTGCAAGAAAGATCAACGGGATTTTAGATTGGAGGTTAATAAACGTAAAAGGTATTTAAGCGTACTGCAATTATCCGTGGATTTTTGTATATGAAAAAAATTTAAATGGAATTTCGGGGGATGTTGGCCGGAATATTGTTACTCTAGTTTTTTTTTTTTTTTTTAATAATAACCAGAACTCAGGGGGTGGCCTCTATACATGCATTGCATTGTGTTGGTATCAGGAAAATAGGTTATGGGAAGAAGGATAAAAGGAGTAGTGTTTGTCGGCATTTGATTTAAACTTCTCGGTATTTACTGTGACAGGAAAGACATCACAAGGAAGTTTATTCCACATACGAACTGTGCGACCGAAGAAGGAATTCTCCCTGTATTGAGTGGTGCGATTCACTGGCCAGCAGAGAAACAAGCCGATCGGCTCAGAGCCGGCTGCTAGCCGCCGCTGGTATATTTTCTATAGCCGCGCCACCGCCGATTGCTATTGGCTCAAAAGCTGAGCCGGCGCAAGCACAGCCGCCGAGTAAATCAGCTCCGCTGCTACTAAGGTGGCAATGTTTTTTTCTTACAGATATGCATTAAATAGGTACAGAATGTAAAAAATACTAATTTTTGCACTTATGTAAATTTTTCTAGATAAAAAGTGCCGTTAGTTTTTATTATTAAAAAGTAAGCGTCTAGTTGTGAACATACAAAAAAAAGTGAAAAACTACCTAAGTTCTCATCTGAGTTGAGTGTCAAAAAAATAAGTTTAAATTTTTATGAGTGTCAAAAAAACAATTTAAAATTTTTACTTTTAGTATTACATTACATCTGAGAAATTATAATAAGTCTACTAATTCTAAAAGTTGTTAAACTGGTACAAAGTGTATGGCAATACAACAACAAGCATTTATTTCGGTAACTTTTAAAAACTTTAATTTAAAACTCAGACGATAAATAATTTGAAAATAGAAAACGTTCTATTTTCAACTGAGGATAGACAAAAAAATTAACAAATGAAAATAGACATGTTATTATACTATAAAAATAAGTCTCAGTTGTGAAACTCAGCCTTTTCAATGGCAGGTTCATGTATTACCGAGAAAAGAAGCCGACTAAATCCGTCGACAGTTAAGAAACAACTATTTGTGCACGATAATTATAAAGTTATATGTGAAAATCAAATTGTGAACTAGTACAAAAGTACATTAATACAGGTAATGTTAAGGACACAGCTGATTATAAATTCGTCTTCATATTTACAGAAAGCAAATGTCAAATTTATTAAATTTTATAATTTTTTTTGTTCTGACTTACTTTCCCTTGTAGAGAAACAAAATATAGTCAACTCACGAAAGTAAGATCTATTATTAAATGTAATCAATTTGTCATTTGCATTCTCTAAATAGTAACTTTAAATTTTGTTAATGTAGGGTAAGATAATCTGTTGTGTTCTCAACACAATCTGAAGTAATGTATCTTGCTTTGATATAACCTTTAGTAATTTACCTTGATTAACAAAGTAAGGTACACTTTAATATATATTCAGTATTTAGTTTTGTACAAAAGCGAAAATATATTTTTGATTTTACGTTCAACTATCTTAGTTTCGATTTTCAAAGTCGAAAACTAAAAACTCATAATCAATTTTTGTGTTAATGCTATATTAAAAAAAGTAATCCTCAAGGATTATTCTCAAATATGTAGTTAAATACGATATTTTTCCTAAGAGAAAAATATTTTTTTAAATACACGTTTTTTTATGACTACAAACATGTTATGCCATAAATGAATTATGATTTTAAAGTTTATATGTATGTACAATATACAATGTATTAAATTAAAGAAGATTTAGCATTTTAATACGCACATAATATAAGTATATAATATATATAACTATTTATACAGATATATAGGTACATATTTATAAATTTATATATTATTAAATTATATATATTAAATATTATAATATTATTATTTAATAAATAATTTATTTAATGATAACATGTATTCATTGTATGTACAAAAATGACATCTTAGTTTATTGCATTTTTTTTTTAATTAAAAAAGCTCAAGGTGTATTGGGTATATCACTTGTTATTTAATCATACAGCATTCAGTACTGCGATTCAGTAACTTATTTTAGCGATATTCGCATCGTTTACATAGGTTAAAAATATATATTACGATGTTGTGATTCAGTTTTTTAATGATATTCGCTATTGGGTTGCTGACAACTCTCAATTTTATTGTATGAAACAGTACACTTGAGCCGACATTTAAGCCGCCGCCGTCCATTTTGTCTAAGCGCCGCCGCCGCCGACTGATTTACCTCGCGCCGCCGCCGCCGATCATATGACATCGGCTTGTTTCTCTGCTGGCCAGTCGACTACGTATGGGTGAGCTATTCTAGAAAAACGTGTATCACGCAAAAAGTTCCGGGTTTCGGGAACAAGTTCTCTGATTTCCTCAGGGCACATTCCCTTATAATATCGATAGAACAGCGAAACACACCCCACATTACGACGGTGTTCGAGTGAATCAAGGCGATTAGATACCACAACGTCGCCGATGAGTATCTTTACTCGTTCCTGTACGCGGTCAAGTAGCCCCAAAATAGACTTTGGGGCACCAGCCCATACATGTGAGTTGTATTCCATTTTCGGTCGGATATAGGTGGTATAAATATTGAGAAGATCAGATGGTGTAAAGTAATTCCTACACCGTTTAAGGAAACCAAGAGACTTCGATGCTTCTTTCGACGCCACAAAGATGTGTTCCATCCAGCGGACATCGCACTGGATTTTCATGCCCAGAACATTAAGAGTCTCTGTCTTTTCAACACTTATACCATCCATTAATACAGACGAGGCAGCATCATCCATTGTGCGTTTATGTGTCAAAAGACAACATTGGGTTTTACGGGCATTAAATTGACCCTATTCGCACGGCCCCAATTGGAGATTACCATCAGATCGCTATTAATCGAAACATCCATCGTCTGTCTCTTAGTTTCAATCTCCAAAGAGCTAGGCCTATGGTCAAACGAGTACGAATGGCATATGCTGCTGTCGTCTGCAAAGGAATAAATAGGATTCGAAGTTTGACATAGAAGGTCATTCAGAAAGATTAGAAATAAAGTAGGAGAGAGGACGGAGCCTTGCGGTACCCCTGAATTGATTTTGAACTCATTTGAAGAGATCCCATCTATAACAACACGAATAGTGCGATCTCTGAGAAAACTCGATATGAATCGAGAGAATTTTATACCGACACCAAAAGCAACAAGTTTAGATAGAAGCGCACAGTGCCAAACCCTATCAAACGCCTTAGATATGTCCAGAGCCACCACTTTACTTTCGCCAAAATGATGAATTGAGGTAAACCATTTTTCTGTCAGAAAGGCCAGTATGTCCCCCGTAGACCGTCCTCTACGAAAGCCATACTGGCGATCGCTTGATAAACCGTTCATCTCCAGATAGTTAACCATACTCTCCATAACCATGAACAAATTGCTATTGATCGGTGATTTTCAGGGTTTTCAGCCTTTCCCTTTTTGGAGATCGGCGTAACATTAGCTACTTTCCAGCACGTCGGGAATACTCCGACATGATAAATACTGAAAATGTTAGCTAATGGACGCGATAGCGTCGAAGAACATTCTTTTAAAACCTGTGCTGGTATACCATCCGGCCCAGGGGACTTACAAGTGTTCAGATCCAAAAGAACCCTTTTAATTGCACGAGCTCGAAAGAATATGAATTTGCCGCAAATATTTCAGCAAAAAGGTTAGCCTTTTCAACCGGGTCGGTGACTAATATGTCATTTTTTAACAGAGCAGGGATTGAAGAACCAGCGTTGTTTCCTTCTCTCTTAATAAATTTTTTTTTTTTTTTTTTTTTTTTTTTTTTTTTTGTTTCATATATTTATTATTGAATCTTCGCCTGTGGCGAACTAACAATAAGTGTTCAAATCTTAAAACTAGGTATTTAATATAAGTCCAGCCAGTGCCAGACTAAAATTTAAGTTCTCATATTAATTATCAAGCTTCATATAAGCGCAATAGTATCCCTCCTTTTCAGGCGGGTGTGCCCACTATGTTGCAGGATGTTTCGGGCGAGCGGATTTGGGTGAGCTTCCAGCTTATTTAAATACTTGTCCACATAGTTCAGGATTTCGCATTTAACTAGTGGAACTTGTAGATCCTTGTGGATGTTGCTGTTTTTAACATACCAAGGAGCACCAGTTATCATTCTTAAGATTTTGTTTTGCCTGCGTTGAATTTTTTCTATGTTGGATGCGGAAGCAGTGCCCCATAATTGTATACCGTAGCACCAAATTGGTTTTAAAATCGATTTGTAGAGTAGAAGTTTACAATCAAGACGAAGCACAGAGTTTCTGCCGATTAGCCAATGAATTTGTGTAGCTTTAAGTTTCATTTGCGTCAACTTCGCATCTATATGAGGCTTCCATGTGAGGCGGCGGTCTAGGTGAATACCAAGATATTTTGTCTCGGTTCGTTGAGGCACCATATGGTTGTTAATAAGAATTGGAGAGCACGTTTCTTTGCGTAAGGTAAAAGTTACGTGGGTACATTTTTGTTCATTTATTTTTATTCCCCATAACTTTGCCCATTTTTCAACTTGGGTTACGTGTTGCTACAATTGGTTTGAGGCCTCTTTAGGGTCTTTATGAATACTAAGAAAAGCAGTATCATCAGCAAATGTCGACGTGTGTGTAAAACTATTGGTTGGCATATCTGCTGTGTAAAGCAAGTACAGAACTGGACCTAGTATACTCCCTTGAGGTACACCAGCCCCTATTGTTTGAGAAGAACTTATTTGGTTTCCCTCTTTGATTTTAAACTGTCGACCGGTTATGTACTTTTCTAGTAGGTTGAAAATATTAGCTGGAAGGTTTAGCTTTAGTTTGTTTAACAGGCCTTCGTGCCATACTTTATCGAAAGCTTGAGAGACATCTATAAAAAGCGCGGAGCAGTACTTTTTTTCCTCGAAAGTTTTTCTTATAACCTGCACCAGTCTGTGAGTTTGTTCTATTGTGCTATGTTGACTTCTAAAGCCAAATTGGTGATCTGGAATGCAGTTGTTTTCATTCAGGATCGGAGTAAGCTTGTTTTTAAGCAGCTTTTCAAACAGTTTTGACAAAGTTGGTAACAAACTAATAGGCCTATAAGACTCCACCTTAGAAGGATCTTTACCAGGCTTAGGAATCATCTTAACTAAGGCAACTTTCCATATTGGTGGAAAATGTTCAAGCCGTATTATGGCATTAAAAATAAAAAGAATTATTCTTTTTGCTGTAAAAGGTAGCTCAATGAGCATTTTGTTGCTTATTTTATCAACGCCAGGAGCTTTTTTATCATTAAGGTTAGAAATAGCTTCTACCACATCTGAATATCGGAAACGTATTTCTATAGGACGTCTAGAAACAACAGGCGGTAATTCCCTCACGTCAGTGCATGTATTAGGAGTGAACACGTTTCTTAAATGGCTTGCGAGCAGATCGCATTTTTCTTCATCATTTCTAGCCCAGGATCCTCTTAGATTGCGCAGTGGTGGTTTTGCGATTACGGGTCTTTTGAGACGACTGGCTGATCGCCATAGAGAATAATTTGTTTGAGGGGTTGCGTCTAGACCTTCCAAATACTTCTTAATTGATGCAATTCTGTGTACCTCCAGCAAGTTTTTTAAGCGATTTGTACACTCTTTAAGCTTCGTTTTAAGTTGGGGCGATCTATGCTGTTGCCATTCTCTTCGCGCTCTCCTTTTTTCAGATAAAAGCTCCTCAACATCGACAGAAAAAATTTTGTTGTATTTGACCTGACGGTATGTTGAAGAAGCATGTTCAACGGCTTTTTTAATGTTTTCATTTAGGATATTTAGGCAATCATCGATTTCTTGGGGAGTTTTTAGTGGTATGTGTTCCGAGCAGTGAGAGCTGATATATTTTTTATATTTTAACCAATTTACTCTTTTTGATAAGAAAAAATCACTAGTTGCTATTTGGTGAGGACTGCAAATAGTGATAATTGTGGGTGAGTGGTCAGAAGATAAATCCAAGGAGGCTTCAGCCTCAATAAGGTCCGGTGATATACCTTTTGCCACGCCAAAATCTATTACGTCTGGAATTTTATTATTGTCCGTTGGCCAATAGGTTGGTTGTCCAGTTGAAATAACGAAAAGTCCTATTTCCGACACTGAGTCATGCAAGACACGCCCTCTGGGACTAATTAGGCGGGAGCCCCAGTATGTGTGCTTAGCGTTATAGTCTCCAGCAGCTATGAAGCGGGGACCTAATGATTTGTAGAAACTGTTGTACTGATCCTTCGTTATGGAGAATCTGGGTGGACAGTAAACTGATGAAATAACAAGGTTATGGAAAAATTCATCAATGCAGACGTTCGTAGCTTGGATATAACATTCCGAGAGGCCACCCAACCATTGGTGTTTAATTCTTGATTTGATTAGAATAGCCGAGCCACCACATGATCTATCCCTAGGATCCTTTGAATCGTAAAAAGAATAACCACTAATTTTAAAAGTGCTTCTAGATGTCATATGAGTCTCAGAAATACACATAACATCGATTTTTTGGTTCATCAAGAAAAATTCGAGCTCGTTTTTGTGTTGGCGGATGCCGTTTGCGTTCCAGAAACAAACCCTGAGGCAGTTCATGGTCTTTTAAGCATAGCCTGCAGAAAAGCAGACTGCATTTTTTGCATTTCTTGCATCATGTTGGCCATTTGCGCCATAATCTGCGTAAATTGTGTGACCATATTGTCAATTACGGCTTCCAGGCGGCTAAAATTAGGCCCGGTTGGTTCGCTAGTTGGCACTTCTTGTTGTGTTGTAGGCTGGGTAGACTTACGTGAATTAGGCTGGTTAGACTTTAATGCGGCGGCGTAAGAAACTTGATTTGTAGCTGGTTGTGCCAATGGAGGCATATTTGTAGTTGGTATATTTAAAGGCTGGGGAGGGGCAAAAGTTCCTGCTGCCTTTGGGGGCATCAAGAACCCTAGTAAGCAGACGCTGTTCGAACAAAGCCCTTTCGCGCCTGAGTACTTTGGCACACGAAGATCTCGCCTGTTTGCGTAGCGAATCAGTATTGGCGTTCTTGTTTGCACGCCATATACTAAATGCTTCCTCTCTGGACCTTACTGCAGCTTTGCAAGTCTGGTTAAACCACGACTTCTGCTGAGGTTTACTGGAGATCGTTTTTACCGGAAAAAAGGATTCCATTCCCAGTAAAATAATACTTTCAACCATTTTCGCCATGGCATTGACATCATTGTCCAAGAAACATAGTTTCCAGTTAAACTGCCGAAAGAAATCGTTGAGCTCTGCCCAACGAGCCTTTTCGTATATAAAAATCGAACGCTTCGGGGCTGCCGTCGAAGCGCCATGAAGCCCGGAGAACGAAAAGGAGACGGAAACGGTGCAATGGTCCGAGTTTTCGAGAGGTGCAAGAACATCTACTTCGTACTTTTGAGGGTGCGAAGTAAGAAAAAGGTCAAGTGTATTATTCTGGTGCCCTTCAACACACGAAATGTGCGTTGGTTCGTTCACTAGTTGCGCAAGGTGATTGTGCGCGGCGAATAACTCAACATAGCGGTCCTCTAGAGTCGTAAGGCCGGAATGGCGAATCCAAGAAGAATTGTGAACATTAAAATCACCAGCAACAACAATTTCACTGTTCGGACAATCCCCAAGGATTTTGGTCACGGAGTCAGAAAGGGAGTCGAAGCCACCCATATTTTTAAGTTTCTTCATAATCAAATTTAAGTTTCAAAGCATCTTGTTTTTGGTATGATCTCTAATTTGTTTACAGTATTAAAAAACAAACCCACTTAATTTATCTTATAAAAAATAACGCAAATGGCGTTCGAATATACAGTTTTAAGGATAGTTGTTACATTTGATTTGTTACTTTCGAACTGTGGAGTTGCATTATACCTTAATATAGAAAGGCCCTTTATATTTTTATATTTCCAGATTTTCGTTTATTTCGATAAATAGTCTGCTCATATAGCACAACTTACCAAAAAAGAAACTCGAAAATGAGTAAGGACCTTTTTATATTAAGGTAACGATATGTATGTATTAATATAAACAAAACTTCTATATGATAAAAAAAATCTTACCGATTGTGTGTGTGCATTTAAATTTTATTACATTCCTTTTAACAGCCTTTCCGTATGGAAAAACAAAACGCACTAAATGGATTCAATACGAAAAGGATGTTGTATATGCTATATTTGGAGATCTAAAATCACTGGAAAGACTTTCAAGTGTGAGGCAGTGTTTTGATGTTGTAGCAAGCAATGACGCTCTTAAAAATAGGACAGCCGTACAATTAAAAACATGGACAGACAACCAAAGAAGATATAGATTAATGTAGGAACAGTTTACTCTGGAATAAACGCGCACTATTTTTTTAATTATATAAGGAAAACACTTTTAAAAAGTAAAAAAATCATGAACAAACAAATAGATAATGTTTTTGATACATTTTTTTAAATATATTTGTTCTTATTGATTTTTTTCCTTGAAATTAATTTAATAAGGTGACTGATTGCATTTTTTTATTATACTTTACTATCAAAGGTAAATTCTTTGCTAAGTATAAAGTTTGACATTTAGAAAAGTTTCCCTTGTGAACAACTAATTAATAAGTCCTCTTATAAATTTCGTGTGATCACTCACCCACAATATTCACTATATGTAGTCCTCACCTAATTGTGATATTTTTTTGTCAAAAAGAATAAATTGGTTAACATACAAAAAATTTATCAACACCAACCTTTAAAAACTTCCGAAGGCATCGATGAGTGCCCAAGTAGTCTCAATGAAAATATCATAGAAGCCGTAAAACATGCTTCTTCTACCCACCGGCAGGCAATATACAAGAAAATTTATTCAACCGATGTGGAAAAACTTATATTTGAAAAAAGAAGAGCCAGAAGAGAATGGCAAAAGTATAAAATAAGCTGAAAAAATCTACAAACCGATTAAAAAACTTGTTAGAAGTACATAGAATGTCATCAATGAAGAAATACCTGGACTAGGCGCGACTCCCCAAACAAATTATTCTCTATGGCGTTCCACCAAACGTCTTAAAAGACTCGTTACCGTAAAACCACCTCTGCGAAATTTGAAAGGATCCTGGGCAAGAAATGACCAAAACAAATGCGTTTTGCTTGCAAGCCATGTAAGGACCGTATTTACTCCCAATGCATGCACTGACGTAAACGAATTGCCGCCTGTTATTTCCAGACGTCCTATAGAAATAAGTTTTCGATATTTAGATTTTGTAGAGGCTATCGCTAGTCTGGATGGAAAAAATCTCCTGGCGTTGATGAAATAAGCAAAAAAAATGCTCTTAGAGCTAGCTTTTACTGCTAAAAGATTGATTATTTTTATTTTTAATGTCATAATACGGTTTGAACACTTCCCGCAAAAATGGAAGTGGCCTTAGTTACGATGATTTCTAAGCCTGGTAAAGATCCTTCAAAGGTGGATTCTTATAGGCCTATAAGTATATTACCCACAATGTCAAAACTGTTTGAGAAACTGCTTAAGAACGAGCTGGCCCCGATCTTAACTGGCAACAACTGCATTCCAAATCACCAACTCGGCCTTAGAAGTCAACATAGTACCATCGAAAAAACCCACAGCATGGTACAGGTTATAAGAAAAGCCTCTGAGGAAAAAATATACTGCTTCGCACTTTTTATCGATGTCTCTCAAGGATTCGATAAAGTATGGCATGAAGGCCTGTTAATCAAACTAAAGTTCAACCTTCCAGCTAATATTTTCGACCTGCTGGATAAATACGTAACCGGCAGACAATTTATGGTCAAAGAGGAAACCAAATAAGTTCTTGTCAACCAATAGGGGCTGGTGTACCTTAAGGGAGTGTTACTTGATTTACACAGCAGATATGCCAATCAATAGTTTCACACACACGTCCAAATTTCCTGACGACACTGGTTTTCTTAGTATTCATAAAGAACCTAAAGAGGCTTTAAAACAGCTACAACTACACGTAACCCAAGTTGAGAAATGGACAAAGTTATGGGAAACAAAAATAAACGAACAAAAATGAACTCACGTAACTTTTACCTTACGCAAAGAGACGTGCCCTCCAATCACTATTAAAAAACATATGGTGCCTCAACGATTCGAGACAAAATATCTTGGTATTCACCTGGATCGTCGCCTTACGTGGAAGACACATATAGATTTGAAGTTGACACAAATGAAATTTAAAGCTACACAAATCCATTAGCTAATTGGTAGAAACTCTGTGTTACGTCTTGATTGCAAACTTCTACTATACAACTCGATTTGGTGCTACGGTATTCAATTATGGGACACTGCTTTCGCCTCTAACATAGACAAAATACAACGTCGTCAGAATAAAATTCTAAGAATGATTCCACTAGTTAAAGGCGAATTCCTGAAATATGTGGACAAGCTGGAAACACATCCAAACCCGCTCGCTCGAAATATCTTACAACATAGTGGACACTCCCGTCTGAAAAAGAGGGATACTATTGCGCTTAGAAGAAGTTAACTAATTCTATTATGGGAACTAAAATGTTAGTCTGGCACTGGTTGGTCTACTAATAATCACTTAGTCTTAAGATTTGAATATTTATTGTTAGTTCGCATAAGCGAAGATTTAATAATAAAATATGAAAAGAAAAAAAATCTTATTAAATCCGTCTTGGTTTCCATTTTAAAATATTCTACAAAGTAAACATTTTCAATATTGTGATTAATAACTTTTCTACTTTGCAGGTTTCTTCCTTAGTCACTGTCAACAGTTTAATTATAATTTACGTATATACACCCCTATTCTGCGTTTCGATTCAAATCAAAATTCTTCCGCCGGTCCTCTTTACTGTGGAATATTTTGGATTTTCTTATTTCTTACTATAATCTTGTGCTTCTTAATATTAAAATTGGAAAAATAAACTTTTTATTTCTATTCTGATATATGCGTATTTGCTACGGAATCGTAATCGGAATGAAAACGAATCCTCATTAAATCATACATATGTATGTACGTACAGTACATATTGCTGTAAACTGCTTTGCATTTTATTTTCTTAAATAATAGTACAGATAAAGCGTATCTATAAATTTATTTGTAAATAAAAATAATCCCAGTATTTTAAAAATATGATATATAAACAATGCTTTATAAGTACTTCCAAATACATTCTTTTATTCCGATTGTCACTCCTTCTCAACAGTGGTGATTTCAGCTTAAAAACCATAATCAGTAATATAGACTTTATTTGAGTTGCTACTTTTAGTTTTTGAAGAAATTAATAATAGTCAAGTCATATATGAATCTCAACCATTATTTCCTAAAACGTAACGTAAAAACTGTATTTTAAAGTTTTTGAACTTTATTTTTTTTCAAAAAAATGTTTTTAAGCGTTGCGTTTAATTAAAAATCATTTAGTTTTATTTAGATTAAATTGTTTTTAAATAACTAAAACTAAAAACGAATGTATTTGGTAAAAATGAATACTACAGGTAATGATAAATACATTTACGTTAAATATGACCTGAAAACTGTAACTTTCAAAGACATTCGGAAGGGAAAATTATTGCATATATACTAGAGACCTGCATCAAGTCCTATTTCAAGATAATTCAAGACCCGGAGGATTTTCTAATTCTTGTGCTGTTGTGCGATTAAACTGTTTAAGTGCTGTAATGTAGTGTAGCTGACACAGTTTGTGTGATGTAACGTAGTGTAGTTAAGAATAAAGAGGGGTGACATGTACTGTTGTTGATGTGGTCGATAAAAAAAAAGACTGTGATGATGTGTGGTCAACAACAACAAAACTGTGTGTGTAACACACAATGTTGAATAGACATATAAACAAACATATATACAAGCAGGCAAATCAATATAAAATTCATACGTAATTACATTACATTACATATATACTAAACTCTTGCAAAGTTATATCTTTAACAACCAGTTTGTGTGTTTTTCAGCTTTTAGTGTGTATTGATAAGTAGCTTTGTGTTTTTGTTATAAGTTGGTATTGGTGTGCTCTCTAACTAAATATGGTGTGGTTTGGTAAAATGAGAGCAAGAGCAACAAATTTGTTTTTCTATGTTTCGTTGAAACAGTTACATACATATAATGATGTTTAACCATATGTACTTTTGGTGTGTTTTCTTATTCTGGCTACATGAGCCAGTTTTTCTATTTTTTAAATTTTCTTTAAATAAATTAAACAAATTTAGCTAAAAAAAATTAAAACTGCATCGTAACTATATACATTTAAGTCAAATTTAAAATTAAAATTAAAATTATTAAAAAATACAAAATAAATATATATTATTTTATCTTAATTTTTGAGCTTGAGATAAAAAAATGCTTTTTTTAAATTTATTTTATTCATTTTTAAACACTATAGCTACAATAAACTTTAAAAATCAAATTTTTGTTTCATTCACAACCTTGTATATAAACGATCTTGTGTATTTGTTGTATCAACAGTAATAAGAAAATATTTATTATACCATTGTTATTCAGCACAAAAAAAACAAATACATTCCACACTCAATGCAAAACCATAAACAACAATATTTGTTTATAAGAGTAGAGTAAGTGCGCAAAAGCAAAACCATACAATATCATTTACACTTATTCACACACTTACACCAAAAAGAACTGGTATGTACATGGATGTACAAGATATACCTGTTTTTGCAATACTTATTTGTTCTATTTGTGCACGTGTATAATACATACATTAAAAATCAGCCTTTGTTCTTAAAACTATCACACCAGGAATATTACGTCAACAGTAAAGTTTTGAGATGAATTGAAATTGAAGTGTGTGATCATGATGAATTGATGTGCCGCTGTTGTTTACTTAAGTGTGAATATATTTTTTATTTAAGTTAAGTTAAGTAAACAAAAGAGGTGGCGAACAATACAAGGCAGCACCTATTGTTGTGTGTGCACACGTAAGGTATATGAAATGAATTGAAAATTCGAGATGATGCCTTATTTAGTGTCGTCTTGAACTGACCTCTAATACATACATAGAATACAATTAATCAATTGAAAAATTTACGCCCACAAAAACTAAAATCGCTATACACGTCTGCTACCTGGCTGATTTGAATGAAGCTTTGATTGCATTAACCCCTTCAAGGCAAAAACTTTCAAAACAAAAAAAGAGCGGTGCCCCGCCTACAAAAATTTAACTCTATACTAGTACTTCTAATTTTTTTGAAAATTTATATACAAGGCTCCCAATTTTCAACGCAACAAAGTAGGCGGGGTCACGTTTTTAAGACAAAAAAAAAAATAGGCGGTGAGACATATATAACAATTCAATTCACAAAACAGGTACTGATATTAACGGAAATCACTCTTGGTAGCATATTTGCAATCAATGCAGGTATGCATTAGTTGCTTGCCATTAAATGTGACTATCTTTTTCTAAGTGTGTTGCCAACTTATGACAACAGCTGGTTATGTTGGTGTTTAAAAAACAAGATTTGTTTTGTTAGTTAAAAACTTATACTTATTACTGTGGCAACATTTTTCTTAAATAAGCCAAAGAAATGAAATGCCTTAATCAAGGGGAAAGAATATATTTTGTTTAAAGCAATGTGGCTGATACATATTTTTAACAGCTGTATGCTTTAACTCCGTCAAACAGATCAAAGCCATCATAAGATAAACCGCAGCCAATAATTCAATGCTAACGGCGTCGCTGTTTTCTTAAGAAGTAATAAGCAGGGAACTTGTGGAACAAAAAGTCGAATATTCAGCTTTTTACGACTTTTAAACTTTTAAATAATATTAAAAAAATAAAAGTTTAAAGTAATTTCTGAAATTTTAAAAAAATATATGTACATTTTATTATAAAGTATTTTAGACTAGAGGTAGGTAAAATGCATTTTCAGGCTAGTTGCCGAAAAAACTTTGAATTATAGGAATGTCAATTAAGAGGAAATTACTGTTAAAAAATTTACGCGTCGTCCGCTACCGCCCTAAAACTTTGTAAGCACCGGTTTTTAGGTGTTGTTTTAAGCATAGATTATTGAAATCGATAAGACACGCGCCATTTTGTTTAAAAATTACAACCCTGTTTTTTCAAAACTAAGTATATCGAAAACTTCAAAAATAGTATTGCTATCCCTGTCATGTAATGATGAAATTTGTTTACGTTTTGCACATAGTTTGCCAATAAAAATGAAAAAAATTTAAAATTTTTGCGCTTAATTTTATTATTTTTAGCGCAATTTTTTTTATTTTCTTCATTTTTCAGTTGGCAAAGTGTTCGTAGTGATGTGGTGTTAAAAAGATTATTTTCTGAAAAAAAGGAAATTACATAAAAATTTTAAGCTACATAAATTTCAGACAAATAAAAATGTAAGTATTTGTTTTTATATTTATTTTAATATAAAATATGTCAAAACAAATTTTCTTGCTTTTTTTAGGAGCCGCAAGTAAGTAATGGGATGTCGAGAAGGAGAAAGGCTTTATGCGTTCCCGGCTTTCCCGGCTGAAATCAACAGGTAAGTTTTTTTTGTGTTATTGTGAGTAAAGATTGCAAAATCTGCATGTACCAGTAAGAACAAAATAGTATATATGTACATATGTTCTGGATCCTTATAGATAGGGAAGTCAATAAAGCCATGGCCGTCATTCACTCTGTCCGTTTGTTAAAATCAATTTTACGGAGTGTTAAAAAAAAGGACCAGTTATTGGCGTAAAACTATTGAAAATACCCCTGGGATAAGGTTGAAAATGTTGATACGATGGCACATTTTGATATTATTAGATGGTGGGAAATACCATGGCTAATTTAATACCCTTTTTTGCTTTTTCCCTTTCACGAGAGGCTGTAAATAATATATTTTGCAATATTATTTTACAATCCAAGGTTTTGGATAGTAAATGATAAACAGGTTAACGTGACTTTTAAATAAACTTTAAAAAAACATAGCTTTTTCTTAAACATTTTTTAAAAATTGTAAATACAGTTAACATAGAAGTGCAATCAGAAGACCCATCCATATATCATTATCTACGAGACTTTATGCCATTTTTTACAAATTCAAGAAAAAGATTGGATTATTTAATATTTGTTAAGAATAAGAAATGTTTTAAAAAGTCTTTATTAGTAACTCTCGTTCCATGCAAAAGGTTAAGGGGTATATTCATAAACAATTTTTAAATTTAAAAAAGATTTCAAATACTGATTTTATATGAAATTTTCGTTAAAAAACCTATTTTAAATTAAAACAAAAATTAATTGAAAAAGTGCAAAAAGGTGGCGTGTTCAGATAATATACTTTTTTTGTAGATGAAAAAAAGATGTTTTTACATTAGTCAATTGGGTTTTAACCATTATTTTCACAAATATTTCATACTTGGGTAACAAAGTAGTCACTGGTCGTCATTTGCAACATATTTTTAAAGCATAAAATATTAACCTATAGGTACATAATTTCCTTGTTAAATGTTTTAAAGATATAGATTTCTTTGGCATAGCGTATAAAAAAGTTTAAAATAAACATTTTAAATTGATGCTTAGAAAGTAAAGGCGGGCAAAAAACAAATTTCAAAAAGATTCGGCAAGTCAATGAAAAAAAAAAATTTTTATTTAATTTTTTCAATCAGCTAACGTCAATTTTTTAAAATTAAAGGGCAGATTTTTAAAATAAATTTTTACAACAGCATGTGATGATATTAACGGACTTAAACCAAAATTAAAATTTTTCAAAAAATATATACAGTTAACTTTCGGTTCACTGTTGAACAAACTAAAAACACCTAAAATGTTTATAGATTTTTTTGTATTTATTTGTGTGGATTGATGTAAAACAGAGAAAAAAGATATTTTGATACTATTGCAGTTAAAAAAGTGCCCTCGAAACCTTTTTTTTTAAACCCAAGTGAAATTCTAATGTTTCATTACTGCTCGGAACAACCGCCATTTCAAATCAGCTAAATCGGTTGACTTTTGACCCAAACCCAAAGTTACCCGTATTTTTTTTGGACAAAATTTGTGAATTTATATCTCAGTTAATATAGTCATTCTTGCCACAAAACTTGGCACGAATACTTTAAATATAATTTAGGAAATATTTTAGATGGGATCAGGGAAAGTGATGTTTTCCCTACAATAACACAAATTTTATGAAATATATCAGCGCTAAATCTTAGTAACTATAAAATCTATCGACTTCAAATGCTCAACAAAAACTAATTGGACTATAAGATCTACATTTAAAAAAAAAAATATTTCGATAGAAGCATATGAAAGGGAGCCCCCATATAAATTAACAATTTTATAAAATTTTTGATACGCTATATCTGGAAAACTATAATTGCTATCGACTTTAAATGTTCTACACAAAGTAATTTAACAATAACACCTACATTGTGCAAAAAAAGATAAGGAGTAGCAGGGGACTAGAAACTCCCATAAAAACTAACAACTTTTATTAACCTTGTAATATGAATAATACCAAACACTTTTATAACTGTCGACCTCAAACCTTCTTCATCTATTTCTATTATTCATACGAACGTTAAAATTTTGTAAAGTTTTCTATGGACTTTAAAACTGGCACAAGGCATTTTTATTATATTATTTGCAGTACAAAATTACTCGGCTGGGTATATTAAAGGACCAATGTGAAGGGTATATAAGATTCGGCACAGCCAAATATAGCGCTGTTACTTGTTTTTCTTTTAATTTGTTGTTTTCAAGTTTTTTTGTGTTGTTAAATTGTTGATCTTTAGTTTTTTTTTAGTTGTAAAAATATTAATAAAAAGATAAATAAACGCTTTAAAAGTTGAGTTCAAGTTTTTTTCCAAAAACGGCTTTTTATGCAACTTTTTTTTTCAAAACGACATTTCTGCCACTTTTTTAAAATTCTCAGCGGTCGCAGTGGTTGCAGTAGGACGCTGTAAACTACGTTCTATAACTGACCGAAATATAAGTCAAAAATCAAGACAACTTCTGTTTTTAAAATAAAAACCTTTAACACTGCCCCTTACTTTTTATACCCTTCACATAAGTGCTAAGGGTATACATATATAAGTTTGTCATTCCGTTTGTAATTTCTTTATTCATACATATGTAATAAAAAGTAATCAAAACCAATAATGATCTGTTGCTCATTGGCTAATTTAAAAGACACATTATCACTTATGTAAAGGGTATAAAAAAACAGAAAAAATTATGTAAAAATGCCCACAGCTTCTTCAGAGTTGGTCTTAGAGAAATAAATAAAAACGGATTGAAATAAAAAAAAAAGTGTTTGGGATTTTGAAAGTCCAATGTTAAGGGTATTTAAGATTCGGCACAGCCGAGTATAACGCTCTTATTTGCAGCCGCCATTTTTCTCAAGAATACCTTTTTGGAAGTATTTCATCAAAATATACTGTTTCAAAAAATGATAGCGCGGAACTAAATGCTTTAAGTTGTAGTAAAGATTCGGGTTCGGTTAATACCAATTTGATTCCAATTTCACAAGACTGTCATAAGGAAGAAACTTTAGAAGTGGCAGACGATGTTAGTAGTGTAGACATTATAGAGGTAGGCAATCAAAAATCTGACACAATGGACAAAAAACTGGGCTTACGTTATGTAGAAATAAGTAGTGCATCCAAATTAAGGACATTTCGAACTGCGATTGACAGATTTCGCGGACAGTACATATTAGAAAGACGCCAGAAGACCAAACTTAAGACGGAAAACGCTAGGTCATCTAAGCAGTTAGAGACGTGCAAACAAAAAGTTGAGAAATTGGAATTAGAATTGAAAAAGAAAAATGATTTATCTTCTAAAGTGCCAAAGTTTGTAGCGGTTTGCGTTGAAAATAATTTGATAAATCATAACCGGGAACAAAAAAATTGGCCATACAATGTCGATGCAAAATTAATTTCATTAGCCGTGTATTTTCCCTCTCCTCTAGTGTTCCGTTATTTAGTCAAGCTTTTAGATTGGCCCACTGTTCAAAATCTGCGGCGTTTTGTAGAACACTGGCCAAAATCCCCGGGTAATTTAAATGGCACATATGAAGCACTAAAAGTACCTACGCGCGATTTCGCAGAGGAAGAGAAATATGTTAGTGTATCATGTGACGAAATGTCATTAAAATCGTTTCTTGACTACGACAGGTTTAAAGACAGAATAATTGGCCTAGAGGATTTTGGGGACGAAAACCGTTCATGTAAAATAGCAACTAGCGCTACGGTTATTATGGCAAGTGGTATTGGGGGCAATAGTTGGTCGCAAGCGGTTTCATATATCTTTGTTTACGGTAGTTGTAAGGGTATCATTGTTAAAAGATATATTTTCCAGGCAATATCTAAATTGCAGTCAATTGGATCAAAACCTTGCCAAATTGTTTGCAACAAAGGCTCTAATTTTGTTAATTTTTCCAAAGAAGTAGATGTAAGCATACAGAAACCATACTTTAAAGTTAATGGGGAAAAAAATGTTTTTCATGCATGATTCACTTCATCTTTAAAAAGCGCTCGAAACTGCCTGCTTGGTAAGAATCATAAAGCTTTCTTTAAAAATAAACTTGTTTCTTGGCAGGACCTTGTATATTTTTTTAACCTAGACTCTAATTCAATAAAATGTGCTCCTAAGCTAACTATGGAGCATATTTACCTTAAAAATATTCAGAGAATGAGAGTAAACTTAGCATCTCAAGTTTTAAGTCGTACCGTAGCGATAGGAATGCGAACTTTGCATGCTTCAGGTAAACTACATCCTTCAAAACTTTAAACGTTTTTGAATATGGTAGAATATACCAAATTCTTCACAATATTTTCGATACACTTAATATTAGTGGAAGCCATGCTATCTTTGCTTTTTCTGAAGAACAATTAGAATTCCTTAGAGAAGCCATAAAACTTCTAGAAATTATTAAAATATTTGACGAAAAAAACGCAAATATTACAAATACTTTTAAGTTTGTAGGTGGTTGGCTTAACAACCTTTCGTCCCTAAAAATACTTTGGGCCTTCCTTAGTCAAAAAAATGCTTTTGTTTATGTCTGCGGTTATTTTTATTAATTTTGAGAATGACAAGGAAATTCCAATAGAGTATTACTTTACGCACGCGAAAGAATTCGAAGATTGTCATTTGGTAAAACCTCCCGAAGCATTTGTTAATTATTCTGCTTCGTTATAGAGCAAATTTTATGATTTATTTAATCAAAACTGTCATCGAAATGGCTGAGACAAATTATTTTTGACGAGCTTTTTAAGGAAAAAACTTACCTTCGTGGTAAAAAAATTCTACACCAAAATGTTTTAAATTTATTTTTGGGGAATACAGATTTATTTCATAATAAGATTTTTTAATGCCAAGATGAAAGAACCCAATTTTAAACAAAAGTTTTAATGTATCACTAATCAATAACCGACAAGTAGTTGAACCTCTTAAGGCATTAATCATATGATGCATATTTTAAAAGATAATAAACTACTTCTGTTTTATTCTGTATTTCTTTTCGTTCTGTTTTATTTTTTACTACAGAACTCTAAAAGCTTTAGTTCAGAACTGTCATTTCCTCGATATTTCTCATATTGTGATACATTTGTATATAACCCTTATTTTGTCTGTTTTTATTAAATTGTTTTGTTTGCTACCTGTTTATTATTATTTTATTTGTTGAATTTTTTTGGTGTTTGTAAATCATTTCAGTGTCCATGTTCTGTAACTCTCGCCTCGAGAAACTTTTCACTTGAACCATGCAAAATGAAACAAAATCGCTACAAATCGACACGAACAGCTGACTTTTCTCACCAGACTGTTTCTCTAACTTTTCATGCGAGAACTATCTGTCACGTAAGGCAATTACTCGTTAAACACAAGAAATAGTGTTTCTGTAAAGTTTTAAAGCGAGAACTTTTCACTTTAAACTGTCAAAAATACTCACAAATAAAAAGACCGCGAGATAACAACATTTAAAAAAAAAAGTATTAAAACATATAAAACAAGTAATAAAAATATAGAAAAGATAAGTGTAAATGTTTTCTGTTATTCAAAAATTATTTAAATTTTGTAAGTTTTAGAAAAACATGAGAGTTTTGAAGCAGCAAAAAGAAAAATTAATGGAGTTCTGTAACTCCGCCGTCACTAAAGCTATACTATACATTTTTTGTAATTTTTTCAACTAGTTTTTTTTGTTTATTTATAGTTTTTGGTTTAAATTTGTTAATTTCTTTAATTTTTTTTACTTTTTATTATTTCTGGCTCACAATTTATATATGGTTTTCTTCTTCTTTTTTCGTGGTTTTGTTTACTTTTTCTCACCTTTCTGACAGTTCTAACGTAATGACGTAAACATTTTAGGTATTTCTCGCCAATAGTTACAGAAACACTTTTTTCTCACATGTCGAGAAACGATTGGAAATTTTGTTTCATGACCTTTCGATGCGAGAAGTTCTCACCAAAATTACAGAACATAGGCACTGGGGTGTGATATTTTTGTATATATTATTATGTTTGGTATATGTTTTTTTTATTATTTTATTTATTTATTTAGTGTTTGTTATTTATAATTTTATTTGTTTTATTATTTTTGTTTTTTATTATTGTTGGTTGTTTTATTATTTGTTATTAGTAGCTTTTATACACTTACAAAAGGCAATAACTAACACAATTGATTGGCATATGATTAGATATTTATTATGTAAATATTAGAACTGTTTTTTAATCATTGAGTTTATTTAAATTGTCATTATGTATGTAAATATTCAAATATTTTGCTTGCATAAAACGCAAATCAAAAAAAGTTTCAACACAAAACAATTTTTTTGTGATTGAACTTGAATTTTATATAAAATTATTTTGTTTTTATTAATTTTAAAACACAATTATGCATTTAAACATATTCGTATTTCCTTATTCCATTTATTAAGAAAAACATTGTAATATTGTAACATTGGCTTCTTTCATAAACGCAGTTTAAGGTTTTTAATATGAATTCTGTTTCCAAATGAACGTTTATTAGGGCAGCCGTGGCATCAAGGATTGTTTGGTGCAGCCGAACATGATTAAGACAAACTCTTTGATAATCGTCATTTAAAATTATTTAAAACCTTGTTCGACTGTTAATAGAAAGAATATATTTGTTCAATTTGTAATAAAATTTGTACCAATTTGACACACTACTTTTTGAATTGAACAAACATATATCGCCCTATTTTACCATAATCCCGGAATAAACAAAGCGAATACAAAATGGTTTTGCATTTCTAGCAACTTCTTACTCAAGACCATCATGCGTGGTAAAGAGCCACAACCTTCTCGAGGTGATGCCGTTCAAAACAAAACATGATGGGTCTAGACCAGACAAGGTCGAAAAAAATCTATACTTGCTATATGTATAAATATGTACTATGATGATAAATGTATTCAAACTTAATATAAAAAAAAACTATACACAAATACATATATGCAATATATATGCAATACAATATATGTTTTAAAAAATTAACTAATGAAAAATAAATAAAATTTATCTAAATAGCAATAAAAAATTAATTAGTTTTACTTCCTAAAGTGAATTTGACTGAAAAAAAATAAAATTAGAAACATGGAAAGCTACCTCGAATTAATTCCCACTTTTGGTATAAAAAACCCCACTGTGCACCGTTTGGTTGTTAATATGAATTGTTGGGCACGTTGCCTTGCGTAAAGCAAAAGTAACGTGGCTGTATTTTTGTTCATTTGTCCATAATTTTTCCCATTTTTCTACCTGGGTTACGCGTTGTTGCAGTTGGCTCGAAGCCTCTTTAGGGTCTTAATAAATACTGAGAAAAGCGGTATCATCAGCAAATGTAGACGTGTGCGTAAAACTGTTTGTTGGCATATCTGCCGTGTAAAGCAAGTACAAAATTGGACCTAATATACTCCCTAAAGGTCCACCAGCCCCCATTATTTGAGAATAACTTAAGTGGTTTCCTTCTTTAATCATGAATTGTCGGTTAGTTATGTAACTCTCCAAAAGGTTGAATATATTCACCGGAAAGTTCAGCTTTAGCTTGCTCAACAGGCCTTCATGCCAAACTTAATCAAAGAATTGAGAGACATCCATAAAGAGCGTGGAGCAGCACTTCTTTTCCTCGAAGGCTTTTCTTATAACCTGTACTAATCTTCGGAGAAAACAAGAAAAAAATAATATACATACATATATAATATATGTTTGTTGTTTCCCTAAAAGTATGTATACTATATAAAGTCAAATTTTTATTTATCTTTTGATAAAACACTTACCATTAACGACATCTTAAAGTTGGAAACGTATTTCTATAGGACATCTAGCAACAACCATCGGTAGTTTACTCACTTCAGTGCATGTATTTGAAGTAAACACATTCCTTAAATGTCTTGCGAGCAGATCACACTTTTTTTCATCAGTCCTTGCCATAGTAAATAATTCGTCTGAGGAGTCGAGGTGTTCTTAAAGAGATGCCATTCTGTACGCCTCCAGCAAATTTTTCAAATTGTTTGTACATTCTTTTAGCTTGGCTGTAAGTTGGGGTAATTTGTGCTTTTTCCATTCTCTTCGGGCTCTTCTTTTTTTTTAGATAAAATCTATTGCACATCGGCTGTAAAAATTTTGTTGTATTAAGGCTAACGGTAGTTAAAAGAAGCGTGTTCAACAGCTTTTTAAATGTTCTGATTAAGGCTGCTTAGACAATTATCGATGTCTTCGGGGGTTTTTAGCGGATAGTCTTCCGAGCAGTGAGTGCTGATATATTTTTTATATTTCAACCAATTTTCTTTTTTAAATAAGAAAATATCTTTAGTTGCGATTTGGTGAGGACTGAAAATAGTGATTATAATAGCGGTTGAGTGGTCAGAAGATAAATCCAAAGGAGGCTTGAGCTTCAAAAATTTCCGGGGATATACCTTTTGCTACGCCAAAATTTATAACATCTGGAATTTTATTGTAGTCAGTTTGTCAATAGGTTGGTTTTCCAGTAGAAATAACACAAGGTCCCATTTCAGACATGGAATCATACAAGATACGATCTCTGGGGCTAATAAGTAGGCAGCCTCAGTAGGTGTGCTTGGCGTTATAGTCTCCAGCAGCTATGAAACGGGGACCTAAGATTTGTAAAAACTGTTGTACTGATTCTTCGTTACGGAGAATCTAAGTGGACAATACACTGGCGAAATAACTAGGCCATTGAAAAACTCATTACGGCAGACGTTTGTTGCTTGTATATAGCATTTGGAAATGCCACCAATCCATTAGTGTTTCATTCTGGATATGATTATTATAGCCGAGGTCGTTTTTGTGTTGGCGGATGCTGTTTGCGTTCCAGAAACAAACCCTGCAGACTGCATTTTTGGCATTTCTTGAATCATGCCAGCCTGGGTAAACTGTTTAACCATATTCTCAATTACTGCTTCCAGGCGGCTAAAGTTGGGACCGGTTGGTTCATTTGTTGGCACTTCTTGTGGAGCTGTTGGCTGATCAAGCTCACTTGTGTTGGGCTGATTAGACTTTATTGCATTAGCAAAAGAAATTTGACTTGTTGTTGACTGTGCTAATGGGGGCATAGTAATACTTGGTATATTTAACTGCTGAGGAGGAGCAGAAACTATTTTAGGCTTAGATGAGCACCTAACTAGATCAAAAACCGTGCAACCTCTATTGTTGTCAGTGTGGCTTCCACAGCGATTGATGCATTTCGTCGTAGCATGCAGGTCCCCACACATCAACGCAAACAGAAGGCAACTTACAATAAGTTTTTTTGTGCCCATATTCTTGGCAATTCAAGAACTGTACGAGTCCAAGTCTCTTATCTGGCGCTTCAAAAACAACTCTACTATGCAAAATATATTTTAAATCATAAGTTTTAATCACCAGGCTCAATCTGCACTCGGAATAATTGTTGGGGATACATTTCTCTGTTTCTAATGTTCGATACGGATTCGACTTTGAAGCCTTTGCTGCACAAACTAGCCTTAATCACTTCTGGGTCAACGTTAGAGTCAATACCTTTCATAACTACCTGAAGGCCTTTTGAATTTTTAAGTTGGTAAGTGTAGAAGTTTATCTTAATTTTTTCGAATACCGAAACGGTAGTGGGGGAAGCGTTTTCGTGATTTACCTGAATTTTTGTCTCATAAATGCTACCACTTTTTATGCTAGACACATAAAAGCTATTTTCACCTATTAATCCAACTTTCAACCTAATAAGATCGTTAGAGTTTCTTTCTCTCAAATATTTTGGAGGAGGCTTAATTATATTCTTCTCGGTAATAGAGGTATCTTTCTCCTCTTGCAGTACGGCAAAAAGGGTTCTGCGATGCGGTTGGTTTTTCTTTATCTTTTAAAATTTTTGCTGGTTTGGTAACCTCTGCGTATTTCGGGCTTCTACTCCTTTTAAAAACTTTAATATAGCGGTCCATCGCTACCTAAACCTTTGGAACTTCTGAAGAAAGTGGGCTGGGACTGCCTTAATTAAATGATGGGTATGGTACCTCGGTATTTTTTTTATAATTTTTGAAAAGGGATTGGGCTAAGAGTGTCGCTTGTTCAGTACACTTACATATTTAAATTAGGCGCACTCGCACTTAAATTGTCTTTTATTATTTTCGGTTTTGCACTCAAATAGTTTTTATTATATTCAGGGTCTCTGATGTTTTCATTGCTAACGCTTGAGCTTAACACAATGTAAGCTATTAGGCCCACTGTCACGACGATTGCTGTTACTCATTAACCATTAGTTTTTTTATTATTTAGTTTGTTGTTTTTTTTCTTTTCTGACTAATATGTGTATGTACATATGTATGTATGTACATACATATGTATATTAATAAAGTCATTTATTACTAATATCACCTATTACCAATATTACACTCGCGTAGACACGTCCATAGATACACACAGATTAGTCAAAAAACGATCTGGCAGCACTAGCGTACTACTATGGCGTAAGGTAGATAGCAATAATCCAAAAAAAATATATTTCTATCCCTTCTATGTGATGATAAATGTCATTTAATTTAAAATTTTGTGCAAAAGTGTAAAGAAAAGTAAAAAAATTAAGGAATATTGCGCCAAATTAAAGATTTTGGCGCAATATTCTTCTGTTAATCTTCCTTATTAAAGAAGTGTACAATACAAAATTAAAAATTGGATATATACATAATATAAAAAAATAGTTGGAGAGTGTATATATATTTGGTTGAATATTTAATCAAATAATCTGGGGTGGTGTAGCTGTGGTTGGAGTTTTTCTGTGATTCCTGGTAAAATACTATCAAATTTCTGTATTTTAATTATTAAATATATTTATGTTTTCTTTTCTTTATTTTGTGCAGCCGCAAGTGTATAATGGGTTGCCCTAAAGAAGAGAAGCTGAACATATTCCCGGCTGAAACAAGTAGGTAAGTTTTGACCACAGGCTATCTTTTTTGAATTACTTTTTGATGCAATTGGAATTTGTAACACGAAGAAAATTTTTAAAAAGTGTGTATTTGTGGTGTATTGTGTTAAAATTGTAAAATACAATAAAATAAATATGATAACTTGAAACCCCAAAAAAAATTTGGGAAAAATGTGTATTTGTGGAAAAATTGCAAAACACAAGAGTTGAAAATTAAAACATAAAGAAAATTTATGAAATTTTTGTGTTGATACTGTATTTGTGTAAGATTTGAAAAATACAAGGGGTAAAAATTAAACCACAAGAAGAAAATTTGAGCAATTGTTTAAGTGATCATTGTTGAATTTGGTTTTAACTTTCCTTCTGCATCGCATTTGACTGGCCTGTTGATGCAACAACAAATGTACTGTAGGCGATGAAATCCTTGGACAGGTATCGCTAAGGATACCTTTGTTTACTTGCAAGTTGTGTAGTGAAGACAACAACGTCTTCTACGTTCAACTTCTGTTAATAAACGGATATCATAGGGGGAATTAAATTTATAAACCTGTTATGAAATGAATAGGATCTTAAATGTATAAGCTCACACCTGTCACAGTCTCCTGAGCAAAAACCATGTTCTGCCGGTTAAAAGTCTTCTTGTCCTTGGAAATCATACGAATTTTCAATTACAAATTTTTAGTTTTCGTCATACATATGTAATGCGTCAATAAATTGGTAACACCCTTCACAAAAGAATAGCTCATTTTTGAACATACATTTATTAAAACTTAAAGTCTTTACACATTCCTTGATTAAACATTTTTAAATTTAAGGAATAGGGGACCGACAGTACATATTCTGATTTTAAAAACTCTTAAGAAAAAACCATTTTCGTCTAGGTTATTATAAAGTTAATGCCATAAACTTAAACTTTGCGCTTATCGGAATTAAAAAAAATACTAGTCCTTCTTTTTTGAAAGCTTAAACTTATTTAAAAAACCCGAAAACGATCACAAATTTACCAAATGTCTTGCATGACTTTTGTATTGATAACACAAAAATCTTTCTATCCAACAAAATTAAAATTGTCCCATATTTGGATAATTATACAAAAATCGGCATCACTGGTAGCAATCCTCACATCCTTGATTAAATAAATAAATCTTAAATTTATTAAAGTTTTTTATAAAATAACTACTTTATTTTAAAAAAAACAATATGTCTCAATTTAACAGCTGTTGATAAAGTTAAAATTTTTAAAAAAAATTTCGTACTTTTTATTGCAATTTTTTTTTTTTAAGTTATATTTTAAATTACTTAACATTTACTGATTTACCTGGATTTACTGAAAATGTGAAAGAATAAACCTAATATCAACAATAATTCCTATCGTTGTGAAATGAAATTTTGGCTGTTTTAAAAAAGTTTAACAATAAATAGTTTTTTTTAAACAAAAAATTTAATTTCTTTAATATTATTTTTCTTCAACAAAATTCTTAGTACTATTTTTGTTACGGGGTATGGGTAAAATTTTAGAAAGCCAAGATGAAAGGTTATTTAAAGATTAGTAATTTAGAAATAAGGAATGTGTTATTAAACATATCATATTTGGATAATTTGAAAAATAATTCAAACGAAAAAAAAGTAATTTCAAGCTGTTATAGATTCTTTAAATAAAAAGAGAACAAGGCATTACAAAATTATACAAAATTCAAAAATTTGCAATTGTTATGTTTCGAACAACTTTTGCGAAAAACTATTTACAATAAAATCACTTTATAGCTTGTTTGAGCTACTGGGTCCAAACAAAAATATGTGCCAAAAATCTGAGACCAGGGTCGTATAGAGGAAAGTATTGGCTATATTCCCTCATACCCACTTTTCCCTGGAATAGGTAATGTTTAGAAAATTTTTTTCGAAAAACTATTTCTAACATAAGTATTTAAAGGGTATAACAAAATGTAATAATATGGGGTTTTTTAAACAAAAACAACTTTATTGAAAACAAAAACAGTATTAAAAAATAAATCTTAAAAAAAAACATAAAACAAAACAAAGTACTGGGTACATTAAAAAATTTATTTCACATACGCATACATATATGTATATGTGTAAAAAAAAGTAAAACCGCAGTTAATTCTGGTGAACAGTCTTTTTATTGGGTTGATTTGATGATTGTTAGGCAGTCTTTTCTACTGAGGTTGTTTGATTTAGGTCCTGCGCCATCTGCGGCACCGACGGCTGGTACGGCGCGTATTGGTATGCAGGCAGATACTGCGTCGAAGGCGGCTGGTACGTTCTGGGCCGGTACTGCAGCTGGAGTCGTGGGTGATGCGATTGTTGTGGGTGCTACAACTGTTGTTGTGGGTACTGGAACTGTTGGTGTGGGTGTACGAGCTGTTGTTGCGGGTGCTGAAACTCTTGGGTGCTGAAGGCTGTGGGCACGGCTCCTGCTTCTTCAGCTTGCACACAACTCCAAGCCGGCTTCCGCAGTATGGACACTTAAAATTCTAAAACAAACAAATTTTGATTAATAAAATAATAATAGTAAAAATAAAAATTAAGAAAATTATATATTTATAAAACTTACCATTTTATTCAGCTGAAACCACTTTTGATGCCAAACATGTGTTTAAAAATGGCGGTCATGCTTGAAGTACTACCAAGCTTTTAACACATGTTAATTTTGGCATCACTTAATAAGTAATACCTGAATGTTTTGGGCTGCCAGATGTATGCCTGTGCATATGAGATTTTTGTAGTTAAATATTGCAAACAATTTTTATATAATATAGTGTTCATTTACAGAAAATTATTAATTATTTTCGATAATTAATGCTAGTAAGTGCTCACGTTGACAATAAATTAGCAACTGGAGAGCCAAAACGTTCGTAGTATGATTAGAAACTAAAATGTAATTTCTACTAGTAAAAATTTTACCATCAAAAAGGGTAAAAAGGGCATATTAAATCTATTCCTCACTAATTTATTTTTTGCTGCGCCTTGCAGAAAATAAGAAATCACACGACAAAATATTTGATTAATCGAAACAGCTTGTAGATTCTAGTTATTATCGTATTAAATCTCTATAAGTTCGCCATTATTGTATATTTCGACGAGGCATTTGTCTAGGCATTATTTTTTGTCTCGTGAAGACGTACAATTATTATTGAAACATTTACATTAACAACATCTTTAGGATTTAAATTTTTTTTTGGCAATTTCTAAAACGAAAAAGACGTCTTTTATGATTACTGCCCTGGCTGTTTTATTTTTAACCACTTTAAGCACTTAAAAGAACATTTGATTTTAACACATTTTTAATTTCAGGTAAGATTTTTTTAATTGTATTTTCTTTCTTTTATATTTATATTTATTTATATTTTAAATTGTCCATAGATTGAGCAACAAGGCAAACGGCAACATTTTGCATCCAAAGGTAAGTTAAATACAATATTAAAATTATGCATGTGTGTGCATACAGTATGTTAAGTAATTGTTTTGACAAAGAAAAATTTTTTTAATTGTTTTTTTTTTTTACACATATCCATATTGTTAGCTAAAATGTAAAAAAGCACAGCTAACAAAAATATTACATAACTTTTGTTCAATTTCTTTTTAGAAGGAAGACTTAATCTGTAAACTCGACCTTCTTTTCTTAAAATTAGACGTTTTTGCAAGTTAGCTTTTGTTATAAATAAGAATAGATATAGCAACAAAACTGTTCTTACATAATTAACATATTGTAAATTTATAAAACAAAATCCATGAAAAAATAGTACTTCCAAGGAAAAAATCCTTAAGGAAAATTAAAATTCACAAATGAATTTTTTCGCGTTATGAAATTAAGTTTATATAAGTATTAAAAATCCATAAATAAATGGTATTATTGAGATTTCATTTAAGATAAAATGGTATTATAAGAAAAAACGCTTTAATAAAATAAAAAATCATTAGAGATGGTAAATTTAATATTATGTTTTTTTAAGAGAACAAATGTATAAAATTGTTTGGTACTCAATTGTCAGTTAAGGATTAATAACAACCATAAATTACAAAATATTTGTTTTCTTCTTTATACTTTTTTTGCACGGGTAATAGGTAAGATTTTAGAAAGCCAAGATGAAAGGTTTTTCTAAGATTAGTAATTTAAAAATAAGGGATGTGTTATTAAACATATCATATTTGGAGAATTTGAAAAATAATTCAAACCAAAATAAGAAGTCATTTCAAGCTGTTATAGATTCTTTAAATAAAAAGAGAACTAAGCATTACACAATTATACAAAATTTAAAGCGCGTATTTTTAATTGCAAAAAGAATTTCACAAACCCGAAATGCAATGAACTATGATAAAGAAAAATGTGACAATAAAGAGCTTTTCTTAAAAGAAAATAATTTTTTTGTTAATGACAAAGCTTTTAAAGAAAAATTAATTATTTAAGAAGAGGCTATACCGAATTGCGTAGCATCAAAAAGTTTGCCAAAGACTCGGTTGTCTGACCCTGATAAAAGCTTAGAAACTTAAGAAGTTAATAACATTGATGAGATAAAAACAGCAATATATGAACATAATATTTCTGTTTCAAAAAACGTTCAAGTTAAAGTTGCAAACATAAATTGCGTAAAGAGTTTTCAAATATTATTAGACTCACAAATAAGTGAGAATAATATACAAACTGAATTTAAAAACAACGAAAAAGATGCTTTGCACGATTTTACACTAAGTTTTTAAAGGACACTGTTGAAAACTTATCAATACAAAACAAGTCTAGTTTGAATGAATTTACACAAAGTTTTCAATCATTTGTTTGCAACTTTGAAAAAATTGTTGAAAAATTATCAATACAAAATAAGTATAGTTTTAATGAAATTAAAACTTATTTAAAGGAAATCTCAAATAAGCTTCAAGATAAAGAAGAATTGAGAAAGAAAAATTTTATATATGCTACTTTAAATTCTACAGAGCAGAGTAGTAATTTATTAGAAAATTCTGACAAGCCCCGAAGTTTTAATAATGTACTAAATCAAATAAGTGTCGTTACTAAAAAAACAAAGTTTTAAGTAAAATTTTTGATTATTTTAATATTACCGAACATTTATCTGATTATTACATTAGTAGAGTACTTTGCTTTTTAAAATATATTTGTATCTTTTTTAGTTTAGCAACTATAAAGTTATTGGTTTTTTAAAGACCCATAAATTAAATAAGGTTTTTTGTGAAATAAAATTTGCAAGATATTTTGTTGTTATTCATTTCCATTTCTTCAATTTTTCCAATCGTTTTAGACGTTCCGAATGATTCCGCATATTAGGTGTAAAGTCTTCGGTTAAGCGCTTATTTGCATGCAGCCGTCATTTTTCAGAAGAATATTTTTTTTGGCGATAGAACATCAAAGTTTGCTTTTCCAAAAAAAAAGGAAGTACTGAGCTAAGGACAAATATACATAGTTTTGAAAAAGGTTTGAAACTCTTAACAGATATTAAAACGTTAGTTCCATTATCAACCGGTTTTAGCACCAATGAAAGATTATAATTGATAGGCGCTTAAGTAGGTAGTGATATGGCAGAGGTAGTTGTAGAAAATCAAAACAGTGGACGGCAGGAAACGGACGTAAGCTACATAGATATTAGAGAAAATAACAGCAACTAAGTTTTTTTTTAAAAATACAAAGATTGCATCAAAATTAAGGACGGTACAATCTGCATTAGACAATTTTCGTGGACAATATTTAGAAGAAAGACGATTCAAGAGCAAGTTAAGAATTGAAAAAGCAAGGTTGAGTAGACAGTTAGATAAATGTAAGGAAAGGATAGAGATATTGGAACTAGCGTTTAAGAAAAAAAAAAATGATGTGTCATCGAAGATATCAAATTCTTTATCTGTATGCGTTGAAAATAGTTTAGCTAACCATACGCGGGAACTAAAAAATCGCCGATATTGCATCGTTATAAAATTAATAGCATTAGCTGTTTACTTTCTTTCATCTCTAGTCTATCGTCATTAGAGTAAGCTTTTAGATTGGCCTCAAGTTCGAACCTTACAACGGTTTGTAAAGGTTTGGCCAAAGACCCCTGGAAATTCAAATGGGATATTCGAAGCGGTTAAAATACGCGTGCGAGATTTCATTTAGGAAAAAAAGTATGTAAGCGTATCATGCGACGAAATGTCATTGAAAAGCTTTCTTAATTACGATATGTTTAAAGATAAAATTATTGGACTTAAGGATTTCAGCGATGAAAATCTTTCCCGAAAAATAGCGACTATGGTTGTAATGGCAAGTGGTATAGGAGGTAATATTTGGTAGCAAGCAGTTCCCTATTTCTTTTAACACGGCAGCATTATGAAAAATTATATTTTTGAAGCAATTAGTAAGTTACAATCAAAAGAGTCAAAACCTTGCCAATTTGTTTGCGATCAAGGACCTAATTTCGTAAATTTTTCCAAAGCTGTAGGGGTTAGCCAAGAAAAGCCATTTTTGCAGTCAACAATAAGAGAAATTTTTTCATGCATGATCCTCCTTACTTTTATAAGCAATCAAGCATAATTTTTTTTTATTTTAGCCTTGGTTTCCAAATTGGATGAACTTTTGAACAACTATGGCAGGCACACTGATATCAACCACATATTTTTGCGATTTGGTAAGAGACGTCAAACCTTTAAAACAGTTTACAAATCCCCAGATAACAGACCCACAATACTCCCTTGAACACCCTACATGGCTAACAGAACTATAAAAGCAATTTTTTCTTAAAATAAAAAAAAAATATGTATGTACATAAATTAAATAAAAACCCCCAAATAAAATAACTTGATTATAAATAAGTATTGATTTTTTTAGTTTATTAAACTTTGCGACCCATATTTAACTTACATATATATCTTAAAATTTAAAAGAAAAAAAATTGCAAATTATACGCAATATGATGGGGCAGAGTCGCAATACACACATTTAATTTATATTTATTGAATTCATTTTAACGTATTATTTTAAAATCTTTACTTTTAAGAACCTAAAACAATAAATATAGATAAATAAATCTTAAAACTTGTAGTTTAAAATAAGGAATTTAAATTAATTATCATTAGCGATGGAAAGAACTAACAAGAAGGTTAAATAATTGGTTTATTTCTAGTTTTTTTATTTTTATAATTTTTAATATTTTAATTTATTTTATTATTTTTTTTTAATTTTAATGACAAACACTATTTTATATTGCTTTTAAATTATTTGATTTTTTAATAAAGATCTAATGGCCGTACTCATATAGCGAACTATGTATATTACTTTATATACGGTTTATAACAAAAAATAAATTATTAAAATTTTATCTTTATTCGACAATGAAACCATTAATGGCAAGTAAAAAAAACTATAGTTGGTCAAGCCCGACCACATCATGCATTACATAACCTAGTTTATTTTAGGCCAGCGTTTTGATCTCGTTGTGTGAGTTTTTATTTGTTTCACGGCACAGCAAGGTGATTTTAAGAAAAACAATAGAGAATTATTTGTTTCTTTTTCAATAAAAACATGAAAAACGAGGCATTTGTTTTGAATAAATCCATAAGACACCGAATCACATCCCAGTACTCTTAAAAAATGGAAAATTAATAAAATCATTGTTTGTTTTTCTTTTCTATTTTTGGAGACTTAAATTATCTTACTGATATTTGCTTCAGGATTTGATCCAATTGGCCCAGCCTCCGAAGATCCGCCATTACATATCCCAAAAAATACAACTTGGCCACATCCACTAGAATTATCTGTCTGTAAGAAAATCAAACAAACAAAATACACATCCAAACAACATTAAAACTTAAATAATTTATTATATACTAGATTTTTATTAAATAACCTTTTTAGTTGATGGTTTAGTTTTAGTTTTTTTTTTATAATTTTAATTTAAAACTATGAAATTAAAATTTTTCATCTTATTTTAAGCCAAAATTTTTCCAATTTTTTTTTTTTTTTTTGAAAAAGCTAATATGTATCTGCTTTCATTTACCGACATGTTGTCGCATTTTTTTTTTACATTCTGATAATAGTAATACACACAAGCGAGCCACTTAAGCACATATGAAAAATCACTTTTTCATACATCATTTTTGACAGGTCTGGGTAGTCGGTGGACACGTCCGTACACTAGGAGATTTAAGAATGCAACTGTTCAGTTAACTACTTTGCATTTATTTACTTACGGAAAATGCGGAGAAAATTGTGCTTTCGTGTTTCACTTTTTACAGCATAAATACAACCTGGTAAATTCAAAACAGCTGATTAGAAATAATCGAGTGGTACCATGCAAGAGGGCTTATGGCAAAGTGAAGTTAGAGGTAATATTCCATCGATTTCCCGATCTTCAAATTCACACTATTTTGGAGTTAGAACTTCTCAAGAAATAAAACGCAATCTTTACAAATTTTTAAACAAATAATTTCTTGTTGTTATTTTTTAATAAACATACATACATATCTAACTTTATTAAAAAATTGTTTTAAGAGTTCTGGTTTTTGCATGTATATTTTAATTTAAAAAACTAACACAAACAAAATATTAAAAAAAAAAATTTATATTATAAAAATAATATTAAATTAATTTATTTATTCAACAGTTACAACATGTTAGTAAAATAATAATTTAACATTTTAATACTGCATTTTTACAGTTTTTAAACTAAATGTTAAGTTTTAAGAGTTTCAAATGAAAATTTTTGTTTTCTGAAAATATAAATATTTAAGGTTAAATCCCTTAAAAAAAATAATAATAAAAGGATTAAAAATATATGTTTGTATATATATCCCACCATTCGGTTTAGTAATAATTTTACTAAAGCCAAAAAAATTTAAATTTTCCTCAGTGCCATGAAAAAACATTAATAGTTGGAAAAAGGTTACAAAATGGTTTTAAGTAGCTAATAAAATCTACCCATTTTCTTTTTTAACCGTTTTACATAAGTTGTGTTCAATTACTTCTCAGTAATTACTAGCAACGAGAGAGTAAAAAGTAATATTTTCAAAATTGCTCTCAAAAATATTTAAAAGTAAATTAACCTTTAACAGTCAAAACTTGCAAGCAAATGTATGCATTTCGTTATTGTAAACTTTTAAAAATTTAAAACCTAAATTTTTTTTCAAAGCATAATAACAGAAATACTATTTGAATAATTTCTGATAGTAAAATTTTTATTGGTAGAAATTATCAGAAACATTTTGGTTTTCTAACATATTACGCTCTTTTTTGGCTCTCTAGCTGCTAATTTTTTGTGTACGAGAACACTTGCTAGTAATAATTATCGAAATTTATTGATAATTTCGGTAAATGAACACACCTATTGTTGATACAAGTTTTGCATTTTTTCTGCTTGAAAATCCTCCTTAACTGCGATAGGAAAGTCTTTCATCAGTAGGACAATTGTTTTTGCAAAGGTTTATATCATCCAAGGGTTTGTTCAGGCGTTTGGAGTAATATTTTTTCTAATAATTTTTCTATATTGTCCAAAGTCTCGCCAAATCTTCGACAGAAAGCATCAACCATTGTCTTAGAATTTTTACGGGGAACAATAATATCACTTAAAGTCTTTTCTAAAATTTGTACATCTTCTTTTTATTATTTTTGTTGCTTTAAAATAAAAATGTTAAAGAAAGCCAAATTTTAAAAATAAATATCTTTTGCCAGCGCGAGGCCCCCATAAAAACTTTCACTTCTGCAAGTAGGTCATTCCACTTCCAAAAGGAGACTCCTTTCTTTTCAACTCCTTGTAGAACCGAAGAAGCTTCCAACGGTGCTAATTAGAAAAATTTGGAATAAAAATTAACTTTTTTAATTTTTACCGCTTACCATAAATAGCAAGTTCACTTTACGATTTTCCTTAACATTCCTAGTGTAGTAAAAGCGCCTGTTTCATACAGACATTTTCTTTTCCCAAAATTTTGTAATAATGTGAAAACAAATGTTTTTTGGTCCGCGCCTCCAATTTTAAAAAATAAAACTCATCTAAATTATATATATGTACATACATACACATAAAAAAATGGTAGGTTTTATAAGGAAAATACGTTAATTTTCGTACTTTGCTTAAGCAAATGATATTTAACAAAACCTAACGAAAGTGTTGTTAGGTACATTATGGTTTTTCTCATACTATTTACATACATCTGTTTGCACATTCACTTAAGCTGGCTTAAAAGCTGGCATATTATTAATATGTTTAGGCCTTTTTTACACCAAATCGTCAGTAGACATCAGCCAAATTCTTGAAAAACCTAATGAGTATTTTCCACCTGTATATAATAACTTCAATAAACTTATTGAGAATTACTATACACAAGCCAAAATATTCAAGAGTTATTTGAAAACCCCAACAAACAATTTTTCGATATTAGCTGTTTTGATTTTCTTGTCCCCTTCCTAATAAAATGAATTTTTTTAAACGCATTTACGTCATTAGTACTCTTTGCCCGGTAAAAGTGTTTTTGGCCGTAAACATCACCTTTTTAACTTACATGTTATTTGCAAAGGTAAACGGAAATATTTATTTTGTGAGTTAGGACGGCATTTAAATTTTCCAAATACCCTATTCTTTTTGTATTAAGGTCTCTTTAAGGTGCCTTCAGGCTATAATACTGGGTAAAAAGCCTTGTCAAAAAACTCAAATAAAATGAGAAAATATAATAGTGTGAAGACATTATGTTATGAACTGTCAAAAAATACCTAAAAAATTTGACAGTAGTATGGCTCTCTTCATTTTTAGAAATTTTTCTAAACCATTAGATTTTGCATGTATCAGAGTTGCATATTTACAGCAGCCATAAAGAAAATCAGGCATGGAAAGTTTTTATAAAGTTTGGTATTGTAAAATAATTTTTAATAATATTTTTATGAAATTTATAGTTATTTATTAGGAAATAAAATATTTTTAATTGAAATTAAATTAAAAAGATGTAAAAGTAATTTTTTTTCATTAAAAGTGTTGTAAAATTATTACTTTTGATATGTATATTTATATATTTTTTAAAAAATCGATAGGAGTCTTAGCAAAATAAACTCACTTTGTATAAAACAAACAAATTTTTTTGATTGAATTTATTATATACAAGCGTTTTATCAGTTATAAAGTCTTAACAAATATTAAGCGTGTTCCAAAAGATCTCGATTTTGTTCCGACATATGAGAGTAAAGAAATTACTCTCCAAGCTTACCAAAGTTGCTCAAAATAGCTGGAACGTAAAAAACTATAATTAAAAATTTTTAAATGCTTACTTGCTGCTTAGTTAAAAAGTAAAATTTTATTTAGACAATTACACCCCATAGAATTTTTAAAACTAGCATATTCATCATATATATAAAATGTATCTAAATGTTCTAAATCGTATTTTATATTAAAGAAATCTACAGATTTTTATAAAAAATGTACCTACAACAAAAATTTTGTTGAAACCCTTGTACAGGAAAGGAAATTTATATCAAACGTTCTCTTTGCTGTGGAAAATTTGTTACCTGAAACGCTTTTAGGTAGGTTTGGATTAATTTGTGTGAGTTTGGACTATTTTGTTATGTACCTGAAACACAACTTTTAATAAATTAAAATGCCTTTTTTCAATTTTATATAAATTCTAACCTTATGTTAATTTTTGATATATGAAAACTATGCGAAAATACTTATGGTAGGTTTATTAACAAAAATGTATGTAATGGCTGACAAATATGGTCTTAGTAAACTTACGATAACTAGAGGCCCTAGAGAGCCTGTCAATGAAAATGTGTGACATTGTGCTAAATGTTACAGCAGCGGATATAAGGGTAAGTTGTTGTGAAATATTGGACGAATGTAAAAACTAAAACTTTTTATTTTCAGACTAAATTGAACTATCTGAGGTCTCAATATGGAAGAAAATCGCTCAAAATTGCAGAATCCAAGAAAAGTGGGCTCGGAACTGACGATATTTATGTCCCTACTGCGTATTGGTTTGAACATTTACACTTTATCAAGGATTTTGTACGTGTTCGCAAAGGAAAGTCCAATATATGCTTTGTAAGTAAAAAATATAAAGAATGTACATATGTATATACATATCGTATGAAAAATTGTTTGCTTTAAAATTATTTTTTCTACACAGAATATAGATGACAATTCCATATCTGAAATTACTGAACTACCGTCCTCAAGCAAACGTAAGAAGGTAATTTTATTTATTACAAACAAGAAGTAACAAATTTTTGGAATATTTTTGTTAAAAAAAATAAACATTTGGAAAAGCAAAAGCGTTTAAATAGTTGTGTTCAATAACTTTCCAGTAATTACTAGCAACAAGAGAGTAATAAGAAATATTTTCAAAATTGCTCTCAAAAATATTTAAAAGTAAATGAACAAGCAAATGTATTTTGTTATTGTAAATTTATAAAAATTTAAAACTTAAATTTTTTTGAAAGCAAATTGACTGAAATACTGTTTGAATAAATTCTGATAGTAAAATTTTTACTAGTAGAAATTAGCACAAACATTTTTGTTTCTAAATAATTACGCTCTTTTTTGGCTCTCTAGCTGCTAATTTTTTGTGTACGCTTTGCTTACAAGGTAGCGGGTTAATTGCTAGTTATTCATATTTGTTACATTGCGATGCATTTTTTACCGGCTTAATATTTATAATTTGTTTTTGCTTGTCTCAGTTTAACAATGATAGCTCAACTGAAACAGAGGGTTTACTGCAGCAAAGATAAAAACGAAACAGATTTTAACTAATACGGATGAGGCGTTAAAAGAAGCAACAACATATCTGAAAAAGCTAAACGAAGAGGAGAAAACAGAAGACAAGTTTACAGAAGGCATAATAAAATTCTTTTCGACAAGTATTGCGGAAATAACATAAAAATTAAAGAAGTTTCTTCAAAAATAATGCTTTTTTTATATGAATACATGAAAAAGCAAAGGGAATTATCGTAAAAACAATTAACAATGTTTTGATTTTCTATTTTTATTCTTGTGTGCTAACCTTTGCTTTTCATGTAAAGAGTTTTTGTTATTATATTTTAAAAGACTGAATTAAAAAAAAAATTAAAAACAAATTTGTTTTGTTGCAATATTTTAAGACTGAATTTTTTAAAATAAAATAGAACAAAGTATTTAAACAAAATAAAAGTTGTTTTTATTTCAAAATTCAATTAAACAAAATATGTAGACCTTTTTTTCATAAAAAATTAAACCTTTAATTATTTGAATCGAAATATATGTATTTCATTAAAAATTAAATCTCTGAATAGATTCGTCCTGCCACTCAAGAACATCAACGTTGTTAAAATAATATCGGTATTTATCCCTTATTCCAGAAGCATTATCTGTATACCGGTTTCCTACACTTTTATCCAATCCAGTCAATATTATATTCTCCGTTATAAAATCTTCTTTACATTCCTTGGCAAGATAATTGTGGAGAGCACATGCAGCTAATGTTAAAATTTCCACTTTTTCAACATTTGCTAGCTTTATTTCTTTCTGAAATACTTGAAATCTTGCAGCTAGGATTCCAAAGGCATTTTCTACCACACGTCTTGCTCTTGACAGTCGGTAATTAAATATTTTGTTTTCTTTTGTATATCTTTGGCTGTACGGTTTAATGATCCTTGAAGTTAAACGAAATGCGTTATCTGACACAAAAACATAAGGAACCTGTAACAAATGAAAGAGTTGCAATAGTATGTGCACTTAAAATAAATATTAATTCAAAAAACCTTCAAATCTATATTAGGAAGTTTTTCATCTTCAGGAAAGTTGAGACGATTTTGATTAATTGCGTCACCAATATCCGAAGCATTAAAAGCTGCTGCATCATTGGCTCGTCCATTTGTGCCGACATCAACCAAAATAAATTTATAATTGGCATCAACAACCGCCAATAAAATGACACTATTAAATCCTTTTTAATTAAAGTAATAAGATCCTTCTGAAGCGCTTGGACTGAATGCAATGTGTTTGCCATCTAAGTAAAAGTAAATATTGCGTGTATTTATTTAAATAGAGATATGTTAAGGGAATTAAAAATATGTGCATTAACTTACCTATAGCCCCGAGGCACATTGGAAAGTTCCACTGAAGTTTAAAATCTTCAGCAACTTTTTTCCATTCTGAAACAGTTTTACACTCCTAAAATAAAATAGTCAGAATATAGACCTTATGGCTTTAAAAAATTTTAACTAACCTGTAAATACTTTCCACTCAATAACTTGTATATTGCCCGCAAAGTTTCTGGAACTAATTCTGAAATTAAGGAAAGAGATACTCGGAACCCAACTGAAAGGTCAGTGTAGGTGTTTCCGGTCGCCAAATATCCTAATGTTATCAAAAGCCTGAATCAAAAGATTAGTACAATTATTTTTTTAACTTTGAAAATTAATTTACCTTGTTGTTGCTGAAACCGACTTCCTTAATACTGTGTTTTGTTAAGATATGAACGGTCCAACAATACTCAACAAATCCTCAAATAACTCTTTGGTTAACCGGCAAAAGTTTTTAAAGCTCTTTGGGTCTTCCAATTGTAGCTCTTTCATTGCGACATGAGTTAAATCCTTTCCAGAATAACGCCTTAAAAGCCATTCACGACACCAACGGCGTTTGGTTGCTCGAGAAATATGTTTGTTTATATTATTTGAATTTTTTTTTAAAATAGCTAGAGCCATTACCACTTCCGCAAGTTTTTTTTGTCGCTTTTTATTGCCTAACAGCATTTTTTTACCCTTTTGTTAAATTCAAATAGAAAAAATACGTGCTCTAAAATTTAAAGTTTTTTTTTAAACTCAAAAACAGATGTTTAAGTACTACACAAATTTTAATTTTATTTCAAATGTGATAGTGTAAAGACAAAATGTAATGCGCATTATTTCTTATTTGATTTTTTGACAGTCAAACCAAAAATCATTTTATTTGGCTCTCTCAAAATCCAATGAAAATCTAAACACTTGTAGAATAGTGTGAAGGTAGCTTTAGCAACACTTGACTAACAGGTAAACTTCAACCACCTATCATTATCAATTCAGATAGAATGCAAACTTTTTTATTTTTGAATATTATATATTATTGGTCTTATTCATAAACGTACAATAGTGTTTATTAAAGGCTTATTTGACAATTATTCCATATACACTTGTCAAATAAGCCTTTAATAAAAACTATTGTACGCTTATGAATATATATATACTACATATTATTGTACATTTTTTAAATAAAATTATAAAAAATGCATGTATAAAAATTTTGTTTGAAAAAGCTATTTTATGCCCCTAAATATTTTACTTTTGTATTATTTATAGGGTTTGTTGTTGGTTAAGTTTGTCTATATGCATTTCATTGGTTCTTACACCAAATCATCAGTAGACTTCAACCCAAATTCTTAAAAAACTCATGAATATATTCTGTCTTTATATAATAACCTCAATAAACAAAATGAGAATTACTATAAGCAAACCAAAACGCTCAAGTTTACTTTTGCTTATTTGTTCTAATTGAAACATGTATGTGTTTCTTAACGGTTTTTTTTACAAGTAAAAGATTTTCCAAAATAAACCACCAAGTGCATAGTAAATCAACTGCCAGTTTGCGTCCCTACTGAAATTTGTATGAACGAACGCAATTCAGTAGAAAAAATAATAAAAAGGTTTTAAAAACCTTTTTTTAAGCAAATTTTATTTCGTTTACTTTTTATGCCCTTCACATTGTTATGAGGTTATATACCAGTTTGTAATTCCGCTTGCAATTTTTACAATTTTTGCTTGCGACCCTGTAAAGTATATATGTTCTGTATTCTTATAGATACGAAAGTCGATATAACCATATCTATCTGTTGAAAACAAGTTTCCGGAGTCAAATAAAGTAATACGGACCAGTTATTGGTATCGAACTGTCGGAAATATCCCTGAGAAGATCGCAATTAAAAATGAGCAAGATCGGTTTACTACGGACATAGATATAGGCGATTGCCTTAATTTTTTTAGGATAAAATCCATACACGTGTGTAGCAGATGTAAACAACTGACACCTCTGTTAAACATACATACACAAAAGAAGTTAACAAACAATTTGACAGCTTGCAAACAATTTGACAACTGGTAAACAATTTTTACAGAGTTGCAAAAACTGGAGTTTTTCGGAAAACTTTACTCAATGAATATTTTGGTGCTAATATTTTTAAAGGTTTTAAATGAAAAATTTCTTAAACCCCTTAAAAAATTAAAACAGTTTAATGTGGATAGTAAAACGATTTGAAAAAAATACAGACGACCCTGCCAAACACTTACAACTAGGCGCCCTAAGTCTACAAACAGTTAGAAGATTCTAAAAGGATTTTGATAGCAATTTGTTTCAAAAAATTCATTGTGCACTATAACGGCATATGACAGTTAATAGTAGATTAAAAAGCATTCCTAAAATGTAAAGCCGTCCCTAAGAAAGACCAGCAGATGGATACAACAGCCCAACAAACAATTCATTATGTGACAAATCTGAGATAAAATGGCAAAAAGTTTTTATAATCAAATTTTTTAAAATATTCGTTGAGCAGTATAACGACATACACTCGCTTATAGTGGAATAAAAGGAGATTCCAAAAATGTTTTTGTGTCCCTCCCAAAGACTAGGCGTTAGACGCTATCGTCCTGGAAAAAAAAGATTTTATGAAAAATACCATAGAAAATGTTAAAAAGTTTTTATAATAAAAATTTTTAAAATGTTGTTTGAGAACTATAGTGGCATATATTCTCTAATAGTAGACCAAAAGAAGTATCAAAAATTGTATAGATTCCCTCCTAAAGAAAGGGGTTTAGACGCTATCGCCCTTGTTAAAAGTGATTTTATGAAATGAAATAAATTTTTTTAGGAATTCATGTAAAATTTGCTTAGTACTTAAAGTTATGATAAAATATGTAGGTAAAAAAATAAAAAAAAAAACATTAATACTAAAAAATAAAATTAAATCAAAATTTTTGCACATTTACATATGTTTAAATTTTTTAATTTTGTATCATATATGAAATTTTTTCCACTTTAACACTATTTATTTGTGGAGATGCTGTCTCTACCCCTGGCTCTAATGAAATCGGAGGCAAACCTGTCCATCCCCTTGAGGGCGCAATATTTGTGTTGGTGGCGGATATTGGTGTGGTATGGGTAGTAGTTGCGAATTTGAGGTTTGCTGCAAATTAAATGCAAGTATGGTTGTTGCATAAACATTGATGTTTGCGGATATGGTACCGGAGGCAGATATTGTAACGGGGGCAAATATTGCAACTGTGGCATAATGGGATGAGGGTGGATATCTTGACGGTGATGCATATGGAGACGGCGGCATATATGAAGATGATGCTAAATATGTTGACTGTGGTGGATATGTTGATAGTAAGGCATATGGAGGCGGAAATGGTATGGAGACGGTGATGCATATGGAGACTGTGGCGGGTAGGGTGACGATAGTGCATATATTGTTGGCTGATAAAACATTGCTCGTTTTGTATGCTTTGAATTTTTAAAAAGTGGTAATGTTGATCTCTAAAAAAATAACATGTACAAACAAATAAGTATTTATAGATACACAGTCATTAATATATGCGACATAATTTTACCTGACCCACTCTGGGTTTTTTTCTTCTCCCGTGTTTTTTTGTGTTCCTCCTTTTTGTAATATAATTTTTAAAATTTCCTACAATAAAAATGTTAAAAAAAAGTGCTAAAAATAACTTTCAATTTACCAGCGTCTCTTTATCCATTTTAATAGCCTGTTTAACGATGTCGAACGAAAACCTATACGAATGAAAGCTAGTCACTCACTTTCGAATAAATTTGGGTTTACGTATTTCGACAACTATCGTTCGTCTTTACTGACAGGTTTGTTTCAACAGAGAAAAATATAAATAGTAAAATACTTACATACTTTGGGGCATTTGCATAAACAATTTTAAAATTTGCAATAGGTTTGTTAAGCGAAATTTTCATTAAAATCAATACTTCAAATCCATTTTAAATTTAAAAATTAGTTTTTCCCCTTTAAAGTGTGGATCAAAATATATATATATGTTTTATTTTGCCATAAGTTTTGTAATAATGTCTGTTTACGTTGCCAACTTTTTTGCCTACCAACAGTATGCACTCACTTTCACAATAAGAACATTTTTTATACATATAGCCGTGATGCTAACTTTCTTAAATTATAAAGCACTAACAGACAAAGAAAATGTCCTTTTCAATAATGTGTATCTTTTTTCATGTTAAAATTAACATAGCTTAATATTAACAAGTCCTAGGTTCTTGGGATATTTAAACCATGGCTTAGCTACAAAAATGACGCAGTCAATACCTAATTGTTTAAGAAATGTTTTACTTATTAGTAAGGTTTTTTCCTGGAATTTTTTGCTACCCGGGAAACGGGAATTCCGCTCTTCAAATAAAGGAATATTTACAAGTTGTACTAATAAAAAACTTTTTTTATTTTTAAATAAAAAAATAATATAAGTTAATACATACATATAAAAAACTTACGAATTCAAAAAAGAAGATCAAAGTAAAACTTTACAACTTAGTCCAGGGTATACTTAACCAGGTAATCAAGGCGAGTTCATAAACTTTGCCCTTTGTATTAACTTTTTGTGTTTGAACGGTGAAATTAAAAAAAAATAAAAATTTCATAAAAAATTATATGTATTTACATTTGAAAAGTACGAATGTCAAATTATTATAGTCAGCTGGTCTATTGATATTACCTCTTTGACTGTACCCTGATTGCAATTATGAATAAATTTCAACCACTGTAGAATGACACCAGCGGTAAGTCTTCATTAGGCAAAAATCCGATTTTGTTTCATATATACGCTCGTATTTATAATAATTATAGTAGGCTTATTAAAGCATTATTTGCATAGACATCTCTCAAATAAGCCCTTAATTACCATACTTTAGTATTTTATGAATATGGGGGTAAGATTTAATGTTTTATAAACCGAAAATGAGGAAAAAATAAAAAAAGTTTGGATATGCTACGAAAATACTTGAAGTGCGAGGCTTTGTATGTCCCGGATTCCCGCACAAAATTCCTGGAAAATCAAGGAATGAAAATTGACGAATTTCCCGGCAATTTTCGGAACGGGAACTCCCGGGAAAACCCCTACTTGTTAGCAGAAATTATTATTAAGGGGACCCCTTTCTAAAGTTTCATAAGATTCAACAAAGACGAATCCCGCATTTCCTAATTAAGGTTAGTCATTCCATAATAATAAAAATTTCATTTTTAAATAAATATTTTTTAGACAAAAGAAATATATTTTTTTAAATATTTTATGTATCTATATCTAGAATTTTGGATCATTGTTTTTTTTTAACATATTTGTTTACAAAATATACACATAGCTATGCAATAATAACGACTTATTGAAAGAATTTGCCATTCATTTAGCCTATAATTTTTTATGGTTTTATTGCATTTTTAAAATATAAGTATATGAGGAATTTATTTATGAACTATATACCAAATGTAGTTTTATAAGCGTAAAAGTCTGTAAAAACCCATAGTAAAAAATGCATTGATTTTTGGTGTATTTTGAGAAGGGGGAAAATAATATAATACCTAATAAGAACAATAGAATGAAAATACAATGTAAACATTATCTTTAGATCATATATGCTCAACATTAGTTTACAATCACGTGTTTCTAACGGTACTTCATGACTATGTATTTAGCCCGCTAGCAACATGCACACCAGATAGTCAGAAAACAAAAATACATGAAAAGGGATGATATAGTTATTTTTTTTTTGTTATATTTGATGGTAATTTGTTGTATTTGCTTACAAACTCCTACAAGTGGTCTTAAATTAGGTAAAAATTCGGCATAGTTGACATCACTGAAAACATTTCATAATTAAAACTTACAAAATTTTTGTAGATTTTTTTTAAAATCAAATTTCATTTAATTTTTGCTTTAACCAATATGATGTTTTAACCAATAACCCTTGAGAACATATTTAACTTATAGTTTTTAGCATTTTAATACCCAGTGGTCTTTAATTTACATCAAAAACTACATATGTACTTTAATGGCACCCGAAAGCAAAATAACATGTGACTGATTTTGACATTTACGTTCGCATATTTAGCTTGCGTTCGACTTAGGTAAACCCAATTTTGTATGAAAATGCTTTTGTTTTCGTTCGACTTGTCTTTCGAGTGAACGTTCGCTTAAAGTATACTTAGGTAAACCGAAATCAGTTTTCTTTCGCTTAGAATGCGAACGAAAGTATTCTTTCGACATCGGTAAACAGGCTATAAAAGTTTATTTGTGACTGGTTGTGTAAGCTGCGTTGCCAGAAATGCTTTTATTTGTCCTTACAGCGCTGCCAAAAGTTCTTATTTAGGAAACTAAAAATTCGTTATAGAAATGGATTGTGAAATTAGGTAACCCGAAATTAAAACCGAAATATTAAAAGAAATATATTATGTATTGCAGAGCAATAAGCTAATGACAATTTTAAATAAAATAGTAAATAAATAATGCCGTGAATTTTAATATATGATTGCATTCATTTTACCATCGCTTCAACCAACCTATAAACTGTTTAAATTAAGTTTAAGGGATTTGTGTTGAACATTAAAAATGGAAATAAATAATTATATAAATATATAAAAAACCATAATTTTTTTATAATAAATAAAAACAAAAATTTGCCCTGACGAAGCTACACAAAGGAGTAGCGAAATATTGGAAAACTAATTCAAACAAATAAAGAATACTTATTGTTGACCTTAAGCTTGAAAAAACAGATTGTGTATTTATATAAAATATTCATTTTTGGGATAAAATTACATTAAAACTTTATGTGTAATAATTTAAACCATATTTTAAATAAATTACTAACTCTTCTGTAAAAATTAACCAAGTTTTTTAATAAAACTGAATTATATATAATATATGTAGCTCGTGCAAAGAATTTTTTTACTTGTTTTTATATATAATTTTATAATTAAAATATTAAATATAATAAATATTTGTGTGTAATATTGGTACTGCCAAAATTTTAGTGTCCAAATTCATAACAATTATAGTATGAGTATTTTAAAGACATCTATCAAATAAGCATCTAATAAATCCACTATACTTATTATGAATACCATTACATTTAATCGTTCTAGATTGCACAAACAGATTATAAGTTTTAAAGTTAAAAGGGAAACAGTTTAATTTGAAATTAATAAATAATAATAAAAACACCCTATTAAGAGCTAGTTTTTTTTTATTCATTTCGAATTATAATGTTTTGAATGAGCAACAGTGGCAATGCTGTTATTGATACCAAATCAGCACTGCACACTGGCATTTATTTATACTATAGTGAACATACGAATTCTTAAAATATGGTAACGTTATACAAAACTTAAGTATGTACCTTAACTGTGAACGTTAGTTTTTAACTAGTTTCCCAAAATATTTTAACTGTAAACCTATTTAACTAGTTTTACAATAAAGTTTAATTTTTATATATATTTGTGCTTTTTGCTAATTTTTTTATTTTAAAACTATTGTATATACAAATATTTTGCTTTTTAATTTGGCTTAAGTTCATATAATTTCTTTTTATTAGAAGAAATTAATACTTTCCGTTAATGTTGAAAGAAACTTTTTATTTTTGAAAAAAGCAGACACTACTACCGTTCAAAGAGTACTGATGGTGAAACTGCGTAATTGCTTTCGAAAATGCATTCTACTCGGCTAGTATCGGTAGAAAAACCTGGTTATTAAAAACAGTTCAACAATAAATAAAAATAACTGTTGTAAATATATTAAGTTATTTTTTTGTAAACAGAACATGCGAGACCAAAAAAAATTCACAAGTTTTACAAAAGCTAGTGGACAACGGACTTCTCACTAAAAATATTAACAAAGATATTGTAAAAAGTATTATACGTAAATATAATGAAAACTTATTTACTTATCTAAAAATTAGAAACAATCGTAAAAACTTTAAAATGATTATAAACAAAGTAAGTAGAATTATACCCTTCACATAAGTGATTCCATTTGTAATTTCTTTAATATCCATTTGCAACGCAATAAAGTATATATTTTCTTGATCCTTGTAATTAGAAAAGTAAATCTGTTTAAATCAAGATTTAAAGCCCATTGCTATTTCTTGGACCTCTTCGTGGTATCAAAACATCAGGACTTCCCTCATGTGTAATTACACATTTCATGTGCAATTTTTCGTTTCATGTGTAGCCCATGTGTAATTGGTTGCATGTGTAATTTAAAATTTTATCATTTTTGATAATTATTATTATTTTTATACATATTAAAAGTTTTTTACACTTGTATTTAAGAAAAGTGAGACCGCTTTATTCGGCTTTGCAGAATCTAATATACCCTTCACATTGATCTTTTTATGGTCATCTGATCGAGTTATTTCGTAATGGAAATATGTGCTTTAATAAAAATACTTTGTACCGGGTTTGAAGTCAATAGCTATTCTAGTTTTAAAAATAGAAAACTTTAGAAAATAATGTTTGTACCTATGTATAATAGAAATACCATGTAGAAGGTTTAAGGCCAACAGTTTTCAACTTATTTCGTATTAAAAGTTAATTAAATTTGTTCCTTCGTATTTTTTCCAAAGAGTATGCATTATTGTCCAATTACTTATTGTGGAACATTTAAAGTCGATATATGTTATAGTTGAGAAATATAGCGTATCAAAAATTTTACAAACAGTTTATTTGAATGGGGGTTGCTCCTTTCCCTGCTCTTATTCAAAAAATTTGTTCTCCAAAATTATTACTTGTTGTAGAACACTTGACTTCTATAGCTGTGATTGGATTAAATTCTTCCCAAAATTTGTGCTTCTACATGAAAAATTTTTTCCCTAATTTAGGTCCCTATCTTCAAAGTATCTGTGCTAAGCTTTGTGGTTATTTTAGAGTTTCGCTTGCATCTCGGTCAATAGTAAACCGATTTTGCTGATTTTAAATAGCGATTAAATCAGGTATATTTCTGATTATTTTCTGAGCGACTTTTTTAAGGTTTGGAAACTTGATTTCAAAAGACACACAGATGGACAGACATGGCTTTAACGACTTACCTATCTATAAGAATCCAAAATATTTATACTTAATGGGGTGTAAAGTAAATATTGTAAAAATTAAAAATGGAATGACAATTTCATATACACCCTTATTACTATATGAAGGGTATAAAATTTAAAAATATGTAAAACATCACAAAAAAACATTTTTAATGCAATAAAGAATAACTGGGGGCAACAGAAAAAGATTATTATAATGCCAATAAAGTAATAGCTTATTTAAGTCCCTCCTTGTAATCGAGGATGGTAAGTACTTATTTAACTCTCTCCTTGTAAGCGAACATGGTAAGTACTTGCTCCAATGCCATCGCCATGTTAAAATAATGTGTTAAAATGCTAATGAGTAAGAGTTTTTGGGATTTTAACTAATTTTAGAGCAAGTTATTAATTTTAGGAAAAAAAGCCTTTTTTTAAAAAAAAAAGCATGTGTAATTCGTAATTTCATGTGTAATTTTGGGTTGATCCATGTGTAATTTAGCATTTCGTTGGTGGCAACACTGCTCATATGACTTATTACCTAACTAAACGTTGTGAAGGGTATATATGATTCAGCATAGCCGACTAAAGAGATCTTAGTTATTAATATATTAACAATTTTATGGTATTATATTGTCAAATCTAGATCATAAGGTTTCCGAAAGATAACACAAATGGGGCAAGAAAAAATATCAGTAATTATACCCAGGTAAACGAAAAGTATAAAAAAATTTAAACAATTTTTTAACAATTATTGTAGCTTTCAGAAATAAAAACGGCAGATAATAGACCAAGATTAAAAATGATTACTTTAAATGAAGCTGAAAAATGTGCTCTATACTCTTTACTTAGCCTGAGGGAAGATGAAGTAGTAATATATTTTTGCATGCTTGTTTCGTTGTAGAACTTAAAGGCTAAATATATTTAAAGTTGTTCATTAGAAGAACTTGAACCATTAGAAAGCGCAAACGACTTACAGAACAAACTTCAAAATGATTGCTTAGCTTTTAAGAACGTCAAAGACTTAGATGAGACCAATGATCTGGCAAACTATTAATAATCTTAAATTTTTATTAATACGAAATGACAAACTATTCTACCACCAATGTTGAAATGTTTCATATACATTAAATACAAAAATACCGATTGAAAAAAAAAAATAAAAAAAAAAGTGACATATATGAACAGCCACAGGACATCCTTACAGAGGAGATCTGCATCCAAAACAAGATGCTGGAAGCGATAAAAGAGCAGCAACAAAATACCAAAAAGATGTACCGCTCTATTGACCGCCTATATGATTTAAAGAAGAAAGAGCTAAAAGAGCTAAAGCGGTATAATATGGTAATGTAAAAGTTAAGAATGAAAGAAGTGGAACATAAAATTGAAAAAAAACTGCAGACTGCTGGAGATAGAAGAATTGAAATTAAGGCATTAGGTACTAAAAAATGTGATAACCCAAGTAACTATGAATTTTAAATAGTTTCATTTCTTGTTTTTTTTTTTATTGAATTTAATTTTTAGTTTTTTGTTTTCCTTTAAAAGGTAGAAATGTACAAAAACATACAAAGACTGTAACTTACTCTCAATTTGAACTAGATTTTTTGGTTTTTTATATTTAATTTTATTTTTAGTTTTTCGTTTTTAATAAAATGTCCAAAAATAGACATTAGTCTTTTATTTTTTCTTATTTTACAACATAACAAGTTGCCTTGATGGCGATGATATTATTTTGTTTGAAAACTTCGTAGAAGAAACTGAAGCAACTTTAAGGAAATCAGAAGAAATCGGTGTAACTCCAATTTAAGCATGGTGGAAAGCTTTTCTTCAAACTGCGATGTTATAAATATTTTTCTACTAAAGCTTAAAAAAGAATATATGCTGATTCCATTGATGGAGGAATACACTGAATTTCTTGAAATTTTTACAGAAGCTACTATGTATATGCAGGGTCAAGAATACGCAACCTTATCTTGCGTAATATATTTTTACGAAAATATATATACAAAGCTAATGCAACAAGGAGACAGTTCATCATTTAGCCTTATAATTTATTTATACGATTTTGCCAAGAAAACATTTTAAATAAATTGTGCTAGACACGTTTGTTTTAGAAAATGATTTTCGAGGTCATATAACAAACGAAAGTCTTATTGCCCAGGAGTGAAAAAACTATGGAATTGATATTCATATATCTGAAGGACCTCCGGAAAAGAAAAAGGTAGGTAAATTCTTCAGATCAAAATACCATTTATTTTATAAGCAACTGTATCAAAAATGTTTAAAACGACAAGGGCAATTGCTTATTATTGAAAAGTTTGTAAACGAAAGTGTCATATGCTATGACCTTGTTATTGTGCTTAATAACTTTATAAAATGTAATATAATATCTAATAAATTTTAACTTTTGTATACATATATAGAAAGTTTCAGAGTATCGAAAAATAAGGTAAATATTTTCCGAGTATGGGGAGTGTACAGCTAAGGATTCTATTTCTTTAGAAATTCCGAATTATTTCGATGTACCTGCGTTTGAAGTAGAGAGCCTTGAATGGGGGATAGATAATACCTTTTGATTATCTATCCCCCAACAACATTTGACTAATAATAACATTTCTAGGTTTTTTCAAGGGCTGCAGAAATAGCAAAAATTTGTTTTGGCATTCCAGCCACATCAGCTTCGTCAGCGCAGCTGATCATTTTGCATCGGCTAGGTTCTCTGATGTGAACACAATCGACCAGAAGAGAACAGTCCACCTTTTTTCTTCTCACTAGCCTTTTTGATGTAAAATTGTATACAACCCAAAGAAAAATGTCAAAAAATCATGAAAAAATTCTCGTTTTTTCACTGATATTAATATTTCAATTTAAAAAAACATTAAAACAAGACAAAAGATAACTCAAAGTCCCTAGAATCTAATTTTTTGGTTGTCACTTACGACATTTTTACCCAATGAAGTATATGGTGGGGCAAGTTTGACTGCATATATTTTGAAGCTCTTCCTTGTAAAAAGTTTACTATTTAGGGTGCACGTATAATTTGTACACTGGTTAACAGAAGAGTTTTATATAAATCTTTTGCAATTTCGCTTATCCTGTGGGAGGCTTGTCGTCGTGAGTTATAGCGCGGAAAATTAATAAAAAAAATACAGAATTTTAATAAAATATCACGGGCTTATTTTTTTGCTTATAACTCGAAAACTGTTCTGGGTGCGATTATGACGCTTATACCTGCTTAATGAAGACTTTAATACAAATCTGTTGACATACATCACAAAGTCCAAAAGACTTTCAGTCGAAAATTATCGAATGGCAACTTTTTGAAAACTAAAAAAAAAATTCTTGAAACAGTTGATTTAATTTTTAGTTCATGACTCAAAACTGTTTAAGGTGCATATATATGTCGGATATTAGGGGACTTTAATACCAATCTTCTAATTTATGTTCTTAGACCCAAAAGACTTGCAGTCGAAAGTTATCGATTGACAAACTATTAAAAATTGGAAAAAATCGCTTGAAAAGTTAATTTACTTTTACACTCAGAACTCAAAAAGGTTTTTTTTGTGTACATATATGTAAGTCACTTATATCATTAAATAAGGAGTTTTAATACAAATCCTTTGACATAACACAAAACCCAAAAGACTTGCAGATGAAAGTTATCGACTTGCAACCTTTTGACAAATAACAAAATTACTTGGAAAAGTTGATTTAGTTTTAAGCCCATAACTCAAAAACTGTTGCTAGTGCTTACATGGCACCTATATCGATTATTAAGGGGCTTTAGTGCAAAACTTTTGATATGTATTTTTAGACCCAAAAGACTTGCAGTCGAAAGATATCGATTGACAAACTTTTAAAAATTGGAAAAAATCGCTTCAAAAGTTGATTTACTTTTACACTTATAACTCAAAAACGGGATCTGCTGTATATATGGCACTTTTATCAGCAAACCAATTTTTAATGCAAATCTTTTAATACATATGTATTTTTAGACCCAAAAGACTTGCAGTCGAAAGTTATCGATTGACAAATTTTTAAAAATTGGAAAAAACCGCTTCAAAAGTTGGTTTACTTTTATACCCGGAGCTCAAAAAATATTTTTGTGCATATATGGCACGCATGTATGTTCTTAAAAAACTTTAATAACAATATTTTTATATAAAACTTAATTTCCAAAAGACTTGCAGTCAAAAGTTATCCATTGACAAACTTATAAAAATAACATAATATATCAATGTACAATAAAACATATCCAGGTAAATTATTTGTAACAGAAATTATCATCGTGAATTTCACTACCATTTGTTTCAACATTAGTAGTGGCAGCCCTCTTAACGTTTTAACTATATGGCAGCAGGGCAGCATGATTTTGCAGCGGCCATTTTAAATTAAATACTTAATGATGCCAGACGTCTGTGCAGGGAACTACTTGCATATTTAAGTTGTAATGTGTTTTATAATATTAACCTAAAACAACCTTTATGTGTATGGAGGTCATATATACAAATAAAAATATCCTTTACATGTATGAACAATAAAGTTAAAAAATTTTAATAAACATATACATATTTCTGTATAAAATCTAACGTTATAATAATAAATAAATAAATTATACGGGTCGTATCGAAAAAAAAATAAAATTTTTTATTTTGTTCAAAATTGAAATATATATAAAAGTATAAAAACCCGAATTTTTAATTATTTGTTTACGTTTTCCTTATGAAAAGGTTGCTGCGGAAAAAATGTTGCTAAAACGTGTGTTTTAACTTGTTTAAGTTAAAATGTTTAGCTACTGGCTTGTTAGCTTATGGATACTGTACTTATCCTGACTGTTGCAAATATCGTTTTAAAATAAGTTATGATCGGTCAGGATAAGTTAATAGGACAGGCAAAGGAGCTGCAACGGGTTGCTCACATTCGGGGTTTTAAGGTGCTATCTTAAAAAAAATTTAATACGTTTATAGAAAAGAAAAAAATTGTAAAAGCCGCAGACGAAATTGCAGAGACTGGAAATTTTCATGTTATCCACAAATTGTCAACTCTGCGCAAATGCAAATCTAATGGAAACTTTAACACGTTTTATGATAAAAATCCTTTTATTGATGTTTATAAGATGTAGTAAGACATTTTATCGGGGATACGTCCAGTATCAGCGTCGCCTTTAACCACTCATTGCTGGAAAAAGAAAACGTTTGAAACTTTTCACAAAATCCGCATATTTTAAAAGACGCAAATCACACAATATATGTATGTCGATGCAACTGGACAAAGTGTGCGCCAAATTAAATGTGCAGAAAAACGCATTTTGATACATAAAATGGTAATACGGAATAAAAAACTAAAAATTATTCTTCCAATTGCAACTGCTATTTTATCTCGCCACACAGTTTTAGACATTTCGCTTACATTTGAAAGATTACAGCTTTTCTGTACGGATCACACATACAAATGGCCATTTTTTGAAAGAGTTTGCACTGATGTAAGCTATGTGTTATTTGGAGGAATTTTAAGATGCTGTAATGAACCAAATATTTCCGATTATCTAAGAGCCTGCTTTGATAATCTGGAAAAACCAAAGGTTTAAAAAAGACCTAAAGTCATCCGGCAATGGTGTAAAGCTCATTACATTCACATTATTTGCAAAGACTTAGGTAATTAAGTTGGCAAGAATCATATGTTACGCCATTTATTAAGAAATTTTTTAACATTTGTTTTTGATTAAAAAGCAATGAGTGAATGCGAATTTCGGTTTAAACATATTTTTATTCTTTTTCTTAAATAGTGAATATAAATGAAAACGATTTCGAAAATGTGATCATTTTTAATGAAGAAGAACTAAAGCGCCTAGAATCAATCGGTGCACGAAACCCCTTCAATAATATTTTATTCAGGGTCTCTAATATTTTTATTGCTCACGCTTGTGGAGCTCAATACAATGTAAGCATTTCTGCTATTAGGCCCACTGTCATTACGATTACTGTAACTCATTTACCGTTTGGTTTTTTATTTAGTTGGTTTCTGTTTTGTTTTTTTACTTTTTCACTTACATATACATATATGTATATTGATAAAAAAAAAGTTTGCCACCTATTACTAATATATTCGATCTAAATAACACTCGCGTACACGTCCACACACTACGAGATTAATATCACGAATGAAAAATATGTTCGAAAATATTTACAATAAAATATTAGATAGGGTACAGTAAAGGGCGATTACAGTTAATATTTTGACATAGAAATCAGCGAATTTATAATAAAACAAGTAAGAGCGCTATATTCAGCTGTGCCGAGTGCATGAGTCTTTTAATATACCAAGCCATCTTACCTAGCCGAGTTATTTTGTACTGCAAATATTATAATATAGTTAAAACTTTGTGCCGGATTTAAAGTTAATATCAATCCTAGTTTTTTAAATAAACAACAATACAAAATTTCAACGTCCGTATGTGCAATACCATGTAGAAGGTTTGAGGTCGAGAGTTTTAAAAGTTTTCGACATTATTCGTAGTAAAAGTTTAACAAAGGTTGTTGATTTGCATTGGGTTTTTCTCCTCCTGCTCCTATCCAATTTATTTTTTTTCCAAAATTTAGACATTATTGTACAGTTATTTATTAAAAGAGATGTTATAATGTCTGAGATATAGCGTATCGAAAATTTCATAAAAATTGTTCATTTGTGTGGGGGTTTGCTTTGCAGTAACCCTATTCAAATGTTTTTTTTTTTTCAAAATGTAGGCATTTTGAAGTCGATAACTGTTACAATTTTCGAGAAACAGGTTATTAAAAATTTGGCAAACGCCAAATCAATTTTGTTTTTCTTTATTATAGTGTAAATAAGAGCGCTATATTCTGTTGAGTTGTATCGTGTATACCTTAGGAACCTTAAGAACAAAATTTTTTAGTGGATATAGCGTTCCATTTGTAAATATGTTTTTTAAGTCATACTTTCGCTCATGTACATACATATAAACTATTTTAATTAATTGTTTGTAAACGTTTAGAAGAAATAATGTTATATATGTAAATAATATATCAAAGCTTCTGCTGATTTTTTTAATAACAAAATCCTCAGTTACCGATAATAATATACCAGAAGTATTTTAAGGTTATTTAGTGGATAACAAAATGAAATACATATGTATGTATACACTAAGTTTTTTAAAACTTGTTAATAGACTTTGGAAATCAAATTGACTAATCGCAATCTTAACGCAAAATAACGAAAAAAAACTTTTTTTATAAAATTGAAAAAAATTATACATAGATTTCCACACTACCATTGAGGTACTATACTTAATGCGTTGTCAATTATTTTAAATGGTTGACGTCCCCAATAGGCCTAAACCATTATACATATATTTTGCAAAAAACAAATATGCCATTGCATTTTGTCATGCAATTTACAGTTTTATGAGTGCTAGATATAGAAACGTGAATAACTTTTTTCACTCATTTTTATTAAAGTAAATAATTAAATATTAAATAATTGATACTGTGGCTTTGCAGGCATTTTTAATACACTTCTTAAGTAATAAATTTTGTTGGTACTATCTATATACTTTAGTACAAAAATATTAAATTCCTAAATACACAATCGGTTTCTTCGAGCTTAAGGTCAATAATAATTATTCTTTATTTGTTTTATTATTGTTGATAACAAATAAAAACAAAAATTTGCCCTGACGAAGCTACACAAAGAGTAGCGAAATATTGGCAGAATAATAAAACAAATAAAGAATATTTATTATTGACCTTAAGCTCGAAGAAACCGATTGTGTATTTATTAAACAATAAAGGTCAAAGAAATTTAGGAAACTTGGAAGATATTAAATTCCTAAAAAATGCCGTCGTGGTAGCTGTGTTTTGTTGGATGAATCTTAACTTTGCTGTTATTTTCAATTATACATATTTGAAAATAACCAGTCAATGTGGGTACCATGCTCAGTAGTTCCTATAGCTTTACTAATAAGAGCAAAAAAAATCCTTTCTGGCTCAACATTTTTTCAACATTGTTTTCCTCTGTCTTTCGTTACATATTAAAATCTCTCAATATATACAATTTTAAACTCCCAATAAGATTCTGCATTTTTTCTATAGCATTACATAATCTCAATGTAAATCCTGTTTGGGGAAAGCTTGGAGTTTTGTTCTTCTTGAAATAAACATTAAATTTCATTTCAGTGATTATTTTTATAAAACACAACTATTTTTTTTCGGTTTGGACGTCTTTCCTCTGTTTGAGCTGTGTTTAAGCAATCAAGTTGGTTAAAAACGGTAAAATTCGTAATTGTGAAATCTTCCTCGTGATAGCTCCAAGTTTCAACTAAACATATGATATCAGCACGTATTATTGTGGCATTTTTTTAAATGTCTTGTAAATAGATGCGCACTTAAACTTTGGATATTTTGATAGTACAATGGAATCACAAGATTTTGCTAAATATTCATTTGTTAAAATTTGGCAATTTTTCTCCTGCAGGAGGTAGCTGCTTTAAGTCTTCAAAGACTAAAAGCAATATTCCTCTAAAAGCAGATGTACTTTTAAAGATTTGTTTCAATCTAGCATCAAGGTATCCTAAAATTCTTGCGCCAACCATAGAAATTTCGTCAACTATTATTACTTTCAAATCAATAAACCTTACTACAAGTGAATTTATAACACCGTTGCTAAAAGGACAAATTTCTCCATAATACTGATTTACTGGTAATGAAAACAGACTTAATGTTATCTAAAACATTTCAGTTTTACTCTTTATCTCGTAGTGTACGGACGTTTCTACGCGAGTGTAATATTGGTAATAGGTGATATTAGTCATTAATATTCGGTAGTACTGAAGATTTTTATACAAATGATAATTAGTAAGCCAATTTGGTACTTTTAAAACAAACTTTTTTTATTTTAGCTGAAAACTTATTTTGCATTTTAGAATTCATATTTGTATAAACAAAAAAAAACAACACTATAAAATAAAATCAATTCAGGTAACATAAAATATTGCGCATCATTAATATTCGGTTTTCTCTTTAGAGTAACAAATAAATCATTTAAAATAATCTCTGATACTAAGTTCAGTATTTTGTTGAATAACCCTTTTGCTTAATAACTTCGTTTAGACGGTTTGGCATGTTTTTGACTATTTTCGTTGCATAAGATACTGGATTCTGATCCCATCCTTCTTGCAGCCTCGATTTCAATTCTGTTATGGATGTTATATTATGTTTGCGTATACGCCGGTCCAACTCATCCCACAAATTCTTAATCGGATTGAGGTATGGGGACTGTGCAGGTGGTTGGAGAACCTTAATGCAATTATAAAGTAGCCATTCTTAAGTTAAGCGCGACTTGTGCTTTGGGTCGTTATCTTGGTAGAATTTAAATGTATATAAAATACCCAGTTTGTTGGCATTGTCTTTCAAATTTTGCCAAAGAATATTCAAATATGGCTCTTTATTCATTATTCCGTTAATAAAAACTAACTTTCCAACACCGTTAGAAACAACCCCACACCATAACGTGTCCGTTACCATGTTTTACGGTTGACTTTAAATTTTGTAACTTAAGTTGCTCGTTTAGTTTTCGCCACACCATAACACGTCCGTCGGACCCAAATACATTGTATTTGCTCTCGTCAGCAAAAAAAACGTCATTCCACCAAGTTTCAGGCTTTTGGGCATGCTCCCTGGCAAAACTCAAAGGAGCTTTTTGATTTTACTTTCTATTAAAATTCGTTAAGCACTTCTGCAACTAATTTTTACGCACTTAAACGTGGGACAGCTTTTATTTTGCGCAAAGTACAATTTTCCTTCCGCTCAGAGAATTTTTTGGGCTGGCCTGTTTGCTTTATGTGTCTTCTGACTATATCTCTAACTGCATTTGCTTTATATTCAAAATTGCAGCAATTTCTTTGTATTTCTTACCTCTTTTGTAATGAAAAATAGCAAGTTCTCGTTGATCTAAAGAAGTGTTCTTGCCTTTACGTTCCATTTTCAAAATTTGCGGTCGAATAGAGTTATTGTGACACAAAAATCGAGGTATCCTGCACTTTTATTTATATTTTTACTTAATTTTTATATATCTAGTTTACGATTTTCACATATAACATAAAAAATAACGGTAAAACTGAATATTAATGACGCATAAAAAACAGTGTTAAAAACTTTTATAAATTTTTTGCTGTTGTATGGCTACCACCAGATCATTTTTCCCCATTTATTTTACCGTTGCAATGACTTTTTTTGACGTTTTTGTTTTTTTTTTAATAGCAACATCTATTCCGTTAATATTAAGGTGTTACAAAGCACAACACAACAAAACCGAATATTAATGAAACTAACTGTACACATATTAGTGAGAAAAAAAACAACAAACTAAATAAAAAAAAGCGAACGGTTAATGAGTGACAGTAATCGTCGTGACAGTGGGCCTAATAGCATTAGCCATGAAAACATCAGAGACCCTGAATATAACAAAAACTATTAAGGTGCATAACCGATAATAATCAAAGACAATTTAACTGCAAGTGCGCCTAACAAGGGACAATTTTAGCTCAATCTCTTTTTAAAAATTATAAAAAAAATACCGAGGTACAATACTCACCATTTGCTAACGGCGGTCTCAGCCCACTTTCTTAAGAAGCTCCAAAGGTTCAGGTAGGGATGGACCGCTATATTACAGTTCTTAAAAGAGGTAGACCCCCGAAATCCACAGAGGTTACCAAACCAACCAAAATTTCAAAAGATGAAGAAAAGCCAATCTCATCGCAAAATCGTTTTGCCATACTAGAAGAGAAGAACGATACCCGTGTCACCGAGAAGTAGACATTTAAACCTCCTCCAATTTATTTGAGAAGAAGAAACTCAAAGGACCTTATTAGATTTTTAGTCGGATTAATCGGGGAAAATGATTTTTATGTGTATAATATTAAGCGTGATAACATTTACGAGACAAAAATTCAGGTAAATCACGAAAACTCTTACCGCACCGCCGTTTAAGAATTTTAAAAAATAAATAAAAACTTCTACACTTACCAACTTAAAAACGCAAAAGTACTAGGTAGTTATAAAAGGTATATACGCTAACGTCGACCCGGAAGAGATAAGGACGAGTTTGTGCAGCAAAGGCTTTAAAGCTAAAACTGTATCAAACATTAAAAATAGAGAAAGAGTGGAGCTTGAGCCTAGTGATGTAAAATTGAGAAAAGGTGAAACTCACCCTATTTATGAATTAAGATATATTCTGCATCGCAGGGTTGTTGGTAAAGCCCCACATAAACGATCTGGGCCAGTACAGTGCTTGAACTGCCAGGAATTTGGCCATACCAAAGCTTATTGTAAGTTGCCTTTTGTTTGTGTTGTGTGTGGAGACCTGCATGCCACGACCAAGTGCGATAAACCAAAAGATGACCCCAGGGTGAAGAAATTCAGCAATTGCGGCGGAAAACACACTGCCAACTATGGAGGTTGCCCTGTTTTTTATTTAGAAATGCGCTCATCTAAGACTAAAATAGTTTCTTCCCCTCCACAGCAGTTAAATACAGGAACTACTACAATGCCTCCAATAACACAACCAACAACAAGTCAGGTTTCTTATGCCAACGCACTAAAGTATGTCATGTTGATTTCCGAGACTTATCGAAGCATTTTCAAAATATGTGGCTATACTGTTTATGATTCAAAAGATCCCAGAGATAAGTCATGTGGTGGCTCGGCTATTCTAATTAAATCAAGAATCTCCGAAAGTTATATACAAGCAACTAACATCTGCATTGATGAATTTTACCATAACCTCCTTATCTCCTTATTTCGTCAGTTTATTGTCCACCCAGGTTCTCGATAACAAAGGATCAGTACAACAGTTTTTACATATTTTAAGGTCCCGACTTTATAAATGCTAGAGGCTATAACGCTAAACACAGATACTGGGGCTCCCGCTTAATAAGTCCAAGAGGTCGTGTCTTGTATGATTCTGTTTTGGAAATGAGACGTTATTTCAACTGGAAAACCAAGATATTGGCCAACTGACCACAATAAAATACCAGACGTAATAGATTTTGGCGTAGCAAAAGGTATATTCCCTGAGTTTATTGAGGCTCAAGCCTCCTTGGATTTATCTTCTGATCACTCATCCACAGTTATTACTATTTGCAGTCCTCACCGAATCGCAACTAGTGATATTTTTTTGTCAAGAAGAATAAATTGGTTAACAAAAAAAAAAAATTTATCAGCACCCACTGTTCGAAACACCAACCTCTAAACGCTTCCAAAGAAATCAATAAGTGCCTGAGTAGCCTCAATTAAAATATCAAAAAAGCTACCTAGCGTCAAGCCAGATACAATAAAATTTTTTCAACCGATTTGGAAAAGCTTTTATCTTAAAAAAAGGAAAGCCCGAGGAGAACAGCAAAAGTATAGATCGCCCCTACCTTAAAATAAGCTGAAAGAATGTACAAACCAGTTAAAAGACTTGCTAGAAGTACATAGAATGTCATCAATGAAGAAGTACTTGGAAGGTCTAGACGCGACTCCTCAAACAAACTATTCTCTATGGCGATCAGCCAGACGTTTTAAAAGAACAATAATCGTAAAGCCACCATTGCGTAACCTTAGATGATTCTGAGCTCGAAATGACGAAGAAAAATGCGATCTGTTGGCTCCTGGCGTTGATAAAATAAGCAACAAAATGCTTTTAGAGCAACCTTTTACAGCTAAAACAATTGTTTTTTTATTTTAAATGCCATAATTCGGCTTGAACATTTTCCGCCAATATGGAAAGTTGCCTTAGTAAAAATGATTCCTAAGCCTGGTAAAGATCCTTTGAAGGTGGAGTCTTATAGGCCTATAAGTTTGATACCAACTTTGGCGAAACTGTTTGTAAAGCTGCTTAAAAACAAGTTGAGTCTGATCCTAAATGACAACAACTGCATTCCAGATCACCAATTTGGTTTTAAAATTCAACATAGCACAATCGAGCAAATTCACAGACTGGTGCAGGTTATAAGAAAAAGCTTTGAGAAAAAGAAGAACTGCTCCGCGCTTTATATGGATGTCTCTCAAGCATTCGACAAAGTATGGCATGAGGGCCTGTTAATCAAACTAAAACTTAACCTACTAGCTAATATTTCCAGCCTGCTAGAAAAATACTTAACCTGCTACTTAAGTTCCTCTCAGCCAATAGGGCCTGGTGTACCTCAAGGGAGTATACTAAGTCAAACTCTGTATTTGCTTAACGCAGCAGGTATGCATATCAACAGCTTCACCAACACGTCGACATTTGCTGACGATACTGCTTTTCTTAGTACTCATAAAGACAACACGTAAGCCAAGTTGAGAAATGGGCAAAGGTATGGGGAATAAAAATAAATGAACAAAACTGTACTTACGTAACTTTTACCTTACGCAAAGAAACGTACCCTCCAATCGCTATTAACATCCAAACCCGCTCGCTCGAAGTATCTATCAACATAATGGACACTTCCGTCTGAAAAGGAGGGAGATGAAGATAACTATTTCTGTTATGAGAATTTAAATTTTAGTCGGGCACTGGCTGAACTAATATTAATTACTTAGTCTTAAGATTTGAATACTTACTGTTAGTTCGCTTCAGCGAAGATTCAATAATAAAAAAATGCAAAAAAAAATCTAAAATATTTAGCATTAAATAATGTAAATACTCTTGTTGTTTTTGGTTCAGTGTTCTAATTGGCTTCATTAAAACACTTTTGCTCATTAACGAAGGCAATATCATTATTCTAATACAATCAGAATTTTCATCATTATTGTTTCTTGGATTGCTATCATTACTGTTTAAAATGGTAATGTCTTCGTCAACTTCAGGAATTACTAATGCCCTGAACTCATCATCAAGAATATAAGTAGCAGTTATATTGTCTTGCGGTTCCTAAATAATTTCGTTTGTTTCTTCCTGAATGCGTCAAAGAATTTCATATAATTCTCCCTCCTTCAGCCTTTCAAATTAACCCCTATTAGTTTCAATACCGTTCTTATGTGTAACACATGTCTGCTCATTATTATTATTTATGATTTTCTCTTCCTCATTACGCCATGGCAACTATAGTAAACTAAATGTCGAAAGTAATCTTCTCGCAATTTCAACATTAGTTTTAGGAAATCGGATTATAGCGGCGTATCTGCGCTTAAATATATATATGCGGAAATATTTATTAATGGTAATGGTATCCCCACTTCATTAAAATAATTGTCATCATCCTCTTGAAGTCTCGTGGATCTACGATTTCTTTTTGAAAACGTATAATATGCTGCAATGTATGCCAACCAACATCATTTATTATGTCCGGCCGTTGAATGTAATGGTCCAAGATGTTATTCTGAAATTCGTTAGATGAAACTTCGGGCAATTTTTGTAGCTCCAAGCTAGATTTTGAAATTCGGACAATTTTTTCCGGTGTCATCGCATTTATAAATAACTTAGCGTTACTACATTGAGAGCGATGCATTCCAAGGAAATACATTTGCTTCCAATGTGCTGGAGTCTCTGTTTTACACTAAAATTAACTGTCCGAATTTCGTTCATTGCCTCCTGGAGTAATCTTGAAACTTCTCTGTTGGGCTTATTTATGTAGTTTACTATGTATGCCACACATGTATGTATATGCATCCAAAATAAATTGTATGTCCACATTTGCTCTTTGCATGGAAAGTATTTCTATGTTATATGCATTTATACATCTATCTTTGAGAGATCTCTTTAAAAAAAACTTGCGGCTCCTTTAAAGAAGATCTTAAGGCTGAAATATAATCCTTTCATCTGCCAAAAAAACTGTCAAATGACTCCAATCGGCTAGCGCCATCCTTCAATAAATTGGCATTTAGAATGTTATGCATTTTTTCATAGTTGGACTTATGTTTTCCCAACACATTTATATCAATGTTATCGCAAAGGAGAAGAAGAATTTGCATATTTGGTAATAAGGGATAGGGTATGTATATGAAACCTGCATATCTTTTGCCCTGGAATTTCTCTTTGGCATGTTCTGTTATGATTATGACTTTGATAGGATATATAAGATGCCGATTTCGTTATCGTTGAACCAGATGTTATAAATTCGTCAAAAAAACTTAGTACTTGTGGAAAAGATGTTTGATCATTAACATCCAATATCCAACCAATATATACCGTTAACATGCGGTGATCATCTCTGTTGGAACTCTATTCTCCAATAGAATTTAATTGCCTTCTGCTGATCAAAGATACTCCCAGCAGCTTTGAAGTGTTTAAAAAGATGTCGTATTCTTTGATCAAAGTAACGTGAGCATGTTATCGGATCCGTTCGTATTAAGCTGTATTTTTCTAAAGTTGCAAGGCTCATTGGTTTTTTTTTTCAGTCAAAGTTCTGTTTAGAACAACCTTTGCTAGAATTACTAGTAATTCAGGCCAGTGCTACTCAGCTGCTGATAAAGTGATAAAAAAAAGTTGGCATGCCAAATTGGCGTATCATCGCTAAAACTTTTTTCCCCTTCCCAAGTGTGCTGGAGAAGACTGAATACCTTTTAATATATGGTACCCTTCATCATGTTGCACTAGATTTTGCACGAAATTTTCATCTAGCATTTTCCCCACAGTATGTTGGTTTGGTCCAACTTTTTTGCACAAACATGTTGATATACCATTTTTTGCTCGTGAAAACTCCAACTTTTTATATGAATATAATATCTTGTCGACACGAGCACATCTTCGGTCGTACCTTCTTACTTCCGATTTTATAATTTTTCCTATTGTGGATGTGCATGTTCTCTTAACCCCACAGTATATGGCAGGATACGGTAGCTCTTTTGCAATTTTTATCGAATAGCATATCTAATGGTGTGTTAGCACTTTGCTCTCTTGCTCTGATCACGCTCCAATTCCCTGAAATATAAATTTTTTCTTTGTGAACGCTGTGCGGTGTTTCGTTCCAGCTCCATTTAGCGATTTTCGGGGTATGATCGTCTGATCGAGTGAGCTAAAGCATCCCGCTTATGTTCCAGTCCTCTTAACTGAGAATTTTCTCGCCTTTAGGAATGTTCTGCAGTATTGCGTTCTTGCTCAGCAAAACGATTAACAGGTCTGCTCGAGTGAGCTAAGGCATCCCGCTCACATTCTCGATCTTTAAACTTCGTACTTTCACGTCTTTGTAAATGTTCTGCAGTATTACGCTCCTGTTCAAAAGAACGATTTACAGGATCTGACCGCCTGATCGGGTGAGCTAAAGCATCCTGCTCACGCTCCTGATCTCTAAACTCCGTATTTTCACATCTTTGTAAATGTTCTGCAGTATTACGCTCCTGTTCAAAAAGAACGATTTACAGGATCTAACCGCCTGATCGCGTTCTTGCTCAGCAAAACGATTAACAGGCTCCGATCGTTTGATCGAGTGAGCTAAGGCTTCTCGATCTCTAAACTTCGTACTATCACGTCTTTGTAATTGTTCTGCAGTATTACGCTCCTGTTCAAAACAAAGATTTACATGATCTGACCGCCTGATCGAGTGAGCTAAGGCATCCCGCTCACATTCTCGATCTTTAAACTTCGTACTTTCACGTCTTTGTAAATGTTCTGCAGTATTACGCTCCTGTTCAAAAGAACGATTTACAGGACCTGACCGCCTGATCGGGTGAGCTAAAGCACCCTGCTCACGCTCCTGATCTCTAAACTCCGTATTTTCACATCTTTGTAAATGTTCTGCAGTATTACGCTCCTGTTCAAAAAGAACGATTTACAGGATCTGACCGCCTGATCGCGTTCCTGCTCAGCAAAGCGATTAACAGGCTCCGATTGTTTGATCGAGTGAGCAAAGGCATCCCCCTCACGTTCTCGATCTTAAAACCTCGTACTATCACGTCTTTGTGAATGTTCTGCAGTATAACGCTCCTGTTCAAAACAAACATTTACAGGATCTGACCGCCTGATCAAGTGGGCTGAAGCGTCCCGCTCACGTTCCCGATCTCTAAACTCCGAATTTTCACGTCTTTATGAATGTTCTGCAGTGTTACGGTCCTGTTCAAAAGAACGATTTACAGTATCTGACCGCCTGATCGAGCGAGCTGAAGCATCTCGCTCACGTTCCCGATCTCTAAACTCCGAATTTTAACGCCTTTGTGAATGTTCTGCAGTATTACGGTCCTGTTAAAAAGAACGATTTACAGTATCTGACTACCTGATCGAGTGAGCTGAAGCATCCTGCTCACGTTCCCGATCTCTAAGCTCCGCATTTTCACGCCTTTGTAAATGTTCTGCAGTATTACGTTCTTGCTCATCAGCACAATGCTTTGCATCTCATCTTCGATTTGATTGAAATGCAGAATTTTGATTACGTGTCTGATCAGTTCTATGCCTTGATCTTAACATTTGATAATTTTGATTCCAGCGTAGTTCCATTTCCCGATACTATTTTCTCTATGCAAAGCTAACATTTGTGAATTTCTTATTGGATCGGTTTCAAGGTTTTGTTCGCGATAGTTTAACAAAGAGTTTCGCTGAGCTAACCTACGTTGTGCTACTGATGTTTTTCGTGGTTTAGATATAATTTAAGCTAAATATACGAAAAAAACCTTAAAACTGTGGCTGAAAAAAATAGAAAGTTATAACTCGATATTAATACTGGTTGTTAGATCCTAATTTTCTGTTTCTTCAATATAAAAAACATACATTTAGTGAACTGATCCCAATTTTTTTCCTTGCAAATATTTTCCTAGAACAAACCTGCTCCCATCACCGCCTTCTAAAGCTACGGTCACATACATAAAATATTTTCCGGAAACAAGTTTGCTCATATTTTCCTTAAAACTTTTCTATGTTTGTTTAATGGTCACATTAGCACAAAATATTTCAAAAAATTTGTTTTCTCAAACAGCTATGAAACAGCTTTAAACAAAATAGGAGCAAACATGTTTTCCCTGTGGTCACACTTGAACAAATATTTTCTATAGAAATTTGTTTGAGCAAACAGTCAATATATAGAAAATTGTTTTCTTTAAAAAAAAAACGTTAATAACTACAAATTTCTGTCAAAATAATAAGTTTGTGTTATCATAAAAAATCGAGGATTGTGAAAACTTATATGTTTGAGTTGTGGAGCAGCTGTCTTATTATTTCTGGAGGAAGACGAAAAAATAAGAGAGAGAAAAGGCAATGCGTGCGTAAGTGGGCTCAACGCCGAAAAGAGGAAGGATGTTGTGCAAAATTACTGTTGGAGCTACGTTGTCAAACTCCAGAGTTGTACAAAAACTTTTAAGGACAGCTGATTTTGATTGTTTGATAAGTACAAGATAGTTTCAGTAAAAAATATTGAAATATAAAAATATATATGTAGTTTCCTTAATTGTACATTTTTGTAGGAACACATAGTTTTTATACATCGACGTGGGTTCAAACGGCCGTATATATATGGTGGTGTCTTCAAAAAATGTAGCTTTCATGAAACTCTTACAAATAACACATTATGTTTGCCTATTCCAAAACCACTTTCAACCAGGAAAGTACCAGTGCCGTATGTTTTTATTGCGGATGATGCCTTTCCATTAAGTACTAATATATTGAAACCTTATACATAGTACTCAAAATTTGAATGCCATTTAAAGAGATTTCAATTATCGCCTCTTAAAAGCAAGGCGAGTAACAGAAAATACTTTTGGATTTTTGTCTGCACGTTTTCGAGTAATGATGAATGTATTAAAAACAAGGCAAGTGACATTTGCATGCTGCGTGCTTTACAATTATTTAATGAGCCGCAAAAGTTCATTATATTAGAACAAAAACCTAGTTGGCCTTTATATTGCAGGCACAAGGCTAAGAAAATCTACAAAAGTATCGTTCCTACACATCAAATGACACATTAGAAATGAGTTTTCAAAATATTTTTTAAAAGAAGAGGAAGTTAATTTTCAATATAAACATATACAATTAAACACTGTTCAGATCAAATGTAAGAATGTAGCAATTTCAATATATGTATGTATGTACATATGTTCATATGTATGTACATATTTAAAATAAAAATAATGCAATTAAATATTAACTTCCAAAATTTTTTTATTAATTTATTTTTATCAACCAAAAATAATAAAAACAAAGCAAAAAAGTATTAACAATTATTGCGGTTTTTATCAGTAGTTTGTCTGGTCTAGACGTCGAAAAAAGCTTACATTTTTTGTTAATTTTTAAATACATTTGCTGCCTACGAATTAAACTAAAATTATTTTTTTAAATATATTATATTCAAATACATATCGAGCCTTTGGTGCAATACCGTAGTAATTCAAAAAACCGTAAACTGAGAAAAATGTATTTGAAGTTTTGAACCATCTTTTTGATAGTATTTTCGTTTACTAAAGTTATTTTTTTACAAGTTTTTAAATAAAAAGGAATGTTTTTAAATAAAAAAAGGCCAAAAATTATTAAAAATATGAAATATTTATTTATATTTAAGTACTTTGTATCAACCTATTAAGGATGTATCGTTATTGTCACAAAACCTATGACAAACTTAAGAATTAATTCGAAATATATCGTTATAGCAAATAAACTTTTAACTATTTTTTTTCTAACAAAGTTGTAATATGAAATAATACGAACAAGTAAAAAAGAAATCAAATTATGCAGTTGTGTTTCTGTGCCTAAAACGTAGCAAAAACAAATATTGCTTTATACTTTTTTCGTAAATTGCTTTCTGTTAGTAAATTTCTTGTCATAAAGGAAATATTTTATTATTGCAAATAAATATTGTTGGAAATACCTAGAGGCAATAAAGACATATTTAGCTGTAGAATCTGAACAGTTAGAGGTGGAATCATAATCTTTTTTTCTTTAGATAGATATTTCCCCAAAGATAATTTCTGCATACCCAGCTTAAAAAATTCACATTTTGAGTTACTACGGTATTGCACCAAAGGCTCGATATATGTATATACATATTAAAATAAATAATTTAGTTTTTGAATAAAATAATATAATTTATAAAATAATTTTAGTTCAATTCAAAGGCAGTAAATATATTTGAAACAAAAAAAATTCTTTAAAATATTATATCTATTGTTTTTACCACATGTCACAATATATAAAAATCAAGAAAATAAACCACCAAATTAATTTATTTTTTGCATTATAATGTTGCTCATATTAATTTGTTTTAGGCGATTTCATATATAATTTATTTTCAAATGTTTCAACACTTTTGAAGGAGCTGTTATTTGTCACTGTTTGTTCTTACAAAAACTTTGTAAGATCAAACAATTATTTGCCCAAAAAAGTTGAAAATATTTGACACAGAGTGGTCACATTATGGTCACATTAGAGAAACTTTTATTTGCTACTAAATAAATTTGTTTTCTCAAAATCTTGTTTTCATCCTAAAAATATTTGATGGTCACATTACAGCAAAGAAATATTTGATATTTTCGGGCAAATGTTTCATAAGTTTGACCGCACATTAAGTGGGTTGCTATACAACATTTAAGGAGCCAGCCCCAACAACATTCCGTAGTCACCCTAAGAGGAATAAAATGTATCAGATACCACCATAAATTTCCGTCTGATACCAACTAATTTTTTTTCTTTCAAAAATTTTGTTGGAACATACTTAACCCCCATTGGGATTGCAATACAAAATTTAAAACCCTGGAGTAAAATCCCCTACAACTTCCTCGTCGTCGCTCTTAGAGGAATAAAATGTATAACAGACCCCCACTAGTTTTTCCTCCCAAGCATATTCCTGGAAAATACTTACCCCGTATCAACATCAACTATCTATGGCAGCCCCATACAAAATTTACAAGACTGTGTTACACATGTACCCTCTAAACAATTGTGAAGTCATTTCTGGATAAAAGTACCTGATAAGTCACGACATTTGCTCCACTGTACAAATTTTACAAAAACAGTTAACACTATTTTCCATATTTCAACTTCCTTTATTACAATTAATTAAAAATTTTAAAATTAAAAATTTTCTAATATGTATGTAAATACTTTAATATATTCAAAGTATAAAAACTCAATACAAAAGCAGATAAAATTTGGTTACCCAGTGGAAATTTTAAAAACACAAATTCAAATTTTAGATAAGAAAATTGTATCATATTCGATGACTTTAAACTTTTCTTTATATCGAATAATTGTCACTTTGAATAGAAATTGCTTAAAGGGTAGGTACAATCAACAAGGTAAGCCCAATGCGAATCCAAAAATTGCCCTTTGCATTTCTTTTTTGTTTGAACGGTAGAATGTCAGAAAAATTAAAAGTTTCATATAAAATTAAATTTTTATGACGTAATAATGTCATATTGATTTTAATCAGCTGGGCTCTCAATATTACCTGGTTGAATGTGCCTTAGGTAGGTATATATATATATGTACCTACTTTTTTGAATTGTGTAGTAAAAAACTTTTTTGGGAAAAAAATAAACTAAATGCACAAGTCAATATTTAAAAAATCTCACCAAACTAATTAATACTTAAATAAAAAAATGCTCCCATAGAATATACTTTCTACTTAAATAATAAATCTATAAAACTAGGAGATTTTATAAATATCGAAAGGACGGCATGAGTACAAATATAGCATGTTTGGTGTACAAAAGACACTATTAAAAATTCTGAAAAAAGTAAGCAAAAAGGAGGAACAGGAAAAAAAAATTACAAGTAGCAAAAGAAAAGTGGAAACGAAAAAAAATCCAAGAAAACAAAAAGTTATAAAGCTACAACATCTTTTAAACTTCAAAAAGTTTGTGGTACAGTCTGAACAATTGGAAAATGTTATAAATATTGACGATGATGAAAAAATAATTATACCTTATCGCGAATCAAAAAAGAACATACGTATTGCAAAGCAAAAATATAGATGAGTTGGAGTACAAAGCCAAAACTAATTTAAAATACCACATTTTTAGGTATATACGCTGTTAAAAGGCATATATAAATCAATAAATCAACCCGACATAAGTTTTTAAAATATTTTAGATACCGAGGACTAAAAATCGTTAAAATTCGGTAGCCAACTAACTAACTTTGCTATGAACTGTGCAGTTCTTTGCGTTATAAAAGAGAATTTTAAAAATTTGCTTAGCTGGCCATGTCAAATGAAAGTTTGTCTGGAAAAAATTGATAACTTAGCATTATGTAATCCAAATTTTACAAAATGGTTATTTTAATCTTTGCATATAAAATATAATATTACGAGAATACATTTTCACTGTAAAGAGGAAATAACCGCTACAAAAAATTTTTAACGCACTTTAAAAGTAAGTCATGGAAATTTACCGAAATATCTAGAAGAGCTATGCGAAAAGATTCTGTATTTTTAGTTATGTTGTCTATTATATTGCGGTCGAATCGCTTCTGAATTTGCCATCTCCGACTTACATATATAGAGAAGTTAGAAAAACAATGCTAATACGAAATTCATATAATTTTTTTTAAAATTTTGCTGTCATTGTAGAAATGCTCAAATAAGTAGAAAAAAACGCAGTTAGTAAACATTTTGCAAGGAATGTGTTAAAAATAATAATAATTCATTTAATACATGTAAAATATGTAGTAAAAAATTCCTTATCTAAGGATAATAAATTTTAAAAGCCATACCCAAAAACGTAAATTCCTTTTATCAGACTGTAAAACACGAAAAAATATTAAGTTTAAAACTGCTTGTATATATTTAAAAAATCAGACATAAATAACTGGAAACAATTGGCATAAGAATTAAATTGAAATCAATACAAGAACAAAAATAGTAAAAATTTAAAATGCCATGACGCCATCCGTAATTTATTCTGTAGTATAAATATTTTAATAAAATAAAAATATATGCACAAAAGAACATTAAAGGGGTTTAAGAATATATTCATGGTCTTATACATGCTAAAAAAAAGTTATTTTATGGTATATGCCTACTGGGGAAGCCAACCATTAAAAAAAGTGGCAACGCATCATGGATAGTAACTCAAGGGTGGTGTGGAAATCTATACATTATTATTACTTTAAAAAAAATGTTAAGAAATATTTTTTGAAAATTAAGAACGTTATTAATAACACCTTATTTTTAATACGTAATGCCTTGAACCAAAAACAAAATGTTAATTTTTCTTGAATATGTTTTTTCTAAGAAATCGTTCTTTTCTTACACTCTGCGCTTAACCCAAAGAAAAAAAAACCAAGAATAACACAAAGTTTCAAAAGACTAGTACTTAAGGTTTAAACTTTTCACGCGACAAAGTAGTTGATTTCTTTAACAGCACCACTACCTCACAAAGTGGTTCACGTCAACTTTCTAACTCGAACTACTCAGAAAGTAATAAAACACAGGGAATTGTTTCAGATTTAAGTGCTAGTTTTAAGAATACAAGTACTTTTTCCGAATATATGACAGACTTATCGGCTGATGTAAGCGAAGTTTCTGTAGGAAACTCTAACAAAAATATAACAGGGAAAGATAATAGTATAATTAAGATTGATATGCCGCTTAATGTAGATAAAATAGTGGTTACGTGTTCAAAAGCCAAGAAAAGACACTTTTGCATTAATTGCAAAAAAATTATATCCACTATTAGTCGGCATTTCTTGTTGAAACATAAAAATGAAGAGGAGGTTAAAAGAGCTTTTTCTTTTCCAAAACATAGTCAAGAACGTTTGAAAATAATGAACGATATATGTAAGAAAAATAGGGGAGAGCATAACACATCTGCAAAATACAATACTGGAGTTCTAATAGTAAGCCGGCAACAACAATTCATATGCAAAAAATGAGTTGATGATCAGTCTGCTGCAAAACTTGCAAAGCATTTTTTCAAAAAAAATCTATACGAGTTCACAAAAAAAGTTGTGGTACATCTAAAGGCAAACGTTGCAATCATATTGATAGTCGTAGACTTACACAATATATTCATCCGGCAGCAAATAACATTTTAAAAACAACGATCTTTCCAGTTCTTCGAAGCGATGAAATAACAAAATCAATTAGGTATGACCAGCTTTTAATTAAGTTTCGGAATTATTTGTCAGAAAAATATTCTTTAAAACACCAACACGATTTAATTCGAGTGAACCTAAGACCACTTGGTAGTTTTATTATTGAAATTAAGAAATTAGATCCTGGCATAAGCGAGTTGAAAAATGTATACAAAACACACTTGCATTAAAGCAATTCCAAATGTTGCTAATTGGAACGAAACTTTAAGAGAATTTTAAACACAGGCGGTAGTATAGAATTTTACATCTCTTATTAGAAAATGTGTCAAGAGAGAAAGAGTAGAGCTAATTAAAGAAGTTCGGGAGGATCTAAAAGCTAAAGTAGAAAACTTTCTCCTGCTGCGGGAAGAAGAGATTCCATTAATAAACAAAAAAGCAATTGAGGACCAAACAAATCAAAAACGTGTTAAAAAATTGTTTTACCATCGAAAGATGATAGCAAAAAAGCTATATGTTTATTTAAAAGAGAAAATTTTAACCACTATGGAGTTTCGCTTAAACGTGTTTTGTAAAAGCAGATGGGCCGAGTTAGTCCAGGCTACGCTAGTTTTTATTCAAATATTTAACCGAAGAAGGGCTGGTGAGATTGAGAGGTTAACCATTCAAAATAAAGAATCAATCACCGACAACATCGACGATGATATCTTTACACAAATACCTGAAAGCCTTAGGGGAACAACGCTACGGAAGCACATAGAAACGTACACTTCCCTTCTAAATATTGAAAAGTCTTCAGTAGATAGACTGGCTAATTTTATGGGGCACCATATGATATCCATAAAAACATTTACAGAATGCATGTCCCCGTAGCCGAAGTGACATGCGTTTCAAAATTATCAAAGGCTGCTGTAGGAGACGAAAATAATGTAGAAGATGACGTTGATAATTTAATTTTAAAAAAATTTTTAGGGAAAAAATATATCTTGCTAACCTTGGATTAAATATGTCCTTTTCAGCCCAAATAATTTTTTAACTCTCAGTGACAGTGAATATATAAAGATAATTAAAGCGTTGGAAGCCGAAAACAAAGAGCTAAAGTGCCAACTTTCCCAAACCAATTTAGCTGTGGACGCAATGCTGAATATATTTACTGAGGGACAAATCAGAAAACTAATGTTCCTAGGACGAGTCCAATGGAAGTGGAAAGATATTTCCAGTGCAATTTGTTTGAACGCATCAGGGCCCAGGTCGTACAACCACCTTTAGAAAAAAGGTTATCCGCTACCTCATAAGTCAACATTACATCGATGGTGTGCCAAAGTCCAAATCAGCGAAGGGATACTGTCGTTATCAATAGATTTTATGAGGCAAACAAATGATCTGACGGCAGAAGAAAAAATCTGTGTACTCGCCTTTGATGAAGTGAAGGTAGCGGAAACTTACGAGTATGACCCTGTGGACGGTGTTGCAAAAAAACCTGCAAATTATGTGCAGGTTGTAATGGCTCGAGGTCTAAAAAAGTCTTGGTGGCAGCCAGTCTTTTATGACTTCAACTGCAGAATGACTCATGACCTCTTGACCGAAATAATACGGCAATTAGGTAATGTCGGTTTTCCAGTAGTGGCTATTGTCTGTGACATGGGGCCATCTAACCGTAAATTGTGGAAAGATTTAGGTGTAACCACAGGTGAGTTATTAAAACATTAAATAAAAAAATTTCTAACCACTTATACCTAACATTTAACACCACACACAACACTACAAACCAACTCCGAGGACGAATCGTATTGACATAATTTAGAATGTCAGCATTTGTTCAAGCCTACCTTCAAGAAAGGAGTCGTAAAAATGGCAATTACCGTTGTTTTAAGATTTAATATAAGATAGGTTTATTTAAATTGATTTTAGATATAATAGCAGGTTTTAATTTTAAATATGTTAGTTATGGCTATTTGGTGGCGGTTTTGATTAAAAACAAAAATTAATTAAGCTTATTAATGCAATGATATTTGTTAAGTTACGCTGATAAGATTCGTCACTTTTAGCACATTAAAAAATTGAACCAAAATAAATGGAATACGTTTTTTAATGTTTTAAGATGCACCTTGGTTTTTAAATCCAACAAATGCCGAAGAAAAAGTTTTTGTGTTTGCCGATGCACCACATTTACTAAAACAGGTTCGAAACCATTTTCTGGATCACGGTATACTTTTTAAAAATACTCTTTTAACTTCACAAACGGTTAAGGATGTGCTAGCCCAAACTTCAGCGTCCGATTTATCGTTCGATTATAAATTTACTAATGAACATATTTTAGTAAAAGGCGCAGGTAGATTTTTGTTTAACTATAAGAATTTAATTATAAGAATTTATGTTTTTATTTATAAAATAACTTAAACCTTTCAGGAAGGCAAAAAGTAAAAACAGCAGCGCAACTGTTTTCCCATACTGTAGCCGAAGCCATTAAAAGGTGCTATATAAATGGAATAAATCTGCAAAATTCTACTGAAACCGCAGAGTTCTTCAAGCTTGTAAACGATTGGCTAGACATTTGTAACTCTAGCATGAAAACGTTTAATTACCCTGGAAAAGTAAGTTTTGTAAATGAAATGTATCCCATATTTGTTAAAATTTACTATTACTTATTGTTGATATCAAGAGCCATACGGCCTTGCATTGGAGAGCCAAAACCAAATTTTGTTACAAATGAGTGAATTATTGTCGTCGCCCATTGTACCAGGACGTAAAATTTGGAGCCTTTACAAAAAGGAATATTCATCACTAATTAGGCCTTACCGATGCTGCAAGAGTATGTGCAAAGGTTTAATATGTCATACGTGCTAGCAAACCGCCTAAACCAGGATGTACTGGAGAATTTTTTCGGTGCTATAAGAAGCAAAGGTGGCTTCTATGACCACCCTTCCCCAAGAGAGTTTAAATTTAGACTGCGGAAGTATATACTGGGTAAGTTATTTTTATAATTCGATTTCCAATAAATAATGTTATTTATACATATAAAGCAAGAAATACTGAGCATCTAAATGGCTATGGCAACGTAGAAGACGACACAACTGACTAGCTAAATTCCCCAGCACCGGTTCAAGTATCAATCGATTCAGCAGTGAAGCCGAAAAAGATATGGATGACTTGGATGAAACAAATTATTATGACATTGGTATTCTTCAAGAGGATGCACTAGAATACCTATCTGGATATGCAATCAAAAAGCTGAATCTTGTGGAATACGAGTGTCATAATCAATTGTTTACATGGGTCGATCAGGTGGGTTTTTAAAGAAATCAACAGAGAACTTCCTAGCGGAAATTAAAAAACTAGAAGTTATATTCGAAAATGTAAATGGAAAAGAAATTTCGCACCACCAAAAACTCCAGCAGCATCTACTTGAACGAAGCAGTAGCGTAAACCTTCCGCTAAATATTAAACAATTTTTTTATAAATGTCGAATTTATTTTCGAGTACGACAACTGAACAAAAGACTGAGAGTTCAAAAGGCAAAGCAAAAAATAATGGGATACAAAAAAATGATTAAAATTAATTTTTAAACTCCTCCTTTTTTTAAAAGTAAGTATTTTATATATTGTTAAATATAAAGACTTCGTACAAAATGTTCTCAAAATTTTTGCTAACAACAAACTTTTTTCTTTTTCTTAGATTTTGACATTCCACGTTTCGTCACACTATCGAAAACCCAATTAAGGGATGTGTAAAGGCATAGTGAAGCGTTCAGATTATAGCCTCTCCTACTCAATTGCAACCTCTCCTGCACGTGGCGCATCCTGCATAAAAACAAACGAGGCTCTGCCGACCAAGCAAAGTACAATTTCCCGTGCAATAAACAGATAAGTGGAGTATTGTTGAAATACAAGTTAATGTTTTGCTATCATCTACCTACCAAATTATTATAATTCAATTTCATACATTTCTAATTTCATTTCAGAAACTTCTGTTTCTATTTAAGACTCTTCTGGTTCATTTTTAGAACTTTCTAATTAAATTCAAAAATTTTCTAATTGTATTCTAAAATTTTCTATTGTTTTATTTTTTTTTACAGAATGCTCCAAGCCGAAGCCACTACCACACAGCCTAATTATGCCATTGATTTTGACGATTTATCAAAGCGTTTATAAAAAGTCACAGAACCCGAGTTTTGAAGCTAAACATTTTTAGCATTTAGTTTTTTTGTACATTAAAAGAATAACATATAAATGTTGTTTTTGCACACCAAACAAATGTTAATAAACGAAACAAAATTAGTTATATATAACTGTCTCCTACGTTCTTTCGGCTTTAAATTTTTAGTGTGACTGCACGACATATGGACTTATGGACATTTTTTATTACAAAAAATGTTGAGTTAAATATGGTTTAAAGATCCTTGATACCATGATGCGGTGTACCTTACGATTTACGAACAGAAATTATTTGTAAAACAAGAATATTAAAAAAATTATGCACATTAGAAATAGTAAGGGTTTTTGAAATACCTTTAGAGCTTCATTGGTCAAATAAAACAAAAATGAACTGACTCAGAACCATCATTTAAATTATAATATTAGGTATTTTGGTATTCTGTTAAGAAAAAGCAAATAGGTTTAGTTTCAGCAAAATCTCGTGTTCAATAGAATGCTTTTGTTTTGTTCTTAATTAAGATTATTGCGACCGTCTTCAACTGTGATAGAAATTATGTTAGCTGAAAGCATGATAGGAAAAATTTTATTATTGAATATCTTTTATACCTCAATATTTGTGTATACTCATTTAACTTGTGGCCATTGTCTGCCGTATTCAGGGACCGTAACAGTTACGATTTTTTTCAAAAAAGTCAACATATAGTTATTTTTTAACTTTTATTTATGACCAAAAAATAATTATTATAAAGTGACTTTTTGATAAAAGTCAAAAAAATTAAAGTCTTTTAGGTTTATTATTCCTTAGCATAACAGCATCAATATGCTGTATTCAAATATCTGATAGACAAATTATATCCAGCTGACTTTTTGATTTTAAATTTTAAAAATAATTGTTATATTCGGTCCCTGGCCATGTTATGATCAATGTTATTATTCCTTCTGTCGGTAAATTACGCTGTTTTTTATATGTATGTATAATATTAATTTAACAAATAACACGGTTGAATAATTTTTATATTTTAATGCAGAAATTTTATTTTATATTCGGCGTGGATGATTTTATTTGCACGCTGATTTAAGCATATCAGTCCGGCCGCCTGGTTGCTTATGTATTCTTGTGATCAAAGTATAGGTCGCAATTTTTAAGGTATTTTATAAAACTTGGCAAAAGAAAGCTTTTTAACACAAAGCCAATTGTTTGTAGTAATGACCGGTCCATTTTTTGATATAAATACGGAATCAGCTTTTTGAGCGCAGTTGACTCGAATTTTAATATGACAGAATTTTTTATTTGTGTCTTGCTTTTTGCCACCAACTAGTGCATTAAAATAAAAATTTGATAGGACCATGTTTTGATAAAGCCACGATACCAATGTCCTTCAAGAATAACTATTTTAGGCCACAGCTGATTCGAATTTCACTCTGTTTTGGCAAAATTTAAATTGTGCCAACAACTAGTGCATTGAATAAAAAAATTATCCGTCCATATTTTGATATAGCTCCCATACCAATGCCCTCTCGTATTAAGCATTTCGGCTAAAACTGACTCGTATTTTACTCCATTTTTACAAAATTCTGTATTTGTGTCTAGTGCTTTGAATAAAAATATAAAATATATAACTGATTCGAATTTTACTCTATTTTTGTAAAATTTTGCACATGAGCCTTTTTTTACATCAACAGCTAGTGAATGGGTCCACTTTGGATATCGCCCTCATACAAATGTTCCGGCTTTAACTGACTCAAATGTTACCCTATTTTCAGAAAATTTTTACACATTCGTCTTAATTTATTTCACAAACTAATAAGTTGCGTAAAAATAAAAATGTGTTTGAATTTTTGTTTTTATCCTAATTTTCTTTAAGAAACACGGAGTCGTCTATTTACAAAATCATTTAGCGGCGTCAGTTAAAAAAGGTATAAGTAAACCGCCCTTAACACCGACAATTTTTTAATTAAGGTCTGGTAACACGTCTAACAAAATTATTTATTTTAATTGCAAAATTAATATAAATAAAGCCCATATAACGGGAAACTAACCAAATCAGATAGATATACTGCTATTATAGCATCAATATAAAAAGAAAAAAAGAAAGGTTAAATTATGTTGTTTCTTAGCATAAAATATTTTTTTTTTTGCTTAAGAGATAATTTTACATAAATAGCAAACAAATCAAAATAGAATATACGCGAAAATTGGAAAACCTCTACCTTGAGTTACAAAACATTAATTTTTATAGATATCCCACTCGCATCCCACTAAGCGACTTCCAAGCTCTTTCAATAAAAGACCTAAGCTTTCTTTTGAGCAAAAAAAAAAAAAAAATGGGCATATTTTTCTAATTATTTTATAAAAAAAATAAAAAAATTTTTTTTAATTTTAAAAATATTTTTTTCTGGAAGATTGAAGAAAAAGCTATCAAAAGTATTTGGGACGAATTTTGTTAAAAGCAAAAGGTAATAAACTATTTGCCGAAAACGTCAAATTTGTAACCCCTCTAGCCTAGAGAGTTCTTGACCGATCGTGTTAAAAAATTGTGTCTAAACTACTGTCTGCAAGAACTTACTTTGGCCCAAATTTCTTTCCAATCGAAAAAAAAAGTTGGGTCACTTGACATGAAATCCCCCATATGTTTGTGTTAAAGAAAATATAAAATTTTCTTAATTTGCAATTGTCCAAACACAAATATTTTCTTTAATTAGTCGCTTTAATTTGCCTACCAAGAATTAACACAAGCGGCAAATGGAACAGCTGATAGCCTCCGGCTGCCGCTTACATTGACCTTTCACTATTAGGATTCGGGATTCCCGATCGACATCCCTAGTGAAAATTTATTAAAAAAAAAGTTAAAGCGCTATATTCGGCTGCGCTGAATCTTAAATAACGTTCATATTTTAACCCTCTAAGGATGTTTGGGAGGAAAAATTAATGGGAATCGGTTTCGCGTTGCAACGTGTAGGGGCAACTCTAAGGCAATTGTACAGGTTTTTATGCACAAACGGTTGTGTATTTTAACCATAGCACGGACATCGCTAAGTAGACTTTTTTATCTATAAGGACAAAAAAAAATATATAGTTTTATGGGGTTGCAGTTGGATATTATAGAAATTACAAACGGAGTGAAAAAATTAACTTATATGTATGTACATATATACCATTACCACTTGTGCGGAGCGTATAATAAAATAAAAAAACAAATAAAAAAAACTCTCAACAAAAATTACATAGTTCATAGAAATGAAATAACTCCCAAATAAAATATGTAAAATGCGAAAAAGCTTCGTATCCTTATAAAAGATTTCACTATTTTTGCCCCCTGCCAATGTTTTTACGACTGGGGGTTATTATATTTTTGTTGGGACACATTTTACTCGGATTTATTATGTCCCTTTTAAATTTTCGGGTCTCATTAAATATACAATAAAATAAATATTAGTCCCTTATAAAACTGCAACTCCAAGGAAATTATAGAGGTTTTTATGTCCAAATTGTTGTTGATTTTAACCATAATACGGACATCGCTAAGTAGACTTTCCTATCTATAAGGACCAAACAAATATATACTTTTATGGGGCCGTAGTTGGATATTAAAAAAATTACAAACGGAGTGACAAACTTATATATTCCCTTATCACTTATGCGAAGGGTTTAATAAAATAAAAAACAAATAAAATAACTCTTAATAAAAATTACATAGTTTTCAGCAGAAGTAAAATAATTCCCAATTAAAATGCATATGTATGCACAATGCGAAACCATTTGTATCCACAAAAAAAGATTTCACTAGTTTGTTTTCTTTGCCAAGATTTTTACAATTAGGGGTTATTCAATTTTTGTTGGGACATATTTTACTCGGATTTATTATGTCCCTTTTAAATTTTCGGGTCTCATTAAGGGTCTTATTCATAAACGTACAATAGTGTTTATTAAAGACTTATTTGACAAGTATATATGGAATAATTGTCAAATAAGCCTTTAATAAACACTATTGTACGTTTATGAATAAGACCCTAAATATACAATAAAATAAATAACAGTCACTTACTTTCTACAAAAACAAACTGGTTTTGATTAGTGCGTATAAACACAGCAAGCGGCTAAATGACCTCTCTACTATAATAGACAAAAGTGTACGGTTAATTTTCATAGCCACTGTGTATAAAAGCGATAAATGATTTATGTTGCTTTTTATTTAAAACAAAACCTACCTTATATAGATTGTTGAAGCCTTCCTTAAGGTTGTACCTAGAAAAATATTTAGTTTTAAAATAGTTTAGTAATAAAACAGAATATTTTCTTCAGGTAAGAAATAAATTAATATTAAGGTTTGTTTTTTTTTTAATGTTGAGACGCTATTGATTTTGAGTTTATATACAAGAGCTTTTTAAAGTTTTTCACAAAACAAAAAGTACATAATTTAATTCTAAATATGATATAAAGAACAAGGAAAATATATAAAAAAATTACAATAATTATTATGGGTAGATATCGTTTATTTTTATAATTTAACATACTTAAAATATGTAATGTGCCTAAAAGGTCTGGCACCGGAAAAATAGTTTTAAGACTTAGCACTACTTTTTATAGCTTATATATCAAACCAAGCTAACTTACCACTACATATGCAATATAAACAATCAAGCCTGTTCTGAAAATCACTTTTTGTAAAAGTAATTTGAAATCAAAAGATTTTATTAAAATTTGTGTGATTTTAAAGCGGCCAGCTAAATTCCTGCTTCTTTGGAATTTTGCAATAAAATTATTAAATAAATAACTTAGAATCGGCTATCTGATTTCAAAATCACAAGTGATTTGAAACCACATGATATTCTCAACGTGTCTGGTTTCAATAAAAAATTTATATATATTGCAGAATGTTAAGTGCCCTTACTACCAACAAAAAATTGTGTTGACCTGCTAGGCAAAGTGGGCACAGACACAAAACATGCCTTGCCATCCCTACCAGATGCCGTACCAGCAGGTAGGATACCCTCACTACCCGGCTTCTTATCCATCGCAGTTTTATGCGGCACAGCCGCCTGCTCCTGTTACTCAGCAGCCAGGCTCACAGCAAACGTTGCAGCCTTCCAACGTCCCTCCAGGTTAATTAGGTTGGTTTTTAACCAAATTTTGTTGATATAAATCATTTTTGTTTTTTTATCATACATACTTTTTTAAGACAATTTCAAATAAAATACATTTTTAAGTTTTTTTATACATATTAATTTCTTTTAAAATGAAAAAAAAATAAGCCTTATAAAAAAAGGGCAGCAAGTGACAATGAATATTAAAAAAATTTGTTTTTTGGGTTTCTTTAAATTAAAAATTTTTAATCGTGACTTTTTTTATTTAGTGTACGATAGGTATGTGTATTTATTTAATTTTAATACTTTTAGTAGGTGCAGATTTAAAAACGCAATGATTTTTTTATATTTGGCGAATTCACAAGGTACGATACGATAGCATATTGTATTATTGTAATATAATTTCACAATAGCATTAAAGTTTTGTTGTTGCTTTTCATACGAAACTTGTTGTGAAACAATACAACTTTGCTTGATATGTTTATTGTGATGTCATATTATATACAAAGTCATGCGCCAAGCGCCCAAAACGAAACGGCGAGTTTTCTATTTAATTTTTGGAAGCCGCTAGCACTCGCCACCCGTAAAAATGTATAATACTAGAAACTTAGGCAAAACCGCCGAACAAGATTACTTTAACCGGCAAATGTAGACGACACTGGTCTCTGGCCGTTAGCTGTTTCTTGTTTATGTAAAATATAACAAATTTTTTGGTGTTTTTGTATTAAAAGTGTGTGGAAAGAAAAAGGAACATATTTCCATGGATTATAGAGATAGTAACCAGGTAAGATATAGAAAATTGTGTATGTATATATATATAATATTTATTAATCATATATATATATATATATATATATATATATATGTTATTAATAAATATTATTAATATGCTTGAGTTTGCCATACGCACAGCGAAAATATACTTCTCGCACAAACCGTCTATTATTTTACTTTTTTCACTTTTTGGCATTATAGCAGCAAATTGTACAATTGTGTTTTCGTTTAGTCGTATCATCTGATTTAGACTTTAAATAACATACTTATGTACATATGTATGAGAGGTTGTTCACAACAGTCATATTTTTTGGTTCTATTATTTCACAACATATGATTTCACAAGACCTTGTGAATTCGCCAATTCTATTTACTTTTTATAACTTTTAAAAATACAATATAAACCATTTTTATTTAATGAAATCTCAAAGCTTTCTTGTTATAATAAGGGCAAAAACTAAAAAAAATAAATATTATTCTTAAATTTAAAAAAAGCTAAATTTTTTTTTCAAAATGTGTGTATCCACCACTTTATTTGAAAATAATTAAAGCATGTATGTATATTTAAAAATAATATGTACTAAAAAATCTTTTTGCGTTTTCTCTTACGTCACTTGAATGAGCTATGCCAAAAAAAGAAATAATTTCATAGTGCGTTATAAAACGGCAAAGCTGATTAAAGTTATCACTCAATAAAATTTATTTCCAGATGGTGTGTCTGGTGCTACACTCTACATGACTAACTTATTACCAATATGCACTTACACACATATTAAAACATACATAATTTTCCTCCAAACAATTTCTGTTTTATATTAGACACTTTTTAAAATTTACAAATTTCAACATAAGAAAGTTAAAATATTTAAATGTGTACTAATAACAAGTAGAGCAAAAGTGACCTATTAGATACATAAGATTTATTCAAAAATGAACTTCCAATTGTTAACAGGGTTCCCTCATACAAAAACAATTTACATTATTTTCAATATTTTGACTTCCTTTTGTTGAAATTTGTTGTAAATATTAAAATTAGAAAAGTGTCTAATATGCTTATTTTTTAATATTTAAAAAGTATAATAAAATACTTATCGATAAAAAGGCAGATTCGTTTTGGTTACATAGTGGGTATCTTAAAAATATGGGGGCGATTAAATCATTTTTATAAAAATAAATAGAAATTGTACGTCTGACGAGACAAATTCATGCCTAGACAAACGTCAAGTATATAAAAACAAAGTATAAAAATACCGAATTTTTTTATTTGCATTTTGACATTTGTCTAGGCATGAATTTGTCTCGTCAAGACGCACAATAATAAATATGTTATTTTTTAATTTTGATATCATAAAAATATCAATATTATGGAAGGTATATAAGTTTTCGTAAAAATTTGTTTTTTATAGCAGAGTTTTTCTTATAAGCGAGTTTCTTATATAAGGGTTACTTAGCACGTAGTTATATGGAAATGTACATGGTGTCTGGAAAAGTGTTTTTTATAGCCAAGTTGTTTTTGTAAACGAGTTTCTTATATGCGTATGGTACTGTAATAACAAGTAGAGCAAAAGTAATGACCCATTTGATACATTTAGCCAAAAATTAACTTCCAATTGTTAAGATGGTTTGCTTTACTTGTTGATAGCACACATTTTACAAAAACAGGGTGTGTTCCAAAATGTCATTTGCAATGAAACTTAACAAAGCCATGCATTCCTAAACGCGACCATGTGAACATTTACAATGCTACACATCCCTAAATGTATAAAAAAAAGTTTGCGATACGCAAACAAAAACAAACTGTGTATCACTAATTTTGTTACTGCTTTGTGGATATTTTGTGTAAAATAATTAAGCTGGAGGTCCATACCATACGTTATATGCGTGGCTCCGTTCTATGCGTATCATATTTCTGTACGTTTTATACGTTTGTTTTTGCCAAGTTACATGCAATACGTTTTGTGCGAAAAGTGAAGAGAAGAGAAATTAGATTTTCTTCATTACACTTACATAAATAAAAACACAACAGAGATGACACTTAAAATATAAAAGTAGTCGATAAAAACAATATAAACTTTGGCTACAAAATATTTGTGTTGAAAACTTATTTTTAAGGAAATTTATTCTTAAAATTATTTCCAAAATTTATAATAAAAGCATTTTCTTTCATAACATACTGTTTTTAACACAAAATATACCAAAAATATAATCTACCACACACACATGTTTTTTGATAGCATTTAAAATTTGTCATCACTGGATAACAAAACCATCTCTCATTTTCTCATTTTGCATGCGACGTATGAAAAAGTAGAAAGTAAACCTACTTTATCCGTTACTTGCGCAGATGCGTTCTATGCAATTTGTTATGTTTCTTGCCACATACAACTACACTGATTTTACTTTTGTGAGAGTCGGAGAGAACGCACAGCGCATAGAACGTATGGTATGGACCTCCAGCTTTACAAACAGATCAATTATGCCGGAGGAAAAGTAAAAAAGTTTTCTTTTAATTTAATTATTATTTAAATAGAATTTATTAATATCTTCAGGGAAGATTGCAGTATTTCTAAATGTAAAAAAATTTGCAAAGTTTTTTTTACAAAGTAAACAACAGTTGGTTTCTTTGTATTAAAACAGTAGCAAAACCGCATTACTGCAATGTGTTTTCTCACTTTGGAACTCACCCACAATTTAACATTATTTTCAATATAATTTAATTTTCTTATGTTGAAATTGGTTGTAAATTTTAAAAAGTGTCTAATATGCTAATCTCCTAATATTTTCAAAATATAAAAATACGAAACTGTACTTGATAAAAAGGCATTTTGGTTACATAGTGGATAATTTGAAAGTGAACATGGGGGTGATTTATTAATTTTTATTAAAATAAATAATAATTGTACGTCTTGACGATAAAAATGCATGCCTAGACAAACGTTAAAGTCAGTATATCAAAAACCCAGCATAAAAATATCGTATTTTTTGATTTGGATTTTGACAATTGTCTAGGAATAAGTTTGTCTCGTCAAGACGTACAATAATAAATATGTTATTTTTTAATTTTGATATCATAAATATATAAATATTTTTCAAACAATATTAAAAGTTGTTTATTTTCTATACACGCCATAAAGTGAAGGTAAAAATATACTAAAATTTTTTAGCAAATCTCTTCACATTTTAAAAACATATTACTTATGTATTGTTAAAGTTATCCAATAAATTATTTATGGAACATTTGAACACATTAAAGGTAAAAAAAATTTAATTTTGTATATTAATTTATTCTCTTCCTTTTTGATTTCAGGCGCTTCCCCAATCGCCGATGGACCAGGCGCTGTTGGCTGACCCGGTATATGGCTAATTACCGGCTCAAACGGCTGAGGTGCTTAACTCGCTGCAGCCATAGGCTGCAGCTGGTAATTTATACCTGGCTGGCCGTAAATATAAATATGTAGCTGTGACACTACTGCCTGGGGCTCGTTACAAAGTGGAGGGTAAAAATGCGTTAAACTTAGGTGAATGAATAAACCATGCCCCAGCAACCACGTCGAAGTCCCTGTCCACCACCTCTTCCGCCAACTGGTCCACCTCACTGTACGTCTGCGCTGCTCTTAATTATTAAGAGGAAAAGATTCTTAAAATAAAAAACATCAATTTTAATGATTGGTTTGCGCGTCCATTTCGACGTTGTATCTCTTTATTTGAATAATGAATGTTTGGACACTGACACTGTTTTATTTCGAATTTATTTCAAAAAATTTAAATCGTTGCTGCACCGATTGATAACTAAGAACTAAAGAAAACCATTTCATTCAATTATATATTAATGATGTCAATAACGCGTGATTCGCGCTACCACATTATATTATATCGGTTTCAGCGAATAGTCTTCAGGTGAGCTCTTAACTTTCACTTTTAATTTGCTAGGATCAAACGAACTACCTTTTTCCGCTAAAGTCAGTTTTAAACTTAAAAGCAGCTAAAGTTGTTGTTATCAAGACTAACACCACTTTAACTCTACAAGCTGTTTGCCGCTCAAATGAAAATCTTTTATTTTGAAAAGTGACAAACTAAAAATAAACAAAAAATTAAGAAAATTAAGTTATTTTTATTAATGTTTTTTTGTAAATTATTTAAAACTGTGGTAAAAGTGGAAACAATGTGTTCAATAAAAGATCTTAAAAATGATTTCGCTATTATTGTAAATGCAAAATAATAGTTTTATTACTAGTGCATTCTTCTTTATTTTGCCTGTATGAGTTTTTGTTAATTTTTTATATTATTTAATTTTTTTAAAGTATCAGTTAACGGCTTTATAATGATTTTATAAAGTTGTATTTTTTTGTTTTTATCAAACCAATAATATAATAAATGAACTATTGACACATGTAAACCTATATTAATTCAATAAAAGAATACAATTTCGGCTTGTGTTCGGGTTCGGCCGAACAATAGAAATTTGGCCGAAATTCGGGTCCGGTTTGGTTTTCAAAATGCACGTTCAGTCGCGCTCTAACGATATATTTTTGCGATCCCAGAATATTATTACCAATTTATTTTATTTATTTTTTTTAGTTTTATACGATTGTTCTTCTTCTCAACCAGACACAACAAGTGTAAACATTATTTTAGAAAGCAGTCGGAAGTACGCTTTATGCTCGCAACAGCTTTCCTTGCACTTACCTTCATCCTCACCCAATTTAGATTTTAGTTTTGAGATATCTCGATAAAAACCTGCAGACGCGATCGACTCCTTAATGGCCTTCCAAGCATTTTTTTCTTATTTATAACAGAAGTGTCATTTCCTTTGTTTTTAATAATAGAAAGGTGGTCACTGACGCACTCCCGCAAAAACTCCTCGTTGCTGCTCCAGTTTGCCTTCCGCTCCTTTTTCTGTTGAGCCTAGTAACAATTTATAAATTAATATATTATATATTTACCCATAGTTGAGGCCATATATTTACCTTTTCTTTATTTTCCGTTAGGATTTTGTAGGTTAAAGTTTTTTAAATTTTTGTTTAAAAAATTGTAACATTTATTTTGTTTAACAGTTTGGCGCTTTTTCTTATCAGCTGTTCAGAGGTGCCACTTGAACAATATTAACACTAGTCTAAGCAAACATTTTCTAGATTTAACGTATCACTCATTTAAATTCGGTTTTATTTAAAACATACTTTATTCTGACTATGATATCAAAAAAGTTAGTAGTAAGTTTTATATATAAAGTTGGTTTTAAAAAACCGACTTTAGTGTGTGACTTTGATTTTGGGCCTTTAGAATTGACTTTGTACGATTAAAGCGTCCTTTTTCTGAATCTGAAATCCATTTTTCGGTATTTCGATTAAATATTTAGATTTACCAATTGTCAATTTTTTTACGTGACTGCCATCCCCAGTAGGCCTAAACCATGTGAGTAATGGTAAGGGTGACCATTCGTACTGATCTCATCATTACATGTACTGATTTTTCATTTAGTGTACTAATTAGAAATGTGTGTACTAAAATGAACTGATTTTTGAAAAAGAGTACTGATTGCACTGATTTTTCAAGATAATTTGTTATTTAAAATTTGTTTTCCAAAAATGTTGCAGAGATATTACGAAATTAACACCTATGTAGTTAGTCCAGCATTAACACATAAAATGACTCAGCTGGTATTTAAAATACTGCTTGGCAATAGTGGCTATTTCGCGACTAATTACGTTTGTCTCTTATAATGTATAATCTTTCATATAGTAGAATCTTAAAAAAGTTAACGAAAATGTTCCTAGGAGTAATAACTTTTCTGAACTTTAAACTTTTCTAAGCGCGTTTTTTAGTCGAAAAATAATAAATAAATGTAATACACAATATGTTACGTTTTTTTATTATCAAAAGGCCTAAATATGTAGGTTTCATTATTTGCACACCTTGATCAAGCATTTTTAAAATCTGTAATTTTTGATGCAAATCCAACCTGCCCCCCCTGTTCTGTAACTTGCGAGAAGTTTTCGCAGCGAGAAAATTTTTTTTATTGTCATAGTCTTCCGATTATTAACAGTGTGACTTAGATAATACACAAACTCTCATTATACAACGTTAAAAGTTAAAATAATTAGGTTTTTCGTGTTTATCCTGTCTTTTACAAGGCGACTATAAACTTTCGATGCGAGAAGTTCTCACTAAAGTTACAGGACACAGGCACTGATTTGTGATGATTTCTCCTGCCTTGGCATTTATTAAATAAACATTGCACAGCTTACAAACTAAACTCTGACGACTGTGAAGAACATCAACAGCTATGTTGAGATGGACAACATTTTTGGCAGCTCAAACAACTTAGAGGCTAAATGAGCTAACCGAGTAGTCAAAAAGAGCTAAAAGGTGCTAAATTTGAAAATTGAAGATTTTTCCGTTTTAAATCTATGAATGTATTTATTATTCAACTTGTACTTCAAGATTTTTTTTGCAAAATAAAAATAAAAGAAAAAATAATAATATTTGATAAACTTATTTCAGAGCAGAAAATTATACAAATGTTTATCAGCATTAACAATATGACCATACACATTTACATATAAATAATTTAAAAGAACAATCACTTTCAAAATGAGTAACATTTTCTTCTTCCGGCCATAGATTTAATTTTTTATAATATTTTGAAATTATTAAATGTTTTAATTGAATTTATTTTTACAAATACGCTTGCTGATAACTCGTAGTTTAAACAGCAGGTGCTACACCTTTGAAAACCATATTTTAAATGAATTAAACTATTAACCGTATTCAAAGCCATGCGGTTTCTTATTTTATTTTTTAAAAAATAATAGCACTGCATGTTTTTTCAACTTTAGTATTAGAGTATGGATACGATAATATTTTTAAAACAAACAATGATGCACTTCTATCCATAATTGGTCGGTTCTGTCTTAATTTTTCCATTGGTACAGTTTTAAATTTCTTAAGCAATTTTACAGCTCTTCAATTTTTTCAAATTCTTTTGTAACACAAAAAGTATTTTCTGAATCCTGAAAAAAAAACATTTTTTACGCTAAATGCCGAAATGTATTCCAACATCCTAAAATTATTTTGGAAGCTTTGCTCTAATTTCATAATTTAGAATTTTTTATGAACTGTATTAAATTACATTGAACGATATATTTATCTGATTCTGTTATATTAAAATTTTCGCATGTCTTTTCAAAGCTATATCCTAGAAAACAGTTGCATTTATTAAAGATTCAAATTCTCTTCAGCTATATAAAGTCATCTGTCGGTATAATGATTTTATTTGTCAGGCTTTGTATTAAATGAAATAAATCAGTGAATAGTTTCCTATGTTCCGCTAATGCCACAAAGACAAAACGATAGGGTAAAAACGGAAAAATTTACTATAAAATGCAAAAAGTGCTAAACGTGCCGTTTCCACTGTTGAAAAGAGCAGTGTTAACTGCTTTTTTTAAAGAGCTAAAAGGAAAAATTTTCGAGCTAGAAGTAACTAAAAATAGCTAAATCTTGCTCCAAAATAGCTAAGTTGGCATCGTTGAGCTCAAAATAAAAAGAAAGTTTAGGGAATACCCAAATCTATTAAACAAATATAACGATTTAGCATTGCCACTGAGAAGATTTTAAGTAATCAAGCTGCCACTGTTATCACTGAAACACCCATTGTTTAAAAAAAATGTACACGCTCTAAAAACAAAACAAAAAGCTAACTCTTTAGAGCTGCACGTTGATAACGAAAAACTGTTAACTTATCCGCGTGTTTAACTTTTACGAGAGTAAACTTTTCTAAGATTCTACTGTATTTTGATAATTTCTAATCAAGTAAATCATCGTTTGGTGTTTTAGGCAACGATTATATTTAAATCCTTTTTTTCAGCATTATGTTTACCAACAATCGTATTTTTACACTCTAAGTGATGCGCGAATTTTTTTGTAATTGTTGGACTATTAAATATCATTTTGCCTATTTTGGCGATAGTTAGGCGACTTTTACTGTTATGTTCACAAATTTTTTCCAAAAAAATATTTGTGTACTTTAAAAAGTTTTAAGTTTAGTCTTAGGTAGACAAAAATAAAAAAAATTTGCTTCAGTATCTTGAATTTTCGGTGATTTGTGTTAAAATAGTGAGCTAGTAAGCAGAGACCATTGCCGAGCTCTTTTTCTCGGTGGCTGCGGCTGTCAGTAAAAAAGGTCGGATGCGGCTTAAATTCGGCTCTGAGCCGGTTGAAAGATTCATACACAAAAAAGTCAAGACAACGAACATTCTTCAATCACTTTTTAAAAACTTATAATGAAATTATTTTCATGCATAAGTATGTTAACTAAAATGCAAATAGGCATTATTAACAAACAACTAAAAATCAAGTTTTTTATTGATTATTATGAATGTCATTTAACTACAACAAAGAAGTCCTAACTACAAGGTGTTTGTTTAATTAATAATGAAATGGGTTTCTTGGGAAACTGTATCTTTAAAATGGATTCTGACTTGTAATTCAAACATTTAAAATTTTTTTTAGTTTGACCATCGAACTCAAAAATACAATAAAATTATCGTTGTTTAAGTCATCATGCACAATAAAGCGATGTAGTGAATGGCTTGAACACGGTAATTGTTTTATATTTATAAGTTTTACGGCCGCAAGAATATTGCTTTCACCATCCCTAAGAAACAATATTTTAAATTATTAATAGGTATTGTTAATCTGTTGTGAGGATGAGGGAAATCATCTGTTTTAAGAGATAGACATATTTGGACGAATTTATGACAAAATACAATTTGAAAATCGATATAGCTGCGTCGTTTATATGCATCTGTCCACATATCTAGCACCATTGCAATGGTTTCAGGACAACTATCTTTAAAGAAATTTAATTGCACCTTTATAAGTTATATATATGTACGTCTTCCAATGCAGAACGGCTTTATGTTGGTGCAGATAGCAGCATGATGCTAGGTTAAATGAATTTTATATAATCTGAGAACCCTGGCTGCTCAACCATGTTAAAGGGACGTAGATCTCTGCAGCACATCTGGACAAGCAAACTAGTGTTTGCAAACCTTTGGTTTCTGGCCTTTCCCAATCGTTACTACTTCCAGACAGAAGTCATTTAGTTTTTCGCTGCGAAACTTTCTTTTGTTTTGAGTTTACTTTTCAAATGATTGCTTAAGTTAGATGTAGACGATGAGATGCTAAATTTTAAAAATTAAATAAAATTATTAAGAGCCCAATCTTGTATGCATTTAAAGTACTTTTATACAAGGGTGATTTTTCTTCAGTAAATAAGTGTATATATAGTATACATATATAATCTGAAAAAGAATCTGACCTATTTTCTTTAAAATGTTTTGTTATTTTACCATCCATTTTAATATTTTATTAACTCTATTCCAAGCGTCACTTTTTAACTTTTACTTTATAAGAGTAACCATACAAACAGGAATAACGCTAAACTCTTCATTAGAATTTAGATATTACCATATTTTGTTTTTTAATTATAGCTACATTAAAAATTTTAACCGGCGGCTAAATTAAAGCCGGCGCAAAGCTAATAAAATCATCGGCGGTGGCGGCTTGATGAGACTGATCGGCGGTATGGGGGAGCCGGCTGTCAGCCGTCTGGCGCAGGTCTCTGCTAGTAAGTGCATAAGTTAGTGAAGCAATATTAAACCATTTCAACTAAATTACTAAAAACTTAAAAATAATTGGATTGATTTTATATCTTTAATTGATTTTTGCATAAAAAATCTAACTCTTTCATAGTTAATGGTATGAATTGGCAGTGTTTTTTTAGTTTTTTTTTAAAGTCAAGTTTCTATAACCTGTTCTTTGTTTACAATTATAAATAATCACCTAGACAGACAAACGGCCAGATTTGCTTTAATCGGATTGGGATGTCATTTTAGGTGGGAGGACTAAGGGTTCGCAGACTATAAAAACCAAAAGACCATATTCAAAAAACAAAAAGTATACTGATTTCGAACAAGATATAAATGATCACCCTAGTAATGTTATACTTACTTCTTAAAATATTTTAATAAATGTCATTATTTTATCATGCAATAAAGCCATTATTTCCGAGTCGTTTTTTGAAGTGTTATTATTTTTTTTTTTGCTCATTTTTGTCATGCATTTATAAAAAAAATTAGTAATTAGAATTAAATAATAATGATAGCTTTTTTACATTTGTAGCACACTTCTTAAGTATATTTTATCATGCAGTTAAGCTATCACTATATAAGTGTTTTTGTAGAATTGTGATTATTTTTTTATCCATTTTTGACATGTAAAAAAAATTAATAATTATAAGTAAATAATGATTGCTTTCTTGCCATTTCTTTAATTTAATATTTTATAACTTCACAGTAGTTATTGTACGATCCTACCACTGCAAATTTTGCACACATTGAAGTTATTATCATATTAACTGATCTTGCAGTCTTTACGTACGCTATAACTACAAAGAGAACATTTTTTTTATTTTTTCTTAAATTTCCGCAGCGGCAACAAAACTATCATCTGCACATCTAATCATAATCGACTTTATTTCATTTCTGAATTCTTTAGGAAATGACAATTTCCACAAAGTTTTCCTTTTAAGAAGTTAATAGCATATAAAACTACAAAAATGCCATAGCATCTTTCTGCTTTTTCTCTTACCAAAACTTTAGTAATTTCCAAGCTTCATTTTTATTGTTATTGGATAAAAATTTATCATAATAAATTTTTCCAGTATGATCATAAAGCGATTCAATAAAAGAAATGTTAGAGTTTTAGGCTTTAAAATGCAAAGATTATAATTGGCATTACTTAAAATTGGGATGAAAAGAAATGTGAGCTAAAATGAAAGCAATTTGGTAACCTTGTCAAAGCTTATTTTATTAATTTGACATGGTATGCTTAAAACGTTTTTTAAACCCAGCTTTTTAAAAAAAGCTTAGTAGCATTGCATAATCAACAACAAAGTTGGTCAACTGGCATCCCTGCTTTAAGTAATCCCAGTGTTCTCCATCTAGAAAATCGCAAAAACCTATGTTATAGTGTTTAAGTGCCAGCTACATAAAACTGATTAACTCTTTATATCTAAAAAAAAACATTGGGTCCTTTCTTTTCTAGCACTTTTTGTTAAAGAGCTCGTTTCACAGTAAGTGTGTTCTTGACTAATTCGCAATTGGTTCTCAACATCATTAGGTTTAACTCTAATAATATCTTGAACATCTTCTATTTGCTGGCAAATTTTTTTGCTCTTTTACCATAAATCATTTGAATTAGATTTATTGCTTTTGGTCTGATTTCATTTTTCTATCCCATGTTTCTTCAGAAACATTTTTTTTTCTTTTGCAAATTCGTGCTCTATATATTCTGCTACTTCAGAATAAAACAAATCAACCGATCTAGAACCTTTAAGTTCATGCGGTGTAAAACATTTTGCTATTGTAAATTTTTCTGCTATTTTAGCTTCTTCACCTTTTTCGAACTCTTCATCAATGGGATAATAAATATCTACTTTACGAAATATTTTATAGCGATACCTGATATCTTTTAAAGTACTTATGTATGTTATCTCTTCTATCAATTTTGATAAAATCCCTCTTGAAAAAAAAAACCAAACTCCACTGGAGCATTTCTAAGGTGACCACCAGAAGGGTCTACTGAAATACCTAATACGTTTCTCCACATGGAGAGAAATGGACAATACTTTTGGCTGAGGAGACTGCAAACTTCTTTATTCCTACATATATTGATTTTTATAACCTTTAATTAATATGTTTTTTATATCAGTAATTATTTCATTGAACATTTTTAAAAATATTTCTTAAATGGGCTTTAAGAAGCTATTGACTCTAGGTTTCCAATTATTTTTATCTTCCATTATAGTGCGACTTTCGCTACTCACATTGTTTGTTTTAAAACATCGTAGGATGTTATAGCTTTTCCTTAATGTATAATTCTTCTTTGAAAAGAGAAGTACAAAAAAATATGCTTTAACCTTACTTTACATCAGTGGTCTTCACAAAGAGAAACGCACTTAAAATGAGAGTATTATTGTCAGCGTTGCCATTATTTTTTTTATAAGAACTGCAAATTTGGAAAAAACAAATCTGCATTTTAAGTGAAAAAACAGAACATAACAAATTATATATAAAAAAAAAATAAAAACATAGCACAACATATCGCGCACATTCAGTAATACAGTACTAACTGAAAAATGTAAAAAAAAACCAAAATAATTCATTTTTATAAAAAAATTAAAGTATTGTTTTTACTACATATATATGTTTTTGGTTATCAGTGTTTTGTAAGCTTATGTTTTTTTTTTATTTCAAGGCAAAATATAAAATAATTAATATTTTGTTTTATTATAACTATATTTTTTTGCTAATTCTAAGCTGATGATATATGAAGCCTTGATTTGGCTATCTGTATTGGTAGAGTTATTTGAGCATCTATTTTGGATACAAAGATTTTTGAGTCGAAAATCTTCTTTTAGTTTTTTTTTATTTGATTTCTCTCATTTCCTGAAACAGAATGAAACTCAATATGCATTGTATGCCGCTTAAGGTGCGATGCAAACATATTCTTTAGTAACTGGTTGCATACAAGGCACTCAGCCTCTTTGAATATGTTTAAAGAAAACAAAAAAGATTTTCCCACTTAATATCCCACATAATTATTATATATATATTTTTCTAAAATGCTGTAAAAAAATGTATATGTATGTCCGTAGGTTTATACCTGAATTATGAAAAAGTTATCATATTGCATAAATTTATGTAGCTTGCTATCAATTTCTTACTGTAATTATCAAAAAAATTTTAGCTCTACCTATATTGCACAGATAAAGAGCTTCAAATTATTTTTGGATAATTACACACTAATTGGCAGCGCTGCAGTGCAGAAAAAACATTTTTAGCTCTCTCTGAAAAATAAAAATATGCGACATACACCTACTCTGTTTGAAAGCTAACAAGCTACTAATTGAAATTTTGTATTTTTCATATGTTTGTTGTTTTGATTATGATTACCGTTTGCAATGATGAAAACAAAGCGTGTGGATTTTTTAATTATGAAAGATTGTGTAATGTTGATAACTTATTATGTTTTCTTAAGTTTACGATCGAAAAATAAAATAAAAATATCTCGCCATGAATTATAAAAGCAATATAAGTTAACAAAATACGATATTTATTTTAAAATACAATTTAATCAGGATTATTTATTCAGTTGCTGTTGGCATATTTTAAGAAACATTTTGGTAGGAAAACAATTTATTTTGGAAAACCCTGGTTGTATTATTCACGAAGAGAGTAAGTAAAAACCTGAAAATCTTCGTTAGCTGGGTAATATGGGTAAAGACCACTGCTTTACATTCATTAAAGGTTTTTAAATCAAGAGCTAATACTAGCACATGTTCGACGAGATAACGCAGAGAATTACATTTGCAAGTCTTAATATTCCTTACTCATAATATGTAAATAATAGGCCTTACACCATTGAATAATGTATTTAGGTCTTTTGTTAGAGTTAGGGGTTTCTAAGTAATAAAAGCAACTCATTAAATATTCTTAAACATTTCGAGAAATACAGCATTTTTTTAAACTGCTTCAAATAAATCATAGCGTATGTCAGTGCAAACTCTTTAAAAGAATGGCCACTTAAACTTATTTTCTAGGCAAACAAGTTTTGGTTGTTTTTAAATTAAATATATGTCATTTAAAGTGTGGCGTGAAAGAATTGCAGTTACAATAGGAATAACTTGTTTCAGTTTTTTTATCCTCATTACAATTTTATAAGCCAGAAATTGCTTTTGCGCACGTTTAATTTGGCGATTACTTTGACGTGACGCATTGAAATGAACTATATAATTTGCGTTTTTTAGAATTTCTGGATTTGATGCAAATGTTGAAAAAGCTGCTGTTCCCCAGCAATATCCAGCCAAAGGTGTTGCCAAATACTAAATTTATTGTTGGTTTTTACCTTGTTGCATCAAAAACACTTCGTAAAATGGGTCTTTATGAAGCCTTCTATCCGATTTAATTTCTGAACTGACTGCAAAGTAGAAACATTTTGAATATTTTAAAAATTTTCAATACTTGCAATTTCATCTGAAGCTTACAGAATTTTATGTTTTCGATATCGGTAAGAAATTTTCTATCTAGAGCTTTTTTGACTATTTTACGGGTTACACCCCTAATTTAAGCAACACGCTTTTCTTCTCTTGCATGAAAAACTTCCCCAGACCTGTACACCAAAACGTTTCCATTTCAAATTATTTTGAAATTATATTTACAACAATCAGGAAAACTACAATGTCCATATAAAACTAGGCCAGATGCCAAATTTTTGGTACTATAAAATAAAATTATGTAGGCATTGTTTTGTTTCAAAAGTTTTTGCCGAACGGCATTAAGTACTTATATGTTTTTAGGTAATTTTAATTAAAGGTCGTTCTTTGCTTTAAAAAGTTTGGGAACAATTTCAAACTCACGATCTAAAACTTTGTTTTTAAATTTTCTGGACTGCTTTTTTCCCACTTCTTCTACTCTTATAACATACTTGTTAAGTTTTTCATTTGGGTTAATAGTCTTTCTATGTTTTTTATATTTTTCGACCCTTAAACTTTTATTTGAGATCTCAGATGGACCTAGGGCTATGTTGCTACTGCATAAAGCATTTGCTTAACCTGTAGTTTAAGCTTTCATGGTCTTCAGTCGATTTAATTTTTGCATTTAAAATATTTTCGTTATCATTAACTAGAGTAATGCAAATGCCAACATTTTGTTCCTACATGTCGCTGTTAAAAATTTAATGCTATGATGTGTTATGCCTTTTCAAACATCATGTTATGCTGTGTTGTGCTAAATCAAACCAAGTGTCTTGGCATGTTATTTTAAAAGGATGCCAAGACACTTATTTAATCCAACTTGGCTGCGTAGACTGTTGATTTTTATATTTGTATGACATTTTGCTTTTAATATTCACTGGCTGAAGTAGATTAATATTATTAAAAGTATTATGTGTTTTTTCTTAATTTGCTAGAGGAAAGGAGGATCAAAAAATAGTATTTTTATAAATTAAATAATTTCTATAATATTATGATGTGTTTTTTAAATAAATATTTTTTTGTGAATTTTCACATATGTATGTCTGTATATTATGTTTTTTAAATTAAAATTTTGTATCTAAATAAAATGTTGCCAATATAATAAATAAAATAATAATCTTAGACGGTTTCATTATATATAATTTTGACAAAATAAATACTTTTATCAAAACAAAAATTAAAAAAAAACATAGTTTTATAGTAGGTATATAAACGTAAATGCCGATGTAAAGATTGCAAAAGTTTTTGTAAAGATGAAAAAAATTCTAATGAAAATTAAGTAAAAAGTCTTAAAGAATGATATACAGGTATACAAAAATTACAGTTTTTCAATGTAATGTTTGTATTTCAAATGACAATTATAATTCAAATTTATGTATAATTTTGAAAAGTGGAATTGTCGTACTTCTGCGTAAATTTTCGTTACCATTACAAAAAACCCCAATAACAAATTTTACCGAAAATATTTGCCTTTTTTATAAAAACTCCGACTTTTATACCATAACACTACTAAAGATTTCGCAGTACATATTAGAAAAAGATAAATTAGCATACTTTTACGATAATTGACAAGCATTAATGAGTACCTATTTTTTCTTATATTGCAATTTTTGTACAATTTGAAAGCAGGTATAAAACACGTCCAAATAAAGTTTTAGGTTACATGTAAATTTTATTGCATTGTAAATTTTTCAGAATCAGCAACCAAAATCTTATTGAAGAGTCTGCAAAAACAGGTAGCTTACAAAAAGTATTAACGTGGGGTCTTTTTCATACGTACATAAATTATTATTATTGCCAATATTTTTCAACAGAATCATAATAAAACAATTTATTAAAGGAGTCATTAATTAACGTAAAAATTTCAAGTAAAAAATTTATACCTAAAAAGTTTAAAAATGCATGAATGAAGTGAAGTTAAATCATAGCAACTTCTACATTATTCAAATTCAGAGCGTTATTTTAAAAGTGTGTAAAAATGGACAGTACAAAAGAAATAAAACTAAGCATTACTAATGGTACATATATAACAGAGAAAAGAACTTCAGCAAGTAAAATATTTGATATATTTGAAAATATAAAAAATAACGATGAAGTTATAAGGAACTTTGTAGCATGTTCGAGGTGTAAGAATGTGTATAAGTTTAACGAAAAGTGCTTATCAAATCTGTACCGACATGGCTGTTATAGAAAATATAAGGGGTCGAAGACAAGGCAACTTCCTACAGTACAACCCAATATCAATTTAAAGAAAAGGTGCACCGAGTTAGTAGTTCAATTGGTTGTACGAAATTGTAGGCTTTTTAATATTGTAAACGATGAAGGCTTGTTACATTTAGCTCAGTTTTGCATCAACACTGGCTATGAGTTTGGAAATACTTTGAATGTAAGCGGCCTTCTTCCTCATTCTTCTACAGTTTCAAGAAATATTAAAGCACTCTATGAAAGTCGCCATAATTCCCTTTAAGAAGAAATAAGCTCCATAAAGCATATTGGCTTTAGTATAACGTGTGATTTATGGAGTGACGACTTTTTAAAAAAATCATATATTAGCGCTACTGTGCATTTTGTTAAATCTGGGAGAATATTCAGCAAAACGTTAGGGATGCTTGGTATGGAAAGCGGTAAAAATACAGGTAATTTATACTAACATTTTAAAATTTACAAGAATTTTATAATAATAATATTGTAACTTACATACCTTTTTCTTTGTTTATTTTAGGACTTAAAATCAAAAACAAAATTGAAAATATCCTTAACCAATTCGACTGTCAGTTAAGTGAAAAGGTTACAATAGTAACTGACAGGGGATCAAACATGAAAGCGGCGTTCAAAAAGGAAAAAAAACATATTCTGCGTTAACCACCTGTTGAACAACGTCATTGAAAAAGCAATTTCTGATTCGTCTGAAGTCAACGCAATTGTAACATGCTGCTCTAAATTAGTAGGGTACTTTAAAAAAATCAGGAGTAAATAGCAAACTAAAAATAACGTTAAAAAGCTTTACACCAACTCGCTGGAATACAGTTTACTACCTTTTAAAATCAGTGGAAATAAGCTGGGTAGAAATAACCCAAATTCTGCATGATAGATTAGAAAATCTATTGGAAATCTAAAGGAAATAGTTGAGGCTCTTAAGCCGTTTGAAGTAGCTTCAAAGCTTTTGGAAGGGGAAAAGTACCTAACAATTCATCAGGTATATCCTAAAATTAGAAATTTAAAAAAAATTCTAACCAAAAGTCACCACCAAGAGTCAGAAACAATTAAAACGTTTAAGAAGCTTCTTTTGCTAGGCTTGGAATCTGTAGTTGATGCAAACATTAAAGATGTGCACAAATTATCACTATTTTTATTTCCACCAGCAAATAAGCTAAAAAATTTTTTCCAATCTGACAGGATTATCATCCATGAGAAATGCAAAGAATTGCCTCAAATAAATGAAAGCACATGGACTAACCCAAGCGAGGAGATAATACCTACAAATCCAGAAGACGATCCTTTCATCGATTTTGTTCAAGCCGCAACAACAACGGATTTTAATTTTGAAGTAGAAAATTAAATCTTGCGGTATGAAAGTCTCACAGTTCCATATCATAAAGAGTTTGATTCGCTAGAGTGGTGGGAAACTCGAAAAAGAGAATTTCCTTTACTTCATATGCTAAGTTCATTTATTTTAGCAACTCTGGCTAATTCCGCTCCATCTGAAAGACTTTTTTCAAAAGTGCGGCAACTATTGTCTGAAAAAAGAACCGCGATAGGAAAAAACCCAACTACTGTTAATCAAATTATATTTTTGCACAGTAATTTAGATTTAAGTGAGTTAGATTCCTACACTTTAAGCGAAAATTAAAATAACTTAACTTTATTGAGACTTAATTTTTTTTAAATCAAGCAGATTTACAAACATTAATTTAAGAACACTTAAAACTATAACGTATTATTTTAATTAAGTAGTTAATAATGAAAATGCATCTAGCCAACCTAAATTATGAAAGAAACATTATAAAAATTTATAAGTATAACCAATAAGAAAAAACAATGATTGCACCCTGCATGTGCCTTGACAAAAATTAAAACATTTTCATTAACTTTCAAGTATTAAATTATAATGTGTATGTTAATAAATACATATGTATATTTAATAAAAAATTAGTCATTTTTATTTTGCTTTGTTAGATTTTAAATAAATACTAAGGGACATGTTTACAAAAAATTTTAAATTTAAAATAAAGGTTTTTACAAAATTTGCATACAAAATCAGTATGCGAAATTTATTTTAAATTTAAACGTGTTCACATACCGTTGTTGTTAAGTTTTTGTGTTCTATAAGTATAGAATTTGTGTATTCGATAGAACACAACTTAACAACAACGATAACTTTTTTCTATAAGAAGTTAGCAAATTGGATTATTTAATTTTTAATATATTTAATTATTTTTTTATTTATTAGAAAGTTTTTAATTAAAAAAAAGAAATAGTTGTGGTGTTCTAAAATAAAAATTGTTGTGTTTTTTTTTATTTTGTGGCAGTTATTTTAGCTAAAAATTATTGCAGCCAAACAGATCAACATTTGAAAATAGTAATAGTTTAGTGTGTTGTCTTACTATGAATTAAATATGTATATTTATTTATTTAAATTTTATTAAAATGTTGATTTCTTCATAAATTATATCTACGAAGAATCTTATCAAAATAAATATTTAAATAAATTATAAGGACATGCCAGTATACATTGAGTTTTTATACCTTTAGTTTTAATAAATATTTGAAAAGTTATCAAAATGTAAAATATAGATGTGTATGTATGTTCATAAAAATTTAAGTACAAATATTCAATATATAATTTTAAAATTTCTACGATTGTTTATATGTACTTTAAACCGCGCTCCTTTTTCTTTGTGATAACGTGAAATAACATAGTGCCATTTTAAAAGACATCATGCTTTTTTCATGTTGTTGTGTACTTTCGCATGTCATACCGAAAATTTATAAAAGGCAGAAGACAACATGGTACTTGCATGATGTCATACTTGCTGCTATGTTCTTCATGTTAACATATGCAAGGCTTTATCATTAACACTACAGATACTAATGTTACTGCCAAATAATTTAGCGAAGCTATTTACACTCTAGTTACTACATGCTCTAAAAAACTTTACTTATTTGATTTTCCAAACATACCTTGTAGTTGGAAAGTATAATTAACTAAAATATTTTCTAATTTTTTTCGTTTCTGAAATCTACAAAGCTTTGTTTTTAATTAAAGTTAAAATTTAATAAGTGTTCTTTACCTTAAAACTTTTCGCGTTGTAAGCATCTGGAACACAATGGCGTTGTAAGCGTTGCCCTGCAAAAACATTTTTTAACATACAAAGGTAATATTTGTAAATTATATGTAATATTGTCATGTCACTTTTTATAACATTTATTATTACTATTACCAATTATTAATAATTTCGCTATTATAATCATTATTATTAATTAACATTTTTATTAAATTTTTGATACAACGTCTTTTGTAGACTGTAAAAGCTATCGACTTCAATCCTTCTACCTGGTATTTTTATTATTTATGTGAAGAACTATTTTTTTAGGAGTTCGAACGTAGTAACGCCCATACAATTGTTTAAATATTGTCAGTTTTCTATTTCGAAAACTACTACAGCTATGGACTTTAAACCCGTCACAAATAATAATATTTGTATCCAAAAAAATACCAATGTGATATGGTATTCGGCATAGCCGAATATAGCGCTCTTAATTGTTTTTTTTAAGATCACCAACCAGAGGGCATATTACGGCGTTCGATTCGAACCGAAATTAAAAAATTCTTGTTAGAATTCCTACATTAAAAGCATTGACAACTCGATCGATCGAGTAGAATTTCGATTCAAATCGAATGCCGTAATTTGCCCCCAGATTGAATTTGTGCATACATATATTTATTTGCAGTATTTAATTTTAAATATAAAATTGAGTACTTACCTGTGTATGTAAATATTTATAGCACTTATAAAATAATATCTGTTTTTTAATTAATTAAATAATATTTGTTGTTTAATTCAAATAAGACAGAACACTTCATACAAGCTTAACACTACAAATGTAAGTATGACATCACAAGTTTTACAGTTGTAAAATTATCTTCGATTTCATCGTTCCTATAACTATATTAACTATATATTAACTGGTGAAAGAAAATCTGCACCATTTTTAAAACCACATTTAACATGGAGCCGTGGAGAGGTTTATTTTAGTATTTCTCTTATTTCTATTTTTAAACTTTTTTATATATTATTAGGATTTTCTTAAAATGTTGCTACAAGCAAGTACAAAGAACAAAAATGCAAAGGAAAATTATTATTTTTTTTCTGCTCCAAACTTACCCGAACGCGTTTTTATTTTATTTTTAGCCGCAGCATATGCAAGGCACACTGCCAAAACAATAGGGCCACACAGGAAAGTGGCAGAAGCCATTACAAAGACAAATGCCAGAGCCATTGCAACCGCAGATATCAGTGCAAAAGCAGCATCCATGACAAACGCCAGTCCAATGGCAACAGCCGGTGCAATGGCAACAGACGTTTCAGTATGAAGTGCAGATGAAACAGACATCACAATTTCCAGTGCAATGACAGCAGCTATTGCCTATGCAACAGTTGAGCAACTGCAAGAGCCTGTAGCAACACAGTAGCTTGTGGCAATGCAGCGTGTTCCAGTGCAACAGACCCATCCAGTGTTTTAGTCTGGGGCAATGCACTAGGTTGGGCCCTATTCAACAGCCTATGACAACGCAGCAGCCTATCAAAATACAGCAACCTGCGGCATTGCAACAACCTGTATCACTGCAACAGCCTGTGGCGTTACCTTGGTACAACCAGCAGAAGCATCTCAAACAAATCTTAAAACCTACAAAAAACGTTTAAAAAATATTCTGTGAAAGACCTACCTACCACATAGTTTGTTTGTTTTTATGTGATTCGTTCCGTGTTCATAGGGAGTAAAGATAAAAGGTAGCTTTGTTTCGACAAAATGGTGAATATAAACAATTAATGGTAGTCGGTTAAACATTTGAACAGGAGAACTCTGAAAACGTTGTAAAGGTTTTTAATTTTACACGAAAATTACTTGTGTATGAAAACACCCATAAGAAGTAAAAATAGAGGGAAGGTTTGGTTCGAGAAAATTTTGGGATTAAGAAATTAATGGTAGGTTATACATTTCAATGCTCTAGGAGCACTCTAGAAGCGGTGGTAAAGGTTTTTGGTTTTATAAAAACATTGCTTTCTATATTTGGCTCGGAAAGATTTATTTTTACGGACGCATTAAAATAAGTAAACTTTTTATTTATAAGGATTCAGAATTTGGTATAACAATTCAAGCGAAGATTTAACCAACAATTTGTAATCGCTTTGAATAAAAAACATTTAAATATTCTATAAAAAGCAGACCTCCCCTACAATCAAGTAAATTTCTATCGAGTACCGAAATCCCCTTTACTAAACCTCTTACAGTCGAATAAAAGCAAAAAAAAAAAAATCTTTTGGGCCAGAATGTGAAAAATCGTATAACTACATGAATAACCAAAAAATATAAATAATCAAAATGTTTTAGCTAAGCTTCCGAACAAACAAAAGTGATTTGGAGCACACGATAGAATTTCCATCCACGCCAATATGAAAACATAGCCCATTTGCATTAAACTTATAGAGGCAATGGTGAAGTAGTACCATTCTTAGGAGCTATAAAAGGCTTTAGTCCTGTGTGACGAGTGACGAATGTATTCAGATTACCTTAGGGCTGGTACTAAACCACCGGTCTACCATCGACCAGTGCCCATGTTCTGTAACTCTCGCCTGGAGAAACTTTTCACTTGAAGCATGCAAAATTAAACAAACTCGTTACAAATTGACACAAACAGCTGACTATTCTGCGAGAACTATCTGTCACGTTAGGCAATTTCTCTTTAAGCACAAGAAATTGTGTTTTGTAAAGTTTTAAAGCGAGAACTTTTCACTTTAAACTATCAAAAATATTGATAAATAAAAAGACCGCGAGATAACAATATTTAAAAGAAAAAAAGTATTAAAATATATAAAATGAGTAACAAAAAAAATAGAAAAGTTAAGTGTTAATGTTTTCTTATAATCAAAAAATATTTAAATTTTGTGACTTTTAGAAAAACATGAGAGTTTCATGATCCGGTCTTCATGATCCGCCGTCAATAAAGATACACTATAATTTTTTCAACAAGTTTTTTTATTTATTTATAGTTTTTGGTTTAAATTTGTAAATTTCTTTAATATTTTTACTTTTTATTGTTTCTGGCGCACAATTTTTATTCTTTTTTCGTGTTTTGTTTACTTTTTCTCACCTTTCTGACAGTTCTAACGTAATGACGTAAACATTTTAAGTATTTCGAGAAACGATTGGAAATTTTGTTTCATGGCTTTTCGATGCGAGAAGTTCCCATCAAAGTTACAGAACATAGGCACAGAAGAAAACAAACAGCAACATTTTTATTTGTTTATTGGCTTACAATTTATAACAAAATGCGAGTTTTTATCTTATTATTAATATTTCAATTCTGAATATAAAAAACATCAAAAAATTACAAACGATAGCTCGAAGTCCCTAGAATTTAATTTTTCTGTTGTCACTTATGACATTTTTACCTAATGAAATTTTAAAATTTATGCAGTCAAACTTACCTCGTCATACTCTACATAAGGTAAAAATATCGTAAATGACAGCAATAAAATTAGATTTTAGGGACTTCTAGCTATCGTTTGTACTTTTTTAATGTTTATTCAAAATTGAAATATTTATAAAAGAGTAATCACTCGCATTTTTTCATGATTTGTTTACGTTTTCCCAATTAAAAGGTTGCTGAAGAAAAAAAATGTTACTTTGATGGAGGTATTTTAAGATGGATAAAATATTTCCGATTACCTAAAAGTTTGCTTTGATAATATGGAAAATCAAAGGATTAACAAAAGACTTAAAGTCATTCGGCAATGGTGTAAAGCTCATTAAATTCACATTATTTGCAAAAACTTAATTTATAAAGTTGGCAAAAATCATATGTTACGCCATTTATTAAGAAATATTTAAGCATAAGCTTTTGATTTAAAAACAATGAGTGAATGCGAATTTTCGTTTAAACACATTTTTATTCTTCTTCTTAGCCCAAACAGGAACTGTGAATTAAGAAAGAGCTACACTATTTTAAAAAAGAAAATAGTTGGTATAATTAAAAGCGATTTCTTAATATGTAATAACTTTAAATGCAGAAAAATTAAAGAGGCCGGAGTCAATCGCTTCACGAAGCCCTTTCAAAAAAATTGTAATCAAGGTCTCTAATGTTTTCATTGCTCACGCTTGAGGAGCTTAACACAATGTTAGCATTTCTGCTATTAGCCATACTGTCAGGATAATTACTGTAACCCATTTACCGTTTGATTTTTTTATTTAGTTTGTTTTTGTTTTGTTTCTTTACTTTTCAACTTACATACTACATATGTATGTATGTATGTACATTGATAAAAATGTTTGCCACCTATTACTAATATATTCCATCTAATTAGGACTCGCGAACACGTACGCACTCTACAATATAAACTTTATACTAACAAAAGCATATTTTTTTAAATAATTAATCTGTCAGACCAGGAGATTTCATGAAAATCGAAAAAAAGGACGGCATGAGTTCATTAAAAGAACTTCTGAACAAATGTAGCATGTTTAATGGACACAAACCACTATTGAAAATCCCGAAAAAAGTAGACAAAAAGCAGAAACAGAAAAAGATATTACAAATAGTAAAAGAACATGAACATGAATTAATAGAATTTTAGCAACCTGAAGAAAAGTGGAAACAAAAAAATTCCAAGAAAATAAAAAGCTATTAAGCTACAACATCTTTTAAACTCCTAAAAGTTTCTGGTACAGTCTGAACCAGTGGAAGATGTTATAAATATTGACTCTGATGAAAAAATGAATAATACCTTATCGGGAACCAAAAAAGCAAAAGATACACATATGTAGATAAATTGGAGTACAAAGCCAAAACTAATTTTAAAAACTACTTTTTAAGGTATAATACACTCTTTAAAGGCATATTTAAGTTCTTATAATATTTTGGAGATCGAGGGCTGGAAATCGCTAAAATCCGGTTAAAATTCAATTAATCAACTTTGTTGCGTTATAAAAGAGAATTTTTAAAATTTGCTTGGCGTGCCATGCCATATTAATGAAGTTTCTTTGGAAAAAATTGATAAGTAAGCATTATGTTATCCAAATTTTATAAAATGTTTATTTTAATCTTTGCATTTTAAATGTGATACGACGAGAATACATTTTCGTTAATTCTTTATAAAGCAGTAGACGAAATAGCCACTACAAAAAATGTCTAACGCACTCTAAAAATAAGTCACGGAAATTCACCGGAATATCTGGAAGAGTTATGCAAAAAGATTCTGTATTTATTTTTATGTTGTTTATTATTATATTATTTTCGAACCACTTCATATTTGGCCGTCTCCTGATTTATGTATATAGAGAAGTTATAGAAATAATGCTAATACGAAATTCACATAATTTTTAACAATTTTGCTGCCGTTGTGGAAATGCTCAAAGAAGTTGAACTAAATGCAGCGTATGTTAGTGTACAGTTTGCAAGGAATGTGCTTAAATAATAATAATTCATTTAATGTTTGTAAAATTTGTAGTAACATAGTCATTATCTAAGGATGATAAATTTGAAAAGCCATACCCAAAAACGTAAATTCTTTTTTTCAAAGTGCATAAACACGGAAAGATATTAGGTTTAAAATTGCTTTTATTTATTTAAAAAATCAGACATAAATAGCTGGAAACAATTTGCATAATAATTAAATTGAAATCAATACAAGATCAAAAATAGTAAAAATTTAAAATGCCATAACGCCATAACGCCATCCGTAATTTAATATGTTGTATAAATATGTATTTGTAGTTAGTTCATGGTAGTAGTAGTAGATGGCCTTCAATAATATAAAAATATATTAAAAAAGTACATTAGAGGACATTTAATAAAATATAAATAAATGCACAAAGGAATACAAAATGGATTAAAGAATACATTCATGGTCTTATGCATGCTAAAAAAATAGTTAAAAAAAGTGGCAACGCATCATGAAGTCGCCATCACAAATGAAGCAATTGTATTTTTTTCTTGTTTCTAAAAAAAAAGAGAACACACATTAATTTCGATTTAAAAAATAAATTTATTTTTTATGCTTTACCTTTTGGTTAGTTGAAGAGGATAATAACGGCTTATCTAAGCTATCACTTTCTGCGGTGTTTTTTCTCAGCGTGGTAAAGTGCTTGCGTACATAAAATATCTCCATCGGGATCGTCGACTAAAAGCTCTTTAAAACAGGTCAATTTTTTTCTTTAGTGGAGATTTTCTTTAACCACCTGTCTAGTCTTGGCCAATTTTTCTGCACAGGATCTAAAAGCGCCGCCACAACGTGAATTGTATATTTTTTGAATCTTTTTGAAAAATTACTAATAGCAAAATCGTACATGTTAATGATTTCGGCAAAGCTTGCTTTCTTGTAATTTTCATTAAGACAATCTAAAATATTATTAATAAAAACTTTATTGCAGGTTATGGTGGGATATTTTCTTACTTGTAAGTGCTTTGTTGCATATTCAAATGTTTCTAAAAATTTTAAAAACTCCCCCAACAACAACTTTTCCATTTAATTAAGAGCAAGTTTGGATTTCCCAATCTCCACAAGAGCAATATTAACAACTTTTTTCATTTTTACAAAAGCTGCGAAACATATAACACAATGTATTCCATTCAGTTTTATTGGAATTTTTTAGTATTTCCATGCATTTTTGTGAAGTACTGAAATCTTAAGTTATACGTTGAAATTGTTCCTCTCTTTCTATTATGTTTTGCAATTTAGTAGCTTCATTTAGTATATTACAAATTTCGCTATTTTCAAATCCACTCTGAATTTTTAATAAAACATCAGTGTTGTAAGTAAGGCTTTTAAAAACTTGTTTCAGTTTGCTTGTAATATCATAAAAAACTTTAAACTGAAGGTTTTTTCAAAACTTAGTGCACAATGAATCGGTGTAAGCTGTGGGCGCAACAACCAAGCCTCTTCATTATATTGTGATTTATTGCGGCAATGATATTACTTGCGCCATCGCTTACAACAACAATTTTTTTATTTTCTAAATGGAATTTTTTTAAAGTATCCAATATATTTTGGGCTATTGTAAACTAATTATGTGAGTGTGGAAGTATTTCAGTTTTTAATGTTATATATATTGGTTCAAATTTGTGGCAAAAAATTATCTAAACAATAATGTAACTACGTGTTTTATATGAATCTGTCCACATGTCAAACACCAACGACGTGTGTGTTTTTCCAAAAAATTCTTCACGGAATTTTCGTACGTTTTATACACATCCACTAAAACCGAGCGGCTTAAAGTTGTAGCAGATGTCAGTTAAATATTTGGCCTAATGGTTTGCATATAGTCAATGAATCTAGGCTGCTCGACTATAGCAAATGGTGCAGTGGACGTGATGCATTTGTTGAAAAAAAAAGCAGTTGCCAGACCGTCGGCTACGCTGGTATGCCGGCTTTTAAGCTCCGGCTGGGGTTCGCCGTCTTACCAGCGATTAAAAAAACGAAAAAGAAAACAAGAGAGTATGGAGCCCGAAAATGACCAAACGACGCGATTAAAATTCAAAGAAAACAAAATGCAACGTTTACCATTTTCTACCAACTACTTACTGCATTTTGCACTTACAAGGCGTCGGCAGATGTTATGCCAATGCGAAGGCCCACCCACTGAAATCTGGAGATTCCACCATGATGGCGCGGGCTCCAATTTTAGCCATCCCGGATTCTGTAAGCTGTGATCACCTCCTAGAGACCTACCATTGTATTTTATTTAGCTGCTCATCATAGAAAAATAATATTTCAATTTGAAAAATTTGAATAAAACATACCCATTTAATTATAAAAAAACAAAATAAATATCAAAAAACGATTTTATAGGATCTTGACTTAACTAAATTTCGTCACAATTCTTTTCAGCATATATAATCTTGGCCCTTTTGATGCCTTTATCTGCCGTCCGTCCGTAGTGTGTCTGTAGTTCTGTAACGTGTAAGTCTAAAACGAGTGACTTACATATATATAAAATTTTGCGTATTTCTAGGAAACCCCTACACTTTTGGGCAAATACCCTTTTTTTTAAACCGTCCTGAGCTCAGCCCTAGCTTTCGCGCACCCTTTTATACGAATTAACAGGAGGGGACTGTACAATAAAAGGTAAGTCACTATGAAGAGGTGTTCCCCATCGAAAAAAAACTTAACATATATGTATAAGTCTTTTTAGGCGCCTGTTTTCGTCCGCAGTGGAGTTGGGTCTATCTAATTACGATGGCAGATTTACCTGGCTGTTGGCTTACTACTGGATAGGGCTCCTCCGGAATGTGGGGTCCAAGTTGCTAGAACACTGGCAGGAACTCTGTGGTTGCTGATGGTGGGAATACCTCTGATGGATGGTGGTGTTGTAACTAGTTTTGTTGGTTTTCAAAATTTAACTTGTAACTTTATATTTTTCTTTTGTATTTAACAAATTTTAATTTTTGCAAATTGTTGTTTGTTTTTATTTTTGTTCGTTTGTTTTCCTTTTTAGTTTGTTTGCTTCTGTTAGGTTTTTTTTATATGTATGTGTACAATCATTATTTTTCTGTACACAAAATTATAAAAAAAAGTATTATAAAATTTTTTCTCGTGAAACACCACCGCACTTCTTTAAAACCTAGACGAGAATAGCCATTTTTCAAACCTTACCCACGCTCCAACACGTCTTTCTACCAGGTTTTCAGCTATTTGCCCCATGTCCAGCAGCCATTAATTTATTCTTTTCGTTGAATAGTTATTTTGCATCCATATTTTTGTCTCAGCTGAAGAGAACCGCTTTATCGACATAACTTTAACTCTAAAAGCAGGGTGCACACGACAATGGTCGCAGATCTTTGCAACACATTTGAAGTAAAAGTTGCGCATTGGCAAATTTGTGCGTTTTCGGTTTGTTAAGTACGCTATTATTTCCAGAAAGAGTATAAGTTGTTTTTTTTTTGTAATCTTTGCTATTTTAGTTGTAATGATTTTGTTATGAATATTTCGTAAGTGATGGCTCGGATTTGACGTTGAGGTTGATACACCAAACCTAATTTTTTTTTAATTTTTGTTCTTTATGATATGTATTTGCTATTTTAAAAAATTTTTCTATATACATATTAAATCAAGTTTGCATTTCGTTTACTTGTACCTATTATGACAATTACTTTAAAAAATATACTGAACAAGTTTTTCCCGACATTAGCCAAGATCTGTTGCTTCTACCTTGTACCTTAATGCCAGCATTCTTTAAGCGGTACTCAAATAATTGGATGTAAATATCGTCTAACAAACTCAAAGCATATAAACAGCCTCGTTCTGCAGAAGCAGTAATCCCTATATCTGTTATATACAGAAGGGTTGTATGTATGAATGTATGTATGTTTGTATTTTATAGCTGGCGTTTTTTTTTTAACTTTTAAACTAATAAAGATAGGAACAAAATTTAAATTGCGTGCGACAGGCCTAAAAAATATATTAAAGGTTTGGGTCATTTTTTTAATAATTGTACCCTACGGAGAAAAAAGAGTTAAAATTATGTTTCGATACCTTTTGTAACTTTAAAACCAATGAAGATAGTAACATAATTAAAATTTCGTTTGTCAGGTTACCAAAGGGTTAAAATTATTCTTTGGTACTTTTTAGGAATGGAGTTTATTAAGGAATTTTTGCTAACTAAAACTTTACGAATATTTCCAAAACCGGGGCTTAGCTAGTATTTTATAAAAATATGATGAAGGTTTATTTGTTTGTTTGTCTCACAATCACCCCTTATCGGCTGGACCGATTTGCCTGAAATTTGGAACATAACTCCTAAGCCTGGAGTGTTTGATAGGCTATACGCAACTTTTAAAATCTAATTTTATTTCTACTGCAAAAAAACAAAAATTCCAAATACTGGTACTTTTACTGCACCGATTTTTTAAAGACTTTACGCATATGTATAAAAAGCCTCTAGCCTTATATTATGCGTTGTGTTTTACGTAATTAGGCCCTTTATGTTATATATATTTCTACAACACAAAAAAGATATTTAGGAATTAGAATTCTGTAAACGCTCAATATTTTAAAACAGTTTTAATACATTTGATTAAACAACTTGACAGGAATGGTTAAACAGTAATTTTTTAAAGACTAGGAGCTTTTCCTTTTTTGAATTTAAATTAGCGCTTTTGCTCTTCGCAACGAAACATCAACAAAAACGAGACTACTGTTTTTTTTTCTTTGTAATTAATGTATTTTAACCCACTGTACATTACTGCAATAAAAACTCAATTTTTCAAAATTAGCTAGTTTGTATATAAATGAAATGTGTGTAAATTTAAATAAAAATTATACATACAAATACCCAATTGTATATTATTAAACTATTTCATGTCAGTAGCTTTTAGCATTTTTTTAAACGTTTTGGCACAATAAAAAACATTTCGGCACAAATCTGAAATTATCGAATACCTTTTACATGTATACGTCAAAAGCTGCATACTTTACGTTTGTTTTTTTGTATTTTTTTAAAGGTCTAGGTGTTTGGACTTACAATGCAAAAATGCCACGTGGTTGCTGTTGTTCATTTGTAGTACTACGCTACCACTTTGTATAAATATACCTTGAGCTGATACCATGGCACAGTTACCTTACAAGGTATTATGGGCACGGCAACAACTGCAACAAACTCGATACCATATTTATGAAGTTGTTGCAAAAACAACCTCGTTTATGTCAAAAAACTTACTGTTTGGACGTGCGAGAAGATAACAAACTTTTTTTTTGGCAAACTTTTTGGTTCGGTAAATTTTTTGGATTTTTGGCAAACTTTTTGGTTCGGTAAATTTTTCGGAGTACGCATTAGATAATCTCTCAATTTAAAAATGGCGCAAAAAAATTAGTTAAATTGGTGCTGCCAAGCTTATACACACGCTTTAACTTAGCAAAGTGTGTATTTTTAATATGGCAGCATCAAAAATTTTCATGGGAGAGGATTTTTGCCTTTAACAAACTTGTTTAGCATATTAACCAACTTTTTGATGCATATGTAGTTTTTATATAATTTTTTTAATTTCACCTAAGATTTGATTAAAAAATAATTTTTAATAATATTAGAATATAAATTTGTTATTGAATTAACTAAATTAGGATAACATCTACATAGAATTTAAACATATATATAATTTTTGTTACATCCCATGTATTTCAATGTAGTATTTTGCTTCCTGGGTTCAAACAAAGACATGTGCCAGAAATCTGAAAACAGGGATCGATAGAGGAAGCTATTGGCTATATTTCCTTATACCCACTTTTTTCTGGAATAGTTATGTTTCGAACAACTTTTTCGAAAAACTATTTCCAACAAAGTTACTTTAAATTTGTTCGACCCACTGGGTCCAAACAAAAACATGTGCCAAAAATCTGAGACCGGGATCTTATAGAGGGAAGTATTGGCTATATTCCCTCATACCCACTTTTCCCAGGAATAGTTATGTTTCGAACAACTTTTTCGAAAAACTATTTCCAACATAAGTAAATAAAGGGTATAACAATATGTAATAATATGGGTTTTTTTTAAACAAAAACAACTTTATTAAAAAATAAACAGTATTAAAAAATAAATCATAAAAAAAAACATAAAACAAAACAAAGTCCATTAAAAAATTCATTTCATATACGCTTATATATATGTATAAAAAAAAGTAAAACCAGTTAATTCTAAACAGTCTTTTCGTTGGGTTTATTTATTGGTTTTCGGGCAGTCTTTTCTCCTGAGGTTGTTTGAGGTTGCGCCATCTGCGGCACCGGCGGCTGGTACGACGCGTATTGGTGTGCAGGCAGATATTGCGTCGAAGGCGGCTGGTACATTGTGGGCTGGTACTGCAGCTGGAGTTGTGGGTGCTGCAACTGTTGTGGGTGCGGCAACTGTTGTGGGTGCTGCAACTGCTGTTGTGGGTACTGTTGGTGTGGGTGAATGAGCTGTTGTTGCGGCTGCTGAAACATTTAGGTGCCGTAGTTGTTGAGTGCTGAAGGCTGTGGGTACGGCTAATTTTTCTTCAGCTTACATACTACTCCTAGCCGGCTACCGCAGTATGGACACTTTAAATTCTAAAAGAAATAAATTTGTTTTAATAAAATAATAAATGTAAAAATAATAAATTATAAAAATATAAAACTTACCATTTTAATCCGCTGAAATCACTACTTTCGAATATAGCCAGTACTTGCCTCTATAAGATCCCGGTCTCAGATTTTTGGCACATGTTTTTGTTTGGACCCAGTGGGTCGAAAAAGTTGTTCGAAACATAACTATTCGTGGGAAAAGTGGGTATGAGGGAATATAGCCAGTACCTTCCTCTATAAGATCCCGGTCTCAGATTTTAGGCACATGTCTTTGTTTGGACCCAGGAAGCAAAATATTACATTGAAATAGGGTGTAACAAAAATTTGATATATATATGAATCGTATGTAAATTTAATCCTAATTTAGAAATTCAATATGAAATTTATATTCTTATTTTATTTAAAATTGTTTTCTTTTATAAAATCTTAGGTAAAATTCAAAAAATTATATAAAATCTATATATGCATCAAAAAGTTTGTTAATATGCTAAAAAAGTTTGTTAAAGGCATAAATCCTCTCCCATGAAAATGTTTGATGCTGCCATATTAAAAACACATATTTTCTATGGTAAAAGCGTGTGTAAAGCTTGGCAGCACCAATTTATTATTCCGAGAGAATACCTAATGCGTACTCCGAAAAATTGAACGAACCAAAAAGTTTGCCAAAAAAAAAGTTTGTTATCTTCACGGAGATACTGTTTGGACAGTTTTAACGCGTGAGCAAACTCGAGCAAAAAATAGGCAGCCGTTAAATTAACACTACCTTTTAAGATAATTGTCCCATGGCTGATACTCTATTTAACATTACCAATGATATCAATGTGTCTGTTTAGTAGATGCTTAGTTTTATATAGTAGTTTTTTGTTTAAACTGCCAAACAATTTTTGTTTTGAAAGCTGTTTATTACATAGAATCTACTGAGAATTTTTTGGCCAATACATAGAAAAAAATTAAGGAAAAGTATAAAATGCAAATATGATCAGCGGCTGAGCTTAAGCCGATTTTTAGCGGAAAAATTTCCGGTGGCGGCGGCTCTGCTTAGTCGGCTATTAGCCGTTCGGCGCAGGTCTCTGCCATGGTAGCGACTATAGCCTTTAAGGTAATTGTACTATACGCTGGGGCTAGACGTGCATTTTTTATTTCTGAACATAAGCAATAACGTCAGCAGAATGACGTCACAAAAATTTTTTGTGTTCAAGCTTGTCTTTAGAGTGGGGTAAACGTAAATTAGCAAGTACACAAACTAAAAATTTTTGTTGAGAGAGGTTGCTGTAAATATCAATCAAAAATGCATGATATTTATTGTTATTAACCTTCTTTTCATTTTTTTTTTCTCATTTATTATATAATTAAAAATGTTTCTTTTTTAATTTACTTTGTTTTTCGTTTATTTTTGTAAAAATTTTTCTTTTTTTCTTAATATTTTCGTATTTACTCAAATTTGTGCAACAACAAACACGTAACTTGACAGTTTGTGTCCTAACATAATTGCTTAGCTCTGTGTTGGAAAAGTTATTTTCAAACTTATTTTCTAACACTAAAATTTGCGGTCCACACGGTCATTTTTTGTGTTAGCAACAGATTTTGACAATTGCGAACATAAAAATTGCCAAACTTCTGTCTCGTGTAGACTATAAGTTATGCGGCTGTTTTCTAGCCGACACAAACTGATGAAACCGGCGGCGGTGGATTAGTCATAAAAATTATCAGCTTCGCACGCCGTCGCCTAAGAGAAATTTACAATTTTTTGAAAATATATATATCAACGTACTTACAATACGTAAAATACCTCGCACAGCAACTAAGTTCCATATGTCACACTCTTTATTTCTTTTGGGTTTCCGTTATCTATGCGCATCCACTTCTTGCCTTGCTGAGTTTTCCCATTCAAATTTTTAAGGCGGCTATCTACTCCACGTAAGCTTTTAAAAGTGATGCCAAAAGTGTATTTCTACAAGGTGATTGCATAGCATCAGCTTATTTTTATTTACCTTTCTTTGTTCAAACAGATTAATGTCAAAAACTGCACACATCAATCTCCGTGAAGATAACAAAATTTTTTTTTGGCAAACTTTTTGGTTCATTTAATTTTTCGTAAAGCGCATTAGATATTTTCTCTCAATTTTAAATTGGTGCTGCCAAGCTTATTTACAGGCTTTAACAATACAAAATATGTGTTTTAAACAAGGCTGGCAACCGTTACCGTTTAAATTTGGTTACCGGTATTGATACCGATATAATTTGTTTCGCAAAATACCGGTTTAAAAATACCATTTCCGACCCCGGTAACAAAATACCGTTGCCTTTAATACCGGTATTACGATTATATGCTTTGGTAATAAAAATCCAAAAAACGCTTGTTTTAGATGTACAATTGGACTTCAGAAAGTTAAAAACAATTTTTCATACAATTTACTTGGTGACATAAAGAAGGAGAAAATTCTTTTTGAGAATGAAACCTTTCTAGGTGCGCTGTTCTTGGATTCACGTTTGAATATTGTTCATAGCGGTACCTTAGTTGAACGGGCAATTGATCATATTGTAAAAGTAAGTGTCGGAAAGAACACCATATATCAAAACTTTAACATAGCTTCTGATGATGGTGCAAGCTACAGCTCGAGTACATCATCCAACTGTGTAGAAGCAGTTCTCAAAAGTATGGAAAAAAATTCTTCTCTAACCCCAAACAATGGCAAATTACGTGAGTTGCTTAATGCTTTAATAAATAAATGTTCTTAATTTGTGGAAAGAACAATGTAAAACTAAGCCAGAACTATATGCTAAAGCAAAAGTTGTGTTAGCTGTACCAGGTACACAAGTTATCGTAGAAACATTATTTTCGGGGGTAAAATATATATTGAACCCTAGTCGCAATAGGTTATATAAGGATAGTTCAGATGCAGTCATTGTGATTCGATCCAATGCGGAGCTGTTTTAGTCAACCATTTATTGTGTTCCTTATTATTTAAATATGCCTAAAAAGTAAATACTTTTTAAATATCCCAAACAGTGAACCTAAATGTATTTTTCAAGGCTATTAATTATTAATTAAATTTTAATTGATAACTTTTTTTAAAAAAATTGACTTTGATTTAGAAGCTGACAAAAAAGATTTTTGAAATTAATTTTTTTAAACATTTTACCTTAAAAAAGTACAAAGTATTTACCAGGGTACACTAGTACAGGTAGTATCAAGGTGAATTCAAAAATTCGCCCTCTGAATTTCCTTTTTGTGTTTGAAAAAGTAAATGTCAAAAAAATTAAAACTTAATACAAAATTAATTAATTTGTTATTCACTTTCTATAAATATTTTTAGTCAGCTAGGCCCTTGATACAACCTGTAAACCCGTACCCTGGTATATACATATTTCTATGAATACTGATTTTTTATTTAATTTTAAAATATTTTTTTATTATACAGATGTTTGAAATTCCTATTAGTTTTTAAAAATGTTTTTAAACAATGTACCTACTTCTTTAAGTCAGCAATTTATTTTTTTTATTAGCCTTATAAATAAGAGAAAATATTAATAAAAACTTTACTATGTTTTTAAATTTAGCATAGATTTTTTTTTATTTTTTGTAAATACCATTAAGTAAGTATCTATGCCGATACTGATATAATGAAAATATCGATACCGATACCGAAATTAAAAAAGTTACCGACACCGTTATTAGTTTCGGTTGCCAACCTTGGTTTTTAATATGGCAGCATCAAAAATTTTCATTAGATATGATTTTTGCCTTTAACAAACTTTTTTTTAAATAATTTTTTGAATTTTACTTAAGATTTGATAAAAAAACAAACAATTTTAAATAAAATAATATAAATTTGATATTGAATTAACTAAATTAGGATAAAATTTACATACGATTCAAACATAAATAAAATTTTTGTCACACCCTACTTTAATGTAATATTTTGCTTCCTGGGTCCAAACAAAGATATGTGTCAAAAAACCAAAACCGAGGTCTTTTAGAGGGGGGTATTGGCTATATTCCCTCATATCCAGTTTTCCCAGGAATAGTTATGTTTCGAACAACTTTTTCGAAAAACTATTTACAATAAAGTTACTTTAAAGTTTGTTTGAACCACTGGCTCCAAACAAAAAGATGTGCCAAACATCTGAAACCGGGCTCTTATAAGGAAGGTATTGGCGATATGCCCTCATACCCAGTTTTTTCAGGAATTGTTATGTTTCGAGCAACTTTTTCGAAAAACTATTTACAATAAAGTCACTTTAAGGTTTGTTCGACCCTCTGGATCCAAAAAAAGACATGTTCTCAAAATCTGAAACCGGGGTCTAATAGAGGGATGCATAAGCTATATTCTCTCATACCCAGTTTTCCGCGGAATAGTTATGTTTCGAAACACAATTTCCAACAAAGTCACTTTAATTGTTCGACCCACTGGGTCCAAAAAAAAACATGTGCCAAAAATATGAAACCGGAGTCTTATAAAGAAAGGTATTGGCTATATGCCATCATACCCAGTTCTTTCAGGAATTGTTGTTTCGAACAACTTTTGCGAAAAACTATTTACAATAAAGTCACTTTAAAGCTTGTTCGAGCTACTGGGTCCAAACAAAAACATGTGCCAAAAATCTAAAACCGGGGTCTCATAAAGGGATGTTTTAGCAATATTCCCTCATATCTATTTCCAACAAAGTTACTTTAAAGTTTGTTCGAACCACTGCGTCCAAACAAAAACATGTGCCAAAAATCTGAGACCGGGGTCTTATAAAGGCAGGTATTGGCTATATGCCCTTATACCCAGTTTTCCAAGGAATAGTTATGTTTCGAACAATTTCAAATATAACCCGGACAGACGAACATTGCTAAATCGTTTTCTCTATCTATAAGGACCAAGAATATATTTGTAAAGGGTATAACCAAATGTAATAAATAATATGGCGTTTTTTAAACAAAAACAACTTTATTCAAAACAAAAACAGTATTAAAAAATAAATTTAAAAAAAACATAAAACAAAACAAAGTACTGGGTACATTAAAAAATTTATTTCACATTCGCATTCATATATATGTATGTGTAAAAAAAAGTAAAACCACAGTTAATTCTGGTGAACAGTCTTTTCATTGGGTTGATTTGATGACTGTTAGGCAGTCTTTTCTACTGAGGTTGTTTGAGGTTGCGCCATCTGCGGCACCGGCGGCTGGTACGACGCATATTGGTGTGCAGGCAGATACTGCGTCGAAGGCGGCTGGTACGTTGTGGGCTGGTACTGCAGCTGGAGTCGTGGGTGCTGCAATTGTTGTAGGTGCTGCAATTGTTGTAGGTGCTGCAATTGTTGTGGGTGTTGCAACTGTTGTTGTGGGTACTGGAACTGTTGGTGTGGGTGTACGAGCTGTTGTTGCGGGTGCTGAAGGCTGTGGGTACGGCTCCTGCTTCTTCAGCTTGCACACAACTCCAAGCCGGCTTCCGCAATATGGACACTTAAAATTCTAAAATAAACAAATTTTGATTAATAAAATAATAATAGTAAAAATAAAAATTAAGAAAATTATATATTTATAAAACTTACAATTTTATTCAGCTGAAACCACTTTTGATGCCAAACATGTGTTTAAAAATGGCGGTCATGCTTGAAGTACTACCAAGCTTTTAACACATATTAATTTTGGCATCACCTAATAAGTAATACCTAAATGTTTTGGGCTGCCAGATGAATGCCTGTGCATTGAGATTTTTGTAGTTAAATATTACAAACAATTTTTATATAATATAGTGTTCATTTATTATCGTATTAAATTTTTATATGTTCGCCATTATTGTACGTTTCGACGAGACATTTGTCTAGGCATTAATTTATCTCGTGAAGAAGTACAATTATTATTGAAACATTTACATTAACAACATCTTTAGGATTTCAATTTTTTGGCGATTTTCTAAAACGAAAAAGACGTCTTTTATGATTGCTGGCCTGTCTGTTTTATTTTTAACCAGGCAGCACTTAAAAGAACATTTGACTTTAACATATTTTTAATTTCAGGTAAGATTTTTTTAATTGTATTTTCTTTCTTTTATATTTATATTTATTTATATTTTAAATTGTCCATAGATTGAGCAACAAGGCAAACGGCAATATTTTGCGTCCAAAGGTATGTTAAATACAACATTAAAATTATGCATGTGTGTACATATAGTATGTCAAGAAATTGTTTTGACAAAGAAAAATTTTTTTAATTGTTTTTTTTACACATATCCATATTGTTAGCTAAAATGTAAAAAAGCACAGCTAACAAAAATATTACACAACTTTTGTTCAATTTCTTTTTAGAAGGAGGACTTAATCTGTAAACTCGACCTTCTTTTCTTAAAATTAGACGTTTTTGTAAGTTAACTTTTGTTATAAATAAGTATAGATATAGCAACAAAAGTGTTCTGACATAATTAACATATTGTAAATTTATAAAACAAAATCCATGAAAAAATGGTACTTCCAAGGAAAAAATCCTTGAGGAAAATTAAAATCCACAAATGAATTTTTTCGTGTTATGAAATTAAGTTCATATAAGTATTAAAAATCCATAAATAAATGGTATTATTAAGATTCCATTTAAGATAAAATGGTATTATAAGGAAAAAAGCCTTTAATAAAATAAAAACCATTAGGGATGGTAAATTTAATATTATGTTATTTTAAGAGAACAAATGTACAAAATTGTTTGGTATTCAAATGTCAGTTAAGGATTAATAACAACCAAAAATTAATAAATATTTTTTATACTTTTTTTTGGAGGGGGTATAGGTAAGATTTTAGAAAGCCAAGATGAAAGGTTATTCTAAGATTAGTAATTTGAAAGAAGGGATGTGTTATTAAACATATCATATTTGGAGAATTTGAAAAATAATTCAAACCAAAATAAGAAGTCATTTCGAGCTGTTATAGATTCTTTAAATAAAAAGATAACTAAGCATAACACAATTATACAAAATTTAAAAGCGCATGTTTTTATTTGCCAAGAAGAATTTTACAAACCCGAAATGCTATGAACTATGCTAAAGAAAAATGTGACAATTAAGAGCTTTTCTTAAAAGAAAATAATTTTTTTGTTAATGACAAAGCTTTAACAGAAAATGAATCAATTATGAAGAGGCTATACCGAATTGCGTAGGATCAGAAAGTTTGCCAAAGACTCTGTTGTCTGACCCTGATAAAAGCTTAGAAATTTAAGAAGTTAATTATATTGATGAGATAAAAACAGCAATATATGAACATAATATTTCTGTTTCAAAAAACGTTCAAGTTAAAGTTGCAAACATAAATTGCGTAAAGAGTTTTCAAATATCATTAGACTCACAAATAAGTAAGAATAATATAAAAACTGAATTTAAAAACAACGAAAAAGATGTTTCGCACGATTTTACACTAAATTTTTAAAGGACTGTTGAAAACTTATCAATACAAAACAAGTCTAGTTTGAATAAATTTACACAGAGTTTTCAATTATTTGTTTGCAACTTTGAAAAAATTGTTGAAAAATTATCAATACAAAATAAGTCTAGTTTTAATGAAATAAAAACTTATTTAAAGGAAATCTCAAATAAGCTTCAAGATAAAGAAGAATTGAGAAAGAAAAATTTTATATATGCTACTTTAAGTTCTACAAAGCAGAGTAGTCATTTATTAGGAAATTCTGACAAGCTCCGAAGTTTTAATAATGTATCAGCATTAAAAACTGAAAAAAGAAATCACACTCTTGGGCCATTTGACATAACAGATGATTCTGTAAATGTTTCCGAGTTTCTAAAGTACAGAAAAGTTCCTAGTCCAAACGAAAAATGCAGAATAAATGTAGCACGCACAGTATCAAAGTGCACCAAACCGAGCAGAATATAAAAAATATAAAAGACTGTACTTTTATTGTAAATCTGGGCCGTACAAAAATTGTAATATTGACAAAATTACAAGAAAAAAACTTCTCGAAGATTTATGTAATTAGAGAAGAATTTTTAAAATATTACAATATCTGTATTTTAATCTGTTAAAATATAAAGCATAGTAAAAAAAAAACACATTAATGTTTGCTTATTGTACATTTAATGACTGTAATACATTTTGGTTTACTCCAACTGCTGAAGGAAAAGTAATTGTATGCAGAACTAAGGAGTTACATCATGCTGAAAATGAGGCCAAAATTAGGCAAATTAGAGGTGTGAAAAGACACATTTAAAAGTAAACTTAAAGGAAATAAAAAGCATATTTGTATAGAAAGAAACAAATTTTAGATGCCACAGATGACATTGCGGAAAAGAAAAGTTTTCAAAATATACAAAAATTAGAAACATTAAGAAAATGTAAGTCTGAGAAAAACTATGATTATTATTATCACTCAGATCGATGTTATGCTCTTTACTTAATGGCTATTGGCCCTTATAAAATTATATATGAACATAGACTTGTTTCACCTTTAACAGTCTACACTTGGGAAAAATTTACCTTTGAGACAATCTCAAGTAATATAAGAATACTTGAAGACTCTAAAATTACGTTACACATACATAGATGCTTCAGCTGAAAGTGTTAAAAGTTTGAAATGTGCCAAAAAGAGAATTTTAACATATAAGATAATATTACAAAATCGAAAATTAAAAAAGGTTTTGCCTATTGCGGAAGCAATTTTGTCTACATACACACTTAAAGAAATATATAACTATCCTGTGCCCATGTTCTGTAACTCTCGCCTCGAGAAACTTTTCACTTGAAACATGCAAAATGAAACAAAATCGCTGCAAATCGACACAAACAACTGACTTTTCTCACCGGACTGTTTCTGTAACTTTTCATGCGAGAACTATCTGTCACGTAAGGAAATTACTCGTTAAATACAAGAAAAAGTGTTTCTGTAAAGTTTTAAAGCGAGAACTTTTCACTTTAAACTGTCAAAAATACTCACAAATAAAAAGACCGCGAGATAACAATATTTAAAGAAAATAAGTATTAAAATATACAAAATGAGTAATAAAAATATAGAAAAGGTAAGTATAAATGTTTTCTGTTATTCAAAAATTATTTAAACTTTGTGAGTTTTAGAAAAACATGAGAGTTTCGAAGCAACAAAAAAGAAACTTAGTGTAGTTTATGTCAAATCCGCCGTCACTAAAGCTATACTATACATTTTTTGTAATTTTCAACAAGTTTTTTTATTTATTTTTATTTTTTGGTTTAAATTTGTAAATTTCTTTAATTTTCTTTACTTTTTTTATTTCTGGCGCACAATTTATACATGGTTTTCTTCTTCTTTTTTCGTGGTTTTGTTTACTTTTTTTCACTTTTCTGACAGTTCTAACGTAATGACGTAATCATTTTAGGTATTTCTCGCCAATAGTTACAGAAACACTTTTTTCTCACATGTCGAGAAACGATTGGAAATTTTGTTTCATGACTTTTCGATGCGAGAAGTTCTCACCAAAGTTACAGAACATAGGCACTGATTATATAAAATTGTTTCTCAAAGAGCACTAGGTGAAGTATCAGTTCAAATTGTCTTGTTGTGAACGAGTTTGTACTAATGTAATTGCAGCATTATATGGTGCAGTTTTAAAAAGTTTAAATGCCCAAACATTGCTAGAGTACCTTTATGCATGCGCCGCGTTTTTAAATAACTTAAGAACGAATCAAAATATTAAACCTAATTTTGTTGTCTTAAAGTGGTGAAAATGGCATTACATACATATTATTTCCAAGGATTTAGATGCAAAATTAGGTATAAAACATTTTTTAAGACCATTGTTAAAAAATGCATTAATAGCGGCGCACATAGGGGTATTTTGCCAATCTAGCCGGACATCACTTTTTTTTTTAATTTATATTACTTCTTAAAAGTTACTGCGTGCCCCTAGATCAATGAAACTTGGCAGAAACATGTATTGGGGTCATAGGCTGACTAAGCTTAAAAAAAAACAAAAATCGAACCAAGGGGAAAAAAGTTCCCCTTAGAAGAACTAATGCTACCTCTGAAAAATTCAGCTTTTTATTTAAATTTCCTGAACTTTCGTTAAGCAAATGCAATTTTAAACACAGGCGAAAGTTAAAAAATCTAAACTTTGGTACAGGAGATGGTAAAATTTCATTTTGCCCCCCCCCCCCCTCTTTGTGGGCGGTTCCATAAAATGAAATTGGCAAAAATAATGTTTTTAATAATAGAAATGGATAACTTAAGCCTAAATACCAAAAAAAATATCTTATTAAGCTTTTGTGGGAGGAGGGGGGTACTTCTCCAATGCCCCCCCTCACGAAACGATCCTGTAAAAAAAATTTTTTTTTTATTTTTTTTTTGCTAATTTTCACAAAAAATTCATTTTTAAGCTTGTTTGCCGCTTTTTTGTATTTTATAGTATTTAATTTATTTGAAAATAATTAATATATTTATAACAAAAACTTATTTAAAATAGTAACAATAAATTTTATATATGTACATATAAAAACAGCAACTAATTTTTTTAAATAAACTCCTCTTTTGCACTAAGGTGATGGGTGCCACTGTTCTTCTTCGTCTGTTTCTTCAAAGACATCTTCTGAATCTGAATCCTCTTCGAAATCAAGTACAGGTGGAAGCATCAAAGAAACGGCTTCTTTCGTGAATGGTAATGACTTTCTTTTTGGAGTTGGTCTTATGCTAGTCATCAGTGGGTCAGAACTAAGCAAAAGCCTATTCAAAACATCTCTGTTACACTCAACTCTTGAAAACTTTCTTGCAAACCTCTGCCTGTAAAGCCGAAAATGTTTGTTTCGTGCCTCAGCCGCTTCTTCTGATAAAAGCCCAATAGGCAACAATGCCTCATTTATAACAGTTGCTCCATGTATTAAAATCTTGTGCATTGTAGGTGTCATAGGATGCCAGGGATATAGAGCAACATAAAGTTTTGCAGTGTCCAAGCAATAATCGGCAAACTTGTGTAGATGGATTTTGTGACCACTTGATATTACTTCAATAATAACTTTGATTCGGTAGATGAAATCAAATTCAATTCCAGTTATTTTTGCAGCTAATTCAGGATTGGAAAAAAATCTTCTGCTGGTGTTACCGTCGTTGGTGTTTCCAAATCCAGTTTTCGGTACATCCACTAATAGCCCTAATTCACTTCTAAATATTGCTTGAATATTTTTTTTTCTCTCTTTAACAATTGCTTTGTCCGCATCAGATTTTAACTGCCATTTTTTCACTGTGAGCTTATATGACAGGTGTACTATGCTCTCAAATAGACGAATTCTGGCGTGCAAAGTAGATAATCCAAAAGAAAGGGCATTTGCGTCTATATCTCTTTTGATGCTTAAATTGTTAAATTCTTTTGAAGTAGCCCCACAAATATAGCATTTCATTGTGGACGTGGTTTGCGTTGCGGCATTACATACTTTCCCATCAACCATTGTAAATAGCATTGCATGTTTTACGGAATACAAACTTCCATCCAGTAAAAAAATTGTTTCTTGTAATTTACTAACAGCATCTTGTACATAGTCAATTTCTTCTTGGATTACGTCCACAGTTTCTTTAATAAATCTGATGCGAATAGGTCGACAATATCGGGGTGATGAAGTGGTTGGATTTTGCCACAGTATTTTTTTTTTTGTACCACATATCAGTCGAATTGGGACAAAACTGCTCTGAAAAATATGAGAATCTGAGCCATCATTTTCCATCTTTTGCTTAAATTGTGCCTGGTGTGAGCCATCGCAGCCCCATTTGCTTATTAGTTCAAAGGAGTTGCAATCTTCTGTTTTTGAATCACATAAAACATCTTCTAAATATGTTAGTAATCTACTTGCGGTATGATTAAGCAAGTCTTGAAGATTAATTTGAGCACATGTTTCTGTTATTTCATACGATTCTTTTGGAGGATAGCATTTACTTTTTTCTTTTTGCAGAACACTGTAGCTAGGGTAAACCTTCTTATCGGCACTGCGGATTATCTCATATTGCTTTCGAGAAAGATCAGCTTCCACAAATATAGAAAGAGCCTTAAGGGGTGTTAGCTGTTTTACTTTTTCTTCTTGTACAGCTTTGTATGCTTTTTTCAACTTTGAAGCTCTTGTCGGGGAAGACACAATTTTTTTAAGCAGACTTGATGCATCTTTTTTCCCACATGTTTGTAATTGTGTTTGGGCTGCATGCATTAATAAATCAGCATCGAACTGAGTTCGCAATTTTTCAGTTTTTCTTCTCTTACTTCTTTCGGTCAGTTCAACGAATGGCTTTTGTAGTCGTTTTGAGGACGAACTGCCAAATAGAGGGACTGTCACTGTTCCTTCCAGCCATGTGGCATTCAAGCTTAAAAATCGGTCATATTTCCTTTGTGCTGACTGCCAATGTATTTTAAAAAATTTTTTAAAATTCTTTATACACTCCTTTACCGCTGAGATGTCACTATCTCCTTGACATTTTGAAATTTCGCACAATTTTCTATCTAAAAATTTAAATTTTTCTTCAACAGATTTATCTTTACATTCCTGTACTATTTGGAATAACTCTAATCTTGTATACACTTTTTCCATTTCACTTTCGAAGCTTTAAATTGGTTCTGAAAAGAATTTTGTGCAATGCCCACAATATATATATTTAAAAACTGAGCACCTGAAGCACAGATTTGTTTTTTTCCAAAGAATATTTTTAAATTAAAACTTATTTAAGACAGGTACATTTATTTTGTTCCATAAAATAGCATCATTAAGAAAACAGCTGCACAGGTGGCTAAAACCCATTTATGGGTGGGTAAAAACTACTGTTTCCACATTCCTTTTTTTACTCAGGTAAAAAACAGATATACATATTAAAAATTTATTTCAATGTACCTGCAATAATTATATGAAAAACATCTACATTCGTACAATTATAAATAACTTTTATGACTGACAAAGGGTTTCTTAAGTATTCATATGTAAATATACAAGATAAGCAAAAACAGAAAAAAGGTAAAATTTTCAAAAAATCGCCAAAAAAAGTGGCGCAAAAACGCGCAACGTTTTTTTTCACAATCTAAAAATAGAGACTTCAAATTTTATCGTGAAGTATAACATTTTTGGGATCGCGATTACTCTGACTTTCAAAAAGTTTTTTATTTTTTTTTTTTTTACAAAAAAGTGAATAAAAAATCCGTTTTTTTGATTTCAAACGAATTTTTTTTTATCATAAAAATTTAAAAAAAATAAAAAAATAAAACAGCATAACTGCTAATATGGTTTTTGATAGAAAAAACCAAAAATCATTGTAAAATCTTTATTCAATTAGCCACAAAAAAATATGTTGTAAACCTCTCAAAACCGTAAAAAGTCAATAAAAGCGCATGCAATATACTCAACTTTCCTGACTTTAACAGCGCCCCAAAACGACAAATTTCAAGCAAAAGCCCTAAAAATTCACTATCCGATGCAGAATTTGGTTATCTGTCGATCTGCGTACTTTAATTTTTACATTTCTTAAATTTCATTTTTTGCTTAATGTCCGGCTAGATTGGCAAAAAACCCCTATGTGCGGCGTTCAGTTAAACTACTGTTGAGGAATGCCAGCATTGGTTTAAACATATTTTTATTGTTTCATCCACAAAATACAAGTGTTCATATTTTGAGAGAAGTTATTAAATCTTACGACAGTGTTTAACTGGAGTTAATGACCAAAGCCTTGGAAAGGAATACAATCTTCCCGAAAAGTGAGCAAAGAGTTTCATTAGAATAAGTTTAATTTAATAGTCCATTTCGTAAGATGCTTCTTTCAATTCACCATGAAATTGAAACCAACAATAAACATATTAATGAGGGCCAAGAATTAAATCAATATCGAAATGACGAAATGGCTATATTTATACTGGGCAAATATTTGGCCTTTATTCCTCTTTCAACTACTATAATCGGTAATAATATATATATAATAATAAGTAATGCCCTGTTGATTTTTCATACTTTTTACAAAACCATATTATTTTGCCACAGAAATCAGTAAGAGCTGATGTTTTTGTAAAAGTTATAAGAGTTGATTACCTAAGCTCATTAAAAGAACTGCGTTACAACTATAAAATGTTCGGCTCAATTACTGATAAAATTGATGATATACTAGAATTAAGTTTTAATGATTTAAAGGAAGAAAAATGCAGTAGTTTATGCATTAAAAAATAACATTCGTAAATAGGTAGACAACAATGATATAAGCGTTTAAATAATAGAGAAAGAGCACAGTTATACGAAAACGAGTTCATGCACTGAACCTGTAGAAGAATGGAAGAAAAAAGAAAACAAAAAAATATTCGGCTAAAAATAATGTTAGAGTCAAAAGCAAGCAAAAAGATTTTTTTAAAAAAAAAAGAAAAATATTCAGCCTTGCGAAACACAAAAATCAAAGTACAGTTTTTATTTTTTAAATTAAATTTATTGGTTCATAAAGTTGATAATATTTCAGATCCAATCGTAGTCGGTTTTTAAAACTATTTGGAAACTTCAGATTGGAATTCGTTAAACAACGGAAGTAGGCTTACAAATTTTATGTTGAATGCTTGGCATTTAATAATAATAAAAGTGAATAGGCAAAGTGATTGGCTTTGCATGCCATGTTAGTCCGTTGAAATAAACTTCGACCAAATAAATGTATTCAATCAGAATCAACCGGATCTACTACTCGTTCCTAACGCAAATGATTTAAACAAAATTAAACTGTTGTTATTAAAACATCAGGGTGATAAATCCAGATTTTGTTGTCATTGTTGTTGCTTAAAAAATACCAAATGTGATGTTTTCATATGTAAAGAATGTAGCTTTTATGTATGTATGTATGTATGTGGAAATTGTATATATGTTTATAAATATTGTCGAACTAACTCGAATGTTTGCAAAATTACTAAGCAAAATATTTTACTTATTTTTTACACGAGACAGAAGTTTGGAAATTTTTATGTTCGCAATTGTCAAAATCTGTTGCTAACAAAAAAAATGACCGTGTGGACCGCAAATTTAAGTGTTAGAAAATAAATTTGAAAATAAGTATTCCAACACAGGGCTGAGCAGTTGTCTTAGAACACAAGCTGTAAAATTTCATTGTTTTTGTATATTAAATATGGCGGCATTATTGTATGTGAAAAATACAAAAAGCATTTATTTCAAAAAAACCACATTTAATGTGGAAAAAAACACAAAGATTATAAATAAATTTAAAAACCAATTTAAATACTAGACTATAACATATAAAACATTAACTTATATAAAAAATAAAGGTGAAAAATATCTTAAAATATTTGCAGTAAAGGTCGAAGTCGAAATTCAAAGTATGTCCCCATAGAATTACATAGAATTAAAACGAATTTTTAATGTGCATTTTTGTAACATTAATATAAACTAAAAGTTGGGTTAGAGATCTGTGATACTAGAGTTAAGTTTGACTATCGATTTTTTATTAAGTTTTGTGCAATAATTGTTTTCGTTTATATTATTTATTTACATTCTGTGTCGTGAAGTCCAGTTTTTAAAATATTTAAATAAAAGAAAACTTTAGCATGTAATAATAAGTAGTCACCTTAATAAAGTACCCCTAAAGAAGTTTGAATAAAACAAACGAAACGTTAGGTGAAACATAATAAAAATAAACTAGTTTTTATTACATAAAAAGGAAAACCAACTGACCAAAATTAGCCCGCAGGTAACCCGTAAGACTTTCAAAAGTGTTATTATTGTGTATACTAATGATTAAAAACCATTTGCGTTGGTTTTTTTGTATCCCCAGAATTATGGAGTGGCAAATGGAAGAGGTCTTCAAAGTTATTAATTTGTATAACCAGTTTTCCTGCTTATGGGAATACCAAAAATAAGGCATAAATAAATTAAACATTTCGAAAATTTAAGCAGGAATCTTCTGTCATTGAGTTCACTCCATGTTTTGATGAATCCGTCGATCCTCCTTTAGATGACAGCCAAGACAGTTGTTTTTCGATGCAAAGCGAGACTCCAATCACTTTCAAAAAAAAACCCCTAACTTAAGAAAAAGAAAAGCAGAAAGGGTCATAAAAATTAATTCTGCATTAGACGCAATAATAAAACAAACAACGGAAAATGTGAACACAATGCTCTAGTTCTTAACAGATTATTTTTAATATGGTATTCAAATAAACAGAAAAATATTTTGGAAACATATCGCACATTAAATTTAAAACAGTCATAACTCAAAATTCACCAGAAACATTTCTTTTTTCGTGATCCATTTTCTAGATAAAATGTTTAACAGACACAAAAATTCCGTTTATATTTCAATAAATTCTATTTTAAGGCGGTTTTAATACTGTTGAACGTAATTTGTTTGTACAGTTAAAATTATGTTTTTAAAAGCATAAAAACAACTACCATGAAAATTATTAATTTTGATTAAGTGTTCGATATATGCTCTAACCCTCTATTATGGTTTACAAGCAACTCAATTGAGTTTGAATTTTTTTTTTTGAAAACTGCTACTGATTAGTTGTTTCTGATTTTTTGCCAACCGCACTAACATAGGGTTGTAAATGATAAAAATATTTTTTTACAATTCAGCTGTGTTGAGTTGCACACCATAGAAAAGCTAGTATTTATATTTAATCTTATGTAAAAATGTACAAAAAAACACCCAATTCACATCTCTCTGTACTTGTATATTGAAAAAACTACAATTGGTTTAAGTTTATTTTTCCAAGCCTTCAAAAGGAACGTCGTATTTCCTACTTGCATCTTATATAATGGGTTGTGGATTGGATAAGTATTTTAGAACACAGTTGGTAAATGCAAAAGGATTGTTATGATATTACATTGTTGCACTGTCAATATTATTTTGTTTTAAAAATATGATTTCACACAAAAAGGCCTTATTCAACTATTTGATATTTTTCGATTAAATAATATAATGTAGACATATATGTATAAGACGAGATATCAAACTAAAAGTTTATTTGTTTACTCAAAATTTATAATTAGGGGATTCACAAGGTGTTCTATTTGCCCTACAGTTACAAACTTTCCGAATGGTTTAAACACCTTTACCAACTATTGGGCACTCGGCGTAGGTGTATGTGGAGTTGTTGTGACAACTTAATAAGCATAGTAAACGACGTGGTATTTTTAAAGCACTCTATTTGTATTAAAGTCAACAAAACCATTGTGACATTTTATAACAATAGGACATATAGAACACCTTGTGAATCCTCGAAATATTTTTAAAATCTATGAGAGTTAATACTGATAATTACTCAGTATATATGAAACTACTAAACAAATAAACGAATGAACCTTATGTAATTCTAAATTGTTTAGCGACATGCTTAATAACAACCCAGCAAAAACTTACATTGCTTTGTAATGCATTAAAATTCTAAAACCTACTTACTCATAAGCATTTCAAGTCAACATTTTAACATGGCGATGACCTTTGAGGCAAGTACTTACCGTGCTAGCTTACAAAGAATAACTTAAGCTATTACTTTTTTGGCACCAAAACAACCATTTCCTGGGCCCCAGTTACCCGTTGTTGCTTTTTAAAATTTTTCTTAGATGTTTGGTTGCAACTGCTTTGAAATAGTAAATTTAATTAAGATAATAAATTCAAAAACTAAAACTATTTGCTTAAATTTTAAATAACTCATGATCTAACAACTGCAAAGTAATGCAGACGATATGAAAAGTAAGTTACATATTTGTACTGACTTGTAATCACTATCAAGATTTTGCTGAGAAAATGAAAAATTGTTTTGTTACTAGGTATATTTTAAGACTTGTAATATCTACATAGACTTGAATTTAAAGTTCCTTAATTTTTGTTATGACTTCTTTAATTTAACTCCTAAAAGAAACATGTAACTCCTAAAAGAAACATGTAACTATATATATATACATATACTAGCTAAGCCCCGGTGTGCTTCGCTAACCCAATCATAGTAAAATTATAAAAAAAATATGTAAACAAAAGAAATTATATATTTTTTAATTTATTGGTTGCCTCACATAAGTTGCAATAAATAATAAGTCAGCCCTACTATTTTCTTAGCACATAAAAATTGGAAATTTACCAGGCTTACAGTTTTGGAGATATTTAGAAAGCTTTAATAAGCAAAAATTATTTATAAACTTCTATATATAATCTACGCCCGTTATTAACATATTAACATTTTTTGGTAACCTGACGAATGCAATTTAAATTATGTTCCTACTTTCATTGGTTTTAAAGTTACGAAAAGTACTAAAACATAATTTTAACATTTTTCCCCCTAAGAGTCCAATTATTCAAAAAAAACCCAAAAACGTACTCATTTTCTTTAGGCCTGTCGCATCCAATTTGAATTATGTTTCTATCTTTATTGGTTGAAAAGTAACAAAAAAACGCATAAAAAAATCAAAATATATTTTTTACCCTGTTTTCCCCTTTTGGGTCCAAAATTAAAAAAGTACGAAAAACGTAATAATATTTTTTTAACACCTATCGAACTCAATTTGAATAATGTTTATATCTTTATTGGTTTAAAAGTAACAAAAAATACCAAAAAGTACCAAAAGATAATTTTAACCCCTTTTCCCCCATTTCGGACCAAAATGAAAAACTCCAGATACCTGTCTGTTTATTTCTTAAGAAAAACTCAAAACTTTTTAAATTTTGTTTCTATCTTATATACATTAAAAGATAGTAGGCTACAGATTTTTCCTTTTTTGTCCCCTTTTTATCCCTTTACGGGCCCAATGTTTAAAAATTCATGTGCATTTAAACAAACATGTAGAGCTTAACAAGTGTTATAAATTTCATGTATTTAGCTCTACGTGTTTGATCAATATGGCCTTGGGTAATTTTGTTAGGCCATTCATAACCTAACCTTCCCACACAAATGGGCGTGTTGTGGGCGTGGCAGCAATAGTTTTTAAAAAAAAAGTAGCCTATTGTTCCTTCCAGACTTGAGATAACTCCCTGTAAAAATTTCAAAAAAATCGGTCCACTGGTGTGGCCAGCTATAAAATACAAACATACATACATACATACACACACACCCTTTCTTTATATAATAGATAGATACAGGGATCACATATCAAATATTTTTAAAAAGGTGTTCAAACTTCTCTTATATTGTTAAATTCAAATTTTATTATGCTTTTGTGCAAATTTTTGTGCCTCACCAAAGAAAAAGGTCTGAGACCCACCTCCAATTATACCGATCGACACAAAATCACTTTCTGAGCCGATTAAAACCTGTCAGTCCATCCGTCCGGCTGGGAGTTAGGTGGAATTCGAAAACGCAGTTTGCTTTGCATCACGAAATTTCAAGTTTTTCCTGAAATCAAAGATGATGTTTCTGGTAATATCTTCTACTTCCAAATGAGTGCTTACAGTTATATTAATATCCTGGAAGCAAAAAACGTTGTCCAAATGGTAAAGAGTGAAGAAGTGAAGAAGAAGAAAATTTTTAATGCAAAGCAAACTGCGTTTTGGAATTCAGTCTTAATGTATTCTTGTAAACAAAGTAGAGACCGCATTTTTGCAGATATTTCGATGAAATTTGGAACAGATAAGCTTTTTGGCATAAGAAAAAAGCATGTTGTTTGTGGTGATGATCAGTTAATTTTTCGACAGAGCTCCCATACAAATGTTTAAGCGTTTTGGGCTATAACTGGCTCAAATATGGCCTTATCTTCACATAATTTTGCACGTTTGTCTATCTTTATGCCACCCATTTTTGTACCGAAAATAAACATTATCGGTCTATTTTTGAGCTTCATTAAAATCGCAACAATAGAAGAACCAGTATGAAAACTTACATTTTTGTGGGCGCTGCAATCCTCATTTTTTGTCCTTTAAAATTTCGGAATTAGAGGCCTTCTATATGTGTGCCAATTTTAAAAAATCAGTGCAATAAAAGTACCAGCATAATAAGTTTAACTTTTATGGGCATGACACCGCCCACTTTTTTACCTTTAAAATTTTAACTTTAAAAGCCGCTTATGTGCGAAGTAATTTCCAAAAATCGGTCTGGAAGAGGAATTTTAATTATGTTTCTATCTTATTGATTTTAAAGTTACAAAAAGTACTAAAACATAATTTTAACCCTTTCTTGCCCTTAGGATTTAATAATTAAAAAACTATCTAAAAGCGTACTCATATTTTTTAGGCCTGTCACACTTAATTTAAATAATGTTCCTATCTTTATTGGTTTAAAAGTTACAAAAAACGCATAAACAAATCAAAATATATTTTTAACCCTTTTTTCACCCTTTGGGCCCAAAATTGAAAAAAAAGTACGAAAAACGTAATCATATTTTTATTAAACCTATCGAACGCAATTAGAAAATTTTTTCTATCTTTATTGGTTTAAAAGTAACAAAAAAGTAACAAAACGTACCAAAATATAATTTTAACCCCTTTTTTCGCCCTTTCGGACCAAAATTTAAAAAAAAACTCCAGATACTTGTCTGTTTATTTCTTAAGGAAAACGCTTTACTTTTTAAATTTTGTTTCTATCTTATATACATCAAAAGGTAATAGGTTACAGATTTTTCCCTTTTTGTCCCCTTTTTATCCCTTTACGTGCCCAATGTTTAAAAATTCATGTGCATTTAAACAAACATGTAAAGTTTAACACGTGTGATAAATTTCATGTATTTAGCTCTACGTGTTTGATCAATATGGCCTTGGGTAATTTTGTTAGGCCATTCATAACCTAACCTTCCCACACAAATGGGCGTATTGTGGGCGTGGCAGCTTTAAAAAAAAGTAGCCTATTGTTCCCTCCAGACTTGAGATAACTCCCTGTAAAAATTTCAAAAAAAATCGGTCTACTGGTGTGGCCATCTATAAAATACAAACATACATACATACATACATACATACACCCCTTCTTTATATAATAGATACACATCAAATAATTAAATAAAACGTATTAAATACATTGCTTAAATATATTTGTAACATACATGTATGTTTATATATTTTTTTATATTACGTACGACATATCTTGGAAACTATAATTGGATGAAAAACGTGATAAACTTACTTTTTAAAAATATTAGATGCCCAATACTATTATTTACAAAAATAACTTTTTAACAACAATTATAAAGCAATGTTAAATTAATAATCTATTTTTTTTTTAATATTTGTGGTGGTCCTGAAAAGGACCGATTGGTCAATATGTTAAATGGTCCTAAAAAAGACCTATTGTTGTTCGTAGTGCGATTTATTCAATAACAACTGAAACCTCATTTGCCACTTGTTTCCTTATCTTAGCCCATTGAAAAGGAACATCGCCGTTTGTGACTAGATAATTTTTTATATTATCTCTTATTCCACTTGCAAAGCGAATTGTTTCGTACCCTTGTAGTGGTAGAGGCGTTATAGTTTCTGGAAGTTTAAAACAGGCGTTTTTATCTTTATAAACTGGCTCTGCAAGGTTGTTAGCTAAATAATTGTGTAAAACCCAACAAGCCTGTACTATAACATCAGTTGTTGACAACTTTACTTCTATTGGCCTATGGAAAATGCGGAACCTGTTAGCCAGCCTTCAAACGCCATCTCTACCGTCATTTTTGCTCTACTTAATCTGCAGTTGAATATTTCTTCGGGAATTGTCAGTTTAGAGTTGCGGTTGTAGGCTTTTCATCAAGTTTTTGTCCAAGCCAAAAAAGTCATTTCCGATGAAAAAGTAAAAAATTCTGGCAACTTGTCCTGGCAAAGCCTCATCCGTAGGCAACTGCAGCTTGTTTTGCTTCATGGCCTGGTACAGTGAACTATTTTTGAAAATCACAACATCCGATGCTCTTCCATTTCCCCCAAAATCGATGCATAGAAATTTGCTGTTGGAAACAACAACTGCTAAAAGCACTGTACTAAAAAAAACCCTTATGATTGTAATAGTCGGATCCTGCGTGGGGAGGGTTTTTTATACGAATGTGCTTTCCATCTATAGCACCTAATGTATGGGGAATCTGCCACAACTTGATGAATCCGTTGGACGCAGATTTCCACTTTTCTTGAGTACAAGGAGTCTATTATTATGAAAAATCTTCACATACATACATTGTAGACGTCAAAAGCTTACTTTTAAATACTCGGGCTTAAGAGTTTCAACAATTGCATGCACCACCTCTGGGACAAACCTTCTTCTGGACAAATATTCTAATGACCCATAAGAATCCCCAGTAGCTAAAAAGCGCAAAGTTACAGCGAGATGCAAACTACTTAAAAGTTAATAAAGTATGTTTCTAACTACAAAGTTTTATTGAATAGTTTTTAAAACAGTCAACTTTGTTCTACAAAAAACTATAGCGGTTGATTTTGTGTATGCCAAAATGTAGCCCATCTATCCTGGTATCACGGGCAAGTTTCAAAACTTTGTCAGAATTTTCCAATTTTGAACCAGATTCTAATATGTAGTTTGCTTAAATTTTAACACTGTGTTTTGTACCCAAGTAATAAACATAAAAATATGAGTGATTAGTAAAAGTTTCATCAAATATTTGGAACGTACATACACTTGCTAGAATAAGTATCCGTACATCCTTATAAAAATTATATGCCCCTATAAATCGTAAATGAAACAACTCCTAATTTTAATTATGTTTTATTCTGGAGGTACATACGTTACTATATATTCTATTTACAAGGTATATTAAAGCTCATTGCTTTTCTAGCGTTTGCTATGATGAAGCAAGGGCAATCTGGTAGCAACGCGTTGCAGAAAAAATATTCGTACATAAAAAATCTGGTAAAACCTTAAATTAACGGTACTCTATACAAAACTTGAATTGTATTGTTTATTGCGTTTGAAGTCATTTAAAAGTTTATTTAACAGTTCGGGTTCTATAAATGGTGTTTTTTTTAATTAATCACGATATGAGTCCGAAAACTAAGGAAATTACTGTGGATAAAAGAAAAATTATATTAAAATTAAGAGATGAGGGAAAATCATATCGTGAAATAGCGAAAACTATTGGTAGAAGACACTCTTCAGTACAATACGTTGTCCAAAGCTTCAAAAATACCGGTTCCATTATGTCAAAACCTCGCTCAGGACGGCCTTCCAAGCTGACCAGCCGGGAAAATCGTGCAATATTGGCTTCTGTTAAAAACAATCCCAGAATAACTGCGTCCCAAATTTGCTCCAATATACGGGAATCATTTGGCAAAGGCATTCATGTAGATACTGTTCGAAAAATATTAAAAAAGGCAGACTTTCACGGCCGTGTGGCGAGTAGAAAACCTTTCATTTCTGATGTTAACAGAAAAAAATGAATGGACTTTGCAAACGAACACTTAAACAAGCCTTTTGAGTTCTGGGAACGCGTTTTGTTTACAGACGAAAGCAAGTTTTGCATATTTGGGATTAAGGGAAGAAAGCTAGTATGGCGAAAAAACGGCACTGCTTTAAACAAAGAAAATCTTTTACCGACTGTTAAACATGGTGGTGGGGGCATCATGCTGTGGGGATGCATGGCCGCCAATGGCGTAGGAAATCTGGTGTTTATAGAGTCAACAATGGATCAGATTGGTTATTTAAACATCCTTAAACAAAATTTGAGACAAAGCGCCGAGAAGCTGGACTTAGGAGCAGATTTTTTGTTTCAACAGGATAACGATCCTAAACATACGGCGCAAAATGTAAAGCTTTGGTTGCTTTACAATACCAAACATCAATTGAAATCGCCCCCTCAATCACCGGATCTTAATCCAATAGAACATCTGTGGGATTTACTTGAGCGAAAAATTCGTCTACACCACATAACCTCAAAGGAAATGCTCAAAAATGTCATAATGGAGGAGTGGGGCAAAATATCGAGAGAGGACACTGCGAAATTGGTAAAGTCAATGCCAAATCGACTTGCAGAAGTTTTAAAACGTAAGGGGTACCCTACAAGTTATTAGTTTAGGATTTTTTGTTTATTAAGTTTGATAATATTTAATTTAATATGTGTGTACGAATACTTTTTCTATGAATTACGCAGCTAATTTAATTTATTTTCCTTATTTTTTATTTTTTTATTGATTAATTTAAAAAAACATATACTGAAATAAGAAAAGAGTACTTTAAAAAATTACTACACAAGGAATTGGTTTCAATTTTTCGACTACTTTTCTATATTTATTAGGGTTGAATAATTATTTTTGAAGTGTACGGATATTTATTCTAGCAAGTGTATATATTTTTTTACAAAGTACATATTTTGTTAATACATATTTCTTTATCAACAATATTTCAAATTGATTTTTATATTAGTAGTTTACTTTGTTAAATATTGAGTAGCTTGTTGGCGTTAAAAATCCTCTCCTATAGGTTAAAAAGAAAAAGTAAATATCATTCACCTTAAAGTGTTAGCATAAGCTACATAATCTCGTAGTGTATGGACGTGTATACGCGAGTGTAATATTAGTAATAGGTTATATTAGTAAAAAGTGGCAAACAAATTTATTAATATACATACATATATACACATAATAGTGAGAAAAGAAAAACAAAAACAACAAACTAATAAAAAATAAAAAAGCGAACTGTTAATGAGTGACAGTAATCGTAGTGACAGTGGGCCTTAAAGCCGAAATGCTTATATTGCTCAGTAATGAATATATGTATAAGATACCCTGAATTCAATAAAAACTATTTAAATGAGAAACCAAAAATAAATACAAACAATTTAAGTGCAAGTGCACCAAATTTAAATAAGTGCCTTGAACAAGGGACAAATTTAGCCCAATCTCTTTTTAAAAATTATAAAAAAAATACCAAAGTACCATCCTCCGCTCGGTCTTCCTTATCATATTCCGGAACTGAACCTACCCTTGCTAAAGGCAGTCCCAGTGCACTTTCATTAGAAGTTCCAAAGGTCCAGGTAGGGATGGACCGCTACATAACAGTTCTTAAAAGGGGTAGGAGGCCGAAATCCGCAGAGGTTACAAAAGCAGCCAAAATTTCAAGAGATGAAGAAAAGCCAATCTCATCGCAAAATCGTTAAGCAATTCTAGAAGAGGAGGACGATATTCCTGTCATCGAGAAAAAGACATTTAAACATCCTCCAATTTATTTGAAAAAAAAGAAACTCTAACGACCTTATTAGGTTTTTAGTCGGATTAATCGGTGAAAGCAACTTCTATGTGTTTAATATTAAGCGTGGTAACATTTACGAGACAAAAATTCAGGTAAATCACGAAAACGCTTACCGCGCCGTCGTTTCAGAATTTGAAAAACTGAATAAAAACTTCACTTACCAACTAAAAAACGCTTTAGTCCTCCAGGTTGTTATAAAAGGTATTGACGTTAATGTCGACCCGGAAGAGATAAAGACGAGTTTGTACAGCAAAGGATTTAAAGCTAAAACTGTATCAAACATTAAAAACAGGGAAAGGTGTCCAACTCCATTATTCCGGGTAAAGCTTGAGCTTAGTGATGTAAAATTGAGGAAAGGTGAAACTTACCCAATTTTTGAATTAAGATATATTTTGCATCGCAGAGTTGTTGTTGAAGCCCCACATAAACGATCTGGGCCAGTGCAATGCTTGAACTGCCAAGAATACGGTCATACCAAAGCCTATTGTAAGTTGCCTTCTGTTTGTGTTCTGTGTGGGGACCTGCATGCCACGACCAATTGCGATAAACCTAAAGATGACCCCAGGGTGAAGAAATTCGGCAATTGCGGCGGAAACCACATGGCCAACTATAGAGGTTGCCCTGTTTTTGAATCAGTTAAACTCTCATCTTAGCCGAAAATAGTTTTTGCCCCTCCCCAGCCTTTAAATATATCAACTACAAATATGCCTCCGTTAGCACAACCAACTACAAATCAAGTTTCTTACGCCGCCGCATTAAAGTCTAACCAGCCTAATGCACGTTAGTCTACCCAGCCTACAACTCAACAAGAAGTGCCAACAAGCGAACCAACTGGAGCCAATTTTAGCCGTAATTGACAATATGGTCAAATAATTTACGCAGATTATGGCGCAAATGGCCGGCTTGATGCAAGAAATGCAGTCTGCACTTTTGCAGGCCATGAACTGTCTCAGGGTTTATTTCTGGAACGCAAACGGCATCCGCCAACACAAAAATGAGATCGAATACTTTTTAACACACCAAAAAATCGATGTCATGTTGATTTCTGAAACTCATATGACATCTAGAAGCACTTTCAAAATGAGTGGCTATACTTTTTATGATTCAAAAGATCACAGAGATAGGTCATGTGGTGGTTCAGCTATATTAAATAAATCAAGAATCAAACACCAATGGATTGGTGGTCTCTCCGAAAGTTATATACAAGCAACAAACGTCTGCATTGATGAATTTTACCATAATCTCGTTATTTCGTCAGTTTATTGTCCACCCAGATTCTCCATAACGAATGATCAGTACAACAGTTCTTACAAATCTTTAGGTCCTCACTTTATAGCTGCTAAAGACTATAACGCTAAACACACATACTGGGGCTCCCGCCTAATAAGTCCCAGAGGTCGTGTCTTGTATGATTCTGTCATACAACCAACATATTGGACAACTGACCACAATAAAATACCAGACGTAATTGATTTTGGCGTAGCAAAAGGTATATCCCCTGAGCTTATTGAGGCTCAAGCCTCCTTGGATTTATTTTCTGATTACTCACCCACAATTTTCACTATTTGCAGTCCTCACTAAATTGCAACTAGTGATATTTTTCTGTCAAAAAGAACAAATAAGCGCGAGAAAATAACAAAGTAGAGCTGGCAAACTAATATTTCACTCACTCAAGAGAGAGAGAGAAAATTACTCATTGTGCAGAAAAATGAGTATTATATATTTCTTTGCAGATTTTTTTTCTCTTTTTTTAGCATGCTGCCAGAATTAATATATTATCTTTAAAAAAATAATACCAATTTATTTTGTATATTACAAAGGCAGAGTTGCCATTCTTATTAATTTAAATGTATCAACTAGACGTCTGCATGACTACACTCAAAAGCCGTTTAAATACATTAGTTTGTTTTTCAACGACATAATGTTTTTCATTCAATGTCAAACAAACCAAATGAATGAACCCACAAGAGAAAGCAAATAAAAACAACTCGAACCGAAAACAAAATATTACTCATACATTCATATAAATAAATACTAAATAGAATGTGTAAATATTGTTGTATGATTGGTGCAAAAAATTATTATTGAGCGCATTCATTTGTGTTTGCAAATTTGTCAAATGTAAATAATTAACCGATAAAATCCTATACATATATACACTAAGTATTTTATATATGTATATATATATATAGATTTGAATTGTAGAAAATTTGGCGTATATATAGTTGATATATACTTATATATGTCAAATTTTCTACAACTCAAATCTATTAAATCTACCATATTATCTAGGAAATAATAAGTAACTAATAATTTATATATTATCTAAAACCGACAGCTATTTAGCAAATTATTTTACTCTTAAAACAAATAAGTAATAAATATACTATATATTAATAGGAAACTACAAAACATGCCTTGAAAAATTACACTTTTTTTATATTAATATACTAGTTCTCAGTTAAATGTTAAAACATTCATGAACTCGAAAAAACACCTGAATGTTTTAATAAAAAGTCTAACTGTAATGAGACTTTGTTATGTTTTTGAATTTTCAAGTAAGTTTTATACACGCTCAAAACGAAAACTGTAGAATGAATGTGTTTGTCTTGTATCATTGAGTGTAACACACAATACATTCTCTCTTGTGTTGTTACTGGTTTAACTTTATATATCTCCCATAGAATGAAAAATGTTTGAATGAATATTGTTTTTGTTGTGTATAGGCAATCAAATGAATGTATTCACGCCCGCCGACGTCTAGTAACAACCAAAGAAATACATAGTAAGACAGAATAAAAATTAATTATTTCGCAAAAAGCTCTTAATTTCTTTACGTTTATTTTAATTTTTACATAAAATTATCTTGTATAATAATGTTGGATAGCTTACTGCAATAGGAAAAGTAACTTGGTGTTTTGTTATTGACGACTTAATAAAATTGTAATTTATTTCATATACATATAATGTTTTACATAGGTTTCCACACAACCCAGGAGGTACTATGCACTGTGCTTTGCCAATTATTTTATATGGCTGGCATCCCCGGTAGGAATACATACCATGTACTAAAACTATAATATAAAAAAATATCACAGTTATTTTATAAAATATTTTTGGTTTTTGTTACGAAAGTCCAAATAAATTAAAACGATAAAATATTTTGTTTAAAAATTTTGCATACTTTGGAATCTTTTGTCCAATGTTTATATGTGCAATTAGCGCAAATAAAGTAATCACAGTTTTTACAAATGCATATTTCAGCATTTGCCTTTTTCGGGCAACCGCAATGACAACAAAATCTTGTCTTGTCTCCTTGATGTTTTGACAGCAACCTTTTTATTTCCTTTCTGAAAATATTTGGGTTACATAACTGTTTTATGGGCTTGTTCTTAAGAATATTTTGAGCATACATCAAAACAAATACTTGAACTTTCATCTCTGTCAGAAATTTCTTTATATATCCAATACGCAAGTTTTTCATTTAAGTAGGTTACAAAACTGTCATATATAGCTTTACCAACCTTTTGATCAGAAAAAGAATTAATGTTCATAAATTCATGGGTATTGAAATTTAGGATGCATAATGTAAAGTGGCCACAATTTAACATTGGAATAAAAAGAAAACTTGGTTGATTTTTTGCTAATAAGTTAAACTTATCGATCTGTATAGTGTCAGGCTGACAAGGCATACTGTAACAATGGACAGATCCACTCTCTTTGATAATTGTTAGCAAAGAAACATCTAATAAAGATATAGTTAACCATTGACCATTGTTTAGGGAACTCCAATCAGTGGAATCTACGTAGTCGTAAAAACATATATCTACCAAATTTGATATATTATTAATTTCAGAATATAATACATCAAATTTAAAAAGGAAAAAATTTTCGTCTTTTACGTCAACTTTACTTGGTATAGCATTACTATATATATTAGCAATTTTTTTGCTTGCCTTTTCCGCAAACATTATTTTTGGACGAATCGCTTTTTGTTTTATTTCGTCTATTTTTCCCCATTCTTCCTCTGGTTTGGTTTCAATGTTAGTTAAGGGATTACTTTGATATACCTGGGATTGTGTTTCTTTTAAGCTATAGCTATGTTCAGCCTCTATTATTTCCACACTTTTTTCAATAAAACTCTCCAGATTTTTATCATTAGGAGTTGAGGTCACATACCTGTGCTCTATGTTTATTCGAATACCGTTATCGATTTTACTGAAATCATTTAAGCTTAAAACAAGGATATCTTCAATTTCCTCATAGATTTTTCCAAACATTTTATAATTATAACGATTTTCTTTTACAGTACTGAAATAATCCATTCTCATGATGCCCACAAAAATATCTGGCCTTACAGATTTCTGTGACATTATTATATGTTTTTGCAAATAATATGCAAACTCTACAAGTGCATTACTTACGTGCTCTCCTGATGGATCGACGTGAATACCCATAATATTTGTCCACATAACAATAAATGGAAAATAATTATTTAATAAAAACATGCAAATATCTTCGTTTCGATATGGGTTTAAGGCTTTATCAGTTGTTACATGTTTTAAGATATTACTGATTTTATCAAAAACTTCGAGAAACATTTTTGCCAAGGACTCCAAAAAATCAGATTTTTTATCACTGGGCAGCATGTACTCCTTGTTTATATTGTTATCGTCAATTTCTATTACAAACTGTTGTAATATTTCAAAGCTGACTTCAAACACAGAAGACTTATATGAGGATAGTAAAACAGTAAATATATGTTTAAACCATCGTTGACATTCTTCTACTGTTTTAAGATTAAATGCCGCTACTAAGGAATACTTTAGTAAAGGTCTTAAAATATGGTTTTAACCCAATTTTGAATTTAAATCTTTGCAAATTATATGAATGTAATGGCATTTGCACCACTGCAATATGACAAAATCAGGCTTTTCATTTGAATTTTTTTTTTAATTATTTAAAAATCTGGCACAAGCTGTAAGGTACTGGGACAGAGTTTGATTATTAAAACTTTTTAGAACAGCACCATATAATGCAGCACTTACATCTGTACAAACTCTTCTAAAGTGCGGCCACCTAAACTGATATTTAATTTTATTTTATTTCATAAATAATTTTAATTTGTCTAAAAATGTACATATCTCAGTTAAGGTGTGCCTAGAAAGAATTGCTTCTACAATCGGAAGAATCTTTTTTAATTTACAATTTCGCAAAACTAATTTGTAACTTAAAATTAATTTTTCAGCACATTCAACATGTTTAACGCTTTCACCAGAAGCATCTAAATGAAGTGTAAATTTACGGTCTTCTAGAATATTAAAATTACTTGAAATAGTTTCAAATGTGTGATTTTCCCATGTATAAACTGTTAATGGGGAAGAAACTAAATTTTATATAGTTTTTATATAGACCTCTTTTCATCAAAATAAGGGAAAAAATTGGATCTTTATGATAATATCTATCATAGTTGTATTTAGACTTTACTTTTCTTAATGTTGCCAAGTTATGAATATTTTGAAGGTTTCCTTCTTTGGCAATATCATCGGCGGCTACAAAAATTTGGCGCTTTTTATATAAATACGCTTTATATTCCTTAAGCTTATTTTTCAAAACATATCTTTTAACACCTCTGATTTGGCCAACATGAACCAGGGTTGTCAGTTTTTTTTCAGGATCCATCGCCAGAACGGTTATCAAAAATCGACAAAATTCACCAAAAAATATTTTTTCGAGTTTAAAAACAAAAAAAGTCGCCAAAAAATTCGCTATAGTAAATATCTATTGTTTTTGACGAAAAAAAAACTCAAAAATTATTTTACTTAAATGAACATTTGAAATATAAATGTTTTTTATGAAATAAATTATATAAAAAGAAATAACTATTTAATTAAAGCAAAAATTAACTTTTTTTGTACACCAAGAAATTCAAAGGAGGAATTGAAAATATGTATAACGAAGAGCATACGTAGGATGGCAGTTACTTTGTTAAGTAACATGTTGCTAAATATTAAAAATTAAAACACGAACTCAATGCAGCATTGGTATTGTAGTAATTTTGTATGTAAAGATGCGTTTAGTAAGCTATAAACTTCAGCTTCATCTGTGCCATTTTGGGTAACATACATAGTATTTGTATAAAATATATTTTCCGTTTGTTAAATAAATCGCCAACAATATCGCCATGGCGTCTAACCTAAATTTCAATAGCCAAGAGCACTAAAATATCGCCACATTTGGCGTAAAATCACCATAACTGACAACCCTGACATGAACTTCATTTTTGGCATGGTGTATCTATCTCTTTTGTTCAATAAACAGTTGTTTTACCAAAAGAAGTAATTTCAAACCGAAACGTGGTACAGTCATTGAACTTACAGTATGCATAAACAAAAAAACTGGTTTTACCAAACATTGTATTATAAAAACATAAAATGCAAACATTGTTATATTTTGCATATTCTTCTCTGGTTGGGTCTTCAATAATTTTTTTCTTTGTAATTTTTTCGTTTTGGTTTTTTAAAATATCAATTTTTATTGAAAATGTGCAATCAAATATATTTTTTTAAATGTTCTTTGGGGTTTTTTGCAATTAGATTCTCCACGAAATACAACTCTATTACATTTTTCATTAGGATTAGGTATCTTCCTGTACTTCAGAAAGTTTGAAACATTTAATGAATCATCTGTGACTTCAAAAGGACCTTACGTATGATCACGATTTTTTTTAGTTTCAGGTTTTTCATCAGAGTTGTGGGTATTACTGAAAATATTTTGACTGTCATTTTTGTCGTCAGAATGAATAACATTATTTATTTCATTACTAGTTTTAGACATAATTTTACTAAGGATTTCATATAAAATTTCCTAAATATCTTTAAAGTCAGAATCAAATGAATCGCTGACATCAGATTTAATACTTTTAGAAATGTCTACAGCAACATTTTTTAATGATGATTCTAAAACTATTTTTATTTCTTCATTTAAATTTTGAAGGTTAACGTATTGATTTTCTTTTTTATCATTTGTTAACGAAATATCGAAATCTTTAGCTAAGTTGCCATCGTTAAAAAAAATTGAAGAATTTTTATCTTTAACTGTACTTTTGCTTAACGCAATTCTGTTGTCAATGTTCATTTCATCGTTTTCATCTAATAATGCACAGAAATAACCTTGTTCCATTGGAAACGATTTAACTTCAATATTTGACATGGGTGCTGACAACAAATGGTAATCCGATATTTTTTAAAATCATATTTTGGGCGATTTTACCCTTAGGCGTATCTAACGCACTTTTATTTAACTTGCGATTTTTAAGCAAGTACTTTGCCATACTAGAAATGTTTTCCCTATTTTTTAAATTATTTTGTTATTTTATTATATTTACTTCTTTTTTTAATACAGTTTAAAGAAGATATAATTTTTTCAAATAAATTAATGTTTTTGAGGTAAGTCTTTGCAAATCCTCTAAAAAATTACAATTTTCTAGTATGGACTTTAAATCACTTACACTATAACTTAACTTACACTTCATCTTTTCCTTTAAATAGGCTCATATTTTAGCTTCTAGTTTTCGTCTCCTAGTTTGTACCCAGAAAGGTTTTTAACTTCGAAACTAAATTGAGGAAGAATTAAACAAAAATTTAACATATATAATATTATTTACAAAAATAGTCAAGAAACGATATATGCATACATATGTACATAACATATTCTGTATTATTAATTATATAAAAAAATATAAGTTTTTGGCTAAAAATAATAAATTGTTTACAAATTATTCATGATTAATAATTATAAAAATATGTTCTAGAACTTTATTGCCGTGCAGCGCATTTCCCCAAATTATCCGCTATAGTTTTTTGTAGAACAAAGTTAACAAGAAACTGTTTTCAAAATTATTCACTCAGACTATGTCTGAGGCTCTAGCCCGAAATTGGGAAATTCTGACAAACTTTTGAAACTTGCCAGTAATAGCAGAATAGTTGGGATACATTTTGAAATATACCAAATTATCCGCTATAGATTTTTGTAGAACAAAGTTGACAAAAAACTGTTTATAAAAATGTTCACCTAAACAATGTCTGAGGTTAAAAAGAAGAAGAAATTATCATTTACTGTAATGTCTTTAAAGAAACAGCGTTGCCATATATGTCACCTAAAAGTATTATATTAGGGTGAGCGCAGGTAATGTGGTATAGCCTTCGAAATAATTTTTTACTGTTTGTTTTTGTATTTAGTTGTCAATGGTAAAAAATGTTTTAAAAAATAAAGGTACGTAAAATAACTTATATTAAATACATAATATAAAAAAATTTAGAATTTGATTTTTTTAGGAAATGCATAAGCAATTCATATAGATAATTTAAAAAGTAAGAAATCTAACAAATTTGTTGCCCCTCGAGGTTTCTTATCGAGAGAACTGTTTTCGGGAGCCAGCAATGCAATAATATACAATGCAGTAATGTACTAAGGGCAAGTTTTGATCCTCAATATCAAACCTTGTTCCGCTGCTTCCGCAAATAGAGAATTCAAGATTTTCCCTGGAATGCGGCCATGGCAATGTAGTTTGCTATCGTTGTTAGCTTAGTCAAGTTTGTAAGTTACTTTGACTAATTATTTAGTTGATTCTTCGAACATTAAGGTATATTACCTTAAGAACATTGTTACTGCCATTCTTCACTTTTTTTAGTTGAATTTATACCATGTTTTTAGGATGTATAACCAATAGAATATTTTGTGTGTGATAATTTGGTGTAGTAAGTATTCTCTAAAGCTAATAATATAAAAACAGCAACAGGCTAAATATATTGCGGCTCAAAGAATATTAAAAAAGCAACCCTTTGATTTATACATAAACAAGCGAAGAATTCATGTATTGGCTTTATATAATTAACACTTATTAAAACATATAAATATTTGCATCAAACAAATATACTATACATATAAGGTTTAAAAAACTGTCTGATAAGACTTTAATATCACACTAATTGTGGCAGCTCTGTTTTGCTACTGGCACTAACGCACTTGGCAGCCCTTTTTTTATTTGCAATAAAGTAATGCCAAACTTGTAGTACAAATAATTTCTGCAAATCATCGTCAGTCCTTAAGAAGCGTTTGTATTGTTGAGGTTTAAGTTTTAAAGTTGGCTGCCCTGTGGTGTTTTTTTTTTTGAATACAATTCAATTATAATGGTGAGTACGGTTTTTTTTGCTTATGTTCTGAATTTGTTTTAGAATTAAATTACTTATATTTAATTACAGAATTTTTGCCACTGCGGCGGGAGCCTAAAAATAAATGTAAAAAAAGGTATTGCGAAGCCGGCGCAATACCACCAGCAAGTGGTGTACCAGTAGGGGTACACACAACCTTATTCACAACCTTATCCACAACCATATGTGGTGTACCAACCACCACCTGTAGTGCATGAGGGAAATGCACCTGCAGGTGCAGCAGCAATTAATACACCACACGGCAGCGAACTTCAAAGGGAATAAAATCATAAACTATTCGATTAACATATTAAAAATACTTTGAGGATAAAATTTAGATTAAAAAAATGTAAACATATTTGAACTTTTGTTAAAGTACAAATTTTTTCTTTTGTTAAAATAAAAAATCCGGGTGTTTTTTTTTTTTAATCCGTATTTTTATAACACTTACTAGTAATAATTTGTGATAATTTTCTGCAAATGAACACACTTAATAATTATGGAAAATTATTGATAATTTTCTTTAAATGAACACACCTTATATAATCACTGTTAGTAGAATACTTGATGTAGATAGCTGTTTAAGTTTCAGAATTATAGCGTTTTAAAAATTTCCTGACAGTGCACTATGGTAGAAAAATCACTTTTCTTGGCCAAAACTATTAAAACTTAAAATAACGGAATTTTTAACCGGAATTTGAATTTGCAGTATATTTTAAGTGTTTTTGTATAAAATAAATATTTTTTTTGTAAAAAATTATCAACATTTAGATTAAAATGTAAAATAAATTTTTACATATATTTTTTTTTCCTTTTCTTTCTGAGTTTTAATTTTTTTTAGTTTTACATGAGAAAATATACGGTACTTACGAGTAAATATGTTCTTTCTGGAAATTGAAAATATGATTTACACACGTATTTGCGAAAATACTAAAATTTTATTATACTCTTTAATTTAAATACAATTCATTATCCAAAAATTTATTTTCTTCTTCAAGTTCTTCTGGATAATCGTTCTCGGTCGCACATGTTTCACCGATGTCCTCACAATACAATAATTCCTTTACTTCTGGTGGCAGTGCTAAACGCTTCCTTTGGTGCACAAGATTATCAATGCGGCTAGTCTTACGTGCATGGTGCAGTCTGTCGCTTTTATATATTTTGTTTCGTGACTCAGCTGCATCCTCTCCGAAGTGACCAACAGGAAGTGCTGTATTCTGCATTATTTGCTTTGTGTGAACTATAACTTTATGTACTGTGGGAGTCATTGGCAACCAGGGGTACTTGCTTTGATACAGTTGACCAGTTTGAAAGCAATACTCTTCAAATTTATCCAAATTTAGGAAAAATGGACAAGATAAACATATTAATATTATTCTCATTCGAAAAACTAATTCGGTGTCCTCTCCTAAAATTTTGAAAAATTTTTCATATTCCGTAAATGCCCTACGCGACGTGTTGCCGTCATTTGTGGAACCACAACCACCTGCTTTCAGAACATCAACACGAAGACTTAGTTCTTTCCAAAAGTCATTCTGAATATACTTTTTTCTTTTCTTAACTGCATCTTTATCTTCCTCCGATCTTATTTGCCATTTTTTTACTTCCATCTTGTATCCTAAATGTAGTACAAACTCAAAAAATTTAATCCAGGAGTGCAGTGGACTAATTCCGTACTTTAGATTTCCATCGATAGGATGGAATTTTACGCTGTTATAATCTGTGACTTTAAGAAAGTCATTTTGGGTTGCATGGCATATTGGACATTTTTGATTTGATTTTGTGTCGGTTAAAACATTTAAAACTTTTCCATCTATAACAGTTAAAAACATTCTGAACGTTATTTTAATTATCTTATCAACTTCGATTTCAACACGTAAGTTTTCAAGCTCTTGAAATTGTTTATTTAAGTCAGCAGTTTCTCTTGTTATCACTTCCTTCGTTTCACTCGTGTACTCTAATTTTAAAGGCGAACAAAATCTTGTGGACTGCGGAAAACAATTATTCCAAATCGGGGTTCCCGTGCTACTCACGAGTCTCAAAGGAATCACTGCAGTGACCAAAAGACATGAATCTGCATTTCGTGATGTATTTTGATTAAGGAAAGATTGCTTATATTGAGATTGACCAGAGCTGCTGTCAAAACCGTAGCTAAATATCATTTCCGTTGATATGAAGTTACCCGTAATTGTCGCAAATACTTCCTTTTGCATCTCTATAATTCTTTTAGCCGTATGCGTTAAAAGCATTTGTAAAGGAACCTTTGCACATTTGTCGTCTACAAGTACACCATCGGGTCTGCACTTTCTTTTTATTGCTAATATATTACCATAGGGTGGATAAATATTAGCGTTACGTTGCTTGCTTTCAGTCCGGATGGAACAGTATTGGCTCTTCGAAAAGTTGTTTTCGAGAAATAATGCTTCCTCATCAGACATTACAATAGGTGATTTTACATCATAGACATATAGCTTCCTAATCTTGGATGGTCTTGATGGACTTTCGATGGTTTCTTTTAAAACAACTGCTAAATCTACTTGTCCTTGTTTTCGAGCCGAAATTGATGCTGCTTGAACTAACAGATTTGTTTCATTGAGTTCTAACATCGAGAGGTTTGCTGCTTGTCTCCTCTTACTTCGTTCAGATTTCTCAGAGTACTTAAGTTGCGGGCGGCCAGTTAAGGCTGGATTAGCCGAGCGCAACCGTACTGTAATATATCAGCTGTTGGCTTTTGGCTTATGAGAAGCAATGCAAAAGCTTAGCGAAAAAAAACGTACTGTAACCGCAACGTACCATTCTGTATAAAATAGAATTTCCTTACGTTGTTGCGTGACATTTGTATGCCAGTGATGGGCTACTTGTTTGTTTTATAATTTGAGGGTATTTTTGCTCTTTTTCATGGTACTTTTTTTATTTACTTTTATATGCGAAAGAAAGATAAAATAACCATTAGTACTTTGCGTGCTTCTTTTTTTTTTTATTTTATTTCACGCATTTTTGAAATGTTGTTTTGTGAACTATGAAGATTTAGGTATTTTCTTTGTACACTTGATAATATTGTCTATTATTTAACTTTATATAATGCTTTTTTCAGTATTGTTTTTGTCTTTTTTCGCTATACTTGCTTTACAGATAATTACCACTATAATAATTATTTTCGCTTGAAAAAAATGCACAACTGGAGACTTTTAAGCGTCTTGCGCATACGTTTAGTACATATATTGTGGATAATAAATATATAAGGATTAAAATTGTATAGAAATCTATTATTGGGTATACACATATACTAAATAAAATATAACTTGGTTATTATATTTAAATTGTAGATGCTAAATAATAAATAAAACATATTTATAGACATACATAAAAATAGACACAAAATATTCTCTAATGTCATTAGGTACTTTCTCTTCATAACGAAAACCCATTTGAAAAATTTTAATTCCCATCATTGTCTTTTAAACAGCTGTTTATTTTTCATACCAAAATCAAAAATAAACTAGTCAAATAAAATAAGTTTTTAATTAATTTATAAATTTAAAGTTTTCGTGCAAATTAAAATAAAAATGGACGACGAAAATCTAATTTTACTTGTTCAGGCAAACGAGTGCCTGAATAACAATACCTTTACTAATGCTATTTTGTTTATGAATGCAAAAACATATGTCACGTTTTTAAATATTCTATAACTGCACCAACGTGCTTACAGTACGTAACATTACAGTACGGTTGCAGCAACGCTCGGCTAACTAAGGCTTTAGTGGTACAATTTTTTCATCTGGGCTAAGTTTTATTGTGGATTGAGTCTCTGTGGAAGCGATTTCTAAATTTATTTGCCTGTTTATTACAGTTTCTGAACAAAGCCAGCCAGAATATTTAATTTGAAAATCATCTAATCTTCTATGACACTTTTCCCACTTTGCAGACAAATTATTGCTAAGAATGCGTGCTTTTTCTGTCAAATATTTATAGTATTCATCTGAAATTTTATTGGCTCCACATTTTTGTATAAAATAATTTATTAGTGCGTCCTTATTTTTTCCTTTCTTCTGCTGGGTCAACCAAATATCAAAAACAGCTGAATTCTGTAAACAAATGACGACTGAAAAAAAAATTTACTCAAAAACCGCAAAAAACCGCAAATCGAGATAAACATTTCCAAAAACTAAACACTTTAAAGTAATTTTGGTTTTTAATCTTATGCTTAACACTCCTAAACAAAATGTGTTAAGCTTACTCCAACTTAAAAAATAAAATAAATTCCAAAATGTTAAAGACTTTTGGAAAAAGTTATTTTATATATTTGAGTATCCAATTTTTTGAGTATTATATTTTACAAAATTAATAAACTTACCATCACCTTTGTTTTCCATTTAAACTTTTATTTAACACGCTTTGTTTTCAGCTTTAACAAGCAAATGAAATAAGCTTTAAAAAACACCGAACGCACTTCTGTTTACAATTGAAGCAAACAAATTCAACTTTGATGACTCACTGAATAACGGTGAATTGCATATTACAATAAAAAAAATTAATTTTTGGTTGTTTTGAAGTGTTGACTACTAGATTTCAAAAACAAAAAAATATTTCGTGAGTGTAAACATTTTGACTTTTGGCCAACGAAATTGAATTTGCGACCACAGTGCAGTGGAAAATATGACATATGTATTTATTATTTTTTTAATTTGACAAGATATTTTTAACGTACATACTAAAGATTTTAAATTATTCGCATGCTAAAAAAAGAGAAAAAAAATCTGCAAAGAAATATATAATACTTCTTTTGCTACACAATTAGTAATTTTCTCTCTCGTGAGTGAGTGAAAAACTTAGTTTGCCAGCTCTACTTTTTTATTTTCTTGCGCGCAAATATATTCATTATTTTGTCTGCATATAGTCTGTATGAGAGAGAATTTGTGTTACTCTCTGTGAATTGAGTGAACAAAAAATTAGTTTGTTGGTCTACACTGTTCTTAATTATTAAGGGTAAAAGCTTCTGAAAATAAAAAAATATCAATTTAATTTAATGGTTTGCGCGTCCATCTTGACGTTGTATCTATTTGGATAATGAATGTTTGGATACAGACGCTGTTTTCATTCCTATTTATTTCAAAACATTTTGATCGTTGCCGCACCGATTAATAACTAAGAATTAATAGAAACAATTTTTCCCGTATACCATTTCATTCCATTTTATATTATTAATGTCAATAACGCGGGTTTCGCGCTATTACATTATATTCAGCCTTATTATGAGTGTCGTTGTCGAATCGTTTTTGTGTCGAAAATCATTATTTTTGTTTGAATGGTACCATGATTGTCGAAAAACAATAGAAATCAACATTTCCTAACGATTTTATTACCATTTTCGCACCACGAGTGTCGTCAAAAAATGTCAAATTTTTAAAAAATCGTTGTTAAGGTATTTGTTGAGGACAGTTAAAAAATATATTAAAAATTATTTAAAAAATGGATTTCAGCAAAATAAAGTAGAAGGTATACTCAAAAATATAATCAAATCAAATTTTTTTTATTTAATTCTTTTTAAATATTAAAACAAAAAATAAAAAAAAAAAGAATCAAGTTTAGCAAAAGTATATACACAAATAAAAGTGAAATTAATAAAGTAAATGTTAAAGAAGAGTAGAGTGAAATTGCCGGTCAACTCAATTAATTCATGAAACACTTTGCTAACAGAAGATAAGCTTAAGCTGATGTTGAGTTAATACCAGCATCCTTTTCCTTTAGCTGGAAAATATGTGGCACACATGTTAACCTTATTGGCTATTCTAATTTCACCGCAATTTTGTCAAGGACATACTTTTTTTTATTTTTTTTTTCATATATTTTATTATTGAATCTTCGCTTAAGCGAACTAACAATAAGTATTCAAATCTTAAAACTAAGTTATTAATACTAGTCCAGTCAGTACCAGACTTAAATTTAAGTTCTCATAATAAAGTAAATTAATTTTAAAAGTTTCATCTAAGAGCAATAGTATCCCTTCTTTTTAGGCGGGTGTGCCCACTATGTTGCAGGATGCTTCGAGCGAGCGGATTTGGATGTGTTTCCAACTTACATCATCTTACTTAAATCATCCTTATTAAGTTTAAAGTATCCAAAAAAACTCAAACCGGACTCAAAATAATACATATTATCTCATTTTTTACTAACTCCCTACGCATAGTATTATACTCAGAAGTAGTATACTCTTCTCCATCCTCAAATGACGAAAATGTAGCAACACTTAACATTTTTAATAAAAAATTATTCGTATATTTAATAATTTGTATTTTTATTGTTATTTTTATCACCGCCAACAGTTTTTTTTTACTACAGGGTTTCACAAAATTTACTAAAATTGTAAGAATTTTGAAACATTCTGTGTTTTTGGTTCTATTACAAAAATGTCGTTTTCGTTAATTTTACATGGTACCGCAAAATATTAAAAACGCCACCGACTACGATAACTGTCGAAATACGCCAACGACACTTTAAATAAGGCTGATTATATCGGTTTCAGCGAATAGTCTTCAGGTTAGCTCTTAACAGCACGTATCTTTTAATTTGCTAAGATCAAACGACCTTGCGTAGTCCCCGTGAAAGATTTAACTTCCACGTGGCTCTCTGAGTTCTACGATTTGAAAGTTCCCATGAATACATGTATTTTTAGTGTAATTAAAAAATCTTAAAAACAATTACATTGTTTTCCACAAATTCTAGGAATAAAATGCTATCAGCCGTATTCACAGTTAAAAGTTGTTGGGTTAATAATAATACTTTTTGTTTTCAAAGAATAGGCATAAGAAGTACATAATTCATAATTTTCATTTGTTAGTCCAAAATCACTTTTTCTTGGATAAACAGTATAAATAGTAATTGTCATCGGTCTGTAAAAAATAATTTTTTTTATTATAAAAATAAAATATTGTTAAAAAGTATAAAAGTTTTTAATAGTGGACACTTTGGATACGTTGGACATTTTGAATTCTGAATTGTAGTAATTTTAGTTTTAGCAACAGACTTAATTTTTCGCCACTGTGTGTTTTTTCAGTATTTTAACATGAATTAAAAAGTAAATTTACACTATTCCACGCTTCTTTTTCGTGTGTGTAATATTGGATTAAATTTTATCATATTCAATTACTTCCAACTTATCCAAAATAAGCTGAGACAGCATATTCTAAAAATGAATATTTGTTCAAATTCATTTTTTTTTCAACTTTACTTCAAATAACAATTTTTTCCTTTTTTTACTTAAAAATAAAGCAAATATACACATGCATAGGGTGACCAAGCGTACTGATTTTATCAGTACATGTACTGATTTTTCATTTAGTGTACTGATTAAAAATGTGTGTACTGAAGTGTTACGATTTTTGAAAAAGTGTACTGATTGCACTGATTTTTCAAGATAATTTGTAATGTATTTAAAATTTTTTATCCAAAAATGTTGCAGAGATATTAAGAAATTAACACCTATGTAGTTAGTCCAGCATTAACACATGAAATGACTCAGCTGGTATTTAAAATACTGCTTGAAATAAGTGACTATTTCGCGACTAATTACGTTTGGCTCTTATAATTTATGATCTTTCATACAGTAGAATCTTAAGAAAGTTAACCAAAATGTCCCAAGGGGTATTAACTTTTCTAAACTTTAAACTTTTCTAATTGTTTTTTTTAATAATATATTTTAAATGTAATACACAACTTTTTTAAATACAATATTTTATGTTTTTTTTATTATTTATTAGTAAAAGGCTTAAATATGTATGTAGGTTTCATTATTTGCTCACCTTGATCAAGCATTTTTAAAATCTGTAATTTTTGGTGCAAATCCAAACTGATTTGTGATGATTTCTCCTGCCTTGGCATCTTTTAAATAAACATTGCACAACTTACAAACTAAGCGCTGACGACTAACAAGAACTTCAACAGTTATGTTGAGATGAACAACATTTTTGGCAGCCCAAACAATTTAGAGGCTAAATGAGCCAACCGAGTGTTCAAAAAGAGCTAAAAGGGAGCTAAATTTAAAGATTGAAGATTTTTCCGTTTTAAATCTATACATGTATTTATTATTCAATTTGTACTTTAAAATAATAGAAAAAATAAAAAATAATAATATTAAATAAAGTTATTTTACAGCAGCGATTGATACAAATGTTTATCAGCATTAACAATATGACCATACACATTTACATATAAATAATTTATAAGAACAATCATTTTCAAAATGAGTAACATTTTCTTCTTCCGGCCATAGATTTGATTTTTTATAATATTTTGAAATTATTAAATGTTTTAATTGAATTTATTTTTACAAATACGCTTGCTGATAACTCGTAGTTTAAACAGCAGGTGCTTAACCTTTGTAAACCATATTTTATATGAAATAAACTATTAACCGTATTCAAAGCCATGCGGTTTCTTATTTTATTCTTTAAAAAATAATAGGACTGTATGTTTTTTCAACTTTAATATTAGAGTATGGATACCATAATATTTTTAAAACAAACAATGATGCACTTCTATCCATAATTGGTCGGTTCTGTCTTAATTTTTCTATTGGTACAGTTTTAAATTTCTTAAGCAATTTTACAGCTCTTCAATTTTTTCAAATTCTTTTATAACACATAAAGTATTTTCTAAATCCTGCAAAATAAAAATTTTTTACGCTAAATGCCGAAATTTATTTCAACATCATAAAATTTGTTGGAAGCTTTGCCCTAATTTCATAATTTAGAGTTTTTATGAACTGTATTAAACTACACTGAACGATATGTTTATCTGATTCTGTTATATTAAAATTTTCGCATGTCTTTTCAAATTTATATCCTAGAAAACAGTTGCATTTATTAAAGATTCAAATTCTCTTCAGCTATAAAATCGAAGTCATCTGTCGGTATAATGATTTTATTTGTCAGGACTTGTATTAAATGAAATAAATCAGTGAATAGTTTTGTATGTTCCGTAAATGCAACAAAGACAAAACAAAAAGTTAACGGCTGTATTCATAAAAATTTAAATAGCATTTTAAACCTACAGAAAAACTTTATTCAAATACTATTTTACCTTCAATTAAGTAAACTTTTAATTTTACTCTTACCTTACATTTTGTTTTTACAGTTATCTTTTTTTATAAAATATACATTTCGCCATACTCCTCTTATTTTATAAAAACAATAATTTTCTAATATACGAACAAAAGAATATGCATATATGTATGCGATTAATGTATGAGCTTATAACCATTGTTTTACATCACTATAACTCAAGTGACAAATAAAATTAATAGAGTTGCCAACGTCAGATTTAAAAATTAATTAAAAATATTTTAGCTAAAATACGGTTTATGAATACAAAATTTAAAAAAAAAAACATTGTTAACTTATCCCCGTGTTTAACTTTTACGAGAGTAAACTTTTCTAAGATTCTACTGTATTTTGATAATTTCTAATCATCGTTTTTGTGTTTTTTTTGCAATCATCTGAAAATTTTTTTAGGCAACGATTGTATTTAAATCTTTTTTTCAGAAATATGTATATTTACCAGCAATGGTATTTTTACTCTTTAAGAGATGCGAAATTTTTTTTTTGTAATTTTTGGACGATTAAATATCATTTTGCCTTTTATGGCCATAGTTAGGAGACTTTTACTGTTATGTTCACAAAATTTTTCCAAAAAAAGATTTGCCTAATTTTAACAGTTTTAAATTTAGTCTTAGGTAGACAAGAATAAAAAAAGTTTGCTTGAGTATCTTAAATTTAAAGTGTTTCTAAGATATAACACTTTTTAATGCTATAAAATCAAACAATAATATTCAAAACTCTGGTCCTCTCATTGCATTTATCTCTTATCTTATCTTAAAAAAATTATAGAAATAAACAAAGTATCCTTACGGTAGAAAAATAATTAAATTGCTAGATTTAACAGAAAAAACAATTCATAATCTTAAAAAAAATATATTTGTTTCCGAAATATATCATGAAGAAAACGAGACTTCGGTGATTTGTGTTAAAATAGTGAGCTAGTAAGTGCTTAAGCAATATTAAACCATTTCAATTAAATTACTAAAAACTTAAAAACAATTGGATTGTTTTATATCGTTTTTTGATTTTTGTATAAAAAATCTTCTTCTTTCATAGTTAATTATAAGAATTGGCAGTGTTTTTTTAGTTTTTTACAAAGTCAAGTTTCTCAACCTGTTCTTTGGTTACAATTATACAAAGGCACCTAGAATGACAGACGACCAGATATGCTTTAATCGGCTTGGTATATAATTTTAGGTAGAAGGACAAAGGGTTCTCAGACTATAAAAACCAAAAGACCCTATTCAAAAACAAAAAGTGTATTGATTTCGAACAATAAATAAATGGTTACCCTACACATGCATCAGAGTAAATTTTACCTTTTCATCTTGTTCCTAGTTTGTATCTCTTTTTAAAACTTTTTTGTCCATTTTTATTTTGGCAAAATCGCTGAAACTAATATGGAAACATTAAATTTGTGCAGATTTAAGTTTCATTTGCGTCAGCTTCGCATTTACATATATAAGGTTTCCATGTGATGCGGCGATACAGGTGAATACCAAGATATTTTGACTCGGGTCGTTTAGGTTGTGAATAGTGATTGGGGAGCACGTTACTTTGCGTAAAGTAAAAGTTACGTATGTACATTTTTGTTTAATTATATTTCCAGCCAGAAGCTTTTTTACCATTGAGGTTAGCGATAGCCTCTACAACATATGTTTGAAGTAAACGTATTTTTAAAGAACGTCTAGCAACAACAGATGGTAGTTTGCTAACGTCTGTGCATGTAGTGGGGGTGAAAACGTCTTTGAAATGATTTGCGAACAGCACGCATTTTTCTTCGTCATTTCTAGCCTAGGATCTGTTCAGATTACGCAGTGGTGGTTTTGCGATAACGGGTCTTTTAAGACCTCTGGCTGATCGCCATAGGAAATAATTTGTCGGAGGAGTTGCGTCTAGACCTTCCAGGTACTCTTTAAATGCAGCCATTATTTGAACCTCCAGCAAGCATTTTAATTGGTTTGTCCTTTTTTCCGCTTTATTTTAAGTTGGGGCGATCATTGCTTTTGCCATTGTATTCAGGTTCTCCCGTTTTTCAGATAAAAGTTTTCCCTCATCGTCAGGAAAAATTTTGTTGTACCTGGCTTTTCGGTAAGTAGAAGACGCATGTTTAACGGCCCTTTAATTGTTTTCATTAAGAACGCGCAGACAATCATCGATGTCGATGGGAGTTTTAAGCGGTTGGTTCTTCGAGCAGTGAGCGCTAATATAATTTTTATATTTTAACCAAGGTCGACAACCGAAACGAATAACGGTATCGGTAACAGTATTAAAAAATTTGTCATTTCGGTATCGGTATTTTGGTTATATCGGTATCGGTATTTATTCTTTAATTTCGGTAACGGTATCGGTATTTTGATTATATCGGTATAAATATTTACTTAATGGTATTTACAAAAAATAAAAAAAATCTATATTCAATTTAAAAACATAGTTAAGTTTTTATTTATATGTTCTCTCTTTTATTAGGCTTATAAAAAAGATAAATTGCTGACCTTTAGAGGTAGGTAAATTGTTTAAAACATCTCTAAAATCTAATAGAAACATAAAATAGAACTTCAAACATTTGTATAATAAAAAAATATTTTTAAAATAAATAAAAAATCAGTATTCATAAGATATGTAAATACCAGAGTACACTTACACAGGTTATATCAAGAGCCTAGCTGACTATAAATATTTTAGAAAGTGAATAACAAATTAATTAATTTTGTATTAAGTTTTAAATTTTTTGGCATTTACTTTTTGAAACACAAAAAAGAAATGCAGAGAGCGAATTTTTGAATTCACCTTGATACTACCTGTACTAGTGTACCCTGGTTAATACTTTGTACTTTTTTAAGGTAAAGTGTTTAAAAAATATTATATCAAAAACATTTTTTTCAGCTTCTAAATCAAAGTCAATTATTTAAAAAAAATATATATGTATGTATAATTAAAATTTAATAAATAATTTATATCCTTGAAAAATACATTTAAGTTTTCTGTTTGGGATGTTTTAAAAGCATTTAATTTTTTAGATGCGTATGTAAAAAATAAGAAACGCAATATATGGTTAATTAAAACAGCTTCGCGTTGGATCGAATCGCAATGACTGCATTTGAACTATCCTCATATAACCTATTGCGGCTAGGATTTAATATATATTTTACATCCGAAAATGATCTTTCTACACTAACTTGCGTACCTGGTACAGATAACTCAACTTTTGATATAGCATAATTCTGGCTTAGTCTTACTTTGACCTTTCCACCAATTAAGAACATTAATGTGCCTTTGTACACGTTTTTCATTTCTAAAAGCATTTAGCAACTCACGTAATTTGCCATTGTTTGGGGTAAAGAGGAATTTTTTTCCATACTTTTGAGAACTGCTTTTACACAGTCGGATGATGTAATCGAGCTGCAGTTTGCATCATCATCAGAAGCTATGTTAAAGTTTTGAGATATGGTGTTCATTCTGACACTTACTTTTACAATATGATCAATTGCCCGTTCAACCAAGGTACCCTTAAGAACAATATTCCAACGTCGATCCAAGAACAGCGCACCTAAAAAGGCTTGATTTTCAAAAAGAATGTTCTCCTTCTTTTTTATTTCCTCAAGTAAATTATATGAAAAATTGTTTTTTACTTTCTGAAGTTCAATTGTGGATGTAAATCAAGCGTTTTTAGATTTGTATTACCAAAGCATATAATCGTAATACCAGTATCAAAGGAAACGATATTTTGATACCGGTATTTTGCGAAGCAAATAATTTCGGTATCGGTATCAATACCGGTAACCAAATTTAAACGGTATCGGTAACGGTTTCCAACCTTGATTTTAACCAATTTACTATTTTAGATAAGAAAAAATTAACTTGTTGCTATTTGGTAAGAACATAAATCCAAGGAGGCTTAAGCCTCAATAAGCTCCGGGGATATAGCTTTTGCTACGCCCAAATCGATAACGTCTAGAATTTTATTGTGGTCCCTTGGTCACTAGGTTGGTTGTCCAGTTAAAATAACGTAAAATCCCATTTTAGATACGGTATCATACAAGACGCGACCTCTGGGACTAATTAGGCGGGAGTCCCATGACGTGTGCTAAGCGTTATAGCCTCCAGCTGCTAAGAAGCGGGGACCTAAAGATTTGTAAAAACTTTTGTACTGATGCCACGATATAGAGAATCTAGGTGGACAATAAACTGACGAAATAACTAGGTTATGGAAGAATTCGTCAATGCAGACGCTTGTTGCTTGATTTAGCTTGATTTGATTAATATAGCAGAGCCAGCCTATCCCTGGGATCCTTTGAATCGTTAAAAGTGTAGCAACTTATTTTGATTGTGCTTCTAGATGTCACATGAGTCTCGGAAATTAACATGACATCAATTTTTTGTTTGCGTTTCAGAAACAAACCCTGAGGCAGTTCGTGGCCCTTTAAGCATGGCTTGCAAAAGAGCAGACTGCATTTCTGTCATTTCTTGCATCATGCCAGCCATTTGCGCCACGATCTGCGTAGATTGTGCAACCATATTGTCAATTACGGCTTCCAGGCGGCTAAAATTGGCCCCGGTTGGTTCGTTTGTTGGCACCTCTGTTTGTTTTGCAGGCTGGGTAGACTTACGTGTAATAGTCTGGTAAGACTTTAATGCGTTGGCGTTGTTTGTAGATGGTTGTGCTAAAGGAGGAGGCGGGAACTACTTTCGGCTTAGATGAGCGCCTAAGTGAATCGAAAACAAGACAACCTCTTTAGTTGGCTGTGTGGTTTCCACCGCAATCGCTGCATTTCTTAACCATAGGATCAACTTTTGGTTTGTTGCACTTGGTCGTAGCATGCAGGTCCCCACACACAACACAAACAGAAGGGAACTTACAATAAGCTTTGGTGTGGCCGTATTCCAGACAGTTCAAGCACTGTACTGGCCCAGATCGCGTAAGTGACGCTCTACTACCACGCTACGATGCGAAAAATATTTTAAATCATATATTGGGTGAGTCTCACTTTTTTTTTAATTTGACATCACCAGGCTTCACTTCACTCGGAATAGCAGTTGAGGGTATTTTCCCCTGTTTCTTATGTTTGATACAGATTTGAATTTAAAGCCCTTCATGCACAAACTGGCTTTAATTTCATCCGGGTCAACATTTGGGTCAATCGCTACTTGGAGGCCTTTTGCATTTTTAAGTTGGTATGTATAAATGCTTTTGATTAGTTTTTTAAGTTCTGTTACCGTGATGCGGTAAGCATTGTCGTGATTAACTTGGATTTTCGATTCGTATATGTTACTACGTTTTATGCTTGTCACATAAAAATTATTTTCACCGTTTAATTTAACTCAGATAAATGGGAAGTGGCTTAAAAGTCTTAATTTTAGTAACAGAGGCCTCATTATCCTCTTGCAAAATTTCAAACGATTTTGCGATGAGGTTGGCCTTTCATCGTCTTTTTTTTCAGGTTGAGATGCTTTTAGGAACTGTTTCGTAGCGGTCCATTCTTACCTGGATCTTGGGTGCAGATGCAGAAATTGAGCTTGATGCGGCCTTAAAACTACAGGTTCAACTCCAGAACCTGTCAATGATACTCTTTGGACTGAGTTAGTCCCTTTTTAGTACAGTAATTTAAATTAGGCGCAGTTGAACTTGGATTATTTGTAATTATTTTGGTCTTGCATTTATGTAAATAGTTTCTATTATATTCGGGCTCTCTAATGTTTTCATTGCTAACACTTGTGAAGCTTAACACAATGTAAGCATTTCCGCTATCAGGCCCACTGTCACTACGATTACTGTTACTTATTAACCGTTCACTTTTTTAATTTAAATTTGTTTTTTTTTTCTTTTCTCACTAATATGTGTATGTATGTACATACCAGAGCTGTAATTGTATGATTCATTTATGAATCAATCTGTGAATCACTCACGAAATGAATTGTATTTTTTTGAATCAATTCATTTAACCAAAAAATGAATTGAATTAAAATTTGAATCATTCAAAAAGATTTAAACATATTTTTTTAATGATTCTTTTTGCCAAAATATGAATTGTGTTTAATTTTGAATCTTTTTTTCTATGAGTTAAAGGAAAGAAGCTGCAGTTCATTTTTTTAATTCTTTTTTTTAAATTGGGAAAAATTTAATTTGGAAAAAGTCAAGTTGTAAAAGTTGCAATAGAATAAAGAAGCGATTGGCACTGGAACAGGAGCAAAGAAATAGTAAGAAAGTAATAACCATTCTTACAAACGAAATAAGAAATATATTTTGTAAGCAGCGCCAGTACGCAAGTTGTTACACTTTTTTATTGCTATTCTCAAAACAGTAACAAACTACAGAAATGTAGAGATGTTGCAGCAGGAGATGAGGAAAAATAATAAGCGAAAAAAATTTTAATTTTGTAATAAAGGATTACATACATACATACAGTGGTTGGCAGCTTATTTGATGCAAGCGAATCTAATAGTGTTTTCCTTTCTGGCAAAAATGTTACATTAATGTTACCATTCGAGCGGGTTTATGTTCCATTCTAAAAATACATGCAAGAGTGAAAACAGTTATCGTGTTCCTTTCTGAACATGTTGCACAAATAACTGGCAAAAGTGTAACATATCTTACCCCCAATTATATTGCAGTGTAATAAAGTACCACTTTTTACAGCTGTGTTATGTATGTAAATACTTTTTTATGCAGGCGAGTTTTTAACGCAGAGTGTAGTTTTTATTAAAATCAAGCAATTTTCTGTTCCATTGAAACAAAAAAAATGGAAAACTTTTTAAGTGTGTGTGTAAACTGATAAAAATTTTACACATACATATTGTAACATTTTTTTTTAGAATGGAAAACACCATAAAAAACATAAATCAGTATAGCTCATAAAGAACTTTACATATGTAAGGAAAACAAAAACCACAGTAATAAGCAACATTAATTGTTAAAAAAAATCTTGTTTGTTTTTTTTTTACTTCTAATGACTTGTAAGAAAAACAACAAAAACAAAAGATACATCTTTTACGAAGCAATCAGCTTATTTGATGCAACAAAAGTTTAACTGTATTTTTACCGTTATATTTCAAAATAATATGCAGACATTTTTGATGTTGTTTTTTCTTACTAATGTTTGCACAATTTTAGTGTCTTTTTGGAGTTAAAAGGTTTTAGGTAGTTTTTATTGAATATGGGTCGGAGCACAACAGTTGAACAACGAAAATTAGTAATTCATCATTTTAAAAATGGAAAAAGCCAGCGTAAAATAGCAGACATATTAAATTTGCCTTCATCTACAGTCCAGCACATAATAGAGCGATATTCAAAGGAGAACAGAATCGAAAACAAAGGCAGAACTGCTCCTAACAAGATTTTTTCCGCAAGTGATGAACGTTGGATAATAAGAAAAATTTTAAATAACTCCAGATTATCAGCACAAAAAATAGCTGATGAAGTGACCAAAAGTATTGGAAAGATCTGTAGTGCGTCAACAATTCGGCGTGTCTTGCGTTCACATGACTTTCATGGTCGAGTACCACTGAAAAAGCCATTTATAAGCCCAAAAAATAAAAGCTCTCGACTTGCGTTTGCAAACACACACATTTCAAAGGGTTTGGATTTCTGGAATACGGTGATTTTTTCAGATGAGTCTAAATTTAATATCTTTGGCTCAGATGGCAGGTCCTATGTTTGGCGAAAGCCAAATACTCAGCTCCAATCAAAAAATCTGCGCGCCACTGTTAAGCATGGCGGGGGCAGCGTAATGGTTTGGGCTTGCATGGCTGCGACTGGTGTAGGAAATTTGGTTTTCATTGAAGGAAATATGGACAAGACACTGTATTTAAACATCCTGAAAGAAAATTTGATGGAAAGTGCTGAAAAATTGGGTCTGAGGAGCAACTTCCGTTTTTACCAGGACAACGACCCAAAACATAAATCCAATGTTGTTCAAACCTGGCTAATATATAACTGTCCTCATTTAATGGAACCACCTACCCAGTCTCCTGACTTAAACGTTATAGAAAATTTATGGGATTTATTGGAAAATAAAATTAGAAATCACCATATTTCAAGCAAGGAAGCACTGAAAAGGGTGTTACTCGAAGAGTGGAATAAAATAACGCCCGAAATTACACAAAAACTTGTTGCCTCAATGCCAAATCGGTTAAAAGCTGTTGTAGAGCAAAAAGGTTACCATACTAAATACAACATTTTGGACAATATCTTTTACAATTTTTAGTCAATAACATCTTGCATCAAATTAGCTGCCTTATTTAAAAATGAAGTTTTTTTTGTTTTTCTTATTTTTCTTTAGGTTAGTGCAAAAAATTAAATAAATTAATAAATATTTTCGGTTTTTTAACAACTTTTAAAAACTAGTCTTTTAATGTTTTTTTTAAAACATTGTAAGTTTTAAAGTTACAATCATTTTAAAATACTGCATTTACTTGCATCAATTAAGCTGACAGCCACTGTATGTATTTATTATGATAAGTGTTGTCATATTGTAACATTTACGTTTAATTTATTTAATTTTTGACACGTTATTAGGATGCTTATTTTTTTAGGTTTTTCCTATAATAAAACAGTTTAAAAGTAAAGCGTTGTAATAAATGAAACTACGAAGCGCATTTTTAGCTTGGAGTTTTTTAAATTTTATGTTAAAACCTTGATAAATAAACACATATTTTTTATAGCTAAAAGGATTCTTGGAAATATGTAAACATGACAACACCGATTATGATCAATGTTGTTTTTTGCGTGGCATGCCTTTCTTTTTTTTTTGTTTAGAGTGTTTGTTGTAGCAATTTATTGATAATTAACGGGTTTCTTGATAATGTCATTCATACCTGCAGATACAAATTTTAAATGTATACAACAATGTGTGTGAGTACCATAAAAATTACTGCATATACATATGTATGTATAGAATAAGTTTCTTCTTATTGAAGCGCAGGGTTGGGCAGTATTTCAAATACTTGTATTTGAAATACGTATTTGAAATACAAATACGTATTTTGTATTTGTATTTGAAATACCACCTTCTAATGTATTTTGTATTTGAAATACCCAACACTGAAGTATTTTGTATTTTGTATTTCAAATACTTACGATGGCAAAATACATTTTTGCAAAATACATATTTTTGTGATACAAAAAGTTGTCATTAGAAAAATTGAAAAATGTTGCAAATAAAAAAAAAGAATGGAAACTTTGTCTTCGTATTCATTCACGTTTTCGCCTCATTCAGGTAATATCAAGAGCTTAGCGGATATTTGGAAATGTAAATGTCAAAAAAATTAAATTTTGTATAAAAATTAAAATTTTATTGACATTTACACTGTGAAACACATCAAGTAAGATCGCTTTATTTGGCTGTGCCTAATCTTATATACCCTTCACATTTGTCTTTTAATATACCCGAGCCGAGTTATTTTGTGCTGCAAATAATACAATAAAAATACCTTGTGCGAGTTTTAGAGTCCATAGAAAACTTTACAAAATTTTAACGTTCGTATGGATAATGAAGAAGTTTTGAGGTCGAGAGTTATAAAAGTTTTCGACATTATTAGTATTAAAAGGTTAATAAAAGTTGTTAACTTTTATGGGATCTTCTAGTCCCCCTGCTCCTCTTCAAACCTTATTTCCAAAATGTAGGTCTTATCATCGAATTACTTTTTGTAGAACACTAGAAGTCAATAGCTGTTATAGTTTTCGAGACATAGCGTATCGAAAATTTCATAAAATATGTTAATTTGTATGGGAGCTACACTTTCTCCTGTCCCCACTCAAAAAATTTTTTCTCCAAAGTGCAGGTCGATAGCTGTTATAATTTCTAAGATTTTGCGAATGAAATATTTCACAAAATTTGTGCAATTGCAGAGAAAAAAACTTTTTCCTTTTGAGGGATGTATGCACGGATTTTGTCCTAAAAAATGGCAACCGATTTTGCTAATTTTAAATAACAATTGTCTCCAGGATATTTACAAAAGTATGACACCAGTTACTGGTCCCTGTCACTTTATTAGACTCCGGGAACTTGATTTCAACAGACTGAAAGACGGACATGTCTATATCAACTTCCCTATCTATAACAATCCAGAATATACATATATAGTTTATGGGGTCGCAAATGGAAAATAAAGAAATTTCAAACGGAATGACAAACTGATATATACCCTTATCACTATGTGAAGGGTATACAAAACAAATGCAGAGGGCGAATTTTTAAATTCGCCTTGATATTACTTTACTTTTAATTTAATTTGTTTTTCACATACAAGGCACATACAGAGAACCAATGCACATTTAGCCAGGTAATATTAAGGGCCCAGCTGATTAAAATCAATTTGACATTTTCTCGTTATAAAAATTTAATTTTGTATGAAATTTTTAATTTTTCTGACATTTTACCGTTCAAACACAAAAAGCAAATGCAGGGGGCGAATCTTTTAAATTCGCCTTGGGTTTACCTTGTTGAATGTGCCTTGTTTTCATAAACTGTTTTTATAAGGACCTGTAGAAAGATTGTTTTTTTTTTAGCAGGATTTATATATAATTCAACAAGAGGTTGCTTATCTGATTAAACTTTTAAAAATCTTGTGTTCATGATTAATGGTTATAAATGTATTTTGTATTTCAAATAAAAGATACTAAAATACTGTATTTTGTATTTGAAATACTCGACTTGAAAGTATTTGGTATTTTGTATTTGAAATACAAGCGGAAGAAGTATTTTGTATTTCAAATACAGCAAAGCATGTATTTTTCCCAACTCTGTTGAAGCGTATATGCTTTATGCATTTATTTACTTTAACTTTAATTGCAATTTGTCCTCCGGCTGCATAAGATTAATATATTCAAAGAGAAAAAAGTTAAAGCTTGCAAAATCTAAACGAAAACGATTATATTCACTGAGTGATAATGGACAATCATGTTCAAAAAACTGTAAGTCTGATTCTGAACAAAAAGATGAAGTCGTTTTAGCTGAAGTCACAAAAAATACGGCCCATTCGTTATTATTTACAAATTATTTTAAACTTATGGAAGAGATTGGTTTACTAAAGAGCCTGGTATTTAATTCGGTAAACAATTTTTCGCTTCATCTTTAATTTATCAGAAAACCACACCAATAAAGCAAGGTGTCTAAATTGTAATAAAATACTTACTGGAACACCTAATTTAACATCCAATTTCGTTCGTTATTTGCGCCAGCAACATTCGAATAAAAATTTTCCAGTACGAAGAGATAAAACAAGAAGCAAAATTTTCGCCTACAAAACAACTCCTTTTTGACAAGCTTGTATTGGAATTTATCACAACAAAATATGTATGCTACCAGCATTTTTAGTAGAGTCGCAATCATTAAAAACTTTAAAGTTTTGCAAATCCAAAACTCACTGTTTTGAGCAGACCATCTAATCTGAAGCTCATAGACAATACATTTGAATCTCTTAAAACCAATTTTAGGGAAATTATATAAAGGGGTAACTACTTCTGTTCAGCAGCTGATATTTGGTCGACAAAACATAGAAGTTTTTTTGGCTATACAGTTCATTGGATTTCTGATACTTTTGAACGAAAATAAGTTTCAGTAGCTTGAAACCGGTTTGCGGGTATTCATTCCTTTGATACAATTTGCCATATTATCAGCGAAATCGATGAAGAATACGCTCTTGATAATAATAATTTGATCGCAACTACAACCGATATTGGAAGCAATTTTGTTAAAGCATTCTTGGAATTCGGCATTGTGAACCACGATAAGTTTTTAAACGAATATAAAGAAGAATATGAGATCGAAACTGATATCACTTACACGGCAAACAGAAGGTTAGAGGGCTTTCTACCAAATCATATTAGATGTGCGTCACACACGTTGAATCTAATTGCAACGACAGATTTCAACAATTTGTTACAAACAAATAAGTTAGTTCAGGATAAGCATAAGGAAGTAAGAAGATATCCTTAAAACACTTAATTTTAACTTAATTAAAATTTATTGTAGTATAGATAGTTCGCCTTTAGACCGAAACCTTATATTTTTGGAAGTAAAACTCTTTAATAATAACAATTTTTATCCATTTTTTTTAGATTTTAAAGAAAAGCAGCGTGTTATGGTCAAAAGTCAACAGACCAAATTCGTCAGAGGAAATTAAATCAATATTGGGTTCCCAGCTTAAATGCCCTGTGGTAACGCGATGGAACTCGTTATACGATTCCGTTAAAAGCCTGCTTTCACACAGCAAAAAATGTTTGATTTATGGCAAAAACTAGGTATTGAAAAATTTCAAGTTTAGCGGAATATGTTGTGCTTTTGCAACCTAAAGCAGAGGCCATAGGCTTTCTTCAAAGGGAAGAAAGCATAATCTTCGGATATTTGCTACCACCCTTGGCCACCATCATTACAATATACACCAAAATAAATATGTATATGTAGGTGTTGGCAGCAAATACTTAAGAACAATGGCAGGCAAAATCATAGAGAGCGTTAAGACACGTTTTTCGTCATATATAAAGTTGGACAGAACCAGCGAGTCAGCAATTGAAGCATCAGTTTTATGTCCAAATATATTACGGAAACTGAAGCTAAAGTTATAAAAATTAGCAAAGCGTGCTGTGGTTGCAATGGCTGGCCAAGTAAAGCAATATGTACCGACTCCATCTAAAGTCAATGTTTCAAGCTTTTTCGAATTTTCTTTAGATGGTATTAACACGCTGCTCCATATTAGCACTTTTTTTTATACTTGAAAAGCGACCTAAAAAGTTCGGAAACATCCTCAAAATTCGGAGTTATTCCGAAAAAACCATTTTTGCGTAGATTCGAGTACTTATGGACCCGTAACTCAGTTGATTTTTAGCCGATATTAATTTTTTAAACGGTTTTAGAAAGAAAAAAAATGTGGCTTTCCAAATATATACATTTTATGCTATAATAATTAAATATTGGTAGTATTGGTAGATTATAATCTATTATTGTGCCAAGAAGTTCATTTTATTTTGATGTCATTTTTACCTCATTAATTTCTTAGAAACTTCTGAAGAGCAAATATGTGACAGAATCGCCAGTTGAAGCGGGATTCTTAGCCTATTTGGCGGATGCTTCAAAGCCATTAAGTATGCTCAATAAATACCCGCTTATCAAATATGCTTTTCTTAAGTATAATACTCCATTGCCCTCGTCCGCTGCCGTAAAAAGATTGTTTTCTTATGCAACGATGCTTAATGTACCTAAGCGTGGTTCTCTAATAACTGCTGTTGCTTAAAGTCAATAATGGCTTATAAAACATATCCAACAAACAATTATAATACTTTTATATGTATATAAAGCTTTGTTATTTATTAAACATCAACTAATTTACAAAAAAATATAAAACAAAAAATTATTTTTTTCTGATAGTATATTGGGATTTTTGATATTATTTATCTCTGATGGGCATTAAGATACATATGGCAAGCGTTTGATTTATTTGCTTAAAAACAAGGACAGTAATACATATTTTGGTTCCATGCTGTTTGTTTTTAAGTAAATAGTTATTTACAAAATATTGCATAGGTACATAAGAATATATTGTTTGTGTTTTTTTACCTAATAAAATTTCCAGTTTTTTGAGTTATTATTGAAATATTTGTAAATGAATGTACTTTTAAATTTGCAGGCTTATCAGACAAGCAAGTGGACAGTCACAGATATTAATAAATAACCAAATACGTATATCAGACACAGTTTACAGAAAAATAATTTTAAATTTGCTTCACATATACTGTACTGCTGCAACATCTCTACATTTCTGTAGTTTTTTACTGTTATGAGAAAAGCAATAAAAAAGTGTAACAACTTGCGTACTGGCGCTGCTTACAAAATATACTTTTTATTTAGTTTGTAGGAATGGTTATTACTTTCTTGCTATTTCTTTGCTCCTGTTCCAGTGCCAATCGCTTCTTTATTGTATTGTAAATTTTACAACTTGACTTTTTCCAAATTAAATTTTTCCCAATTTAAAAAATTAATTGCAGCTCCTTTAATTTATAGAAGAAATATTCAAAATTTAATACAATTCATATTTTGGACAAAAGAATCATTCAAAATGTGTTTAAATCTTTTTGAATTATTCACATTTTAATTCATTTTACATGTTTACCAAATGAATCATTATTTTTTTGTGTAACTCTTTTAAATTAAAAGGCAGAAATGAGTCAACCTTTTACTGCTCTGGTACATACATACATACATATGTATATTAATAAATTCGTTTGCCACTTATTACTAATACCACCTATTACCAATATTACACTCGCGTAGACACGTCCGTACAATACGAGATTAAAAATGCTACAGTAGCATGATTACAAGAACTTTGCTTAATTTTTTTATGTTACGTTTAAAATTTTGGTAGTTTTTATGCAATTTTAGGTGCTTATTGGAAGAAATTTTTTATAAAGATAGTTTTATTTTGTGTAGGGTGACCATTCGTACTGATTTTATCAGTACATGTACTCATTTTTTTTATTTGGCGCACTGATTAAGAATTTGTGTACTGATATGTACTGATTTTGGACAAAACGTACTGATTGCACTTTTTCAAGATATTATTTAATTTGATATATGGCTTCTATTAAATTTTTTTAATATATATTGAAACTTGTCACAAAATCCAGTAGCAGTTGGAATTAAATTGGAAAATATGGAAGAGATATGTATGTATTTCAGTGCTAAAATTTTTATATGAATTTATTACCTCATTGAAATACTGATCCGTTCAAACCCTCAACCCAAAATTTTAAAATTCCTTACAAGAAGTATTTATTCGTCGCTTTAAAATTTAATTCCGGTAGCTTTGATTTCCATAACAATGCTGATCATATAAACTTAAAAAAAAAATAAAAAGTATAGCAAATATATTTACGGTTAAACCTGTTGGAATACGCACAGAGCGAGTCTATAAAATATATCTTTTTCTACCCCTTAATTCAATGAAACAGCAACATCTACAAAAAATTTAACTTAAAAACAATATGCTTTTTTATACAAAAAAGCAAATAAATAAAAAATTTATTGATTTCGAGTCAGAAAAAAATGATCACCCTAAGTTTGTGGCAACGTTAGTTGCTACAACCAAGAAAACTGTCTGCGAGAGTGAAACAACTAATAATGTTCATTTGAGCTTATTAGTAGAGTTGCATTTGTTGACGTTAAAAACAAACACACCCTGCACCCTGAAATTCTTGGAGAACATGATCCGTTCAAAGTGAAAAGGAGTAGTTACAACACGGTCCGATGTAATGCAAACATGGATCATGATGACTAAAAAAAAGATATTTGGCAATACTCGCAATACATGAGTTAAAAAAATACAATTATGGTAACACTGTGTCGCCTTGTTTTATTTAGTGTGTTTTCTGACAAGCTGAATAAATAAAAGTGTGTTAATAATGTGTAGAGTAATTTTTTGGACTAGTTTTGGGCCTACTCTAACGCAATGTTTTTTTGGATTACATAGTCCTCTCCTAGGACATTGTAATGTTAAATGGAGCATGTTTTCCCATATATTTGGATTACTTTTGGGCTAGTCTTGGTCCTTATGGAGTACTCTTTTACACGCATGTAAGGAGTAGTCTTGATTTTTGCAGGTCAGTTATTACAAAAGTATACACAAAAGCGTTTTTTTAAAGTGAATTAGAACTCCTAGTTAAAATACAAAAAAAATTAAAACTTGCCGTGCAAAAAAACAAACTTTTTAAAACATAAAAACACAACAAAAAACACATATTAAAAAAAGAAAAACCGAAAAATTAATAGTTCTTGTGAATTGGTTAAGTGCAGTGTACCCAGGTTAAGTAAAAGATAAGTGATGAAAAAAAGGAATTTACAAAGTTGTCTTTCAAAAGAAAGAAGGATACATGAGTCCAATGTGAAAAAGTTTAAGAATCTTATAAAATAAATACAAATAAAAAATAATAATTCCTTTCTATGTTTATTTGCAGGAACCCCTGGGAAAACGTTTTTAGCCCGGAAAGTTTCCAGGACCTTAACGGTAAATTAAATAACAGTCGTAGCAATCAATTTAAAAAAAATTTAATTATTCTTACTATTTAGCAAATCAATAAGTTTTACCGAGAAATTCCTATAAGTCATAGATAATCGACTACATAGAACGCCGAAATTCAGTTGGCGCCACTAGGCCGCACAAATATACATACATATAAAGCCGACAGCATATAAGCTTAAAAGAGACTGCTCTCCCTTTAATTTTTTAGTGCGGTTTGTTCACATTTTTGTTGTGGTAAAGATAATTGTAAAAAAGGAAAAAATTAAAAAAGCAACTTTTGCGCCCAAATTTTTATTAGTTTTATCTTAATCATGGTACAAGAAACAAGGTAAACTCATTACTGCAACAACAATTTTCAAAAAAAAACAACATGCGATTTGTTTGTGTAAAATATTTTCAGTTGTCAAAAAACCCGCGCATTTCAGGGAAGGGAGTTGCATGTTTTTTGTTGTGTAAATATTTTAAAACGTTGCCTTTTCTCAATTAGGTCATGTACTAACTTACATATACAAATAATTTTAAACTTTAACAAGGGCGCTATATTCGGCTGTGCATAATATTAAATTACCTCTTCATTGGTCTTTTTATTTACCCAGCCATCTGATCCAGCCGAGTTATTTCGTTCTGTAGAACATTTGAAGTAGCGTAACGAAAATTAATAAAAATTGTTAATCTGCATGGAGGTTACCCCTTCTCCTGCTCCTATCCAAAATGTTTTTCTCTATATGTAGGTCTTATTGTCCAATTACTTTTTTTTAGAACTTTTGAAGTCGATAGCTATTATAGCTTTCGAGATATAGCACATAAAATATTTATTAAATTTGTGAACCAACTTCGCTGTTTTTAAATAGCGATTGACTCTGAGATATTTTTGATTGTTTGATATCAAAACGTTTAATGTGTGACTTTATTTGAGTCCAGAAACTTGATTTCAACAGACGCACAGACGACTTCCCTATCTATAAGGGTCCAGAATATAAGGTATTAAGTGAATATTGTAGAAATTACAAACGGAATGACAAACTGATATATACCCTTATCACTGTGTGAATGGTGGAATTATTATATTAATATCTAATATTTTCGGCTTGTATACTTACGTTCTGATAAAAGTCAAATTTTTAACAAACGCGATTTTACAAATATGTACATGTTGACCTTTTAAATACTTTTATTAATTTAATTATGTTTTCCTTTAAACCTTTTTTATTATATGTACTCTTTTGACTTACATAAATGCAATCCATCGCAAAATTTTTAACAATCGACTTTTTACAATACATATATTTAAATGGTTATTTCATTATATACATATATACATAGTTTACTATGCAGTATCAATACCAAGTTGAAACAAGGAGAAAATTTAATAATATCCACATTTCCATCCATGGCGTGTACATGTGTACATAAATTGTGTGGCATTAAATTGCAATGCATTTTGCAAGGAATTACTACATTTTTTTTAAAGTTTTAAACCTATTTTACAATTATTTATTCTTATATTTATAGTTTAAATGCAAATTATGGTTTGCAAGCCCTTAAAATGGTAATAAATTGAATTTCTTCAAAAATATACCGCTTTTGCAGTACGCTTCATTTGTAAATAAATAACAACAATTTTGACAAATGAACATAAAACAGCTGATAATCAGCTGCGTGAACAAGTATACCTTATTCTTTGTACCATGATCTTAATCTTTTTCTTTCACTCACCTTCGTCAAGTTCCTGTTCTTTTTAAAGTAGGAATTAAGTGCCAAAAAGTAAGAAACAAGTGCTAAAAAAGCTAAAATTAGATTGTGGTTAAAAACATTTTTTTGGAAACGGTGAAAGGAAATGTATGTGAAATAAATAATAAAGCGTTTTTTTATTTATCTATTTAGTATAAAAAAAAGTGTTTTTAATTCTGTTATTATTTTAAGGAGCTGCAAATGCGCTATGGGCTGCCCAAGAGGAGAAAGACTACAAAAATTCCCAGCTGATACAAACAGGTAAGTCTGTAGATTTCTAAGTGGCCACTAATATGTAAATAGCTTTTATGACTTGGACAACGAAGTGTCAATTGCCCAGCCAATAAATTTTAGTTCAAAGCATACACTCTTTCATTACATTAGTTTGTGCAAGTTTTTAAGTTAATAGTTTGTTTAGTTGTTGAGACACAAAGCTCAAGGTTTCATAAATTTGGTGCGTTTGTATGAAGCCTAACACCCCTGGAAGTCCGATCGGAATATTTTTTTTCTAAATATTTATCCTTTAATTGGTTTGTGTCAGTTTTTAAGTTAACAGCTTGTTTAGTTTTTTAAATTCAAAGTTATTCAAATTATATTCATTTTAAAAAACTCTTTGGAAATGCGTTTTCTTTATAGCCTGACTCTATCATCATCGTACAGGCCAAGTCGTAAAATTAGAGACTTCAAATTAAGATTGCGGATACCTCTCCCAATGTATAGATTCACTTAGACGGGATTTCAGAAAATTTGGACTCTAAGGGGGTGAAAGTAGGCCAAATAAGGAAAAACCGATATGTTAATATCTACTAAACTATACACGATAAAAACTAAATTTAAGAAGCAATTTTTTTGCCTTAAGAAAAAGCCAATCAATATTAAAACATAATTTAAAAAGCGTTCGAAAGGTGTCGAAAATATATGAATATTATTTTGGTACACTTTAAAAATCCTGGACCCTCAAGGGTCGACAAAAATGTGAGAATATATATTGGAACTTTTTATCCAACATACATACATAGATAGAAAAATATTTTTTTTTAAAATTGCGTGCGACAGTCTTCGGAAATATGTATATGCATATGGTTTTGGTACTTTTTTACATTTTTTGAGCTTTTAGATATACAGTTTTGAAAGCCCGTTGGACGGCGGTTAATGCCAAAAGTCATATAAGTGAAAAACAATTACGTTTTCGAATTTTTGGTACTTTTTTGCGCTTTTTTAGAATTCTAAGTCTGAAAATATAAAAATAAGGACTTTTGAACTTATACTAAATTCAAAAGTCAAATAAGTGAACAAAAAGTAATTTTGCCCTTTTTGGTAGTTTTTTTGGTTTACAAGTTGAAAAATATTAAACTGAGGTAAATTTAAAGCAGTTTTCCATTTTTTTATATGTACTTTTACAGCTGTTATCAATTATTGTTTTAGAAAAAGGTACGCCAATTTTACTTTGTTATGGTCATAGTATGCTTCTGCATTTAGTACTCTGTTTTAGATATTATATAAAACTGCGCTTACAAGAAATCGGGTCAATTTTTGTATCCTATATTTTTTTAACAAACACTGTTTTAAAATAATTGCATGTCCTTTAAAATACATAAAATATATATTTTAGCTTATAACTAAAATAATTCCATTTAACTTTTTTAGACGTTCCGAATGGCTTTGCATTTTAGGTTTGAAACCTTCGAGTAAACGCTTATATTTTGCGGAAGAATTTCTTTTTGGAAAGAAAACGTCAAAGTTCGCCCGCCAATCCAATATGTGAAAGTACTGAACGTAATGTAATAACGTCTTTTAGTTGCGATGCAGCATCGGGTTCAAAACATTTAAATAAAACTTTAATTGCAATGTCGAGTAAAAAACCAAATACAGAGAGCTTTCAGATGTTAGGTGATTCGAGTATTAACTAAAGCTATATTTACACTACCTAAGTTCTCATCTGAGTTGAGTGTCAAAAAAATAAGTTTAAATTTTTATAAGTGTCAAAAAACAATTTGAAATTTCTATTTTTAGGGCCATTATTACAACTTGGCGTTAGCTTAAAGTGAGATTTTATCGGTCGGATAAAAACATTTTCATTATAACAACTTTCTTTTAACCTAAACATGAGCGATAAATTAAAGGCAAGTTCGTCTTGGCGGTAAGTTTTACAAGGAGGATTTATGTTTAAGTTACCATATTTTCTTATTTTAATATGGTAGCACTATCCGTTAAACAATTTTTGCTTTTCAAAATGTAAACAAAAGTGCGTCGTTGCCACTACAATTTTATTACTCCTTCAAAAGTAGTCGGTAATTGCTAACGGTATTGCCACACAATAAGAAATATGTATTTAACTTTACCGGCAAGTTGTAATAATGAAATTTTGCTAACGGCCACTTTATCGCCCTGTTCTGTTAACGCTACCATTTACTACCGCCAACTTTGTCGCCAAGTTGTAATAATGGCCCTTAGTATGACATTATATCTGAGAAATTATAATAAGTCCGCTAATTCTAAAAGTTGTTAAAATGGTACAAAGTGTATGGCAATACAAAAACAAGCATTTAATCCGGTAACTATTAAAAACTTAAATTTAAAACTCAGACGATAAATAATTTGAAAATAGAACACGTTCTATTTTCAACTGAAGTTAGACAAAAATATTAACAAATGGAAATAGACATGTTATTACACTATAAAAATAAATCTCAGTTGTGAAACTCAGATGACAACTCAGGTAGTGTAAATATAGCTTAACATAGGTGCAGGAGGCAGTTAAACACATCGTTATGTAGGTAGTTCTATAGATACATATGTTACAGGAAGACATGAAAAGTCTAGCAGAGAGGACATATATAGGTTACATTGACTTACAACAGAATGACAATTTATTTCAAAATACGAATACTCCTTTGAAGTTAATGTCGGTACAAACTGCACTTGATACATATCGTGGACTATATTTAGCAGGAAAATGGTATGTGGCGAAACTGAAAGCAGAGAACGTTAACTATCCAGTCAGTTAGGTACATGCAAAAAAAAATGTAATCTTTGGGATTAGAATTAAAAAGAAATGAAATGACTTCTAAAATTTCAAACTCTCTGTTGGTTTACATAGAAAATAGTTTGATTAACCATAATAGCGGAGCTAAAAATCGTCGATTTAGTATCGGTTTAAAATTAATAGCACTTGCTGTTTACCTTTTTTTCTCCTCTCGTATATCGTTACTTAAAAACTTTATTAGACTGGCCTCAAGTTCGAACTTTACAACTTTTTAAAGAGTGGCCAAAACTCCGAGGTACATTTGAAGCACTCAAAGAACGCGTGTTTAGTTTAAAAAAAAAAGAGAAGTACGTTAGTGTGTTATGAAATGAAGTATAATTAAAAACCTTCCTTGATTATGATAGTTATAAAGACAAATCAATTAGCCTGGAGGATTTCGGGGATGAAAATCGTTCACAGAAAACAGCAACTAGCGCTATGGTTATTATGGCAAGTGGAATAGGAGGAGATGTTTGCAAGCAGTTTCATACTTATTTTGTTCCTAGTAGTTGTAAAGGTACGATATTCGAGGCAATTTCTAAACTACAATCAATAGGATTGAAATCTTGCCAATTCTTTTGCGATTAAGGATCCATTTGGTAAATTTTTCAAAAGGTGTGGATGAAAGTGTACAAAAGTCTTATTTTGAGGTAAATGGACAAAAAGTCTTTTTTATGCATGATTCTCCTTACCTATTAAAAAGCGCCCGAAATCGCTTATTAAATAAAAATCATAAAGTTTTCTTTAACAACAAATAAGTTTCGTGGCAGGATCTCGTTCATTTTTTCAATGTAGATTTTAATTCAATAAAATATGCTCGTAAGCTTAGCATGGAACACATTTATCCCAACAATTTTCAAAAAATTACAGTTAGCTTAGCAGCTCAAGTTTTAAGCCGTACAGCAGCTATCGAAATGCAAACTTTGTAAGCCTCAGGCAAACTTAATTCCTCAAAGTTATAAATTTTTTTGAATACGCATAATTTTTCAATAATCTTTTCGATATGTTCAATATCCGCGGAAATTCTGTGCTGTTTACTTGTTTTGAAAATCAATTAGAATTCTTTAGGAAACGCGTAAAAAGTCTCGAAACTATCTATAAAAAATAAAAGATGAAAAAGGTGCAAACGCCACCAACAATTTTGAGTTTGTAATTGGCTGGTTGATCAACATTTCGGCCCTGAAGTCTTTGGGCGTATCTTAGTCAAGAAGGGTTTGATAGACTCAAAACACGTAGACTTACACAAGACTACTTGGAGCATTTCTTCGGGCAGATACGAAAAAGATCTGGTAGCTGCGTAAGAATAACATCTCAAAATATTTTTTGTTCCTTCCAAAAGAGTTTGAGTTATGTTAACGTTGTTGTAAATGGAAATTGTGAACACATTTCACCAGAAGACAAAATTATAGATTTTTCTATCGTTGATGTAGCTAACGACCTTGATCCTAATAGAACGCAATGAAATGAATTTTATTCCCTACCAAATCCCTGCCTTTTAATACAAGAATCGGACGTAAACGATTATAACATAGATAAGAAGAAAAAAATCATTCTTGGGAGAAATGCCTTTGTTTGTGTTTGCGGCTATTTTTATTCAGTAACTTTAAAGGATTCGACGATCGTCATATTTGTCTATAGAAATCGTCGTTCGCTACTACGGTAAAGTGACTCACTATTACGTTTCCATTACGTGCAAGAAGTTAACAAGCTTTTTTCACTCATTTCGAAAGAGAGCAAAAAAGAATCTCTGGAAATAAATTTTAATGAGTGATAACTTTAATCAGTGCAATCAAGTCATGCACAAAAGGCTTTGCCGTTTTATAATATACTATGGTAAGATTTCTTTTTTTGGCCGGCTCATTCAAGTGATTTAGAGAAAACGTAGAAAGATGTTTGAGTACATATTATTTTTAAATATACACGCCTTAATTATTTTCAAATAAATTGGTGGATACAAACATTTTGAAAAAATTTTAAATTTTTTTTTAAATTAAAGAACAATATTTATTTCTTCTAGTTTTTTGACATTTATAACAAGAAAGCCTTGATGTTTTTTTAAATAAAAATAGTTTATATTGAATTTCTAAATGTTATAAAAAGTAAATAGAGTATAAAAATCATTGCGTTTTTAAATCTGCACCTATTTAAAGTATTAAAATTAATATATACATACATACAAATCGCACACTAAATTATAAACAGTCACAATTTAAAATTTTTAATTTAAAAAAAACCTAACAAAAATGTTTTTCAAATATTCGTTTTTACTTTTTGTACTTTTTTTAAAGCTTATTTTTTTTCAGAATTTAATTTTTTGATATATTATTATTTTTGTATTTTTCAGAGTTTAATTTTTAATCTAACAAAAAATTTTACAAGTCTTTATTGTCACTCTTTAATGAATGTAAACGATTTTTTATATATAATAAAATATCAGTCATTTATTTAGTCAACTAAAAACAATGTTATTTTTCATTTTCAAAGAAATTAAAATATGTATGTATTTAAAAAAACTTAAAAATGTATTTCATTTGAAATAAGTTAAGAAACAAAATTAATTTATATCAACCAAAATTGGTTTAAAAAACCACCCTAATTAACCAGAAGGGACCTTGGCAGGCTGCAACGTCTGCTGCGGGCCTTGCTGCTGGGTAACAGCAGCTGGCGGCTGCCCTGCAGGTCAACACGGTTTTTTTGTTGGCAGTAAGGGCACTTAACATTCTGCAATATATATAAATTTTTTATTGAAACCAGACAGGTTCTGTAAATCATGTGATTTTAAAATAAGAATTCCGATTTTAAGTTATTTATTTAATAATTTTATTGCAAAATTCCAAATAAGCAGGCATTTAGCTGTCCGCTTTAAAATCACAAAAATTTAAATAAAATCTTTTGATTTCAATTCACTTTTACAAAAAACGATTTTTTTTATCATTCAAAACTTACCATTTAACATTGTGCTTTTAAACCGGGATTATTTCATATGTAGTGGTAAGTTAGCTTGGTTTGATATATAAGCTATAAAAAGTAATGCCAAGTTTTAAAACTATTTTTACCGGTGCCAGACCTTTTAGGCACATTAAATATTCTAGGTATGTTAACTTATAAAAATAAACGATATCTAACCATAACAGTTATTGTAAATTTTTGATATACTTTCCTTGCTCTTTACAAAATATTTAAAATATTTACCTTCTATTTTGTGATAAACTTTTTAAAGCTTTTGCATATAAGCCTGGCAATATTAAAAAACCAATCTTATTAATTTTTTTCGCATTTCAGGTTAGCAAATACTCTCTTTTACAAATTGAACTATTTTAAACTTTTTTCTAGGTACAACCTTAAAGAAGGCTTCAACAATCTATATAAGATAGGTTTCGTTTTAAATGTAGGTTTATATATGTATAAAAATAAAAAGCAACATATGTAGTTCATTTATCGTTTGTATACACAGAGGCTATTAAAACTAACTGTACACTTTTGTCTATTATAGCAGGAAAATCGTTTAGCCACTGGTTGTGCTTTTACGCACTAATCAAAACCAGTTTGTTTTTGTAAAAGGTAAGTGACTGTTATTTATTTTATTGTATATTTAATGAGACCCGAAAATTTAAAAGGGATATAATAAATCCGAGTAAAATATGTCCCAACAAAAATGGAATAACCCCCAATTGTAAAAACACTGGCAGAGAAAACAAACTAGTGAAATCTCTTTTATGGATACAAAGTTTTTTCGCATTTTACATATTTCAATGGGGAGTTTAATTTACTTCTGCTGAAAACTATGTAATTTTTGTTAAGAGTTATTTTATTTGTTTTTATTTTATTAAACCCTTTGCATAAGTGATAAGGGAATATATTAGTTTGTTACTCCGTTTGTAAAAGTATATATATTTTTTTGGTCTTTATAGATAGGAAAGTCTACTTAGCAATGTCCGTATTATGGTTAAAATCAACAACAATTTGTACGTAAAAACCTTTATAATTGCCTTGGAGTTGCAGTTTTATAACTTTGCAGTTTTATAACTTTTTATGATTTATTGTGCGATGAGAATCGTACTTGACTACAACGTTGGTCTAAAATAATACAAAATGCAAAAATACAATTGCCTTGGTGATGCCTTTACACGGTGCAATGCAGAACCGATTCCTATTATCAGCAATTTTTCTCATATTTAGTTATTCGAAAAAGTTGTTCGAAACAAAAGTGGACTGGCAAAATCTGAATGTGAATTCTTCAGTTTTTGGCGCATGCCTTTGTTTTTACCCAATATGCAAAAAAGTGTATTGAGCGATTTTTCTCATACTTAGATATCGAAACAAAAGTGGACTGGGAAAAACTGATCATGAGAAAATGTGACCAAAACCTTTGAGTACGATTCCTTCTTTTTCAATTTTTGGCACATGTCTTTGTTTTTGCCCAATATGCAGAAAAGTGTATTGAGTAACTTTTCTCATACGTAGTTTTTCAAAACAAAAGTGGACTGGAAAAAACTTAGTATATGGGAGTGTAGCCAATAGCTTTCTTTACAATTCGCTATTCTCCAATTTTCGGTACATGTCTTTGTTTGGACCCAGTAAGCAAAATACGACGTGTGAGTAGTGTGTAACAATAATTTAATATATGTATAAATTGTATGTAAATTTTTTTCAGACTTAGTTTATTCAATAATGAATCCATATTCTTGTTTAATTTTTTTCATTTCTTAAGTAAAATTCAGAAACTCATATAAAATCTACATAAATGTTTTAAAAAAGTTTGTTAAAGTTCTGAAAAAGTTTGTTAAAGGCAAAAATCCTTTCCTATGAAATTTTTTGATGCTGCCATATCAAAAATACACATTTTGTATAGAAAAAGTGTGTCTATAAGTTTGGCAGCGCCAAATTTACCCATTCAACTTATATTTTAATGCCATTTTTTAATTTGGGGAGAATATTTTATGCGCTCTCTGAAAAATTGATTTAAAAAAAAGTTTTTCTTCACGGAGATGTTTCCATTATAAAAGTGCTTTCAGACGATATGCATTTTACACATGACTTGTCAAATTTTGCAGTGCGAAATTGATATATGCCGTCTGAACACGTTTAAACATTGCATGTGTTAAACACATATGTAAATGTCATATGACAAATTTGTAGTTAGAGCGTGCTCTATTTTCATCTGACAAAACATGTGTCATCAGCTGTTTTTAGAATAAGAACAAGGAAAAGTAAGTTGTTTATTTTGGTTTGGAGGTTATGTTAGATGTAATTACATATGTACGTATGAAAGCAAATATTATAAACCGTCTGTAAAATGACAATTTTTACAGACATATGCAAATACATGTGGATTGCAAAAGTGACTAGTCATGTGTAAAATACATATCGTCTGAAACCACTTTAAGCAAATCAAGTTATTTTTAGGAAATTATGTCAAAATGCTCCAATTTTATTGTAAGTGTTTTTGTGTTCGAATTCAATTTGACGCTTGTTTGCTTATATTTTTTTTACCATAAAACAAACATTAATTTTGTTCAATAACAATTTACAATAGTAAAATAAAGAAAAACGTATATATATGGAAAATAACATTGAGTTTATATAAAATTATGTTCAACACAATAACAACCTACTGTCATTTTTTCGGATTTGTTAGTCACCAGTAAGGCTACCTTCACACTATTCTACAAGTGTTCAGACTTTCATTGAATTTTGAGAGAGCTAAAAAAAATTTTTTTTTGGTTTGACTGTCAACAAATCAAATAGAAAATATTGCGCATTACATTTTGTGTCTCCACTATCACATTTTAAATAAAATCAAAATTTGTATAATTCATATATAGGTGTTTGTTGTGTGATTGTCATCAGGGATGGTAAGCGTGACCATTTATTTCTAGTTAGTTTTTGATTCGTTGTAAAAAAGAATAGTGTTTTTAAACTTGTTCAATATCAGTCAAATTTTTAATTTTAGTCAAATTTTTTAAATTTGACAAGTTTGCTTAAAAAAACTGTGTAAACCTAGCCTTTTGAGGTGCAGTTAGTTACATGTTCAACAATATATTTTAGTGGAACGCATTTTTATTTATTTTTTCTTCCAAATAATTTAACAATGAATTTTCCCAAAGTATAAAATGTGTTTGCCTTTTGATTGTTATATATCTAAAATTAATTTATTACTAATGTTGAATCCATTTGATCATATAAAACGTCAAATGGAAAGAAACTCATTTTGTAACCCTTCTTATAATACAGTTTATTTCAAAATTACAAAAATCATTTACATAAGCTGATTGTTTTTTAAAATTATTATTTCTATTATTATTCCGTAAAGTTAAAAATCTATAAAATTTTAATTATTTTTTTAAAGATTGTTTTCATTTTTATGCTTGTTAAAGGCATTGTCAGGCATTATTTTTTTTTATTCTCATATATTTTATTATTGAATCTTCGCTTAAGCGAACTAATAATAAGTATTCAAATCTTAAAACTAAGTAATTCATACTAGTCCAGTCAGTACCAGACTAAAATTTAAGTTCTCACAATAAAGATAACGAATTTTAAAAGTTTCATCTAAGAGCAATAGTATCCCTTCTTTTTAGTCGAGTGTGCCCACTATGTTGCAGGATGCTTCGAGCGAGCGGATTTGGATGTGTTTCCAGCTTGTTTAAATACTTGCCCACATAGTTTAGGATTTTGCTTTTTACTAGTGGAACTTCTAAATCCTTGTGGATGTTGCTGTTTTTAATATACCAAGGAGCACCAGTTATCATTCTCAGAATTTTATTTTGACGACGTTGTATATTTTCTATGTTAGAGGAGGAAGCAGTGCCTCATAGTTGTACACCGTAGCACCAAATTGGTTTTAAAATCGAGTTGTAGAGTAGAAGTTTACAATCCAGACGTAGCACAGAGTTTCTTCCCATTAGCCGGTGGATTTGAGCAGCCTTAAGTTTCATTTGAGTCAGCTTCGCATCTAAATGAGGCTTCCATGTGAGGCGTCGATCTAGGTGAATGCCAAGATATTTTGTCTCGGTCCGTTGAGGCACCATATAATTGTTAATAGTGATTGGGGAGCACGTTTCTTTGCGTAAAGTAAAAGTTACGTGGGTACATTTTTGTTCATTTATTTTTATTCCCCATAGCTTTGCCCATTTTTCAACTTGGGTTACGTGTTGCTGCAATTGGTTTGAAGACTCTTTAGGGTCTTTATGAATACTAAGGAAAGCAGTATCATCAGCAAATGTCGACGTGTGTGTAAAACTATTGGTTGGCATATCTGCTGTGTAAAGCAAGTACAGAACTGGACCTAGTATACTCCCTTGAGGTAGACCAGCCCCTATTGGTTGAGAAGAACTTACTTGGTTTCCCTCTTTGATCATAAATTGTCGACTGGTTATGTATTTTTCAAATAGGTTGAAAATATTGGCTGGCAGGTGTATCTTTAGTTTGTTTAACAGGCCTTCGTGCCATACTTTATCGAAAGCTTGAGAGACATCAATGAAAAGCGCGGAGCAGTACTTCTTTTCCTCAAAGGTTTTTCTTATAACCTGCACCTCTATGAGTTTGTTCGATTGTGCTATGTTGACTTCTAAAGCCAAATTGGTGATCTGGAATGCAGTTGTTTTTATTCAGGATCGGAGTCAGCTTGTTCTTAAGCAATTTTTCGAACAATTTTGACATTGTGGGTAACAAACTTATAGGCCTATAAGACTCTACCTTTGAAAGATCTTTGCCAGGCTTAGTAATCATCTTTACTAAGGTAATTTTCCATATAGGCGGGAAGTGTTCAAGCCGAATTATTGCGTTAAAAATAAAAAGAATTATTCTTTTTGCCGTAAAAGGTAGCTCTAGGAGCATTTTGTTGCTTATATTATCAACGCCAGGAGCTTTTTTACCATTTAGGTTAGCAATAGCCTCCACAACATCTATAAATCGGAAACGTATTTCTAAAGGACGTCTAGCAACAACTGATGGTAATTCCCTCACGTCTGTGCAAGTATTGGGAGTGAACACGTTTTTAAAATGGTTTGCGAACAGATCACATTTTTCTTCGTCATTTCTAGCCCAGGATACTCTCAGATTACGCAGTGGTGATTTTGCGATAACGGGTCTTTTAAGACGTCTGGCTGATCGCCATAGGGAATAATTTGTCTGAGGAGTCGCGTCTAGACCTTCGAGGTACTCTTTAAGTGAAGCCATTCTGTGAACCTCCAACAAGCTTTTTAATTGGTTAGTACATTCTTTCAACTTAGTTTTAAGTTGGGGCGATCTTTGCTTTTGCCATTCTCTTCGGACTCTCCTTTTTTCAGATAAAAGTTTTCCCACATCGTCAGAAAAAATTTCGCTGTACCTGACCTGACGATAGGTAGAAGACGCATGTTCAACGGCTTTTTTAATGTTTTCATTAAGGACTCTCAGACTATCATCTACATATGTCTCCGGGAGTTTTTAGCGGTTGGTTTTCCGAACAGTGGGCACTAATATATTTTTTATATTTTAACCAATTTATTTTTTTAGATAAGAAAAAATCACTAGCTGCTGTTTGGTGAGGACTGCAAATAGTAATTATTGTGGGTGAGTTGTCAGAAGATAAATCCAAGGAGGCTACAGCCTAAATAAGGTCCGGGATATACCTTTTGCCACGCCAAAATCTATTACGTCTGGAATTTTATTATTGTCCGTTGGCCAATATGTTGGTTGTCCAGTTGAAATAACGAAAAGTCCCATTTCCGACACGGAGTCATACAAGACACGACCTCCGGGACTAATTAGGCGGGAGCCCCAGTATGTGTGCTTAGCGTTATAGTCTCCAGCAGCTATGAAGCGGGGACCTAATGATTTGTAGACACAGTTGTACTGATCATTCGTTATGGAGAATCTGGGTGGACAGTAAACTGATGAAATAACAAGGTTATGGAAAAATTCATTAATGCAGACGTTCGTAGCTTGGATATAACATTCCGAGAGGCCACCCAACCATTGGTGTTTAATTCTTGATTTGATTAGAATATCCGAGCCACCACATGATCTATCCCTAGGATCCTTTGAATCGTAAAAAGAATAACCACTAATTTTAAAAGTGCTTCTAGATGTCATATGAGTCTCAGAATACACATAACATCGACTTTTTGGTTCATCAAGAAATATTCGAGCTCGTTTTTGTGTTGGCGGATGCCGTTTGCGTTCCAGAAACAAACCCTGAGGCAGTTCATGGTCTTTTAAGCATTTTGTAGTTGGTTGTGCCAATGGAGGCATATATGTAGTTTGTATATTTAAAGGCTGAGGAGGGGCAGGAACTATTTTCGGCTTAGTTGATCGCTTAACTGAATTAAAAACAGGACAACCTCTATAGTTGGCAGTGTGGTTTCCCCCCAAGTTGATGCATTTCTTTATCCTAGGATCATCTTTTGGCTTGTCACCTTGGTCGTATCGTGCAGATCCCCACGCACAACACAAACAGAAGGCAACTTACAATAAGTTTTAGTGTGGCCATATTCCTGGCAGTTTAAGCACTGTACGGGCCCAGATCGCTTATGTGGCACTTCCACAGTGACTCGTCGGTGCATAATATATTTTAAATCATAGATAGGGTGAGTTTCACTCTTTTTCAATTTGATATCACCAGGCTCAAGCTCCACTCGGAATAATGGTCAGGGGTGTTTTTCCCTGTTTCTCATATTCGATATCGTCCTAACCATAAACCCTTTGCTAAGCAAACTGGTCTTGATCTCTTCTGGGTCAACGTTAGAATCAATGCGTTTAATAACTACCTGAAGGCCTTTTGCGGTCTTCAGTTGGTAGGTATAGAAGTTTTTCCTGAGTTTTTCGAGCTCCGAAACCGTGGCGCGGTAGGCGTTTTCATGGTTCACTTGAATTTTTGTCTCAAATATGTTACCGCGTTTAACGTTTGAAACACAAAAGTTATTTTCCCCAATCAAACCGACTAAAAACTTGACGAGATCATTTGAGTTTTTTTCCCTCAAATAAATGGGAGGTGGTTTAAAGGACTTTTTTTCACTAACAGGAGCCTCATTATCCTCTTGCAAAATTGCAAAACGATTTTGCGATGAGGTCTTTCATCGTCTTTTAAAATTTTTGCAGGTTGAGATGCTTCTGCCAATTTAGGGCTTCTTCCCCTTTTAAGAACTGTCACGTAGCGGTCCATCCCTACCTGGATATTAGATGCCGGTGCAGAAATTAAGCTTGATACAGCTTTAGCAGCTGCAGGTTCAATTTCAGAATTTGATAATGGTGACCGCGACAAAGATTGTACCTCAGAATTTTTTTTATAATTATTAAATAGAGATAGGGCTAAATTAGTCCCTTGTTCAGTACATTTATTTAAATTAGGCGCACTTGAACTAAGATTGTTTGTAATTATTTTTGGTCTTGCATTAAAATAATTGCTATTAAATTCAGGGTCTCTTATGTTCTCATTGCTAACACTTGTGGAGCTTAACACAATGTAAGCATTTCAGCTATCAGGCCCACTGTCACTACGATTACTGTTACTCATTAACAGTTCGTTTTTTTTTTATTTAGATTGTTGTTTTTGTTTTTCTTTTCTCACTTTTTTTGGTTATATACATATGTATATTAATAAATTCGTTTGCTACCTATTACTAATATCACTTTTTACCAATATTATACTCGCGTACACACCAGAGACTGGCAACGGATGTTACTTCGGATACTCATAGAGTATTATTGAAAAAACATGCATAAATGCGTACGGTTACAGCTAAAAAATACACTCTCCATAATACATTCGTTTGTTTTTCGGCTTAAGTAACCGAAATCAAAGTATTTTCGCGAAAATACCCAATACTGTACAGTGTATATCTAATTGGAACTAAGTACGTATGTATAATCATGTACACCCCTTAAAAAACAGATAAAAAGGAGTACTCGTTTTATAATCCAATCGAGAGCTTCAATATTTCATTTGTTTAATATATTAACAATGCACAATTTTAACTCAATTATTATGCTTGTGTTACAGAAACAGCCAATGTATAACGACATCTACATACACATACAAATTGTTTGTAAGATACATATTTATTTCTTGTGTTTAGGCCGCATGCATTTATTTGTGTATGTATATATGTTTCGATGAGTCATCAGCAGGCAAAGTTATATTTACCAGCAGGGATGCCACAACAAAAATGATATTCCTGGCAAATTGTCTCAAAAACGGACAAAAATATACAAAACCACTTTTTACAACAATTTTTCTAAAATATTAATAAAGTTTTATAATTTATTAATTTAAATAAATGTTTTTATGTATTAATTTGTATTGAATATTTAATAGTTTTTATATGTTTCTTAAATACATTTTTGATAGCATAAGTACTTAAAGAAACGTGTCACTTAGTCGAAGCGTATGCCATTATGTTGCTGATTTAGTAATTTATTTTGTTATTTATTTATATGACATAGATAAATATTATTAATTCGCATCAAAATTTATAAATTACAATTTCCTGTTTCAAGTTTAAGGCCGGTACTTAGGTTTAAGAAAGCAAGTCCCAGGCTTTAAAAGTAGAAGTCTTAAAGATGTAAAAAATTTACAAAACTTGTTCCAAATGGATGATAGTGGCATCCCTGGTTATCATATAATTGTGCAAAGAGAAAATATTCTTATAATATTTCCAGCGTTGTCAACTTTGAAATTTCAAAACACACCAAAATGTAGAAAAAAACGCGACATCTAAAAACACAGAAAACTTAGAATTTACTTTTTTTATTAAAAATGTCTATTGGCTGAATTTTACACAGCAATTATAAAATTTTTGTATTAAAAATTAAACAGTAAATCCATTCTTTACAGTTTGGGCATTTTAGAAAGAAATTAACAGAAAATAAAAAAATAAACTTCTTTGTATTAATTAGTACTAGAAAAAAATTCTTTTAATTTTATAAATTCTGTACAAAAATTTTTATATAAAAACTATATTTGTTAAAAGCAAAACTTAACTTGTTTTGACCAAAATATTTGTTGTTTTAAATCCTTTATTTGATTTTTGTAAAAAATTTTGTTAAATTATCTGTATATTAACTTTTGTAAAAAAATAACGTAAATATAAAAGGTTTTAGTTCAAACCGTTGAAAAATATTTACTTATTTCTAGGGTTTTTTTTCCCGGACTTTTTTGCTTCCCAGGAAACGGGAAATCAAAAATTAATTTCCCGGGATTCCCGCTCTCTAAATCTAGCAGGTTGTACTAATAAAAAACTGTTTTTATTTTCAAACTAAAAAATGTATATAAGTTAATACATACATAAGTATAAAAAACTTGCGAATTCCAGCAACCATTAAAAACAGTTATTATTGGATTTTATATGTTATAGTACTTCAAATTATTATAAACTTGTAATGTTACGGGATTTTGAAAGGTAAACAAGGCTAAGAATTGATCAGGCGCTTTGAAATTAGTAAAAAATACACTAAAATATTGAACGTAATTTTTCTTATGCAAAACCTTTTCGGTTTACAATTGGCCCTTGATAAAGTAAACGTATTCATAGATACTAATTTTCATATTAATAGCATCATAATTTAAAATTCAACAGTTATAAGCGGTTTTCATTCTTGTTGATAAAGTGCCTAGTAAGATTGGCATTTATGGTAAATGAGGTAAATTTATAATTTTTACTGGTGCTGTTGTGTGATTTGACATATTTACCAACCGAACATGAGTTTCGCTGTCAGCTTTAAAATACAAAAGAATATTCTAAAGATCAACTGGACATTTAAAGATGTGCATTCTTAGAAAGTTGGGATTACATTGGCAACTGTGAAGTAAAATTTACTAGTATATTTGAAAAAATATAATTTTTTATATAATGGTTATTGAAAAAATTTTTAATAATATTTTTTTTTTTGCTTAATTGATAATTTAATTTAATTATCGAAAAAGGAAGCAAAACAAAGGCTCAAATAAATAATTTTTTATAAAATTTAATAAAAGGTTATAATTTTAATGACAAAATTTAAAAACTACGTAATTTTCTCAATTTTAGCGATTTTTGAAACCTAAGGTTGACAACGCTGCTCCTGTATATCATCCACATGATACAACTAATCAGGTAATCTCGTCCCTGCAACAACTACAAATTAGTACCAAGTTGTCAAACAAAAGCTAATAGAAAAAAAAACGATAAGTAATCAAGATTAATAAATAACAAGGTTACGACATAACAAATTGAAAACTTGCATTTTCTGCGCATGTGGTCAAATGACGTCACGAAACAGTCTCTCATTTAAAAATAATGTAAACATAACAGTGGGACAATTTCCTAACTTTTGGAGAAAATGTTTTCTAATTTGTTTTTTGTTAATCGTGTTATAAAAAAATTAAATGTTCAAATAATTTATAATATTAAATAACATTTAGAAAAAAAAAATTAAAACATTTAAAATTAGTTTATTGTTTTACTAAATTTTCGTTTTTGGTTATTTGTGTTTTGCTTGATTTCCGCATTAAGCGATCTTATTCTAAGGTTTATCCACACAAACCAAAAAACTTCTAGCTTACCCATTTCATATTTTAAATTTTATTTCAAAATCTTCCTGTTTTAAATGTAATAAGCAAATTCTCTCCCTATATATTTTATTCGGTGTGACCAGATTTTCAAGTAAAGTTAACAAACAAAAACTTAAGGCCAAAAAATAAATCTAATTTTTTAATGCGTTTTTAAAAAATTTCTTCGTTATAAAGATATTTTTCATAATATGGACGAAACGTTTGTGTGCTAAAAATATTTAAAAAGAAAGTTTGTTTTAAAAATTTTGATTTTATTTACAAAAACTTGGTAACCCATACCTTAGGTAAGAAAAAAAATAATATGTGTTCATATACAAGAGATTTTTAAAAAAGTTTTTAGCAGCAGGTGTTAATTTGCTGCCTGTTTTGGTAAAAAAAAATTTGTAAGATCCCTGCAGGAAATGTCAATAGAGAATCACTAGAAACTCACTTCTGACATTGTCACCAGTACTACTGTTAAGCTATACCTCAGACAATGCTCTTTGCTATTAACAAAAAATCAACTGCTGACATTGGTACTATTGACAAGGTGCTTCTTTTGGGGTCATATGTACACATTGAAACCAGCGATTAACTAGTACCTTTTAGCAATTTTAGTATACAGTACTACTGATAAGCTAAACCATTGTCAATGTGTTTTTGCAATAGACATTTAACATGCGTCTGTCATTGAAAACAAGTATGATTTGTGTATATAAATCACTTTTATAGCACAGCAGAAAAAATAAAAAAGGCCATAATGTTGCTGATACATTTTTGCATTTGACGGCAAACTGAAGCATTAATTTGCCGCTGACAGTTTTCTTTTCTTCTTATCAAAGCTTAATATAAAACTGTAGACGTACTGTTGGCAATGTCGCCAAAAAGGCAACATAATAGTCGATAAAAGTGTTGACATGGGGACACTTGTTCCCAAGTTTCCTTCAGGGATATATATAAAAAAAAACAAACATTTGTTTTTGTTTTAAATATAAACACTCACACACTTTTCGTTAATTTTTTTACAAAAACACGTAAAATTTAGTAGTTTATTTGTAAACTTTTTTCATATAGACAAACACTTGAAACCAATAAAAAATCGAAACTATAAGATTACATTTACATGATGCAATTTTTTTAATATTCCTTCAATAAAATTTTTGTTTGTTGACAAAACGAGTTGAAGTGACTACTTTTCTACACAGTTCGTTAAAAACCGAAAATTTTCATTCAAGTTCATACTTACATGCATATATCATGAAAAATGCCTTCATGTACATTTTGTTTGTAAAAAGTTACATTGTAAGAAAGCATTTATAAAGGTATTTTTATTTTTACATGTGTGCCTCAATAAGTATTTAAAACCAATGACTGTTAAAATGAAAAAATGAAAATCAAAAAATAAAAAATATTATTTTTTTAAACTTATCTATAAAAATAATAATTATCGTTGTTACCCGTTTTTATCAAAATTAAAAAAATGACCGTCCTACTAAAAAAAAAAAATTTACAGAGAACATGATATTCAACAAATATAGTTTAATACTATCAAAATGGTGAGCTTTACTTGATCCTACGATGTTTCATTGTGCCTGCTTTTTTCTTGAAAAATTATTTTGGTCCTGTTGGATTTGATTTTTTGACAAAAATACACTTTAAAATTCTTATTAAATAAAAATATAAACATAATAATTTGTTTCAACGAAAGACATAAGTGTTTTTACATTTTTGAGCAATATATTAAAATATTTTTTAATTTAACCAAAAAAATTTTTTATTACTGTCAGGCCGATTGCAAAATTTTATCCGAAGCTTTTTTTGTTTTTCATGGTTTTTTGGGAAAGAGTAAAAGGACACAGCTAAAATAAGATTTGTTAAGAACACGTTTACAATTAGTTTTAGCACAATTTCTCACTTGAATTTTTCTGATCGTTTTGCATGCATTGTCCCACTGCACACTTCGTGTTTACGATTTGCTTCGAAATTTTAAATAAGTTTTTTTGCCTCTTATAGCTTTTAAATACACTTCGCACACAATTTTTATAATAACTATTATTTTTTTGCACTATATTTAATAAATTTAAATTAAAAATTCTTTTTAAATAACGAAATTCGACAAATTAATTTTTGGGAGAAATGTCAAAGTGATTTTAGTGCAGGGTTGTCAAATCTCACATAACATATAAATCTTTTCCGGCAAAATTAGGAATTAATCTAGAGCAATAATAATTTCAATTTAAGTGTCAAACTCCGTAGAAAAAAAGAAAAGAGTAAGAGAATGACTGTCTTCATTTTTTAGGGATGTTGCACCTAATGAGAATAACAGACAAAAATTGGCGCCATGCTCATGGTTTAACGTTAGGCGACGTAGTTGTTTCTCTTTAACTTTGCCAGCCGTATATTTTTTGTTTGGCACTAAAGGTTTCAAAAACAGTGCTAAGTGCTGGTTTTTTTGTGGCAATAAATACTTAAATAATTGTGTTAAAATTGATTCAGCATTATGCATAATTAACAGCAAGTCTATATTATTTTAAACGTTTATGCATACAAAAAAACAAACTTTTTTTGGGTAAAATTCAAACTAGATGATGTAGTGTGATTTAGTTGTTTTTCAAATATCTAGCGCTTGGTTTTTAAGCAATAAGAAACTTTGTAATATCAACTTATGACAACACTGATATAGCTTTGACACTGAATAAATTCACAATGAATAAATTCATGCATTGATTAAACGAAGATAATTTTATTCGAGGCAGATTTTTGTTCAACTCACTCAAATCGCTTAAGAGTTTAACACCAGATAAAATCAAGATAAAACCTAATTATGCTATTCTCTGGTACGTAAACATACTACTACGCCATTTTTCATTGTTAATGAGAAAATTCCAAACGTAATTGGCAATTTTCATTTGAAATTCAGAATTTTTATTTGTAATTGAGGAAATTCCAATAAAAAGTGAGAAAATTTTACATGATATTGAGGAAAAAACCAAAAAAAAAAAAAAAATACGAATTTGAAATTGAGAAAATTTTATATTAAAACAAGATTTGTTTTTAGACAACTAATTTTTAAAACGCTTCATCGACGCGTTAAAAATAAAGCGCATTCTTGCAGTGCATAATTTAATAATATTATATGGTTGGAGAAAAAAACAATGTTTAGGCAAGGATAAATGTACCACACGTCAATCTTCTCCAATGTGGGAGATCAAAGGCTCGCTTTTTAGAAGAAATTAAAAACGTGTGTTATTACCACAGATTGCATATCACAACATTAAATTAGTTTAATTTGGATCTGGAAGATAGGCCAGAATATATCCCTGCTACATATTTAATCAAATTGCCTGCATAGATTTGTATTTACCTTTCCATATTTTTATTTATGTTGCGTTAAGAATGCATTTATGTTGTACGTATTGTATGTACGTTCATACTTATTTTAAATAAAATTTTATTTGGAATTTTCTCATTTCCAATTAAAATATATTCACAATTTCAAATGCAAATTCTCAAGTTCAATCAAAAATGAACAAACCTATTATATCGAACATTTGTTCTTGGCTTCCAAAAGAGCTTTTTATAAATTCAATATTGAGTAAGTAGCCAGGTAAACACCGGCTTCGGGAATATGTTATCTTAATTTCTGGGGTATCTTTAGATTAATATATTGTTAATTGGTTCCAAATATATTATATCCATTATACCTATATAGACATGCATGCATACATCCATTAGTTCATTAAAATTAACGCATTTGAACTTATTACGCTCATATTCATATTTCAAATTTAAAATATTCTCATTTGGACCATTAATATTAGTCATGCAAATTAAAGTTTTCAATACAAATAAAGCCCTAAATGATTTAAAAATACAAAGAATAGGCAACCCTTGCATGGGTTAAACTACGTCATCAGAGAGGCAAACATGCGCAAGTCGCAATCTCTAATAGTCTATCATTCTTGATAAGTAATAATTTTTGTTGTTTTTTCACAGGGAGAGCATTAATTTTGACATTTCGGCACTAATCAGCTAGGCCGACGAGACTATCTGGTTCTTTGTATCATGATCATCTACATGTATATACAATTCTCTCACTTCAGGATGAGAAGTACATTTTATTAATAAAAAGCAGGGATGGATAAGTAAATATAAATAAAATTTTATACCAGTTGATGGAAAGAATTACTGATACTCTTTTTGCAGTCTAGACGCCTAATTACGTATTCAAAATCAAACATCTTTAAATCATTTAACAACAGTAGCTAAAACCATTGTTTTGGTTTTGCCACATAGTAATTTTATTTATTCTAGTGCGTATAAAAAAATTGTATACATTAATCTTTCACCAAATATTTCGTTTGTACATTGAATTTAAAAACAGAATACTGTCGACAGTATTTGTTTCTATCCGATTTCTTTTTTCAGTTATAATATTTCCAGCTAAAGAAAAGACACGTTCGGATGCTGCACTGCTTGCCGGAATAGACAAAATTTGTAACGCAAGTTTTGACAAATTCGGGAACCTGCTAGAATTGTTCTTCCACCATAGCATAACATCGAAGTTATCTGTAAGTCTTTCTTTTTCGTTACAATATCGCTCAACTTCACACCTAGCTGTCTCAAGACTGATCTCTGAATTGCTTGTTAAAGTAGGAAAGAAAAAACTTGCGATTCCAGTAGCTGACTCTAATGATGAATCAGACGAGCTTCTTGGCAATAGTACTGGTGATAGTGATAGCGGCTGCAGTGTTTGTGATGAAATGGTACTTATTTGTGTACCAGCTAACGCCTGTATATCTTGTATAGCGGATGTACTACTGTTGTTGGCTGAAGAGTCAAAAGAAACTCTAATTTGACTTTCTCCCATTTGTGTAATGCAAAATTCTTTAATATCATTTAATTCGTTTGGTTGTAATGATATAGCAGGAGGGTACAAAAAAAGCGCAGCTTTATGCAAGGTACTTAAATTTGAACTCTACTTCTCCAAGTGCGATAAAATATTCATCTTCAGTGCCTTAATGGGTATATTTTCGTTATTTTGAATAACGCAAACCGTTTTAATTTTATTTATTGAGGGTATAACGAAGCAAAGTGTAGGAGATGTACTTATTTGCAGTTGCTTAAAGATTATTTCAAAGTCGTGGCATAAATCAACTAAATTCTGCAAGACTGTCACATTGAAGCTCAACAGGCTCCGTCTCTCAGCGTTATCTGAAAGAATTTCTCTGACCTTGGTGTAGTTGTCTAAAATTGATTAAAACATCGCGTAGTTCGAATTCCACCTTGTCGGGCAAGGGCTCTTTAAAGTTGTATCAAGAATGTGCTGCTTATTCGCCATTTTGAAATACTTTACAATTTTTTTACAAATACATAATATTTCTTTTAATTCGTTTGTAGACTCGAAAGCATCATTTAAGACATTAGAAAGAAGGTGAGCTGAGCAGTTTACTCTAGTAAAATCTTTTAGAGCACTTACAATATTACTTCCGCGATCAGTAACAAATATCACATTTGAAATATCAGTCACACCATATTCTTCAAAGAGGCTGGTTAATTTTAGTCTTATGTTGTCTGCTGTATTCGACACAAAATCCATGGACTTTATTCCTAGTGTGATATCCATAAGTTTAAAATTCACTTGGAAGTGCAAAGTTGCACATAGAAAATTTCTTTTAATAAAATCGTCAGTCCACATATCAATAGTAACCGCAGCCTCACTATTAGTTACCAAGATCTGTACATGAGGCATAATTTCTAGTTTTTTCTCTTTGGCCATTAATTTAGATTTTCGTGATAATGTTCTCGCACAGGCGATAATGTTATCTAAATCCACATTTTCACCGTACTTGGCACCTATTTGTATGCACTTCGCAATCATTTTCCGAAATCCGGAACCTTCAACAACACTGAAGGGACGACAGTCTTCTATTATAAAATTCAGAAATGAATCAAAGCAATCGTTTTTGTCTTCACCATTTACTTGAACTAGTTCGTTGGAATGTGGCTGTGAGTGTACACATTTATGTTTTAGTAAATTTGACGTTTGCTTTTGTACGTATTTGAAGAGCTTTTGGCACTGTCGGCAGTAGACTCGGTTCTGTAATACTTCTTCCTTTTTTATTTAACAGTTTGTATTCTCCGTCATTAATTTTCTTCAAAATTTCATCGTTATTGTGCATATTAAAAATTTATATTACTATATGTTTGGAATACGCTCAAATATTTATTCAAAAAACTTTAGCTTTACCGTTCGATACCACTATATATACAACATTGAAACTGTTGCTTTGCTTGCATTTTCCAGTAAGTTAAGAAACTGCATTTCTGAATGCTTCCTTAATTCTTTGAAAGATTATAGGCAATAATAAGAAGTGCAAAAGAGTAAAAGAGCCAGCAAACAATCAATTCTCTTCAGTTTTCCTTTTGAAACAAACATATATGAAGTTGCGCATTTGTCTCATAATTACTTTCTTAAATTTCCTTTGAATATGTGGTGCTATAAAAATTTGCATACGCATATGAAATTACACCGAAAATTCATGCAATAATATATAACTATGTTTGTGTACACAGAACCTTAACAGTTAGCAAGCAGGTAGACAATATCAAACACTTTAATTGCTGGAAAACCCAATCATCATAATCCATCAAAAATTTCTTACAAATAATTATTATTTACGACTCTACCTGCTATCGATCGATGTGCGCTGAAAAATATTATCACAACATGCGCTAATAATGTGACCCCTCAAAAAAATGTCAAATTTTGGTAAATGTGTGCTAATGCCGCAAGATAAAAATTATTTCATATCGAGTCATTTGCATCGATCATGGGATCCCATATAACAACATATTTGTATTGTCATTACCAACTCAACTAAAAGTTTTTTGTTTTAATGCTTTTGTATTCAAATTATGTGCTATTTATAGAACACGAAACGTCTTGGACGTTTTGTATAAATTTTGTTACAATAACATACAAATATATTCAAATTGTCCAGACGTTTCGCCTTTCGTGTTCTATAAAGAATACATTTATCTTAAAAGTCGATAAGCCATTCAAATTTCAACTAAAACTAAAAAATAACTAAGTAGTGCTAGACTTTTAGACGACCCAACTGAGATGTAATACAAACTTGTTTAAATAAAAAAATATTTTAATAAAAACGACAAATAAAATATTCCCATCCCTGATCAATTTTCTTTTTTTAAGCTGGAGGTCCATACCATACGTTATATGCGTGGCTCCGTTCTATGCGTATCATATTTCTGTACGTTTTATACGTTTGTTTATGCCAAGTTACATGCAATACGTTTTGTGCGAAAAGTGAAGAGAAGAGAAATCAGATTTTCTTCATTACACTTACATAAATAAAAACACAACAGAGATGACACTTAAAATATAAAAGTAGTCGATAAAAACAATATTAACTTTGGCTGCAAAATATTTGTGTTGAAAACTTATTTTTAAGGAAATTTATTCTTAAAATTATTTGCAAAATCCCTATATATATTATAAAATCAAGGTGTAAGTTTGTTTGTTTGTTTGTCACGCAATCACGCCTAAACGGCTGGACCGATTTTCATGAAATTTGGAATGTAATTACCTTAAAGCCTTGGGTGTGCGATAGGCTATACGTTTTTGGAAAAAGGGGAGGTGCCACGCCCACAGCACTTCAAATCTAACTGTACTTCTACTGTAAAAAAATAACTTTTAATACTGGTGCATATGTTGCACCGATTTTTTCAAAATTTTGTACACATTTAAAAGGCCACTAACGGAAAAAATTTTTAAGACAAAAAAGGAGGCGGGGCCACGCCCCCTAAAACAAAAATTATATGATAGGCACTTATTCCAGACCGATTTTTTTCAAATTAGTTCGCATATAAACGGCTTCCAAGTTAAAATTTTGGAGGTAAAAAAGTAGGCGGTGCCACGCCCACAAAAATTAAACTTTTTTTTGCTGGTACTTTTATTGCACCGATTTTTTTTCAAACTTGGCGCACATATAAAAGGCCTCTAATTCTAAAGGACAAGAACTAGGGGTTGCCGCGCCCACAAAAATTACAGTCTTCATACTGGTTCTTCTATTGCTGCGATATTTATGAAGCTCAAAAATTGACCTATAATTTTAATTTTTTCGGTACAATAATTAGTGGCGCAAAGATGGACAAACGTGCAAAAATATTTGAAGATAGAGCAATATTTGAGCCAGTTGGAGCCTAAAACGATAAATCCGGGAGGACTTTTGTGTGGGAGCTAGGTCAAAAAATTAACTGATCATCACCATAAACAACATGCTTTTTTGCCATGCCAAAATACGTATCTGTTCCAAATTTCATTGAAATATCTGCAAAAATGCGGTCTCTACATTGTTCACAAGAATACATTAACTCCCAGCCGGACTGACATGTTTTAATAGACTCAGGAAGTGATTATGTGGCAATCGGTATAATAAGAGGCAGGTCTGAGACCTTTGCTTTTGTAAGGTACCAAAATTTTTTACAAAAACATAATAAAATTTGGGTATAACAATATAAGAGAACTTTAAACTCCTTTTGAAAAACACTTGAAATGTAATTATACTATAAATTAAGAACGATAGATATATACAGGGTGTCCGCCAGCAAGGTATACTAATTTATTTTACCGCCATTTTGGTAAACGTTAATCTCGACAGCCCGTATTTTTCAGTCATGAAGTAGAGACATGGCAAATTTATTATGAAAAAATATTCAGTAACCCAACGTGTTTTAATCAATAAAACATGACAACCCCGTTTTTCATGAAAAAATATTAATAAGTGCCGAGGCATATTTTCATTTGAGTGGATATGTTGATAGCCAGAATAGTCGGTTCTGGGTAATAGAACCCCCTCAAATTATCCATTAGTCACTTTTGCATCCATTAGAAGTGGAAGTCTGGTGTGCAATTTGGTCAGGAGGAATCATTGGAGCTTACTTTTTTAAAACGGAAAACGGCGTAATGGGAAGCGATATCGCATACAGCTAGGATAGCAATAGAACTTCTCCGAGATCTCTTTCCACAATAAGTTATTTCAAGAAATGGTGATGATGATTGGCCTGATTCGACTGCTCCAGACTTCTTTTTGTGGGGATATCTGAGCAGCAAGGTTTGTGCATATAAACCACCTTTCCGGCGGACACCCTGTGTATGGCAATATTATTAGAGCAACAATACCAACAGGGTAGTTCTAAGGGGAAGATATTTTTAAGCTCCATATACTAAGTAATCCAAAAGGTTTGCCTTCCAATTCTTAACGCTGGCAGTTTTCAAACAAACTAGCCTTTGCTTTAACAATCAAATAATCCCAGGTTTCTGGTTTGCTGGATTTTCTGGCTTGCACTTGGAAATCCCCCCCCCCCCCCCTCCCCCACCCCCCTAGGGGTACTAGGGTACTAAGTGGATAAAATTTACAGATTTTTGCACTAAATGGAAAAGCTCCTAACAGAGTGTAAAATAGCGTTTTATGAAGTACCTAACGACCCGTCATTTTTTTTTATAAGATACAAACTTAACTATTAATATATGTATAGTAATTTAAAACTTAATAATCCAGATTTGTTTTGTTAGGTTTTGTTTGCATAATTTCACACAATATTGTTTATGGGTTTAATGTTTATGTAAAAGTTTTATTAACAACACTAAAGGGTATATCGTGTAAAAAATTACATACCAAAAGCATAAGCAGCTCATCAAAACGATCAAAATTTCGAGTTGAATCGAATGCCGTAATTTTCCCCGAGTTTTATATGCAGTTTTTTAAGTAAGACAATTGCTTTCAAACTTTACCTTTTAATATTATTCCCGCGCAACGCCGGGACGGGTAAGCTAGTTTATAATAAAAGCATTTTCTTTCATAACATACTGTTTTTAACACAAAATATACCAAAAATATAATCTACCACACACACATGTTTTTTGATAGCATTTAAAATTTGTCATCACTGGATAACAAAACCATCTCTCATTTTCTCATTTCGCATGCGACGTATGAAAAAGTAGAAAGTAAACCTACTTTATACGTTACTTGCGCAGATCCGTTCTATGCAATTTGCTATGTTTCTTGCCACATACAAATACACTGGTTCTACTTTTTTGACAGACGGAGAGAACGTACAGCGCATACAACGTATGGTATGGACCTCCAGCTTTAAAAACATGAAAGAGCAGAGTAAATCACTTTACATGTTTTTGATATTTTTCTGTATACCATTACATTACATTATACTTAATGTTTTTTTAAAACTAGCTACTGTATACAGTTTATACAGTAGCTACTTTTCAATACTTATAGATATTGCGTTTTCGCACATGTATATTCGATTGTATGGTATGTGTTTAAAGTATGTTAAAAAAAAAGTATTGAGTATACATGTAACCATACCAGCTTATGCATGTATAAGTGGATATTGTGTGCGCTGCATGTATAGTTATACTTAATAACCGAAAAAAATAAGTAAATATTCAAATTATCTTATTTTAGAGTACTCAATGTCATTCTCTGGTACACACGTCCGTACACTACGAGATTAAGACTGCAACTGTGAGGCAAAAAAAATAAATAAAAAAAAGGCATTATTTTTAAACAAATCATTTTCATTCATGGTGTAGAAGAAAAGTTTTTGCCACTGTTACTTTTATATATGAACTTGGACACACTCACGTTACAAATGTCTTCTTTTATGACCAGAACAGAGGCAAAATTCTAATATAAAAATTAAAAATGAGTCGTAAATTCTCTTTGAATTGCTATCACCTGATAAATTACACGCTGATACATATGAACACTTTTTTATACTCAAAAACTGACCTAGGGGAGGGTATAGATCTTATTGAGTAAATCATAAATTAATTTTAAAAAGTTCGGAAACACCCTCAAAATTCGGAGCTATTCCAAAAAAAAAAGTTTTTGCGTAGGACACGTAAGTTTCCAAATGTATAAACTCTTTGGTATGTTCATAAAATTTTTGAAGTGATATTCTTAACTATGTATATCTGATTTTATTTTTTCTAGTTCTTTGAACTTTGGCGCCATTTTTTTATATTAGTTTGCTTAGAATTATACCCTTATGTATATATTTCTTTAAAGTCAGTTAAGTTTCGAGTTTAACCAGCTTTCAATAAATAAAATCGAGTAAAAAATAAAACAATTAAGGTTTTTCAAGGGTGAAAAATTTAGCTTTTACAAATATCGATCAAGAACTAATTTATTTACTATATTTTTTTTTGTTTAATAATGATATGATGATATAATAATATAATTTTTTTAAAATAACAGTAAACAAATTTTTTATTAAGAAATTTAGAATATTTGCTTAAAAGTGTTTGCTAGACCTCTTACGCTCATATATCAAGTCGTCTGTTTTTTGCTTAAGTGACCAGCAGTAATTTTAGATCATTCTTACTTGACTTTTTCCTTCGAAGGGTTTTTCGATATCCAAAATGTTTTAGATAAATTGTCCTAGATTTTCTTGGAAAAAATCTTAATATGCATGCAGAAAATGAACTTTTCCACAACATTTAATTTCATTAAAATTCTTTGTGAAGCATAATTTGTCGGATTTGAGGTCCAACAAAAATACCTAAAAATAAAAAACCAATACAATTTTGGTAAGAAATCAATAAACATTCGTATCTTCTTTTATTTTTGCTTCACTTATTTTTTGAAAAACTGATTTTAAGCGTAAAAAGGCATCACTTTACCTATCCAGGCGTTTACAAACTGCTTCATATATCCCAATTTGAGGTATAATAGTAGCAAAATTATTTTTTCGGTACTCACTAGTGGAATTTTTAAGACGTTTTTCTTGCCAATTTTAAAAATTATTTTTGATGACCAGTTTTTTTGCTTGTATTTATCTTTCCCACGACTGGATATTTAGTATAGTCTTCTTGCGTTCCGAATAAGATTGTCAGAACTTTTAGATCTGAAACAATTTACCATTGATACTTTTTATAACATATAAAATCTAGATATTCTCCATTGTTGCATACGACTCTTTCATGTTAGTAGAGTTTGCTATTGGCACTAAGGGCAACTGGCTCTCGTTGTGTAATAAAACTGCTTTTAAACCTAAAAAAATATGTTAATGGTTTTCGAGTAACAAAAAAATATTACTTACTTTTAACACGAGCCGTCCAAAAATAATCTCCAGTCGTTTGGTTGATGTTGGTAAATCAGACAATGGAATAACTTATCTAAATCTGAGCAATATACAAGATTGTTGTTATCATTATTGTTATCATTGTCAGCTTTAAAAATGTGCTCAAAATGTATATGGGCATTTCCATGTCATCGTACGTGACATTTGTACGCCTACAAAGTGGTGTAGATTTCGCAAAAAGAGTGGTAACTGAAAAATTGTTTCGTCAATATGTTACATTAAGAGGGTACTATAATCCAAAAAAAAACCATGACCGGCCAAAATATCGGGCGAAAAAGGCGCATATCGTACGTGACAAAAAACGGAAGTGATGTCGAGGTGCATGCACATATATACGAAAATCTGCGAATTGTAAAAGTTTTTTTCCTTTCTTTAAGTTCTTTCACCAAGCCAAATATTTTCCCTTGATAATCCATAATTTTTAAATACAAAAAGATTTTTAGATGACTTTGTTACGAACAAATCTTAATATCGTTCGTGACATACCGTATGTGACAGATTTTTCTCTTGTAGTATTTGTCTGAAAAAAAATAGGTTTTTTTAATATATGTAGACATAACCAATTTAAAAAGAATTAAAAAATGTTTATTCGGTGATAATAGCAATAAAAACCATAAAAGGTTTTTTTCATTTCTTATTATACACTATGTACTTGGGCGCTGACACTTAATTATTAAATTTTAATTTTTTCTCTTACTGAATACGCAGTTCGAGACACATTTACATATATACTGATTATCATGATAAGTAAACGAATGAAGTTTTTTTATTTTTGGAATGGGCTGGACATTTTGCCATTTTTCATGGAGATGAGGAGAAAACCCTTCAATTTCTTCGGTAGCAACATACAACAAATTAACTCCTTCCACATATTTATGAGGACATTCATAAAATGAGAAAGCATTTGGCAAGATTAATTTATTTGCTCTTGCAATTTGCCAGACCTTTCTTTTAACAGTAGCACCTACTCCATCAACTGCACCTTTACCATGGGATGTGGCAAAGAAGTTCCATTCTAAATGTTGGCAGCTAAATTTGTTCGCAAAAGAGGAAATACTTTTTAAAATAAATTTGTTTTTTAATTGAGCGCTACTCCAATCAGAAAATATGTATATAGACGATATATCTTCATATTGTTCGCTTATTTCAAGCATAGTTTTTGTAATAAAATAGTAAACATCAAACTTATTGTGTGTTAATTCGTCGTTAATTATTTTTTTTGTCTTTTTTGGCTGCATCTGCGAACTTTTTTCAAAAGATATGCTGTCTTTCAGCCTCCTTTTTCCGGTATTTCTTTATTTGTTCTTCGTTTTCCTTCAAGTCCTCCATCCATTTCTTTGTAGTCTCATAGCTATTTTTACCCATCTTAGTAAAATATTTATAATTATAAAGGAATTTAAAAGTATTAAATTGAATTGTGTTACTTACAATATCGTATGCTACAAACTTTGAAAGACTATAAAATTTTTATTGCATCAAATTTATAAAAAAAATCGATCAATATTTGTTTGCGAGATTTATCTTGCTTTGAACTTTTATTTTTAAATACTTGCGACCGGTCGAATTCAAATGATGACGACAAATAACGTTTTTGCATTACGTACGTGACATTAGAATATCATTCAAAGCAATCTATAAAAAATACCGCTATTCGAACTCTAAATTTTTAATTTCATAATGGAACTTGGCCACTGATGTTGTTACATTATTTTTAAAGTATAATTGGAATATTACAATTACCTAAATTTAGCCACTAGTTAAGACAAAATAGTTAATTTCAATTTCTGGAAATTGATCAAAGAGATTACCAGTTTAATCTGCTATTTTTGCTCTTTTAAAATTATAATAAGCTATAAATACTTTTACATAATAAAATTTAAGTGTTTTATTGCTCTTTGGTAGATTTAAAAAAAAGTTGCGATGACTTTTATTTTTCCAGCCGTGGTTGACATATTCATGGAAATGCCCATATGTGGATTGTCTCTTGCAAATGTTACTTTCAAATCACTTTTCATGATATTCCACTGTTTTAGTCGAGACGCTTACATCTCAGTTTGTCTCCATGATAGTTTCAGATCTCGAACAAGATCATGAAAACCTTCATTTGTCACTAAATGTCGTTTCACCGACTGTGCAACAAATATTTAAGTAACACTAATATTTTCACAAATTAAAAATAGTAACACTTAATTTTTAAAAAAATTAAGCTATTTATTTCTTATACAACCCCTACTTTAGGTATGTAAGTTTTGTCATTACGTTTTCATTTATGTACATAGTTTGTATGTTTATCATAAATGTTACAATTGAATAAAATGCTTATAAAAATTTTAGAACATTGTTTAAAATCTCTACATATGTTGTTATATAAAAATTAAATTTATTATAATTTAAAAAGAAAAAGACATTGTAAATACTTTCCTTTTAGTATATTTGTAGTTTAAAGTGCAATGCACTCAAGTAATATATAAATGTCAAAACACCTAACGGCAAAATTAAAACAAATACATAAAGAGCATTGCAACTCACTTAAATTTTTTTCCGCTTGGGGATATCAAGTGCTATTTAAAGCTCTTTAAGTAAAGTTTAATAACTTTCACATATATTATCTGAATTAAAAAAAAATTAAAGCTCATATTATTTTTAATAAAATTCTATTTCAAAATTTTTATATAAACACCTATGCTTTTGTAGAAAAAATTATTAAAAAAAGAACTCAAAGTTAAAAAACATAAAAAAGGAAAAAAAAATTAGATGTTATTAGAAAAATTACTACCAATATTTAATTATTATAGCAAAAGAAGTATACATTTGAAAAGGCACATTTTTCTTTTTTCTGAACCGTTTAGAAAATAAATATCGGCTGAAAATCAACTGAGTTACGTGTTCATAAGTACTCGAACCTACCCGAAAATAGGTTTTTCGGAATAACTCCGAGTTTTGAGGATGTTTCGGAACTTTTTAAAATTGATTTGAGATCTATTCAACAAGGCCTACAACTTACACTAGGTTACTTTCCAATTATATTTTCACTGTAGCACCGTGTAATATATCAACTATTTACTGCCACAGAAATTAAGAGAAAAAAATATTTTGCACATACATTTTTAATTATTTGTTAGGCACGTTTTGCAAGAATTTTTGGCAGTAAAGTGTAGCAGTGCCATATCTTTGTGGAGTCTGTAACTTGAATACCTCAGGATCGCGATGTTTACTTTGCAGATCTTGTGATTCCTGGTTTCATGCCGATTGTGAAGATGTTACTCAGACCTTACTTGCCACTTTGGATAAAAATCGTAATCTTGCGTATACCTGCAAAAGCTGTGTGGATAACCCGCCCGATAATTCAGATGTTGCTTTTAAAAAGGAACTCCGTAAAGAATTTACTTCACTTAAAAAATCTATAAATGGCTTACAAGAAGATCAACTAGTTATTAAAAATAAAGTTGATCTAACTGTTTGAAGGAAATCAAAGATGACATGGCAACATGTAAAACCCTTATTTATACAAAGGATGTTGCATATAAAAACAAATTTTACGAGATAGAAATTCAGAATCACACTCTTCAACACCGTTTAAATAGAGCCGATATTATTATAACTGGTCTTCCGACTAACCTCAATGATCTTAATTCTGTTGTGAAGTCTCTGTGTGAACATCTTAAAGTGGATTTATGTAGCTGTTGGGGACATCCAAAATGCAATGTATATTAAAAAACGTTATGCCGTCCTTGTCAGATTTAATTAAATTGCTAAACGGGATAGTGTTATGGCCGAATATTACAAAAATATGTCACTTAAAGCCTCCGATGTGGTTAATGGTGCTGCAGGGACTCGAGTGTATTGTAACGATAATTATTCATCCCTTGCTAATAAGTTGCTGAAACTTTGCTGGAAGTTAAAAAGGGACAAAAAGATCAATAGCTATAGTATTTTAAATCGAGAAATCCTTTTCGTAAAAATTACTATGCTCAATGGGAATGTAAAGTCACTGAACTTTAATGAATGTATTGATTTTTTCAAATTGAATTCCATTTAACTCAATATATTTTTATTAGTATAATGTGTATATATATACATATATATGTTTTTTTATACGTATGTATTATATGTATATACATTTTTTATACATGCATATGTGTGTATGTATATGTATGTATGTTGTGCATGTGTGTATGTGCGTATATACATATATGCGTATATGTATATATGTGTTTACGTATGTATGTATACATTTGCTTTTTTATATCAAGATTTCCTAAGAGTGAAATTGTTTTGAATACTTAAAATGTTTTATATTATCATATATTTTATTGTTTGGAACATCTTTTCCTCTGCTTGGCTCCCCCAAAAATATAAATATTGCCTGAAATTTAATGGCTCATGATAATAATCTTGGCTATATCCACGGATAGTTCTGACTTGAAGAATTGTCTTTTTTCATCGTACGGTATTTTGAATATTGGACTCATCAACGCCCAAAGCTTATGCCGCTGTAACTCAAGTAGTAAGCTCGCAGAATTTAAAAATATTTTTTGATTCACTTATTGACGTTATAGGGGTATCTGAAACTTGGTTTAAATCTCACTTACTATCACAATCGTTGTCGCTTTCAGGTTATAGTCTTGTGAGGAATGATCGTACTGGGAATTCTAATATACCTATGAGAGGGGGTGGTGTGTGCTTATACATTTCTAAAAATCTTTGTTACTGGACTGTTTTTCGAGGTAAACACTATGGTATATGTGAATCTCTGTTTGTTTAAATTTTCGGTAATGGTGCCTCCACCATTATTGGGGTTGTATATTTACCTAGTGGCGATATTAATTCGTTTGAGGGCATTCATTGTGATTTATTTGATCGATATAGCAACATTATTATTATGGGTGATTTTAACTATAACCTTTTTGACGTGGTGAAGTCAGGAAATTTACGTTCTTTAATTTTAAGATGTGGCCTTTACTGCATGCATAATTGTCTACCCACACACTATTCCCTTGCTCATAACTCCACCTCCTTGTTGGACTATTTTCTCTTGAGTCAAATTTCTGATGTTGTCTATAACAGTCAGATGCAATTTCCATTTTTCTCATCACATCACAGTTTTATTACTCTATCCATTAAATTTTCTTCTCAGTTAGGTAACTCTTCCGTTGCATTTAAAGACTACGGTAAACTAGATTATAATAACATAAGTCTTCGTTTCAATCAATTTGATATTTCTTCCATCTTTAATACGAATGATATTGATTTACAACTATCTACTCTGAATAATTTAGTTCACGAACTCCATGATTCTGTTCCAACATCAAGAACTAAATCGGTTTCAAATGATTCCGCTGGATTAATTCTAGAGAGATTGTTCAAGCCAGATCTGACAGAGATCTTGCTTATGGGGCATATCTCAGGAGCCGGTCTGATGTTAATAGGAGAGCTTACTGTAAATTGGTTAATAAAACTAAACCTTTAATTAGGAAAACTCGTTGGAAATATGGTAGAAGTTTATTTGGTGATGTTAACAACAAGCAGCTGTGGAGTAGAGTACGTAGGCTAGGGTGTGTTGGTTCTGACAATTTAGGATGCAATGAATTGGATGTAGAAGAGGTTGCTTGTATTTTTTTAAGCAATCTCAGGCCTAATAATTATAGCGATTTTGGATTTGACAACTTAATATATAGGACTGATTCATTTTTCTTTATCCCAGTTAGGGAGTATGATGTTGCTCTTGCGTTGAATTCGATTAAATCAAATTCTTCTGGTCATGATGATATTCCTATCAAGTTTATCAAGATTATTATATATCCCCTTATTTCTAGTATTCTTCTTCATCTTATAAATAATATTTTTACTTGTTCTTATTTTCCCACTTCTTGGAAACTTGGCCGTATTATACCTATCCCCAAAAATGGGATTTTTGATAAAGATAACTTACGTCCGATTAGTATTTTGAGGAATTTTCATGTATTCATCCTAATCAGTTAGTTTCCAAAAGAATCTTAACACTACGTCTTTGCTTCTTTCTCTTACTGAATCCGTCAGGAAAAGATTAGACGAACCTATGAACTGCACATTAGTTTCTTTAGATCTGTGTAAAGCTTTTGATCGTATTAATCATACTATGCTTATAGATAAGCTAAATAGAATTTTTAATTTTTCCGAATCGGCATGTAAATTAGTTTATTCCTACCTTTCTAATCGATCTTAATATGTGTCCTTTAACGATTGTCGTTCTAGTATAGGCTGTGTTACATCAGGTGTGTCTCAAGGCTCTGTACTGGGTCCTATATTTTTTCTTGCTTATAAAAATATTCTTTGAAAAGAGACAATATTGTCATTTTTACAGGAAAACCGCACAATTGCTAACCTATGCTTTAAATTAGTTTAAAGCTTCATCTTATTTTTAGTAGGTTAAAGTTATTTTTATTTTGAAATACTTATGTTTGTCCATTAGATGTTTCTCGCAAATTGTCTAAAGAAAAAATGTTTAAAAAAATTGGTTAAAATCTCTGTAAGTGAAAACTATACATATATATTAGAATCGTCCACAAAAGCGTATTAAAATTTTTCTTAACATTGTGACGTCTTAATTTTAATGCTCAAAAATAGTTTGACATGTTTCAAGTTTATTTTTTTAAGTAAATTAAATTTATCATTAGGTTGATAATTTTATAGATCAAAAATCATGTTAATCTCACTCTTATTTTAATGGATTTGGCCAAAATAAGAGTCTAATTTGCCACATTTTCAGTTTAGCACACCTTTTGTGAATACATCTATTGTTTTTACTGAATATATAGTAATTTTATATAATAAACATTAATGTTAAATAATTTAGTAGGACAAATATTGCAGTAAAAAACGGAAATTTTTTTTTAAACTGCATAATATACTATATGTAAACTCATATTTATTAATTTCATTCAGGCTTTCAAAATGTGTCAGTAATGAGTAAAATTAACATTTTTAGTAAAACATTTTTATTTTAGACATTTGTAATCACAATTTTTGTGTTTTATTTTTTTAAGAATCCTTAAGACAAAATAAAATTTTCAGTTTTCAATGCCTGATTTTCTTTATGTGCTACTGTATGTATGCAGCTTAAATAAAATGCAAAGTATAATGGTTTAGAAAAATTTCAAAAAATGAAAAAAACCATTATACTGGCAAATGTTTTTACGTATTTATTGACATTTCATAACGTATTACCTCACACTATTATACTTTCTCATTTTATTTTAATTTTTGACATGTATAAATACTAAGTATCATAGTCTGAAGGTACCTTAATGGATATCCAAAATTTGCATTTGTAATATAAGCCTCTGCGCAGTGTTACACAGACAAAATTTGACATCATTTTGGAGAAAATCAAGTCATTTGAGATGATTTGCTCATATGAAAAACATATGTGAAACATGGCGCAAATCACGTACATATATGGAAACGCACTTTGAGAAATTTTTAACGGTAGTGGAGAAATTGATTTTTATTTGTATTTGATACAAAAAAAAAAGTTGTTGCAAAGTAAATTAATAATTATAGTAAAAATAATATTACTATACAAAAAACCCTTTTGTCGATAAAACTAACAACAAAACAATTATTGACGTTAAATTAACAAGTATTACGATTTTAAAATTCGTTAAAGAGTTTTGCTTATTCACTTAACAATAACAAATGACTTTGACGATAGCAAATATCGTAAGAAAACTTTTCTGATTCGCAAAATCGTTATATTTATTGGTTACTTATTTTAAAGATGAGAATATCATTAAAATAAATTACTGAATCGCACCTTATTTTAAAATTTGGTATAATATGTACATACACACATTTATAACTATATGCTTATAAAGTACTTAAACACATCGTAATACACAACATTTATTCAACATCACACAAAAAAATTCACAATTTGAGCTAATATAACAGCATTTTTCTTTTACTTTTTTGGTTTAGTTAAAATATATAAATAATTTTAACATAATAACAACATATGTACCTTAAAAAGACTAACTTTTATAAAAAATTTAGTTATTTATAAGAGCTATGTAAAAAATTAAATAATTCATATTAAGTTTTATTTAGCTTAAGGCTTCTTTCCTATAGCTATTTGATTATTTAGCTCATACATTTATGTATTTTCTAAACTTTAAATAAATTTTAAGTAAATGTGAATTACACATGTGTAAATGTGTATATACATTTAGTTTCATTAATATTCGGTTTTGTTGTTTTGTGCTTTGTGACACCTCAATATTAACAGAATGGATGTTGCTATTCAAAAAAAAAAAAAAAAAACTCAGAAAACGGCATTGTCAAAGGTTAAATAAATGGGGAAAAATGATCTGGTGGTAGCCATACAACAACAAAAAAATGATAAAAGTTGGTTAACACTGTTTTTTGGGCGTCATTAATATTCGGTTTTACCGTTATTTTCTATGTTATTTGCAAAAATCGCATAACTAGACTACTTTATTTTCGATATAAGAACAAAAATAAATAAAAGTGCAGGATACCTCGATTTTCTTGTAACAAAAATTCTATTCGACCGCAAATTTTGAAAATGGGACGTAAAGGCAAGAACACTTCTTAAGAACAACGAGAACTTATTATTTTTCATAACAAAAAAGGTAAGAAATACAAAGAAATTGCTGCAATTTTGAATATGAAGCCAAATTCAGTTGGAGATATAGTCAGAAGACACAAAAACGATGGACGGGTACACTTCATAAAGCTATATTTACACTACCTAAGTTGTCATCTGAGTTTCACAACTGAGACTTATTTTTATAGTGTAATAACATGTCTATTTTCATTTGGTAATATTTTTGTCTAACCTCAGTTGAAAATAGAACGTGTTCTATTTTCAAATTATTTAACGTCTGAGTTTTAAATTTAAGTTTTTCAAAGTTTCCGTATTAAATGCTTGTTTTTGTATTGCCATACACTTTGTACCAGTTTAACAACTTTTAGAATTAGCGGACTTATTCTTTTTATTTCTCAGATGTAATGTAATACTAAAAATAAAAATTTCAAATTGTTTTTTGACAAGCAGGACAGCCAAAAAAAATTTACTGAACGGAAGGAAAGTTCTATTGTACGCAAAATAAAAGCTGACCCACGTCAAGTTGCGCCCAAATTAGTTACATAAGTGCCTAACGAATTTCAAAACGATATTTTCGCATCCACCATTCGGAGAATTATAAGAAAAAAATGTTTTAATGGTCGAGTTTCCCGTCGCAAGCCATTAGTTAATTTACGAAATAGAAAAGCTCGTTTGAGTTTTGCCAGGGAGCACGCCCAAAAGCCTTAAACTTGGGTGAATGACGTTGTTTTTGCTGACGAGAGCAAATATAATGTATTTGGGTCCGACGGACGTGTTATGGTGTGGCGGAAACCAAACTAGCAACTTAAGCCACAATATTTAAAGTCAACCGAAAAATTTTTTGAAAAAAGTTGCAAGATCGTAATGAAGCTGGCAGAGATATAAACACAAATATCAAAATAAATATGTACTATCAATCTTTATATGGATAAATTTAGCTAACTTAAATTTTACCACATTCAATACAAGAAACTAATTTATGACGTGTGAATGCAAAAACTGCAACCCGATTTGTCTGTCTGTTTGTCAGATTATTTCTTTTATACTAGAAATATTGGGATAAATTGGTTTGTTAGAAGGAGAGTTATAGGTCGTATTGCAAGAGAAGACCAAAATGTATAAAAATTTACCCCGAACAGTGTCTTTTTTAGTCTAGTTGTAACTTAAAATTTCGTAAAGCCGACAAAATAATATGTACAAATATAAAATTTTGCAAGTATGGTTTTTTGATCAATATGGTTGTTTTTAGCGAAAATAAATGTAATACACCCACATCTGATATAACAATTTTCCTAAAATTTCTCTGTGGGAAAAGGTTTTGGAGGAATAAAAGACTATATAACAATAACCAAAAATTTGGCACAGACGAATAAAGCATTTCTCCTAAGTAAAATACATATAAAGAATCACAAAACAGTAACAGCAATGACAGTTAGCTAATATCTTGTTAAATTGTGACGGGGGTTGTTACTTATATATTTCGTTAATTAGTTTGATTCGCAGAGTTTCCTTTATTTTATTAAGTTGATGAAAAAAGAAACTGAAATAAAAATTTGTATATGCAGGCCACCCTTTAAGTAGTTGAAACTACCTTGAGTAAAAGTGGTTTTCGGAACAGGTCCTGATATTCAGGATTATTATTTGCATTCTAAAGTTGTCCATAATCAATAGCGTTATTAATTTATATGATTTTAGATGATGAGTCCAAACTTTTTTGTTGGAAACGAACTAAATTTTCAAAACAAAAAACTGAAGGTGTGACAAACGCGACATCGTTCAAGCGTAATGCTGAGAACCTTGAACGACACCCAATCACAAAATACTACTTCAGCATTTAACTCTTTTTGTGCAATTTCACCAACAAAAATAATTTTAAACGGCAGAATTTCTAAAACATCTCGCAACAAAGCTATTTGTAATCTTAATGGCATCGCTATTGCACAACATGTTTCACGTTCTGCAACTTACTACACAAATAACAGTTCGACTCAGGAATATGTTCTTAATGTAAACCTTGAGTTAGAAGAGACTACGAATTCTTTTTCCGAACATTTGCTAGACTCATTAACTAATTTAAATAATAAACATTTAGAAAATTGTTACAGAAACATTAAGGTAAAGTATAAAAAAATTTATTAAACGATAGTGTTACTTAATTATTTTGTGTGAGTTAAATGTATGTATAAAAATGCAAGCTATTTAATATACGCATTAGCCATAATTTTTGTAGGCAGAAAAAAGAAATATTAAAGAAGACTGGCCGCAAAGTGCCGAGGTAAAACATTGGGCGGAAAAACGCAAGGATTCAGTATTTTGTTAAATTTGTAATGTGGTTTTTAAGCTCTCCTCCGGTAAATCTGGCATAACAGCACATTTAAATACAAAAAAACATCAAGATGCTGGTAAATCAGTTAATCAAAAAAAAATCGATAATGTATTTCGAAGTAAAAAGTGCTGTACCAAAACTTGCGAAATTAAACTAGCGTTATTTATTGAAGGACACAATTTGCCATTTGCTGTTGCGGACCATTTGAGTAAGGTATGCCAAACTTCGTTTAAAGATTCAGGAACGGCTTCTAGCATTACGTTAGCTCGAACCAAGGCAAATGCAATAATTAAAAACGTTATAGGCCTGAAACAGTTAAATAATATAATTAAACTATTAAAAGAAAACTTTTTTTCTTTGTGCATTAATGAGTTGAAAGATATATCAAACACAAAATCATTATGCCTAGTTGTTCGCTTTTGCATTGATTTTTAATTAAAAGATTTTTTTATGGACTCTTTACCGTTGAAAAAAGTGATTCTGATAGTTTGTACAGTCTAATTGTAAATCATTTTAAAAAAATCGTATAAATTATAAGCAAAATATGGTTGGTTTCGCTACAGATGCGGCAGCACTTTTGACCGGAAAAAATAAGTCGGTGGCAAAGATTTTGAAAAATGATAACAAAAATGTATTTGTTAGCTTTATGCTCTTCCTACGCTTGCTTTAAACTTCCCTCGTCGGTTGAAACCTTAGCCAGAAATGTTTACAATTATTTATCCAATAGCTCAAGAAGAAGTCACCAATTTGAAAACATTTTAGCATTGCTAGATATAAAACCAAAAAAGATGTTGCATCCTTGCCAAACTCGCTGGCTGTCATTAGAAGTTGTTGTCGTAAGACTTCTGCATTTCTTTGAGCCCTTAAAAATGTATTTTTCTTTCGCTGTAAACGTAGATAAAATAGCTACAGCAAAGTTTATTTTTGATAACTTAAACCATGTTAACAAAGTTTATTTAAGTTTTTTAAAACATATTTTGTGTGTTTTAAAAAACATAAATAAAATGTTTCAAAGTGAGACAACAATTCATAATTTGTACCGTCAAATGCAAAAATTATTAAAAACGGTAATTAGCAATTATTTAAAACCAAATTTATTAAAAAATTAAAAATTTTTTAGTAGATTAAAAAATTAAAACAATTTTTGGATGCAAATGAAATTTATTTAGGAGTTTTTGCTAAAGATGCCTTGTTGGAGTCAAAAAATTAATGAAATTGAAAAATATGAAATCTATACCAATAGTATTAATTTTTACATAGAATTATGTGATCAAATATTAGTAAGATTTGATTTTAAAAATAAATTCAAAACATTAACTTAAATTCATCCTTATAATAAAATATTTTTTTTTGAATTCGTTGACGAATGTGAAAGAAAACATTTAGAATCGGAATTTAGACTGTTAAAGCTATTAGACCTTAAAAATATTATTTCCAACAAGGATATAAAACTTTTGGATTTTTGGAAATGTATATCTGAGATGCAAAAAGAATATAAATGTTTTTTATTTCCAATACTTACAAAATTCATCAAAAAAATTTTGGTTTTGCCGCATTCATCTGCAAATGTGTTTTTAGTCAGCCCCCCTGTTCTGTAACTTGTGAAAAGTTTTCGCAGCGAGAAAATTTTATTTATTGTCACAGTCTTCCGATTATTAACAGTGTGACCTAGATAATACATAAACTCTCATTTAACGTCAAAAGTTAAAATAATTAGGTTTATCGTGTTCATCCTGTCTTTTACAAGGCGACTATAAATTTTTCGATGCGAGAAGTTCTCACTAAAGTTACAGAACACAGGCACAGGTTAACCTAAAGAAAACAACAATTAGAAACAGACTTGGAAAAGAATCTTTGGAATTCATTTTATATTTAAAAGCAGACAACTGTAATTTTTTTGATATCAATATAGTACCTGATCTGAATAAAATATTTAACTGCAATATATATAAATAATTTATATAAATATAATTAGAGCTCAAAATATTTTAACAAAATTTTGCCATAAAATTCCCTTTCTTTCCTTTCCTTTTTTGCAAAATTGTTATTGTTATTTTTTAAATTATTATATAACAATTGTTGGGTTTTTGATAATTAATAAACTTTATGTTAATATAAAAAATTTTGTTTTATTTTGACGATGCCAAAAATTTATTTTGACGATTTTTTGTTAAAAATTTCGACGATTTTACACCTTATTTATCTGGCAACTATGTATACACCTAATATTTCAACTCAAAAAAATTTTCCTGATGTATGTAAGTTCTGCGATTGAAAAAACTATAAACACTTTTTGCGAACATTTGCTGGACTCATCACTGAGCTAAGTAATGAACATTAAAAGGATACCAACAGACACATTACAAATGATTACGTGTTGGAAATAGACATGCCGCTTAGTATAAATAAAGTATCAGTTTCGAACTCAGACAGCAATAATAGTTTAACTTATTTGACGGCATCAATACATAAAATTCTTAATGGCACTATTACTTAAACGTCACATGACAAAGAAATTTCTCCTCTAACAACAACATATAGAATAGTTTACTGTTTACAACTTACTATATAACTAAAAATTCAACTTAAGAAAATGTTATTGATGTAAGTTCTGCGATTGAAGATACTACGAATACTTTTTCCGAATATTTACCAGATTTATTCACTGATTTAAGTCATTGTAATTTAGAGAATTTTAACAGAAACATTACAAATGACTCTGTATTGGAAAAAGACATGCCGCTTAATATAAATAAAGTATCGACTCTGTACTTCAAAAGCAATAAAAAGCAAGAAATTGCAATCAACTATTATTCGTCACTTGTATTTAAAACACAAAGACGAAGAAGATGTTAAAAGAACTTTTTCTTTTTCAAAAAAAAAGTCGGGAAAGATTTAACATTTTAAGCAATATAAAAAAACGGGGACACTTTTGCATAATACGTCTGAAAACTATAATAGTGGAGTTCTTATTGTAAGCCGACAAAAACAAAAGCAATATAAAAATCGAGTCGACGATTGCGTCTGCTTCAAAATTTGTAAAGATTTTTTTCAAAGAAATCTATACGTATTTATAATTAAATCTGTGGCACCTCAAAAGTGAAAATATGTATTAAAATTGACAATTGTAGGCTAACGCAATATATCCATCCAGTAGCAAATAAAACTCTAAAAACAAAAATCTTTTCTGTTGTTAAATGCGACCAAGAAACAAAGGTAATAAGATATGATGAACTGGTGATTAAATTTGCAAATTATTTAGCAGAAAAGTATTCTTCACATAATTAGCGCGACATATGTAATCAGAAAAAATTTAAAATACCTTGGTCGGTTTTTAATTGAAATAAAATGTAAGATCCTTTTTCAGACAATTTGAAAAATATTTAAAAAACACATTTGTTTGATAAATGCATTCAAGCTATTAGATTTGTTAATTGGGACAACTCCCTAACAAAATTTAACCATCCGGCAGTAGCTCATAGTTTTACATCACTTATAAAAAAACGTGGCAAACAACAAAGATTCGAATTAAAAAAAGGGGGAATACTGGAATACCTTAAGACAGAGGTAGAAAACTTTCTTTTGTTATGGAAGAGATTCCTCTAATTAATAATAAGGCGATTGAAGATTAATATAACCAAAAAAGAATAAAAGAAAGTCGTTTTACCATCTAAAACCGACTTAAAAAAAATTATACTCTTTTTTAAAAGAAAAGATGTTAAGCGCATTGAAAAAAATTTTATAGACACGTTTTCTGTGTATATTTGGGTGGAACTAGTACAAGCATCACTAGTATTAACACAAATTTTTAACCGAAGAAGAGCTGGTTAAGTTAAAAGACTGACAATTGAAAACTTTTAAAATACAAGAAATAATTACGGATAATTTCGACAGATATGTCCTGAAAAATTTCTCAAATTATTTTCTAAAATTTGCAAAGCAGTTTGTGAGAATAACTTTGCGTGGTAAGCTACGAAGGGCAGTAAGCGTCTTGTTATGTCCGATGTTTTTAATAGCCATCCACATTATTGTCGACTTTAAAACTAAAGCAGGGATAAATAAGGACAATAAATATGTATATCTTTTGCAAATCTACTACGTCAACATTAGGAAAACCTTATTACAGAACGTGTCCAATATTAAAATTATTTTCAGAATAATGTGGTGCAAAAATCCCTGAAAGCCTTAGGGGAACGACGTTACGAAAGCATATATATATATATATATATATATATATATACTTATACTTCCCAGCTAAGCATCGAAGAATCTTTTATAGAGATTTGCCAGTTGTTTGGGACACCATTAAGACAACCACAAAAGTATATACAGGATGTCCATTTCCGTCGCAGAGATAAAATTACTAATTGCTGCTGTTGTGAATGAAGATGATGTGGAGGACGACGTGGAAAGTGAAATTTTTGACGAAGAAAACTCAGTTGTATTTACTAGTAAGTACAAACAAAAATAAACTCAAGCTAAGTATTAAATATACACTGACGAGCAAAACGGAGTGTATGTTTAGCACACTTATGCTTAAAATGTCATAAAATTGTAAACTCCCAGGGTTTGCCATACAAAAATTACAAAAACGATGAAATTGCCTAAGAGCAATAAAGTATACGCCTGACCCCCACTAGTTTCTTCTCCCAAATATATTCCTAGAACATGCTAAGGCCCTTTCTCCACGCCCTAAGGGGGTTGCCATACAAAATTTACAAAAATGATATGAAAATGCTCACAACTCCTTCAGAGTCAGCCTAAGAGCAAAATAGCGTTCGACCGACCCCCATTAGTTTCTTCTTTTAAACATATTCCCAGAATATATTGACCCTCTTTTATCCACGCCCTTATGGGGTTGCCATCCAAAATTTACAAAAATGATGTAAAAGTGCCCACAACTTCTTAAGAGTTGGCCTAAGAGCAATAAAGTGTACGTTCGACCCCCATTAGTTTGCCCTCCCAAACATATTCCTAGGATATACTCACCGAGATAGTGGAAGTATACGCCTGACCTCCATTAGTTTTTCTTCCAAACATATTCCTAGAACATTTTTTTTTTTTTTCATATATTTTATTATTGAATCTTCGCTTAAGCGAACTAACAATAAGTATTCAAATCTTAAAACTAAGTAATTAATACTAGTCCAGTCAGTACCAGACTAAAATTTAAGTTCTCACAATAAAATTAACTAATTTCAAAGGTTTCATCTAAGAGCAATTGTATCCCTTCTTTTTAAGCGGGTGTGCCCACTATGTTGCAGGATGCTTCGAGCGAGCGGATTTGGATGTGATTCCAGCTTATTTAAATACTTGTCCACATATTTCAGGATTTCGCATTTTACAAGTGAAACTTCTAGATCCTTGTGGATGTTGCTGTTTTTGATATACCAAGGAGCACCAGTTATCATTCTTAGAATTTTGTTTTGACGGCGTTGGATTTTTTCGATGTTAGAGGCGGAAGCAGTACCCCATAATTGTATACCGTAGCACCAAATTGGTTTTAAAATCGAGTTGTAGAGTAGAAGCTTACAATCAATACGTAGCACAGAGTTTCTGCCAATTAGCCAGTGAATTTGAGCAGCTTTAAGTTTCATTTGCGTCAGCTTAGCATCTATATGAGGCTTCCATGTAAGGCGGCGATCTAGGTGAATACCAAGATATTTTGTCTCAGATCGTTGAGGCACATTATGGTTGTTGATAGTGATTGGAGGGCACGTTTCTTTGCGTAAAGTAAGAGTTACGTGGGTACATTTTTGTTCATTTATCTTTAGTCCCCATAAATTTGCCCATTTCTCAACTTGGGTTACGTGTTGCTGCAGCTGGTTCGAAGCCTCTTTAGGGTCTTTGTGAATACTAAGAAAAGCAGTGTCGTCAGCAAATGTCGACGTGTGTGTGAAACTATTGGTTGGCATATCTGCCGTGTAAAGCAAGTACAAAATTGGACCTAGTATACTTCCTTGAGGGACACCAGCCTCTATTGGTTGGGGAAAACTTATTTGGTTTCCCTCTTTGATCATAAATTGTCGGCCTGTTATGTATTTTTCTAAAAGGTTGAAAATATTAGCTGGAAGGTTGAGCTTTAGTTTGTTTAGAAGGCCTTCATGCCATACTTTGTCGAAAGCTTGTGAGACATCGATAAAAAGCCCGGAGCAGTACTTCTTTTCCTCAAAGGCTTTTCTTATAACCTGTACCAACCTGTGAGTTTGTTCGATGGTACTATGTTGACTTCTAAAGCCGAATTGGTGATTTGGAATGCAGTTGTTGTCATTCAGGATCGGATTTAGCCTGTTTTTTAACAGTTTTTCGAACAATTTTGACATTGTGGGTAACAAACTTATGGGCCTATAAGATTCTACCTTCGAGGGATCTTTGCCAGGCTTAGGAATCATCTTTACTAAGGCAACTTTCCATATAGGCGGAAAATGTTCAAGCCGAATTATCGCATTAAAAATAAAAAGAATGATTCTTTTAGCAGTAAAAGGCAGCTCTATGAGCATTTTGTTGCTTATTTTGTCAACGCCAGGAGCTTTTTTACCATTAAGGTTAGCGATAGCCTCTACAACATCAGCAAATCGGAAACGTATTTCTAAAGGACGTCTAGCAACAACAGGCGGTAATTCCCTCACGTCAGTGCATGTATTGGGAGTGAATACGTTTTTGAAGTGATTTGCGAACAGATCGCATTTTTCTTCATCATTTCTAGCCCAGGATCCTCTCAGATTGCGCAGTGGTGGTTTTGCGATAACAGGTCTTTTAAGACGTCTGGCTGATCGCCATAAGGAATAATTTGTCTGAGGAGTCGCATCTAGACCTTCCAGGTACTCTTTCAGTGATGCCATTCTGTGAGCCTCCAACAAGCTTTTTAGTTGGGTTGTACATTCTTTCAGCTTAGTTTTAAGTTGGGGCGATCTATGTTTTTGCCATTCCCTGCGGGCTCTTCTTTTTTCAGATACCAGCTTTTCCACATCTTCAGAGAAAATTTTGTTGTACCTAGCCTGGCGGTAGGTAGAAGACGCATGTTCAACGGCTTTGTTAATGTTTTCATTTAGGACGCTCAAACAATCATCTATGTCTCCGGGAGTTTTTAGCGGTTGGTTCTCCGCGCAGTGGGTACTAATATATTTTTTATATTTCAACCAATTAATTCTTTTAGATAAGAAAAACTCACTATCTGCTATTTGGTGAGGACTGCAGATAGTGATTATTGTGGGTGAGTGGTCAGAAGATAAATCCAAGGAGGCTTGAGCCTCAATGAGCTCCGAGGATATACCTTTTGCTACGCCAAAATCAATTACGTCTGGAATTTTATTGTGGTCTGTTGGCCAGTAGGTTGGTTGTCCAGTTGAAATAACATAAAGTCCCATTTCAGACACGGCATCATACAAGACACGACCTCTGGGACTAATTAGGCGGGAGCCCCAGTATGTGTGCTTAGCGTTATAGTCTCCAGCAGCTATTAAGCGGGGACCTAATGATTTGTAGAAACTGTTGTACTGATCCTTCGCTATGGAGAATCTGGGTGGACAGTAAACTGATGAAATAACAAGATTATGGAAAAATTCATCAATGCAGACGTTCGTAGCTTGGATATAACATTCCGAGAGGCCACCCAACCATTGGTGTTTAATTCTTGATTTGATTAGAATAGCCGAGCCACCACATGATCTATTCCTAGGATCCTTTGAATCGTAAAAAGAATAACCACTAATTTTAAAAGTGCTTCTAGATGTCATATGAGTCTCAGAAATACACATAACGTCGATTTTTTGATTCATCAAGAAATATTCGAGCTCGTTTTTGTGTTGGCGGATGCCGTTTGCGTTCCAGAAACAAACCCTGAGGCAGTTCATGGTCTTTTAAGCATGGCCTGCAGAAGAGCAGACTGCATTTTCTGCATCTCCTGCATCATGCTAGCCATTTGCGCCATTACCTGCGTAAATTGTTTGACCATATTGTCAATTACGGCTTCCAGGCGGCTGAAATTGGGACCAGTTGGTTCACTTGTTGGCACTTGTTGTTGTGTTGTAGGCTTGGTAGACTTACGTGCATTAGGCTGGTTAGACTTTAATGCAGCGGCGTAAGAAACTTGATTTGTAGTTGGTTGTGCTAACGGAGGCATATTTGTAGTTGGTATATCTAAAGGCTGGGGATTAACTTCTTCACAGTCGGCCTTAGAGACAAAAAGTGTTCGACCGACCCCCATTAGTTTCTTCTTTTAAACATATTCCTAGAATACACTTACCCCCTATATCCACGCCCTAATAGGGTTGCAATACAAAAAAAAATTATATATTAATGCCCAGAACTTCTTCAGAGTCGACCTTAGAGTAATTAAGTATACGACCGACCCCCATTAGTTTGTCTTCCCAAACATATTCCTATAATATACTTACCCCCTATCTCTACCCCCAAAGGGGGCTGCCATACAAAACTTGAAAAAATTAGGATAAAACCCTACAATTTCCCTGTATCACCCTCCGAGCGATAAAAAATGACACCGACCCCTATTTAAAAATTATAAATATTTCATAGGTGAAAAAATGGCTAAAAAAAGTTCAGGATTTCTAAAGGCCAGTGGGAAGGGTATATAAGATTCGGCACAGCCGATTATAGCGCTCTTACTGGTTTCTGTTTTTTTTTTGTATTTTAAACAAGGCAATGAGCATGGTGGAATAAGAAGGTGGGATCGTTCCTAAAACAAAAACTTCCTGTAAAATTTCAGCATGTATTTTGTTGTTGCTAATTCCAGTTTGGTTGTTGGAAATGTAGCGAACACACATACACACAGTATACACAACCATTGTATAACATAAACAACTGTCCAAGCTAAGTTAGAAAACATATGGCGGAAATAAGTCAGCTAATCAGTTATTCCTCCCTTGTTTAATATACCTTGGCAATGAGTAACAGATCTTAATTTGCTTTGATTACTTTTATTGCGTACATACATACATATGTATGTATGTGTGTACCTTCCTTTGTTTTTTTTTTTAAATAAAAAATAGGAGGTAGTCTTGGCTTTTGGCTAACATATATCTCGGTCAGTTATCGCGTGATTTTCTTGAATTTTAATAACGATTTTCTCGCAGATATTTCTAACAGATTGATACCACGTACGGGTCTATGCGACATCGGTGGGCTTCAGAAAGCCATAACCACAACGCGGACATTGCTAAATCGGCTTCCCTATTTATAACGATCCAGAATATATATACTTCATAGGGTCGCAAATCGATAATAAGGAAATTACTAACGGAATGACAAACTTATATACATATATCCTTATCACCTACATATGTGAAGGGTATAAAAATAGAAAAATCGACATTGATATTGAAAATAATTTGGTAGCTATACTAATAAATATTCTTTATTAATGAAACGCTTGTTTGACAAACTTGTAGACAAATTTGTCAAACAAACCATTAATAAACCTCTTATAATTTTTATGAATACAACAGTAAAACTTTATTATTTCTTTAATTCAAACCATATAAAAAGTAACAAATAGAATATTGAGAAAATTTAAATTAAAAAAATTAAAAATCCGCAAAAAATAGTAACACAATTTGTTTTATTTCAAACCGGTATGTATTCGAAATTTATTTCCCTCACATACCTGAATAACATTGCGTTTTCCAATTAAGAGAGATATATATTTTATAATTTTTCTGTTTGTAGTTTTCATCAAAAAATTTTTTAAACATACATATATTTAATTTTGAAATTAATTATGAATGTTTTGGTAAACCTCTTACTTTTTATGAAAAATAGCTTTCTGTGTCATATGTTTACATATTATATTTAAATAAATACTAAAAAAGTGATCTGATTTAAAACCATGTTATTTTTACTTAGAATCTCCCTATGGCAAGACAAAACGTGTTAGATGAAACACCGCGGAAAAAGATGCAATTTTAAAAGTATTTGACAACGTAAGAAACCTTAAAAAAACTTCCGTGTCTTAAAGAATGCGCTGATGCTATGCGTAAAGAACCTTCCCTCAACCAAAGTACACCAGCACAAATAAAAACCTGCATAGACAATCAAAGGAAATGTAAAAGAAATTTGCAGGTTGTAGGATCGGAAAAAATACACACACTTAAGTTTGATCGACACAGTTCTTCTTTATGAAGAAATAGACGATTTTAAAAATTATTTCCGCATGTGTAATGATAATTTTAAGATCATTTTAGAATTAGTTTCACCATTTTTATTGAAGAAAAACACGGTGATGAGAGAAGCAATTTCGGCAAGGGAAAAGTTAGCAATTACTCTGCATTATTTTGCAACAGGCGCGTAAGTATTCACTATGTATATTTTATTGTAAATGGATCTTATTTTTTATTTCCTATCACCATTATTTTTTTACAGATACTTTAAAAATGATAGGTTTACAGCCATTATGTCCCGGCAAGCCAAGCTGTCGAAAATACTTGTGAAGCATTAATATACGTCCTTAAAGATAATATTAAAGTAAGTAAAACGTTACTTTTGTTTTAATAATTTTTAAGTTTCATTGATAAATTAAGTACAAGAATATATGTATTTCTATTGACCATTAAAACTTGAAAATAGTAAACTTATTGAAATATCTTGCGTGTTTTCAGTGTAAACGTCTTGAGTTGCACCTACGCTTTGGTAAATAACATTCGAAGATTGCGTACGTGGATACTTAGTCTGTGAACTGCTCTGCTCTTTGGATCGAGAACCAAAAACATGTCCTGGTGAAGGTGTGGATGCGAAAATATTTGAATCCGATGACATTGGTACAAACCGGTTACATCTGTTTGGATGTGCATCGCAAGGCTCCGATTGATGCTAAATTTCTTTTCCGCGTACCTAGCTCTGCTTCAAATAAAATATCATTGATTGCTTTTTCTGCGTACACTCTTTGCTTTGGTTGTAGCTTTTCCAATTTTTCACTCCAATATACAGCTGTGGCGCTACTAGATGACGATTTGGAGTTTTTAAAAAGGCTATTAGCTTAAGCTCCCAGAGAGCCACAAGAGTGACAGCAGCTTGCTGTTACTTACACAACTTTTTAATGAAAAAAGAACAGCATTATGATTCTTTAAATTTAATTGGTGATAGTTTTGAATTATTTAATATACAGTCAAGTGCGCGCAACTCAACGAAAAGTGCAAAAACCGTTAAGGATAATTTTTGTAAATATTATAATAAAGAAAAATAAATACGCATATGACTGATTTAAAAAAAGAGTTTATACTTATTGTTGTAAAAAAATGTGCTTACCACATTAACGATTTTTCGGGTTTTTCTAGAAACTGCAGAGCTTTAAATGTCAATGATTAAGGTGTATATACATATATACATCATCTGCACCAGCACCGGAACGTTTTGAGTCAATAATTTGTTTCAGCTCCTTTCTATAATTCGACCTCAACGAGTTTCTTTTCTTTCTAACATCGTCAACGGTAGCAGTGGGCGCTCTTATTATTTTGTTGGAATAAGCTTTAGCAAACGAGTCCCACAACTCCGGCAATGCCTCCATATTAAAAATAAACTCTTTCAAAATAATTTTTTCGCCGTTAATTTCCATTTCACCGGCAGAAGCCACTCGCTTTCATTATCTTCTGCCATTACCCTTTATTAAAAAAAAACTTTTCACAAATGTAATAACATGTTTTATATTTTATTGGTTAATTTTTTTTGCACTGCGTCTTTTTTTTATTTGTTTTATTTCTTTTATTAAGGTATTGCGATCTAATATCATGAAAGTGTTACACGTTCAATATTGATCACGCGGTCCGCGGTCTGGATTCCATAATTTAGGCCATTCTGCGATATAAATGCACACTAAAAAAAAAAAGTTTACTAAATTTAAATAGATTTAACTTAAACTTAAGAAATTCGGAAATGATTTGGCTCCAAGGAAAATGCAACTTAAAACAAGTATATACTTTTCCTAAAAAATAGTACAAAAAATATTTTTTCATTAACTAAGTATGAGTAAATCATTACCAGAAACTAGTTACCATATACTTTTTACTAAACAGAAACTTTAGTTTGTAAGCACATTAGTACTAAAATTAAGTAAAAAGATTTTAGACATACCCCTAATAATAAGTTCATTCTTTTAGTTCCTAGAATCTTTTAAACTATGTTTAAGAACAAAAGATTAAATTCGGATTGTGTTGAAAAAAGTATTTACTTGTGTTTAATTTAAGTTTTCTTTAATAAAGTCGAGTTGATATTTGTTTTGAAAAAAAGTCTTTAGTAATAATATTTTCTTTTACTCATAGTAATGGAATACTTACTTAATTTAAGTATACTCTTCCTAATACAAGAAAATTTTTCTTAATTTGAAAAGCTATAAAAACTCAAAGAAAGCGCGTTAAATTTTGAAAGAAGTAAATACTTCCCGTATTATAGTACGTTTTTACTAAATTTTAGATATAATGTTTTTGCCTTAAGTGTACGTAATTATTCAAGATAATGTGGTTTTAATTTAAAAAAAGGAAAAAATTCGTAATTTTAAAGCAAAAGTGTAATAATTCCTAGTATTGTTTTTTCTTCCATAAAAAACATCTTTACATAATATAAAAGCAGTGTAAATGAAAATTACCTATTTTTAATAAAGTAGAAATATAAAAATAGTAAAAAATTACTTTGGTACAAGTACCTGTTTCTACAATTTTTTTTTAAATCAAACTTGAAATTTAAATAAAACATACACAGATAAAAAGTTTTAAAATTTATTTATTTTAATATTTGCTCACAAAACTTGTTAAGAAATGCAATAAGTTTTGTGTTTTTTTACAAATACATATGGGGGATTTCATGTCAAGTGACCCAACTTTTAAAACCGATGTCTTTCGATTGGAAAGAAATTTGCATACCGTCGGAAAGGTTAAATTATTTTGTTTCTTAGCATAAAATATTTTTTTTTTGCTTAAGAGAAAATTTTACATAAATAGCAAAAAAATTAAAATAGAATATACGCGAAAATTGGAAAACCTATACCTTGAGTTACAAAACATTATTTTTTATAGATATCCCTTTCGCATCCCACTAAGCGACTTCCAAGCTCTTCAAACAAAAGATCTAAGCTTTCTTTTGAGCAAAAAAAAAAAAAAAATGGGCACATTTGGAAAAAAAAATTTTTTTTCTAATTATTTTATAAAAAAAAAATAAAAAAATTTTTTTTTTAATTTTAAAAATATTTTTTTCTGGAAGATTGAAAAAAAAGCTATCGAAAGTATTTGGGACGAATTTTGTTAAAAGCAAAAGGTAATAAACTACATGTATGAGAAAAAACACCTATTTGCCGAAATCGTCAAATTTTGAACCCCTCTAGCTCAGAGAGTTCTTGACCGATTGTGTTAAAAAATTGTGTCTAAACTACTCTCTGCAAGAACTTACTTTGGTCCAAATTTCTTTCCAATCGCAAAAAAAGGTGGGTCACTTGACATGAAATCCCCCATATGTATATGTTCATTTATATATTTTTATATAATATTTATATTTTTAGAATGTAAGTGACTTATGGAAAAAGAAAAAATATTATACTTATATTCCAAGCTTTACACATTTAATTTATATTGTTAGTATATAACATACTAGCACGTAACCCGCTACTTCGTAAGCGCAGTTTTAGAAATTTATTAAGTGAAGGTGATGTTTTGTGCCTTTATTTCCTTAACTATTTTCAAATAAGCAGTACACAGAAAAAACTCCAGAAATTTTTTTAAAACAAATACATAGTTTTTTTACAATAATAGTTTTCTTCAGTAAATATTTTATTAGATTCTAATGATACTGCTATTTGATTTTTGTGTCAAACAAAATAAACGCAAAACCATTATATATTTTGTACTCTTTTTTTTCTACCCATTAAGGAACAATATTTTAAAAAAGTACCAAATAAATATTTTTAATTTTTTGAGACCTGCAAAACGCAATTTAAATGAAGTTTCTACCTTTATTGGTTAAGAAATTATAAAAAGTACCTAAAAAGTACCAAAATGTAATTTTTACCCTTTCTTCTATCCCTTAGGGTCTTAAGTTTTTAAAAAGTATAAAAAAATATTCATATTTTGTCAAGACTTGTCGAACGCAGTTTGAATTATATTTCTATCTTTTTTGGTTCAAATGCTACAAAAAGTACGTAAAAAGTACCACTTTACAAATTTGTACTCTTTTGTCTGCCCCTTAGGGTATAGATTTTTAAAAAATATATTCATATTTTGTCCTGACCTGTTGAACGCAAATTAAACTATGTTTTTACCTTTTTTAGTTAAGAAGTTACAAAAAGTACCTAAAAATTACAAATATGTAATTTGTACCCTTTTTTGTGCCTAAGGGTCCAAAATTTTTGAAAAGTATCGAAAACGTATTCTTATTTTGTCGATACCTGTCGAACGCAATTCATATTACGTATTTATCTCTATTGGTTCAAAAGTTACAAAAAGTACCAATATAGAATTTTTACCCATTTTCGAACCCTTTTTTACCCCTCAACGTCCAAATTTCAAAAAAGTGGCAAAAACGTATTCATATTTTTTTAGTATCTGTCGATTGCATTTTGAACTATGTCTGTACCTTTACTCGTTTAGAAGTTACAAAGTGGACCTAGGCACTATCAAAATTTAGTTTTTACCCTTTTTTAGCCTTAAGGGTCTAATATTTTGAAAAAATGCCAGACACTGGTCTGCTTATTTTTTGAGTAAAATACGATAAATTTTAAATTTTGTTTCTATCGTTTGTAGTTAGGAGATATTAACTTTCGGATATTTCCATATTTGGCTCATTTTAAGCCCCTTCGGGTCCGAATTTCCCGAAATCCCGTCTTAGTGGATCTAAACATAAGGAAAGGTACCCATAGTCGAAATTTCAGGTTTCTAGCTCTGCGCGTTTGGGCTGTGCGATGATGAATCAGTCAGTCAGTCAGTAACGTTATTCCTTTATATATATAGATAGATTTGGGTCTTAAGAAATACAAATTATTTAACTTAAAATTATTTTTTCGGTTCAAAAAAATAAACATAAAAAGATATATACTAATTGTATGTATATAAATGTGTTTGACCAAATTTAGTTCTTAAGTAGTATTGAAGTTTTGATGTTAAAAATTGTATTTTCTTATTGTCTTAATATCATTAAGAACGCTTGATAAAATAGTGCTTTTTCTGAGCTCTTTACTGTCATATCATAAAAATATTGCTGAAAAAATAACCAAACATTTTTGCAATCGTCTGGGTATTTTAAATTAAGCACATCAAACATTTTAAACGCAATGTCAAGTCATGTTATTAAATTTGAAAGTTTATAAGAGATGTTACTATAAAAAATATAAAAATCGTCTAAGTCTAATAAAGATTCTCCAATAGCACATATTATCGGCTGAAAAGTAAGTTTTTAGAGTAGAGATCATCAATTTTAAACTTAAGTTTTGTATTCAGTTCTACTAATGTTGGCGCCCACATTACAAATGCATTTCTGGAGTCCTCAATTGAAGTTTTTGAAAATTTTTTTTTCCATTCGTATTAATTTCACATTATCAAGTGCTTGGCTACAAAAAATAATGTAAAAGATGTATAATTATAACATTTCGTTGCTTTAAAAGAAAATTTATATTAATCTATGTTTGTTTACAAATTTTTAAAAACAGAAATATATCAGTTCAACTATTAAATATGTTCTTGTATAAACATACATACATATGTATAAACATAAAAAATCTTATCTGCCTTGACTTTAGTTGCATTCTTAATCTCGTAGTGTACGGACGTGTCTACGCGAGTGTAATATTGGTAATAGGTGATATTAGTAATAAGTGGCAAACGAATTTATTAATATACAAACATACACATATTGGTGTGAAAATTATATATATAAAAACAAACTAAATAAAAAAAAATATTCGAGCCAGCTGATTATTCATACGGAGAGTCTAAATGAAAGTGTAAGTTAATAGTTTTATTTTTTAAAATTATTACATAATAATTAAATTTTTTAATCATAGAGATGGAACCACGAAATCTTTGTGGAGTCTGCTTTTAATCGTTCTAAGAAAACCAATTAAGCAATTGTTGTCATTTGCTACTTGTAAAATTTTTTAATGAATTGAGGTCGGCGCAAGATCAAATCAGTTGTCCATATTGCAGACAAGGCATAGAAGGTAAGGAAATAATTTTGTGCATGTTGTAATAAAGTCTTTAACGCGATGATTAATTATCATTAAAAAAGTTACATAGAAACAAATCCCAAAATTGTAATATAACTTAGTTACTTACAGGCAATAACATTGTTAATAGAAATAAAAACAATAAATATAGTACTGACGATAAAAATCGAATAGAAGATGCGGCATTTAAGGGCGATGATTGGCCTCAGCTAGCTTTATCTTTGGGAATAAAATAAAAAACTACGTATGGTCGGATCAGACGTGGTATGTTAACTGGGGTTAAAAGGCTGGTTTTAACCAAAAAATTTAAGTGATAAAGATGGAAATTATGTTTTAAATATCCCTTAAGGAAAAAAACAGAAAGTTTTGATAAATTTCAACAAAAATTTGTGTAAACAAACGATTTTGTACTTTTTAGACACGAAACTATTTACGGTAAAATTATTACATCGTCAGCCAGTTAACATGATTTCTGATGTAAATAAGCAAAACGGAGCTGCTTGTGTTAACTCTCTAAATGATTTAATAAGAGAAGACAAACAAATTGTCTATATTAACGAGAAGGATTTTAACCTGTTTACCCGTAAAAGGCAAGGAAGATCGCGTATAGGATCAAGAGTGGTGCAATTGTTACCAGAATGTCGCGGTCCAAACGTTCTTGTTATTGGAGCAATTTCAGCAAATGGTGTAGTGAAATATGATTGAAAAAAAAACGTGGATCCTTTTATTTAAATGCGGAAAATGAGTGGGTAATATTAGTGTTTGAAAAATGGATCGAAATTGGAAATTCGTTAGATGACCTCGTAATTGTATGCGATAATGCAACCGCGCATAATAAGCTAAGTACTATATTTGAAGCTACTCCTATGCGATTAGGTCCATATTTCGCTCAACTGAATCCTGTAGAAATAATTTGGAGTAAATTAAAAAACTAACTAAAATCAAGGCTTTCGATTTCTAGTGTTGTTCCACCATGTGTTCTGGAACAACTTATGCAATATTTAAAAAATACTATAGAAGACGCGTTTTCAGAAATCACTCATGGCGATTGTGCTAGGGGTGTACAAAACTCTAGTTCTTTTCATATTTAAGCAGCTTATTTAGGAATATCTTCTGTTGGACAATGAATTATTGAACATTTTTAAGTACTTGTTATATTATTGTTTTATTTATTAATCGCAATAACAATTCTATATTCCCTTTTGTTTTCAATAACTAACTTATATTAATAACTAACATTACTATGTAATTCACTATTATTTGCTTCATCATTATAATTAATTATTAATGAAATAAAACAATGAATTCGATAGAAGAAAATTATCATTTCATTTTATAATTTGGGTTAACAGGGTTTTTTAAGTTATGAAAAGTTCAAAGTAAATAACAGACAGAGTTGGGCAAAATACATGCTTTGCTGTACTTGAAATTTAAAATACTTGTTCCGCTTGTATTTAAAATACAAAATACATTTATAACCATTAATCAATCGGTACAACATGAGTTTCCTTTCATGAACACTAGATTTTTAAAAGTTTAATCAGATAAGCAGCCTCTTTTTGGAGAATATAAAAATTCTGCTAAAGAAAACAATCTTTCTACAGGTCCTGATGAGCACAAACTGGTGTTAAATTTTATGAAAATAGTTCTCTGAATGTGAAAAACAATTAAATTAAAAGTAAAGTAATATCAAGGCGAATTCAAAAAATCGCCCTCTGCATTTTTTTTTGTATACCCTTCACATAGTGATAAGGGTATATATCAGTTTGTCCTTCCACTTGCAATTTCTTTATTATCCATTTGCGACCTCATAAAGTATATATATTCTGGATCTTTATAGATAGGGAAGTTGATATAGCCATGTCCGTCAGTCCGTCTGTTGAAATCAAGTTTTCGGAGTCAAATGAATTCTTACGGACCAGTTATTGGTGTCAAACTATTGGAAATATCCTGGAGACAATCGCTACATAAATTAGCAAAATCGGTTGACTATTGACCGAGATATAAACGAAAGCTCAAAATAACCAATACAAATTAACAATTTTTATTAAATTTTCGCAACGCTATTTCTCGGAAACTATAACAGCTATCGACTTCTACAAAAAGTAATTAGATGATAAGACCTACGCTTTGAAAAAAATTTTTTGGGTGGGGCAGGAGAAGGAAATGAAATACAATTGAAAAATTCTTATATACACAGAAATTTCTGAAATGCAATTGGGAAGTTCTGAAATATAAATAGAAATTTCTAAAATGCAATTGAAAATTTCTGAAATATAATTAAAACTTTCTGTAACATAAATGGAAATTTCTGGAATATAATTAAAAATTTCTGAAATACAATTGGAAATGGTGTAGTCTTTCCAAGTATTCCTTCGTTGAGGACATTCTGTGTACTTCTAACAAATTTTTTGATCAATTTGTACATTCTTTCAGCTTATTTTGAAGTTGGGGCGATCGATACATTTGCCATTCTCTCCGGGCTCTCCTTTTTCAGATAAAATCTTTTCAACTTCGGTTGAATAAATTTTGTTTCTTCTGGTCTGACGGTAGGTAGAAGAAGCCTGTTTAGCAGCACTAATCGATGTCTTCGAACGTTTTTAGAGGTTGGTGTTCCGAAAAGTGGGTGCTGATAAATTTTTGGTATTATTTTTCCTGCAAAAATAATTGTTGTATTTTTAATTAATATAAAAATCAAAAATATAATGATAACTGTTTCTATGCATATAAAAATAATAATTATTCATGCAAAACAAAAATAACAAATCATTGATTAAAAAAAACAATTATTATTTTAAAAAAATTAGTGATACCAAGGCCATTACAATTACAGTTTAAAATAAGCTAACAAATTGGCCCTTACAATGATATATGGAAAAGTAGGTCAGGCTTTGACTAACACGAAGGCTGCATCCAGCTACATTATATGCCAAGCAACATCGATTAAACCCTTCCATCCAAGTTGGATTTATTTTGCGCCTCTTCATTTGTGAGGTCTAAATATAGTAAATTATTTACATAAGTTTAAATATATTACATTATTTATTTGTTTTGTTTTTTCTTACCACTTCATCTTCAAGCAAAATTTGTTAATTTTCAGCTTAGCGGGAATTATCTGCCTCTAAATTAAAAAGGTTGATACTATATTCGTACCCCCGCAATAAATATTTATTTTACTTTTTCGTACAAAATATTTGTAAATTTCTACATTTATTAAAAACACTTTTTACAATTTCGTTTTTTTTTACAAACCAATACTTCTAAAAAGAAAAAAATAACTGCTTTTCAAAGATGGTTTCTTAGGCATTTTTTATACCTAAAAACAAGTAAGAGCACTATATTCGGCTGTGCCGAATCTTATATACCCTTCACATTGGTCTTTAAATATACCCAGCCGAGTAATTTTGTACTGCAAATAATATAATAAAAAACCTTGTGCGAGTTTTAAAGCCCATAGAAAAAATAACAAAATTTTAACGTTCGTATGAATAATAGAAATAGATGAAGAAGATTTGAGGTCGAAAGTTTTAAAAGTTTTCGACATTATCCATATTTAAAGGTTAATAAAACTTATTAAATGTTCTAGTCCCGCTGCTCTTCTCCAACTTTTTTTTTCAAAATGTATGAATTATTTGATTATTACTTTTTGTAGAATATTCGAAGTCGATATCTGTTACAGTTTTCGAGATGTAGCGTATCGAAAATTTTATAAAAATTGTTAATTTGTATGGGAGCTAACCCCTTCTTCACCCCGCATCCGAAAATTTTTTTCTTTAAAGCGTAGGCCTTGTGTTCAAATTACTTTTTGTAGAACATTCGATGTGGATATCTGTTATAGTTTCCGAGATATAGCGTATCGAATATTTTATAATAATTGTCGATTTGTATGGGAGCTACCCCTTTTTTTGTCCCCACTCAAAAAATTTTTTCTTTAAAGCGTAGGCATTCTTTCCCAATTACTTTTTGTAGAACATTTCATTTCGATATCTTTTATAGTTTCCGAGATATAGCGTATCGAATATTTCATAAAAATTGTCGATTTGTATGGGAGCTACCCCTTTTTTTGCCCCCACTCAAAAATTTTTTCTTCAAGGCGTAGGCATTCTTGCCCAATTACTTTTTCTATAACATTTCATTTCGATATCTTTTATAGTTTCCGAGATATAGCGTATCGAATATTTCATAAAAATTGTCGATTTGTATGGGAGCTACCCCTTTTTTTGCCCCCACTCAAAAAATTTTTTCTTTAAGGTGTAGGTCTTTGCGTACAATTATTTTTTGTAGAAAATTTTAAGTCGATAGCTGTTATAGTTTACGAGATACAGCGCATAAAATATTTCACCAAATTTGTGCAATTGTAGGAAAACTACCACTTCCCCTGATCCTATCTGAAAAAATTTTTTCCATTATTTAGGTGCCTACTTAAAGAGTATCCGTTCCAAGTTTTGTGGCAATAGTGACTATACTTACTGAGATATATAGGGATATATGCACGGATTTTGTCCTAAAAAAAACGGGTTGTTTTGGGTTTTCGCTTATATCTCGGTCAATAGTGAACCGATTTTGCTGATTTTAAATAGCGATTGTTAGCGGGATATTTCTAATCGTTTGACACCATTATCTGGTCTGTATCTTTTTATTTGACTCCGGAAACTTGATTTCAACAGACGGACAGACAGACACACAGACAGACAGACAGACGGACATCGCTAAATCGGCTTCCCTATCTATAAGGATCCAGAATATATATACTTTATGGGGTCGCAAATGAATAATAAAGAAATTACAAACGGAATGACAAAGTGATATATACCCTATCACTATGTGAAGGGTATAACAATGACGCATTTTTGTGCATGCGGGACACAGGGTACACATGAAAACGTATAGAAGCAATAGACAGCAGGCTAACACAAAGTTTTATTGCTTACAAAATTTACTGTTGATAAAAGTTGTATACAATTATGTTTTTGTATACACATATATATTTTTAAAAAGTAAAATATAAAAAATCATAACTTTTATTAATAAAAAAATCTTCATTTGAAGGAAAAAATCATCAAATCATATTTTGGACAAAAAATCATCAAATATGTAACAAAATCATCATTCTGGCAACGCTGATGCTGAATTTGCGTATTTTTCGGTAAGTTATATTAGGCAAGTGAAAAATAAATAAGAAATCAAACAGCTGATATTTTTTTTGTCCAAGTTTTATATTTTTTTTTTTTTTTAAATTTTGTTAAATTTCCTTCAGCCATCTAAAAGGTTTGTATAAAAACGCCAAAAAAGTTTGTTAAATTTTCCACTTAGCAAACCATGGAATTGCCATTAGCATAAGTACCCATAGGTGTATACATATGAACTTAGGAACTTTTTAAATTATACATTTAGAAATTTCACTACAACGTCTTAACGAAATTTTGGGCAGGATTTTGGAAAACGGGATTTAATAGCTAACATCCATAGCAAATTTTCCATATATGAATTTATTTCCAAAAAACTCCAGGTTAGAGGGTATGCCCATTCAAAATTTAAAAAATATATAGACGCAACACACAACAAATTAAGAAATAAACCTTCTATTTCAAATACTGAAGAGATAGGAAAGATTTTTTACAGTGTAAACTATATACCGGGACTCACTAATAACAAAAATATAGTTAAAACAATAACAACAGACAAAGTAAAACTTGCGTACAAACCTAATAAAACATTAAAAACAATATTCACACGAACAAAAACACCAATTAACAAACTACAAAAAAACAATGTTGTTTACGAAGTAGGCTGCAAAGGAAATGACAAACAAAACTGTGATCTTATTTACATTGGAACTACTAAAAGAACACTAGAAACAAGAATGGGTGAACACAAGATGGACATAACTAAGAAAAAGGAAACAACTGCACTTGCACAACATATATTGGAGACAGGTCACTCAGCTGACTTTGATAACGTACGTATTTTAGACACAGCAAAGTCAGTTAAAAAACGATTCACAATAGAAAGTCTTCGAATACAACAAAATATCAACAGAACAATGAATCATAAAGAAGACACTGACAACATAAGCGCCAGCTACAGCGTAGTGTTAAATTAAATTTGAGTGTACCGCCATATTAAAAACTGTTTATTTTAAAAAAGTGTTCCTGTGCTTAAGATGTACATTGTTGTAAAAGTTTTTATGTTGTTAAACATTTTAAATTAATGTGATAATATACACAAATTATTGTAAGTTATTGTATGCATATGTATTTATAAATGTAATGTGTGTTTTTTCTAAATAGACGAAATCCCTTGAAAAAGTCAACAAAACATTGACGAAACGTCGGGAAAAAATGTAATATAATTGTTTTATTTACATTAACAACGTTAGGCCATATTAGCTCAAATATATAGAAAACAGAAACTTAAACATTGGCCAAATTAACATACAATAAAAAATACTCATTCGCTACATATGTATATTTATGAACAAATTTTTAATTTAGAAAAATGACTACGAAATCTAAACCAAATCTTGGGCAGCTTTTTGGAAAAGAGGATTTTATAGCCAACACCAGTAGCAATCCTCTAATGCATACATTGATTTCCAAAAAATTTCACACAGAAAGAAAAATCGCTTTCTAAAATCAAGAATTTTATTCTTGAATTTATCCAAAATCTTTCTTGAAATTTTTAAGTACGATCCGTACTTGCATTTTCTTAAATCAAGCCTATTAGGATTGCTTCAACAAATAGAGCAGAAAAAAACTTGTTGTTTTAATATATTATTTTACATATGAAAAAAAGTGTATCGGTAGCCTAGAGTTTTTGTTGCGGTAGAGAAAGTCTCTGGTTTAAATCTCAGCTTCGTTAAATACAAAAAATTAAATTTTTAAATTATAAATTTTAAGTATCTATGTATAAAAAAAAAATAAAATATACAACTCTTCTTCTTTGATAAAGCTTCATAAGTCAAAAAAAAAAAATGACATTTCATTTTCGGATTAATCCCGTTTACGGCTTAAATCAATCTTTTTTGGCTTACATCAAGTACGGTTCCGAACTTAAATCAATCCTTTTTTTGGATTAATTGTGGCTAAAAGTAAGGAATTCGTACTATAAAAATCGTACTTGAAGAAAGAAATTTCGTACTTGGTTTAAGAACTGTACTCACCGTACTTTTGACACCGCTATGGCTTGATTTAAGTATCGTTTAGTTAGATTATTTTTTGTGTGCAGTTTATTCTAATACATAAATTATAGTGACATACATATATGTATACATTTGTAAGTATAATTATAATACATAACTTATAAATCAACTGCCTTTTTTTAAATCAGTACAATACGCATATAAGAAAGTCTGAAAATGTACAAATTTGGTTTCTTATATGCGAGCTTTATTATAAAGAAACCACGCATATAAGAAAGATATTTTCTTTTATATGTAATACCTTGTTCAGACAGAAATTTTTAATTGTTTCAATATAATGTAGATTGAACAATTTTAATTAGTGTTCACACATACTCAATTTATCTTTTTCCATAAGCATTTGACAGGTGTAAAAATATATTGTTTTATTATTATTATTTTTTTTTTTTTCAAAAAAAATGCATTCTTAATCTCGTAGTGTACGGACGTGTGTACGCGAGTGTAATATTGTTAATAGGTGATATTAGTAATAAGTAGCAAACGAATTTATTACTATACATATACACACCAAAAAGTGAGAAAAGAAAAACAAAAACAACAAACTAAATAAAAAAAAAGCGAACTGTTAATGAGTAACAGTAATCGTAGTGACAGTGAGCCTGATAGCCGAAATGCTTACATTGTGCTAAGCTCCACAAGTGTTAGCAAGGAGAACATAAGAGACCCTGAATTTAATAGAAATTATTTAAATGCAAGACCAAAAATAATTACAAACAATCTTAGTTCAAGTGCGCCTAATTTAAATAAATGTACTGAACAAGGGACTAATTTAGCCTTATCTCTATTTAAAAATTATAAAAAAAATTCTGAGGTACCATCTTTGTCGCGGTCACCATTATCAAATTCTGGAATTGAACCTGCAGCTGCTAAAGCCGCATCAAGCTTAATATCTGCACCGGCACCTAAGATCCAGGTAGGGATGGACCACTACGTGACAGTTCTTAAAAGGGAAAGACGCCCTTAATCGGCAGAAGCACTCAACCTGCAAAAATTTTAAAAGACGATGAAAGGCCAACCTCATCGCAAAATCGTTTTGCAATTTTGCAAGAGGATAATGAGCCACCTGCCATTTATTTGAGGGGAAAAAACTCAAATGATCTCGTCAAGTTTTTAGTCGGTTTGATTGGGGAAAATAACTTTTATGTTTTAAACGTTAAACGTGGTAACATATTTAAGACAAGAATTCAAGTGAACCATGAAAACGCCTACCGCGCTACGGTTTCGGAGCTCAAAAACTCAGAAAAAACTTCTATACCTACCAACTCAAGACCGCAAAAGGCCTTCGGGTAGTTATTAAAGGCATTGATTCTAACGTTGACCCAGAAGAGATCAAGACCAGTTTGCTAAGCAAAGGGTTTACGGTTAGGACGGTATCCAATATGAGAAACAGGGAAAAACACCCCCAACCATTATTCCGAGTGGAGCTTGAGCCTGGTGATATCAAACTGCAAAAAAAGTGAAACTCACCCCATCTATGATTTAAAATATATTATGCACCAACGAGTCACTGTGGAAGTGCGATCTGGGCCCGTACAGTGCTTAAACTGCCAAGAATATGGCCACACCAAAACTTATTGTAAGTTGCCTTCTGTTTGTGTTGTGTGTGGGGATCTGCACGATACGACCAAGTGCGACAAGCCAAAAGATAATCCAAGGATAAAGAAATGCAGCAACTGCGGGGGAGACCACACTCCCAACTGTAGAAGTTGTCCTGTTTTTAATTTAGCTAAGCGCTCAACTAAGCCGAAAATAGTTTCTGCCGCTCCCCAGCCTTTAAATTTACCAACTACAAATATGCCTCCATTGGCACAACCAACTACAAATCAAGTTTCTTACGCCGCCCGCCGCATTAAAGTCTAACCAGCCTAATTCACGTAAGTCTACCCAGCCTACAACACAACAAGAAGTGCCAACAAGTGAACCAACTGGTCCCAATTTTAGCCGCCTGAAAGCCGTAATTGACAATATGGTCAAACAATTTACGCAGATAATGGCGCAAATGGCTAGCATGATGCAGAAGATGCAGAAAATGCAGTCTGTTCTTCTGCAGGCCTTGCTTAAAAGACCATGAACTGCCTCAGGGTTTGTTTCTGGAACGCAAACTGCATCCGCCAACACAAAAATCGATGTTATGTTGATTTCTGAGACTCATATGAAGCACTTTTAAAATTAGTGGTTATTCTTTTTACGATTCAAAGGATCCTAGGGATAGATTATGTGGTGGCTCGGCTATTCTAATCAAATCCAGAATTAAGCACCAATAGTTGGGTGGCCTCTCGGAATGTTATATCCAAGCTACGAACATCTGCATTGATGAAAAAATATATTAGCGCCCACTGTTTGGAAAACCAACCGCTAAAAACTCCCGGAGACATACATAGATGATACTCTGAGCGTCTTCTACCTATCGTCAGGTCAGGCACAGCAAAATTTTTTCGGATGATGTGGGAAAACTTTTATCTGAAAAAAGGAGAGTCCGAAGAGAATGGCAAAAGAACAGATCGCCCCAACTTTAATCTAAGCTGAAAGAATGTACTAACAAATTAAAAAGCTTGCTGGAGGTTTACAGAATAGCTTAACTTAAAGAGTACCTCGAAGGTCTAGACGCGACTCCACAGACAAATTATTCCCTATGGCGATCAGCCAGACGTCTTAAAAGACCCGTTATCGCAAAACCACCACTGCGTAATCTGAGAGGATCCTGGGCTAGAAATGACGAAGAAAATGTGATCTGTTCGCAAACCATTTCAAAAACGTGTTTATTCCCAATACTTGCACAGACGTGAGGGAATTACCACCAGTTGTTGCTAGACGTCCCTTAGAAATACGTTTCCGATTTACAGATGTTGTAAAGGCTATTGCTAACCTTGATGGTAAAAAAGCTCCTAGCGTTGATAATGTAAGCAACAAAATGCTCCTAGAGCTACCTTTTATGGCAAAAGGAATAATTCTTTTTATTTTTAACGCAATAATTCGGCTTGAACACTTTCCGCCTGTATGGAAAATTGCCTTAGTAAAGATGATTCCTAAGCCTGGCAAAGATCCTTCAAAGGTAGAGTCTTACAGGCCTATAAATTTGTTACCCACACTGTCAGAATTGTTCGAAAAATTGCCTAAGAACAAGCTGACTCCGATCCTGAATGAAAACAACTACATTCAAGATCACCAATTTGGCTTTAGAAGTCAACATAGCACAATCGAACAAACTCACAGACTGGTGCAGGTTATAAGAAAAACCTTTGAGGAAAAGAAGTACTGCTCCGCGCTCTTCATTGATGTCTCTCAAGCTTTCGATAAAGTATGGCACGAAGGCCTGTTAAACAAACTAAAGATACACCTTTCAGCTAATATTTTTAACCTATTGGAAAAATACATAACCGGTCGACAATTTATGATCAAAGAGGGAAATCAAATAAGTTCTTCTCAACCAATAGGGGCTGGTGTACCTTAAGGGAGTATACTAGGTCCAGTTCTGTACTTGCTTTACACAGCAGATATGCCAACCAATAGTTTTACACACACGTCGACATTTGCTGATGATACTGCTTTCCTTAGTATTCATAAAGACCCTAAAGAGGCTTCAAACCAATTGCAGCAACACGTAACCCAAGTTGAAAAATGGGCAAAGTTATGGGGAATAAAAATACATGAACAAAAATGTACCCTAGTAACTTTTACTTTACGCAAAGAAACGTGCTCCCCAATCACTATTAACAATTATATGGTGCCTCAACGAACCGAGACAAAATATCTTGGTGTTCACCTAGATCGACGCCTCACATGGAAGTCTCATATAGATGCCAAGCTGACTCAAATAAAACTTAACGCTGCTCAAATCCACTGGCTAATGGGTAGAAACTCTGTGCTACGTCTGGATTGTAAACTTCTACTCTACAACTCGATTTTAAAACCAATTTGGTGCTCCTCTAACATAGAAAAATACAACGTCGTCAAAACAAAATTCTGATAATGATAACTGGTGCTCCTTGGTATATTAAAAACAGCAACATCCACAAGGATCTAGAAGTTCCACTTGTAAAATACGAATCCTGAAATATGTGGACAAGTATTTAAATAAGCTGGAATCACATCCAAATCCGCTCGCTCGAAGCATCCTGCAACATAGTGGTCACACCCGCCTAAAAGGAAGGGATACTATTGCCCTTAGATTAAACTTTTGAAATTAGTTATTCTTATTGTGAGAACTTAAATTTTAGTCTGGTACTGACTGGACTAGTATTAATTACTTAATTTTAAGATTTGAATACTTATTGTTAGTTCGCTTAAGCGAAGATTCAATCATAAAAATATGAGAAAAAAAAAAATTAAAATTTGTGTTTGAGAATGAGTTTGCCTTAAAGCCACCAAAAATTTGGTTCACCTTTCTATATTGAGGCCATGTAGAGGGCGATCCTCCCGACAAACCCATTGCCACTTTTTCTTTTCTGTAAAAAAAGTAATTGAAAATATTTTTCTTTACATATTACAGGCTACATTGCAGACTAGTTGGTCAAAACAGTAATACATATATTAATATGATCGACAACAAAGGCCACCAATTTTTACGAAACCATCAAAAATAACTCATATCAAAGTTATTCATGCTGGTTTTAAAAACATCACCCTGAGGATATTTTATTTTAACTGACATAAATACGTACCTATACCGTTGCGTAAAGTTTTGCTACTTAACGTGGACTATACGAAAAACCTTCTCCATCTCGGCGTAGATGTGGCCGTTTTTTCTTTGTCCACGTAGATCGCCCAAACGTTGAGGCCACAAATCAAATAATGCCGCTTCACTGGTCTCAGTCCATGCTTGCCTCTTTCTCTTCAGTTTTTTCCCTGTTTATAAAAGATATTTGCAAATATACACATATGTATATTTGTGTTTTTAATTTATTAAAACATTTTATTAAACTTACCATCAACTTCGCCAGCCATTTCTCCTCTTCTTTTTGTTTATTTATTTTTTTTACCTACTTTTGTTTTGTTTATTTATTAATTATTTGTTTGTTTGACATTAGAGATGCCACCCTACAGAACTTTCTTTTCACTGAATATACTCCTGACAATAGTTGCATTTCGAGTTTTGGACAATAAGTAAAATAATAATGTACATATTTTTCAATTTATAAGTAACTTTAAGCATGGTAAATTGAGCCAATAAATGCCTTTAATAGCTATAATATTATGAATTGACAATTAAGGCGCGTTTGTGAACATAGTATTACACGGAAAAATATTTTCTTATATGCGTCAGAAATAAATTTAAAATATTTCGAAAGGAATATGCAGATATATGTATACTTGAAATAAAATTATTACACATTATTTTGCACGACGGCTGATTTCACAAAAATCAACAAGTTCGTTTGACATTTGTTCACAGATTTAAATTGTAAAATATAATAAAAATATTTATGCACTCAGTCATATTCTATTTAACGTAGGATAGTAAATGGATAAGTTAAAACAAATAGGTAAATATATAAAAAATAATGTATTAGTGCCATTTTTGCATTTTTAACACACTTCTGTATTTTGCCTACTTACATACATATATTTATATTTGCAAATTTATTTGTCATAATATGCATGTACATAAGTATGTATGTATATATGTATGTCTGCTTTGTGAGCCATCCATTATACATATGTATCTACAGTTTTGCTAAACTACTGATGACCCTCGTTACTTATTGTTTTAAAATCACTTTACAAGATTATTAAAAACTTTATAAAAATATCTTAATGTAAATTCTATTCAGTTATAGGAACGTTTTAGTAATTTTAAGAAAATAAATTTATACTACATATAAACTCAAAAAAAAATTTACTAAATTTTAGTAAATTTAACTTAACTTGAAGAAATTCGGTAATGATTTGGCTCCAATGAAAATGTTACTAATATTAGGTTTAAAATTTGCTTAAAAAAATAGTAAAAAAAAAAAGGTTTTTGGGTTACCCAAAACCAAGTATATTTTTACTAAAACATAGTTGAATTGTACTCTTTAAAGACAAATATTTACTAAAAATCAGTAAGCTTGCTACTGAAAATGACTAATGTTTTTATACAAACTAAAAAAAAAACGTACTTAATTTTATGTTAAAATTTTTTACAAATGGTTTTAAAATTCAGTTAATTTTTCCTTTTCTTAAGAATGTTTTTAACTCCTATTTAAGAAATATATATTTGCTTTTAGTTTTATTAAAAAAATTTATAACTTAATTTAAGTCTTATTTTTCTTTCTTTAAGTTGCAATGATGTATTTTTAACCATATAACTTATTTAATGGTATCATAAAGTTTTACTCAGTTTTACAAAATTTTACTTAAAAACTAAGCAAAAATTCTTAGTTTTAGTAAAAAACGCTTTCTGAATTATAGGATAATTGGTTTTAAAATAAGAAAGTTTTATAAAAATTGTTGCGGGAGCACTTTTCCCTATCAACGATGCCACAGGCCCGTGGGAAATTTTGGCTGGGCAGAATTTGCTTTCGGGAGGAGGCAAGAATGTGCAGCGGCCTCAATACTCCCTCATATTTAATAAAAAGGAGGAGCCTGCCGAAGTGGAAACAAGATGAGGCACATTTATGATGGCGGCTGAGCAAAACCGAAAATTATCCATTAAGCTCATTTTTGGTATTTGAGGATCTTCACTTGAAAAGAGAGAATACATTAATATGAAAAAAAATATTGTATAAGGGAACGATACTTTACCCTTTTACCAAGATATTTGCTGGAAGAAAAAACCTGAAAATAAAATAAAAAGAAAATTTAGTAGAAATATATCAAAAGCACTTACCTCGTGTGTCTCTTGTTGTTTATCATTAGTTTCTTTATTCTTGTGCATATTTCTCTTTCTTGCGCGCGCGAGAAAATAACAAAGTAGAGCTGGCAAACTAAATTTTTCACTCACTCAAGAGAGAGAGAAAATTACTCATTGTGCAGAAAAATGAGTATTATATATTTCTTTGCAGATTTTTTTTCTCTTTTTTTAACATGCTGCCAGACTTAATATTTTGTCTTTAAAAAAGTAATACCAATTCATTTTGTATTTTACAAAGACAGAGCTGCAATTCTTATTAATTTTATTGTATCAACCAAAGAAATACATACACGGCATTCAGACTATGTTTCTTGTAACATGACTCGTTTTAAAATAACTTTCAAAAACTTCAAGAATTTACATTATTTTACTACAAACTTGTGTCTTTTTTATTTTTTGTTTTAATTTCGTTGTTTATTCCTCTTCTTGAACGTTTTGACCACGGTACAGCTATGTACCTTAATTGTAATATACAATTACCTTAAAGGTAATTATACCATGGCATATACGAAAGAGAATAAAGAAACATAGAAAAATAAGAGAAACGTCAAAAAGTAATATGAAAAACAGAAATCGTGTTACTTTTGTAACGTCTTTGCCTTCTCTACTTCCTTCGCCCTCAAAAATTTGTAACATGTACCAGTAACGTGTTACAAGTAACATAGTCTCAATGCCGTGGTAGTAAGACAGAATAAAAATTTATTATTTCAAAAAAAACTTTTAATTTTGGCAGAGTTGCCGTTATTATTAATTTTAATGTATAAACCAAAGAAATACCTAGTAAGACAGAATAAAATTAATTATTTCACAAAAATCTTTTAATATCTTTACGTTTATTTTATTTTTACATAAAATTATCTTGTATAATAGTGTTGGATACCTTACTGCAATAGGAAAAATAACTTAGTGTTTTGTTAATGATGACTTAATAAAATTGTAATTTATTTCATATATAATGTTTTGCATAGGTTTCCACACAACCCAGGAGGTACTATGCACTGTGCTTTGCCAATTATTTTATATGGCTGGCATCCCCAGTAGGAATACATACCATGCACTAAAACTATAATAGAAAAAAATATCACAGTTATTTTATAAAATATTTTTGGTTTTTGTTACGAAAGTCCAAATAAATTATACCGATATTTTGTTTAAAAATTTTGCATACTTTGGAATCTTTTGTCCAATGTTTATATGTGCAATTAGCGCAAATATAGTAATCACAGTTTTTACAAATGCATATTTCAGCATTTGCCTTTTTCAGGCAACCGCAATGACAACAAAATCTTGTCTTGTCTCCTTGATGTTTTAACAGCAACCTTTTTATTTCCTTTCTGAAAATATTTGGGTTACATAACTGTTTTATGGGCTTGTTCTTAATTGGGAATAGGGTTGTGGGTACCCCTGCTGGTACACCACTTGCTGGTGGTATTGCACCGGCTTCGCAATACCTTTCTTAACATTTATTTTTAGGCTCCCGCCGCAATGGGGACACTTGCAAAAATTCTGTAATAAGAAAAAGTAATGTAAATAATTTAATTACCTATTTTTTCTAGTTTTTGACCTTTTTAATAATAATAAATAAGTCTATTTTTTAAGCTTTAGGTCTATTTTTATATTTATTTTTTTGTACAATTTTTTCAATATTTCGCCACTCCGTTGTGTGGCATCATCAGGAGTGGCGAAATATTCACCCTTATCGGGAAAAAAATTTCGCCCGAATTTTTTCCCTGGTTCACAAAATTTGTATCATGAATTTTGTTCACCCGAACACATGGCAATTACAGTAACAAAACTGGCCCGATACTAAACATTTTCCTTCACTTTTGAAAATTTGATTTAAGTTTTGACAAATTTATTTTATATTTTTTAACAGTTTCTTTAATTTCAAACAAACACATGTTATTCGAAGGGAAAAATAATTCATGTGACATTCACGATAGCAAATTGTTGTTCGGGCGAAAAAAAATTCCGGTCGAATAAAATGTTCGCATTTTTACCCGATAGGGGTGATTGAAAAAATTGTACAAAAAATAAGTATAGACCTAAAGCTTTGAAAAATAGACTTAATTATAAATAATTTAATTCTAAAACAAATTTAGATAACATAACCAAAAAAAACGTACTCACCATTATAACCAAATTTTATTAAAAAAAAAACACCACACGGCAGTGAACTGTAATATATAGACCTCAACAAATCAAACGCTTCTTCAGAACTGACGTCGATTTGCAGAAATTATTTGTACTACAAGCTTGGCATTACTTTATTGCAAATAAAAAAAGGGCTGCCAAGTATGTTAGTGCCAGTAGCAAAACAGAGCTGCCACAATTTGATATTAAAGTCTTATCAGGCAGTTTTTTAAACCATATGTAATATAATATTTTTTGATGCAAATATTTATATGTTTTAATAAGTGTTAATTATATGAAGCCAATACATGAATTCTTCGCTTGTTTATATATTAATCAAAGGGTTGCTTTCTTAATATTCTTAGAGTCGCAATATATTTAGCCTGTTGCTGTTTTTATATTATTTGCTTAAGAGAATACTTACTAGACCAAATTACCACAGGCAAAATATTCTATAGGTTATACTTCCTGACAACATGGTATAAATTCAACTAAAAAAAAAGGGTAGAATGGTAGTAACTATGTTCTTTAGGTAATATACCTTAAATTTAAGTTGGTTCCCATGTTCGAAGAATCAACTAAATAATTAGTCAAAGTAACTAACAAACTTGAATAAGCTAACAACAATAGCAACCTACGTTGCCATGGCCGCATTCCAAAGAAAATCTTGAATTCTCTATTTGCGGAAGCAGCGGAACAAGGTCTAAATTTTGAGGATCAAAACTTGCCCTTAGTACATTACTGCTTTGTATATTATTGCATTGCTGGCTCCCGAAAACAGTTCTGTTGATGAAAAACCTCGAGGTGCAACAAATTTGTTAGATTACTTACTTTTTAAATTATCTATATGAATTGCTTATGCATTTCGTAAAAAAATCAAATTCTAAATTTTCTTAAATTATGTATTTTATATAAATTATTATACACACCTTTATTTTTTTCAAACATTTTTCGCCATTGACAACTAAATACAAAAACAAACAGTAAAAAATTATTTCGAAGGCTATACCACATAACCTGCGCTCACTCTAATATAATATTTTTAGGTGACAAATGTGGCAACGCTTTTTTTAAAAAAACATTACAGTGAATGATAATTTCTTCTTCTTTTTAACCTATGGGAGAGGATTTTTAACGTTAACAAACTACTCAAAAGTTAACAAAGTATGTCCTAAAAAAACTATAGCGGATAATTTTGTGTACGCCAAAATGTAGCCCACCTATCCTGCTATCACGGGCAAGTTTCAAAAGTTTGTCAGAATTTCCCAAATTCGGGCTAGAGCCTCAGACATAGTTTGAGTGAACAATTTTGAAAACAGTTTTTTGTCAACTTTGTTCTACAAAAAACTATAGCGGATAATTTGATGTATGCCGAAAAGTAGCCCACCTATCCTGCTATCACGGGCAAGATTCAAAAGTTTGTCAGAATTTCCCAATTTTGGGCAAGAGCCTCAGACATAGTTTGAGTGAATAATTTTGAAAACAGTTTTTTGTCAACTTTGTTTTACAAAAAACTATAGCGGGTAATTTTGTGTACGCCAAAATGTAGCCCACCTATCCTGCTATCACGGGCAAGTTTCAAAAGTTTGTCAGAATTTCCCAATTTCGGGCTAGAGCCTCAGACATAGTTTGAGTGAAAATTTTGAAAACAGATTTTTGTCAACTTTGTTCTACAAAAAACTATAGCGGATAATCTGGTGTATGCCGAAAAGTAGCTCACCTATCCTGCTATCACTGGAAAGTTTCAAAAGTTTGTCAGAATTTCCCAAATTCGGGCTAGAGTCTCAGACATAGTTTGAGTGAATATTTTCGAAAGCAGTTTTTTGTCAACTTTGTTTTACAAAAAACTATAGCGGATAATTTGGTGTATGCCAAAATATAGTCCACCTATCCTGCTATCACTGGAAAGTTTCAAAAGTTTGTCAGAATTTCCCAAATTCGGGCTAGAGTCTCAGACATAGTTTGAGTGAATATTTTCGAAAGCAGTTTTTTGTCAACTTTGTTTTACAAAAAACTATGTATAGCGGATAATTTGGTGAATGCCAAAATATAGCCCACCTATCCTGCTATCAAGGGCAGGTTTCAAAATTTTGTCAGAATTTCCTAATTTTGAACCAGATTCTAGTATGTAGTATGATTAAATTTTAATACTGTGTTGAGTACTAAAGTAAGAAACATTAAAACATGATTAATAAGTTATAGTTGCATCAAGTATTTTGAATGTATATATTTCTTTTTAAAATAAAGATTTTGTTAATATTTCTTTATCAACAATATTCAAAATGGATTTTCATATTACTAACATACTTTGTTAACTATTGAGTAGTTTGTTAACTTTAAAAATCCTCTCCCATAGGTTAAAAAGAAGATGTAAGTATCATTCACTCTGAAGTGTTAGCAAAAGTTACATAAAAATATATGGGCACAATATATTTTAACTTGGTACTACTTCTGCAAATAAAATATACTCATTATTTTGTCTGCAAATAGTCTGTATGAGAGAGCATTTGTGTTACTCTCTGTGAATTGAGTGAACCAAAAATTAGTTTGTTGGTCTACTTTGTTATCTTCACGGAGATCTTTCTTGCACTTTATTCAGCGTTGTATGTGTATGTACGGTTGTATTGTTGAGTAGGCTTATGAATGAAAGGTACTTAAAACTCATGTTGGCAATGCCATAATTTTGCGTAAAGTACAGGGCGTGGTTTTTGTTTTCCGCTGTTTGTAAAATAAATAAATTACGTGTATTTTGAAAATAGTATTGAATGAAATAGAACTGTACTAATTTTTATGAGCGCCTGGTAAAAGATTTGGACATGGTGTAAGAATATTCTGGATAAGACTAAAGGGCAAAGTTGGTACAGTATCAGATTATAAAAATATAGTTGGATTTTGAAGTTGTGAAAAAAATGGAGAATAAACGGATTTTTAAGTACATTTCTAGAAAGAATATTATATAAGTGAGGGCATTGGCAACATAAAATAAGTTGTAGTTGTAAATTTGGAAGATTTGCCGCAATAATGGAAAGTAGTTGCAGTATAAAAAGCCTACAGAAAAGAAAATCGGGAGAGTTCCTTTTGAAAAGTTTTTGAGATAGTGCGTGAGCAGTTGGATTTGAAATTGAAAATTCAACAAAAATAATTTAAACTGTATGTGAAGGCAAGGCTACTAAGCCATGAACATAAAAATAGAATTATGAAAAAAAAGAATGTGCAAAATTTAAAAAAAATAGTGAATTGTGCAGGAACTTGAACTAAAAGAAAGAAGAAAGTGGTGTTTGATGTTAACAATATTTTATTGTAGAAGTATATGGACATACTGCACAAAAAAGTCTAAAAAAATATAGAAAAATAAAATTTTAAAGATAAAAGCGGTAGACTTTTAAGAAGTAAATTAAAATTAATTAATTAATTAATTAATAATTAAATAAACAAAAATTAAATAAGACAGTGCACGCACAAGCCAAGAAAACTTTTAAACAAAAAAATAGAGTCAAAAAAAAAAAGACAAAAAGTTTATTAAGAAAACAAAAAGTACAAAGACTAAATAGTACCAAATACCAATAAAATTTAAGACAACAAAAAGAAAACATATATATATATATATATAAATTGCTGGTGAAATAAGTTTCCTGAGGGAAGAAGTGAAGCTGTGAGCCAAGTTTTGATCCTACCAGAGACGAAGATAGCCAGTGGAAAAGTAGAGAAGAGATCAGCAGCGGAGAAGAAACTAAAGAATGAAAAAAAATAAGAAATTATATTTTGTATTTTATTTTGTTAAAAATTTATTTTTTTTATTTTATAATACATATGTATGAACATATTTAGAAAATAAGCTTTTATTTTAGAAATTATTGATTTTTAAATTTTTTAAAGTAGAAAGTAGTGTGAAAAGAATGTGTGATTTTGTGAGTGTAGTGTAGAATTTTTTTTTGTGTGTTCATAGTTATAAGTTAATATTGCTATAACAATTCGAAAAAAGTAAAATATAACTATTAGGGGCTCAATTTGATTATTGCGAGTATTTCGGTTCGTGTTTCCGGTAATTTCGTGATTAGAGAGCTCCTTCATACGTAGGACAGGAAATAGGTTTTTGTTGAGTGTATATCCGGTGAGCAAATCAATTTGAGCTCTTAATAATAAATGAGAAAGGAGGAAATAGCTTATATATTTGTATCGAGTTAAGAATTAATTTGTTTTTTTTTTGTATTATTATAAAAATTGTTAAAAAAAAGGAATTTTTGGTTGTGTTTAGTTTTAAGAAAAAGTATAAATAAAATTATAATGTTAAGTTGAAAATTTTAAAGAGGAAAATGATGGCTTAAGTTTTTAATCTATGGCAATGAGGGATAGGTAAGTGAACAGGAAGTGTTAAGCGGTATAGGGTTGTAGAAAATTGTGTTAAGGAACATAAACTACAACAAGGCAGGGAGGGCGAATTAAGGAGAAGAACATCCATCTCCCTATTCATGTGTTTAGTGTCGTGTAAGTCATTTTGTACAGTCATGTTATTTTGTAAGAAGTTACATAAAATTTTTCTTATTGTTCTGCCGCCTGACACAGGGTTGAGAACCACCCCCTGAGATAGCTCTCCGAGTTGGCTGGTGGCATCGTCAGGCATAGGGTACGTAACAAAATATGCTTCCAGTTTGAACTTAAAGTAAGTAAACGTTTTACTTATTTTAAGTAAAGATTTTCCTAAATAGAGGAATTGCGTACTTACTTTTATTGTATATACGTACTAAATTTTAGCACATACATAATCAAATCCCAAATAAAAAGCATTTTCTATTGTCATTGTTTATGTTTGTTTATTTTTTATATGTATAATATTAAATAACAAAATTAAATCATTTCATATTAACATAGTTTTTTAGTGTAACGTATCTACCAATAATTATAAAAATGTTTCTGCGTATATCTTAAGAATATTTTTGCTATAAAAACTAATGAATTTCATATTACCTTACGAGTATAGCTGTTTTAATTAATAACAAAAAAAGCTTGTTTATCACCAAATAGTTTTTATTTGAATGTGTTAAAAAAGAGATTTCGGTCTTAAATAGCATCCATTGTTTAATATAATGCGGTGTATAGGAGGAGACTTTAAAGACATTGCAGAAAAAATTTTGAACTCGATTAACTTCTCATCCACCAAATATGATAGGAATTTTTTTTCATAAGAAATGACAATTAGTTTTTGACAAAGGATAAAAACTTCTCCATCTTGTACAAATATTTCTTGAATTTTATATGCCTCAAATGTTGGCACATAATCAAAAATAATAAAGCCGGTTTTGTACGTTGTACCATACAGACTTAAATGGGCATAGCATTGACATTCACTTAAATTTTTGTTGCTTAAGTAGTTGTTTATTTCTAAATAAAATAGGAAATTTGCGACGCTATATTTAGCTGAATCTTAAATAATTTTTTTTTTGTTTCAAAGTGTAGTATTAGTTGTGTTCAATAACTTTCCAGTAATTACTAGCAACGAGAGAGTAAAAAGAAATATTTTCAAAATTGCTCTCAAAAATATTTAAAAGTAAATGAACACTTTTACAGTCAAAACTTGCAAGCAAATGTATTTTGTTATTGTAAACTTAAAAAAATTTCCAACTTAAATTTTTTTTCAAAGCATAATGACAGAAAGACTGTTTGAATAATTTCTGATAGTAAAATTTTTACTAGCAGAAATTATCAGAAACATTTTTTTTTCTAATAAATTTTTTATGAGGGCTCGCTTCTCTTCAGAACAGTGTTTTTCTTATGCCACTAATTGACAAATTATATTTTAAAATTATAAAAAAAGACATAACGAAACTTTTTCAAACTAACTTTTAAATATCTTACTTCAGAATTAATTTTATTTTAAAAAAATCAACCATACTCCTATTTTTTTGAACAGTTGAAATTGTTCGACCATAAAAGAAAATCACAAATAACAATAGCAACACAATTTTTCAGTACATTATCACTCAAATATTACTCAGCACATTCCATTGTAAACACCGTTAAAAAGTTGCGCGCTTTGGAAGCTGACATACTAGCAATTTTTGAGCGTTGCAAATTGGGTACCCACACTCCTATTATATTGAACACAGCTGTATGTGCGTATAAAAAAGTAAAATTTTTTATAATACTAGTTAAAAATGGCATTTTTTTTTAGAGATATATACATACATCCTAATTTTGAGAATTTATGTGTTAAATTTTAGTAACCCTTATAATTTGATTTAATTAATTTGATTGTAATATTTATTGCTTGGTTTTTATGAATTTTATGTACTCAAATTAACACTATATCAAGTTTTAATATAATATCGTTATCTAATATACAGTCCCGCACAAAACTATTGGCACAGCAAGAAACTTGGGTTTTATCACCAATTTAAATCTGTTCTAAACATAAATTAGAAAAAAAAAATTAGGTATTAAATAGATCCTACGTTAATTAAATAATTCCATTGGTTTTTTTAATTAAGGGTCCACTGAAAATATTTTTATTAAAACATCTAACAGGAAAACACATAATTTCGTCGCACAAAAGTTTTGGCACACAAAAAACAATCCGGTATATGACCATATTTTTAGAGATCTGGCAATGCAGTTAAAGCGACATTTTTTTCTATATCTCAAAAACTGTCCGTTATTTTCATTAGTGACATTTTGCTTTAGAATAAATTTCAAAAATTGTTTGAAAACACTAAAATGAGCTCAAAACAAAAAGAAACCACTGAATCTCAGCGAAAAATAATACTTCACCTGCATAATCTAGGCAAGTCGTATGCAGAGATTGGTGAAATAATGGAAAGAAGTCGTTACACAATTCGCAGTGTTATTAATCGCTTCAAAGGAGAAACAAATTTACAAAGTGCTAGTCGAACAGGCCGTCCTAGATCCTTAACTGATCGTGAAAGCATGCAAATAGTGCGGAAAATAAAGAAAAACCCAAAAAAGTCGTCTACTGAAATTGCCGCTGAAGTTCAAGAAGAGTTTGGTAAGAGTGTTAATCCCATGACCGTTCGAAGAGTACTACACGAGGCTAATTATACTGCTCGAGTTGCAAGACGTAAACCTCTGATTTCTTCAGTTAATCAAACAAAGCGATTAAACTATGCAAAAGAATTTGTGAGCAAACCTATTAGTTTTTGGGATGAAGTACTATTCTCGGACGAAAGTAAGTTTAATATTTTTTGCAATGACGGTCGCACCAAAGTGTGGAGAAAGCCCAATGCGGCATATGAAAAACAAAACCTTGCTCCCACAGTAAAACACGGGGGTGGTAGTGTTATGGTGTGGGGCTGCATGTCGTCTGCGGGTGTTGGTAAGTTGATTTTTATAGAAGGCATTATGGACAAGACCGTCTATTTAAATATCTTAAAGGAAACCGTCAAAGAAAGTGCCGAAAAGTTAAAATTACCAACTTCATTTACATTTCAACAAGACAATGACCCCAAGCATTCAGCTCATGACGTACGTATGTGGTTATTGTTTAACGTGGCGCATGTCCTACCACACCCTCCACAGTCCCCAGATCTCAATCCTATTGAGCATTTGTGGGAGGAACTTGACAGACGGATTAAAAAACGGCCAATTTCAAGTAAATTTGAATTGCAACAGGCGTTAAAAGAAGAGTGGCTAAAAATTGGAGAACAAACGACTAAAAAACTAGTCCATTCTATGCCAAATCGTTTAAAGGCAGTAATTAAGCAAAAGGGCTTGCCCACAAAATATTGAGTGCGGCGTATTTTAGAAAAAATCACTACTTTAATAGGCCTTCAATTAAATGTGCCAATACTTTGGTGCGTTAAAATTGTTACTTTTTATGTTAAACCTTTAATAAATGAATTCAAAAAACTAAAATTGATCAGAATTTACTCTTAATAGTTACTACAGTGTTAAAGCTAACTTAGTTAAATTCTTTTTTACTAATTTAACTTTTTAATGACAGTAAAGTGAAGATAATTTAAAAAAAAACTTGCTGTGCCAATAGTTTTGTGCGGGACTGTATTTAAAAAAAAAATTATCCAAAATTAAATTATATTTTTTTAATTATAGTAATACAACCATTTTATGTAACTTATTAAAAATAAGAAAAGCTGTATCAAGGACAGTTAATTTTTTTTATTGTAAGTAAAATTTTTTCATAAAACCAATTACTTTTTATACTTGTTTAAAGTTAATTAGAAAATGTAAGCTTTTTTTAAGGAAGCTCTTAACTAAATTTTCAACTTTTCATACAAAATAAAAATTACTTATTTTAAGGAAAAAAAATCTTTGTTTTAACGAACTTTTTACTATTGGTTTAAAAAATATTTAATTTATTTAAATAATTATGTACTTTATTTGAATTAGACCAGTTGAGAAAAAATGTGTATTATATTTAAGTCTAGGGGAATATTCTGTATACTTTTAATAAGTTAATTTTTCTTAGTTTAAGTCAAAATTTTTGTTTTTAAGTTAATTTAAACTCAACTTTAGTAAATGTTAATGAACTAAAATTAAGTTTATGTTTAACTCAAACGTAGTTTAATCTTTTTATTGAGTGTATAGAAGCTGTTGCAAATATTTTTTTGGATTCATTGTATATCTGGATAAGGTAAATTTGTTAAAAACTTACCTTGCAAATATGCTATTGCACCACCACAGCTTACTAATCACTTCGATTATCCCTTTTTGGAAAATCCAAATATTTCCAGCCATTTTCTTTGCATGCAGTAGAAACAAATTGATCAACGTAACTTTTTTTTTGGTCATCATAAAGAGAATCTAAATATATAAACTCCCTTGTTTTAAGCTTAAGAATGCAAAGGGTAAATTTGTCTTTGATATAGAATTGGAATTAGAGTACAGTAAGGCTTATGTATAGCAATAATGTTGACTTTTTAAAAATAAATGTTATTGATTTGACAAGGAACAATCAATACTTTTTTACAGTTCTCCTTTAAAATGCAAAGAATGCAACAATCTAAAGTCAGATTGGTAAGTTCGTTCCCTTAAAGAATTCCAATCTTTTAGTTCAATTTTTCTCTTGTTTTAATCCACTGTATACTTGATTAAACAACGTATTAAACCTAAAAAGAAAATACTTCAATTGCTTAAAACCTTTTTGAATGTTTTTGGATGCTTTTGAGTAGGAATGCTCTGTATTTAACCGAAACAAGTTATTAAATCCTTCAGTGTTATCTGAATCAATTTATATTACATCTTGTATATCTTTATAAGTTGATGTAAACGTTTGTAAATTTTTTGCATCAAGCAACTATTTTGGATGAATAAGCTTTTGATGCTGTGCATTTTTTTTGCCCCATTGCTCTTCAAAGCGCGTGTGCTCTTTTAAATCTAAAAGGCTATGTTGTTTTAAAACATCTAAATTTTCTTATGAGTTTTCCTCTCTGCTATTCCTTAAATGCATTTTCTAATACTATTGTTTTTATTTTCGATAAACATGTTATATTTGTATCGAAGCTCTTTAAGTGAACTCATACTATCTTTTCTGTCCACTTTAATAAATTTTCCTGGACGAACTGATTTCCTCTCCAGAAGAATGTATTTTTGCAAAAAAAAAAGTTAGATTCTACAGGAGCATTGCTGATATGACTTCTGGAGTTATCGATTAAAGTCCCTATTGTGTTTGTCCACAAGGGACTAAAAGGACAATACTTTTTAAGAATGAATAAACAAATTTCGTTATTTTAATATTCATTATCGTCGAAAAGTAAAGTTTCATTATTAATACTATGTTTCACTTCCATGTATTTATTTTAAAAAAAATTAAATAAGCTTCCAGATGCTATAGTTTCAAAGTTTGTCTTAGTCCCGCTATCTGGAAAAACACAATTTTCAAAATTGGTTTCTTTAATTATTAACAACTTTTTTCTTACTAAGTATGTTAAGGCTTTCGTTAAATCTTAAATTTTTTTGGATAAAAAAGAATAGCAAAAATATTGGAAAACCAATACTTGCACTCGTCTAATGTTTTCAAGCTAAGAGCTGCTCTTAAAACGTTCTTAAGGCTAAAGCTTCAAAAATGGTCCTTACCTATTCTGCTATTTAAATCTTAACAAATTATGTGAATATAATGTGCTTTACATCATTGTATTATAATTTTGAAATTTTATTTAAACTTGGGCATTTTAAATGATCATAGTAGGCTTTCAGCTTATGTGAAATGTTTCCATTATTGCAACATTTTAAAACCGCACCAAATATCGCATAACTTCCATCGGCTCAAACTCTTTCAAAAAATTTATACTTATTATCAATGCAAAAGTTCTTTAGTTTATCTAGTATGGTACATATATCGTTAAGAGTGTGGCGTGAAAGGACTCAGTTACTACAGGAATGACCATTTTGTGCTTTTTCACCCTTATAACGATTTTGTATATTAAAATTCGTTTTTTGGCAAATTCGATTTGCCGCTTGCTATGGCCAGTTGCATCAAAGGAAATTGTATAACATGCATCCCTTAAAATCAGTTCATTATTTTCAAACGTTTCAAATGTTTGTCTTTTCCCTACAGTATATTGTTAATGGCAAGGCTACAAATTGTGTGTAATTTTTATATTTGTTTTGTTGCATCGAAAACACATCAAAAAGGGATGCGGATGGGAGCAGTCCTCAATAGCTGCCTCAGATTTTACCTTGCGTAAAGTTGACAAGTTTTTTATGTTGTGAAAATTCCCACTCTTCGCAATTTCGTCTGCAATAGCCATGAGGATTTGATATTTTTTTTAAAAATGTAAGCGCTTTGTCTCTTTATTACTTTCTTTAAAATTTTTCTTGTCACTCCACGGATCTACAACTCGGTTTTGACCTTCTGCATGAAAAATTTCCCCAGATCTACAAACAAAAACCTTGCCTTCAAAATTAATTTTAAATTTCGCAAAATCTGGAAAACTGCAGTATATTGAATAAAAAAAAATGCCGAAGAATATCTATAATAAATTTTTCCTTTCTTAATTTGATTTTGGGTCGTATCTGGCTTCAAAGGCTAACTTTGGATTCCCGTTAAATTTTGCTTGTGCTTTTCCTTGCATTCGTTTAACATTTCTTTTAAATTTTTCTTTTGCGTCAAGTACTTTTCTATATTTTTCATACTTAGAGACTTTTATGCTCGAAAGTTCCTAAAGCTCAATTTTCCATACTATCTTGGTTTTTTACACTACCACAACTAACACTTTTATATTCATTAAGTCTTATGATTGTTTTTCTTTCTGGCTGATAAAATTCATTACAAACTTTAATCTTTTTTTATCACAGATACTTTTGTCGCTTATATTGCACGATTTTGTGTTAAAACAGGACAGCTTGTGCAACTCCGAAAATTTTTCGGAGAAAGTATCCAACATATCTTTAAAATCATTTTTGATTTTAGTTCAAGCTTCTTCTAACTTAAATATTATTGTAATTTCACACTTAAACTTATTTTCTGAGTTTACGTGGTTTAAAAAAATTGTTTTTTATAAAAATTCACATTTAATTTTCATTAAGGCTTAATTTTCATTTTCATCATTATTTTGCATTAATTGTAAGCCTTTTGAATTTTTGCATCATCTTTTGCCTGTTTTAGCATTACAATTTATTTTGCATTTCTATTATGCACAATATAGGATTAGTTTACGTTAAGTTTCAAATTTAATCAAAATAACTGACAAGGGAATACATGAAAACGTTTGTATTTATATGCCAGTTTTAAAATTTTTTATATTAAACTTAGTATTAAAATAACCACTATTAGTACTATTGAGACAATTACACACATAGCCAGTAGAGATGAGCAAACCTGGGATTCTAAAAAAAAGCAGTGAACATGATTTATAAACCAGTATTATTTTTAGCAGAGACGGCGATCGCTGTTTGTTATTTTCCCACACAACTATGTTACTTTAATAACATGTTAAATTAAAAGTAACAAATCGCAGGAAGGCCCAAAAATGTTAGCTTGCAAAATATATCAAATATTTGGTAACGTCACAGCAAATAATCTCTTCACACACAAAAATTGTTACTTTAAATAATGTACCAAATTTAGGCCCATTATTATATCTGTTTGATCGATTTTAAAAAAACATGTGTACATAAATACCTTTTTGCTATTACAATGCTGTAAGGTAACCGATAAGCTAAAGAAAAGCGCATCTTACCTTGAAAATTAAACATCTTATTTTTATTTTTTTGTCGAATTTATTTGTTTTTAATACGAATTTCTGTTTTTTTTATTCTGGCTTAAGTTCATTATTTATTTTTTTTATTGAAAAAAAATCTTATTTTTCCGTTTATGTTCAAAAAAAAAATTAGAAATTTATTTTTAAATTTAACGTAGTATTTTTAAACACTGACCTGAGTGCTTTCGGGGTTCTTAAGATCTTAAAATATATTTGAAAAATTTAAAACATTCAGTTCATTTAACATTATTGTAAATTCATAAATTCTAAAAATGTACCTACGTATTACTATTAGCCCAACTATTCAAGAAAATATAGTAAATAGAATTTTAAATGTTACCTATTTTTAGGCTGATTTAGAAAAAATGTTGCTTAAATAGAGAAAATATGAAAAAAATTACAAAAAGAAAGTAAACGTTATTCTTTTTTTCCAAAAATATGTAGTAAAATATGCATTATGGCTAATATATGGGCATTTCCATGTCATCGTACGTGACATTTGTACGCCTACAAAGTGGTGTAGATTTTGCAAAAAGAGTGGTAACTGAAAAATTGTTTCGTCAATATGTTACATTCAGAGGGTACTATAATCTAAAAAAAAATCATGACTTTGAAAACCTTGCCGGCCAAAATATCGGGCGAAAAAGGCGCATATCGTACGTGACAAAAAACGGAAGTGATGTCGAGGTGCATGCACATATATACGAAAATCTGCGAATTGTAAAAGTTTTTTTTCCTTTCTTTAAGTTCTTTCACCAAGCCAAATATTTTTCCTTGATAATCCATAATTTTTAAATACAAAAAGATTTTTAGATCATTTTGTTACGAACAAATCTTAATATCGTTCGTGACATACCGTATGTGACAGATTTTTCTCTTATAGTATTTGTCTGAAAAAAAAATTGGTTTTTTTAATATATGTATACATAACAAATTTAAAAAGAATTAAAAAATGTTTATTCGGTGATAATAGCAATAAAAACAATAAAAGGTTATTTTCATTTCTTACTATACACTATGTACTTGGGCGCTGGCACTTAATTATTAAATTTTAATTTTTTCTCTTACTGAATACGCAGTGCGAGACACATTTATATACTGACTATCATGATAAGTAAACGAATGACGTTTTCTTATTTTTGAGATGGGCTGGACATTTTGCCATTTTTCATGGAGATGAGCAGAAAACCCTTCAATCTCTTCGGTAGCAACATAAAACAAATTAACTCCTTCCACATATTTATGAGCACATTCATAAAATGAGAAAGCATCTGGCAAGATTAAATTATTTGCTTTTACAATTTGCCAGACCTTTCTTTTAACAGTACCACCTACTACATCAACTGCACCTTTACCATGTGATGTGGCAAAGAAGTTCCATTCTAAATGTTAGCAGCTAAATTTGTTTACAAAAGAGGGAATACTTTTTAAAATAAATTTGTTTTTAAATTGAGTGCTACTCCAATCAGAAAATATGTATATAGACGATATATCTTCATATTGTTCGCTTATTTCACGCATAGTTTTTGTAATAAAATAGTAAACATCAAACTTATTGTGTGTTAATTCGTCGTTAATTATTTTTTTTGTCTTTTTTGACTGCATCTGCGAACTTTTTTCGATAGATATGCTGTCTTTCAGCCTCCTTTTTCCGGTATTTCTTTATTTGTTCTTCGTTTTTCTTCAAGTCCTCCCTCCATTTCTTTGTAGTTTCACAGCTATTTTTACCCATCTTAATAAAATATTTATGATTATAAAGGAATTTGAAAGTATTAAATTGAATTGTGTTAGTTACAATATCGTATGCTACAAACTTTGAAAGACTATAAAATTTTTATTGCATCAAATTTAAAAAAAAAATCGATCAATATTTGTTTGCGAGATTTATCTTGCTTTGAACTTTTATTTTTAAATACTTGCGACCGGTCGAATTCAAATGATGACGACAAATAACGTTTTTGCATTACGTACGTGACATTAGAATATCATTCAAAGCAATCTATAAAAAATACCGCTATTCGAACTCTGAATTTTTAATTTCGTAATGGAACTTGGCCACTGATGTTGTAACATTATTTTTAAAGTATAATTGGAATATTACAATTACCTAAATTTAGCCACTAGTTAAGAGAAAATAGTTAATTTCAATTTCTGGAAATTGATCAAAGAGATTACCAGTTTAATCTGCTATTTTTGCTCTTTTAAAATTATAATTATCTATAAATACTTTTACATAATAAAATTTAAGTGTTTTATTGCTCTTTGGTATATATAAAAAAAAGTTGCGATGACTTTTATTTTTCCAGCCGTGGTTGACATATTCATGGAAATGCCCATATGCAAAACCATGCATTTATACCAAAATATGTAAAAATATGTACTATTTCCATATAAATATGTATCTGAAAAGAAGTAAGATCGGTATAGTCGGTTAAGTCCGACCATATTATACCGTACACCACATTTGTATAGAGGCTATATTAAAAATGGACCGATCACACCACGTATGTGGTGTGGGTATAAAAATTTTAAAATTCATACTTTTACTTTAAGCTGTAACACCTCATGTATTGGTGGTCAACGCACAGTTTCGCAGATTAAAAGTCAATGAGGGGCCACCGAAGTTGTGGCAAGAAAAGAAGTGGCCATAAAGAAATGAAAAAACTGGTGGGGGTGCCGCACCACCAGAAATTCCAATTAATTCCAACGATATTTGCGTATGGCTACCAAACGAGTTTGTTGTTGACAACAATGAGTTCGACAGTGACGCAGTTGGGACATGTAAATTGACTTCGATTATAGTCGAAAATCGATTCTGTACCTAAAACAATCGATTTTTTGTAATCGACCTTTTGTCAGATATTTTATACTGAAATCGATTATTGAGCTCAAAAAGGCGATTATATATACAAATATTTCCAGTTTTTAACATTGTAAGCGTTTTTTTCAAAGGATTTTTTTAAAGTTAACAGCAGTAAGTTAGAATGTGTCAGAACACATCGTTTTATTTACACCACCTGATATAAATGCATCTTGGCGTCTGTTTTTAAGTTTTTATTAATTGGCGGTGAAAAGCTGTTTAACAAAATATTGAAAATGCCCCCTAGTCAAGTTTCGAAATATTTTAAAAAAACTGAAAGAGGAAAGAAAGTATAGTGCTCAATGTGTAAAAAATTATTAGTGTTTTGTGGAAGCACTCCCTCCCTAGATATACATTTGGAAAAATGTCATAAAATTGTGACACCAAAGCGAATGTCCAAAAAGGATTCTTACTCCGAACCAGATATTTTAGAGATAAATGAAGATGACATCTGTGAGGCTCAGGTAAATATAAAATTATATACAACACTCACTTTTAATTATGATAAATAAGCCAAGCGGTAGTCAGGAAACTATTAGTGTAGAAACTTACAGTCCTATTATCAAGGCATTTCAAAATGCTGCAACCTTTACTCGTAAGTGATACAATGTTTGCTGTACATATATTTATAAAAAAATTGACTTACGTCATTTGCTTTTTCAGGAGAAAAAACATATAAAATAAATGATTCATTATTATATGTACATGATTGCTGTTGATAATTTGTTCCTCTGCACACCGGAAAAGAGGTTTTCAAAAGTTTCTTAAAACTCTTCAGCCATCCTGCTCTTAAAACGCGACAAAAACTGTTTGACACCAAATATTCTCAGTTAAAGGCTTAAATGTATCACAGACTGCAAAATGCTAAAAATATAACCATAACAACTGGGGCCAAATTACGGCATCCGTGATCGAGTAAAATTGTTCGTAATATTTGCTTTTGAGATTACCGCATTCGTTATCGAGTAAGAGCTATCGTAATTTCTGATGATAGCATTCGTTAACGAGTACGCTATCGAGTGCTGGCTAACGAAAAGTTGTTCGTGAGGTAAACAGCATTCGAAATTTATTTTATGTGCAACAATAGGCAGTGAAGGTAGACAAAATGTAAGTTTTTATACAAATCATAGTTGAAGCTATAAATAAATAAATAAAATAAACATTTTAGGACCATAATTAACAAAATAAATGGAAAGCAAAAGGATATGGTTGATCATCCCAACTTGGCCAGAAATGAATTACCAAACATATGTTAATTTTGAGATGGTTTTTGCAACCCAAAATGAGTGCCATCTATACAACCAATCACTAAGAAATAAAGGAAATGTTACATAAAGCTAGCATTATATTGCGATTTTATATTTACCGCCAGGGAGTTTAAATTTCTGCATAAACGCTTCCGAGCCTAAAGCAAACTGTTCTGGTAAAAACCTAATAAATTTTGCATACAGCTTATTATCTATTTCTTTCATCATTTTGTTAACCGTTTTGCAAACTCTGCTCTGACTTATTCCAATTAAATAGTCATTTCCAATGGTATGTTGAAAAGATCCACTGGCTAAAAGTGATAATGTTACGGCTAGCTGCAGGTTTGGTGGTAAGGCAGTAGACATATGTCCTTCAAAATTTAGCTCACAAAGAATAAAATGAAATGCCTCTTTTGAAACTCTAAAACGCTTAACAAACCTTGAATGATAAAGTTTTAAACGAAATTCAGTAGCATAGTATTAGATTCGTCCTCTGAGTCAGAAGATAAGCACAACAAAACTAATGTTGTCATTTTTATTTTGCTTTTTTTATTAATTACTTAAAAACAATATAACAGCAAAATTTTGTGTTTTCTTTTTTTTAACAAAGTTGTAATTTTTTACTAAAACATATATTATCATTCAATTAGAATGCAAAAAAAATCTATTACATTCTATTTTAATTTCGATACGTGAGCTATCGAATGCGGTAATCCATTCATTCGATACGTGACGAAATTTCATTCGATACGAAAATCTACTCGTTCACGAGTGCCGTAATTTGGCCCCTGATCTCTGGACAGAACCTATGAACGTCAAATGCTTTTTTGGTTAAGTGCTCACTATGTTTATGTTTAAAAAAACATAAAAGATTTTAAAGTGCTAATAGATATGTATTTAAGTAATAATAGTTTAACGATTTTAAAATAGTTGATCGTAAAATTGATTTTCGGCTTTGATAACCATTCCCTATGACGCAGCATTAAATGAAGTAAGTTTTTTTCTAATTTTATTTTTTATAATATTTAACCCATTTGTTTTTAAATTTTAAGATTGTTGAAGAGGTTATGGAACAAAGTAATGAAACACCAATATTAATGCCCATCGAAACGGATGAGTTGCCAGAAACTGATGGAGATAATGGTGTAAAACTAGCACATAATATTAAAAAGGCTTGCATAAAAGTTATTAATATTTTTATTTGCCTTAAGCTAAATAGTATTATTTTTCTAGAAAATAGTAAAAAAGAACGCAACAGAGCAAAAACTAATGCAATTGACAGAGCTCGATATCCAATGCAAATCAGAATTGCATAAATATCTAATAGAGGTGGAGAAAAAAAAGTTAAGGAACCTTGACCGGGAATATGACTTGATTAAAGCAAAAATTAAATTTATTGAAAAAAACTCAGTTGGTACGTATGTATATATTTATATAAAAAAGGAGCGTTGGCACATACAATTTTGGTAATAAGTAAAACCTAAACAATGTGAAACACTTTAAAGTGCGACCTTTCGCAAAATAAATAGAAATTACAAGTATTTTTTATATTAAACAGAGGAGTAAATATGCTCTTTCAAACTTTAATTTACTTGCAAACGCAGTTTTCTTTTTTGTTAATATATTGAGAGCAAAAACATTTAAGTTGTTTATTTTTATATACATATCAGAAAGAAAATTTCGTTGACATAAAAAAAAACGGCTACATATTCATATGTGAGGATGTGGTGAAAAACCTCAATAGATTTTGTTCGCCATTTTTATTTCTATTTTTATTTCTATTTTTTTTTTTTTTTTTTTTGTAAAAGATCCCACTGTGCACTGGTTACTAATAATTTGGTCAAAATAAACATGACAACTTAGTTTTAAAATAATTCAAAGCGCTATATTCGGAGGAAATGAATGTTATGCACCTTCATAGTAAGAAATTATTCAAAGCTTTAAAATTTTTCATTGTTATATTAAGTAACGCACTGCAGGTAAATTATGAAAAAAAATTCGTAGAGCAAATTTTGTAAAAAATTTACTTACCAAACTAAAACATGTCGTCGTTCGTAAATTATTGTGGTTTTTATGTTTCCACAGAATTAAATAATTTGTGAACGACAATTTTTTTATTATAATAACATAAATATATTTTTTTCAGACAATAAAACAGTCAAGATTATAGAATAAATAAAGAAAACGTTAACGTTTTTACACATTCACATTAAATGGAATTTAAAAAAATTTAATATATGTACATATACATATGCATATTTTATGTATAGCGTATATTGTTTTTGAATATTGTGTTTGTAATGTTTCTTATTATTTTAAATAATAAAAAAATGTTTACAGTAGTCTTTATCATAACTTAAAACATCTTTTGGGTTAATTAAAAAAATAATTGGCGTAATTGCCAGCATATCTAAAAATTTGTATTGTCAAATCTCCATTGTCCTAAAAAAATCAACTGTACATTCTGTATTTAACTAAATGACTTTAAATGAAAGAAATAAACACATATATGGCTATACATATGTATATGTATGAATAAATAAATAAAAAAATCTTTAATTATTATAATAATAGCAATCATTATTACTAAAAATATTTCTGTACAAATGTTCTTAGGTTCATATACTTCAACGTCATCTAAAATTAATTATAATATAAACATATTGTTATATATAATGCAATCAATGTATTTAAATAAAACAAAAACGTTACTGTTTTATCGTTGGATACTTAGGCCAAACGCGTTAATCTAAAGACATATTTCCAATAACAAGAAATTTCGAGAAATTTTGGACTTAACTGGTTTAAGGTGGGCCAAAAGCGTTACAATCGGTAGTTTGTTATCTCCTAAGCTTAACACGATAGGGCAAATATTTAAAAATCATTGTAACATAGGTCTATTCATTTATTGTTACACAGAAGGTGACTACTAGGTATTTTGATTCTTAAGAAAAAACATTCTGAGTCCCTTTCCGAGTCCATTAAAGCATGTTTGTTCGTCCGGCTAGCTGTCCATGTATTCTTGTGAAAAAACTACAGGTCGCATTTTTAAAAAGTTACTTTGATGAACTTTAGTGAACCTTAGCGAATTTCGGGTCATAGCTGGCTCAAATATTACACTATTTTCAGAAAATTTTGCAATTATTAATGACATAATATTTACTTTTAATATTATACTGAACACAAATAATATCAGTACATTTTTTGATATTGCCGAAATAGAAAAAGCAGACATTTACCCCCAAAACTAAGATTACTCCCCCTACGAATGTCACCTGGACCTGCGTTTTTTTACTTATTTGCTTAGTTTTTAAGTTCTATAAGAATGAGATGATGCATACCTTGAGTGGTATCGCTTTCTTCTATTGCGATGTTGTAAAGAACAGCTAAAGCTACAATTGAAACTTTAGCATTTCGGAAACTGACGGTTATGCCGTCCAGCAAACATCTAAACCGTTGGTTCCATACACCAAAACATCACTCCACTGGATTCCGGGTTGCAATGTGAGCAGCATTATATTTAATTTTTTTTTATTTTGGAGAAGAAGCAGTGGTGTAAAAAAATACGGTGTTGTTTTATAACCAGAGTCGCCAAGTAAACATCCTCTAAATTCACCATTCTGAAAGCGTTTATGTAGGATTCATTAAAAATCCGACAGTCATGGGTGCTACCCCTCCATCTTGCTACAATTTATAAGATTTTTAGTTGGGCGTCGAAAACCACCTTTCATAACAATTTTAATAATTAATTTAAGTAAAAGTTTCAACTGGTATTTACCTGGAGATTGAGGGAATAAAATCCTTTTCTGTTAATGTAGTACTGCGCTTAATCACCGCCAGTCTTTTTAATTTTAATATGAGTCCCGTCAATAGCACCGATTTCTCCCGGAAAGTTAAGTATATCCCTAAACTTTTCGGTCAGTTTCACCACTTCTTCAGCTGATGTTGGCATTTTTATCCAAAATTTTCTTTGTTTTGCTAAAGCACGAGCAATTTTGGCGCAAATTCTGCTAACTGTAGATTGGGCTAAACCATGAAGGTCACCAGCATCGTCTTGAAACTGATAGAATATTAAATATTTTACTTACTTCTCTTTTTTTCCCCGCAGCGTAAATCAAGTAAAACCTGACATTTTGGTGATGTTTCACCTCTTGGCCAAGGCGGCTACCAACACCAAATTGGTCAAGATCATTTCCTCGGAGTATCTCAGCCAGCTATGTTACGATGTTTGGCGGAAGTGTGCATAGCAATTGAAAAGATTCTATGTCCTAAGCATATTCAATTTAAAATGTCCGAAGGCGAAAAGAAAGAAGCAAAAGCTTTTTTTTTAGAAAAACTAATATTCCTGGTGTGATTGGAATCGTAGATGGTACACACATTCAGATGATACGACCCAGTGAAAATGAACATTTATATTTTAATAGGAAGCTTAAGCATAACATGAATGCTATGGTTGAAGGTAACCTTTTGTTTTTTTAAAGATAAAGTTTTTAAAAATTGTTTATTTTAGATATGTATATGATCATAAAATGATAATTAGAGCTGTCGATTGTAGGTTTGGAGGGACAAGTCACGATTCCCATGCGTGGAATCTTTCCAATGAAAGACAAATCCTAAAAACAAAGTTTGACAGCGGAATGAACGGAACTTGGATCGTTGGTAAATATTTTTTTTTCTTTTTATTGTAATTCTTTTACAATTTGACAACTTTTAAGGAGACTCAGGCTACCCATTAGAACCATGGATCTTAACGCCATATCGAAACGCTGCAGAGGCTTCTGTTGAATCACTTTTCAATTAAAAATTCAGTAAATCCAGATCATTAATCGAAAGAGTGTTGGTGTAATGAAAGGAATATTTCGGTGTTTGCTAGCGGCTCGAGAGCTACACTACGATCCACCAAAAGTGGTACGCATTATGAATGTTTGTTGCCCGTTGCACAATATTTGCTGCAAGTTTAACGTTAAACTGCCAACAGACGAAAATGTGTATGCCGAAGTTCTGCCACAATCAAATTTATATTCAACCAACAATAATAATAATAGCAATACCAATTACTCAAATATTGCCAGAAATATTAGAGGCGAAATAAAAAACAATATAATTTACAATTTAAATACGTGTAAAGTTTTGTTAAAACAAACATTATTTCATTTATGCATGTACAATGTACATCTATATGTTATTAAAATTTAAATAAAACAGTCTTCCATTTACTTTTGTAGCAAAACTTAATAGCTATAAAACAAAAAAAAATTAAAAAAACCTATTCGTATCATATTCACTTGGCACTTCATTGTATATAAAAAATTATAATATAAAAAAAATATATGTTGTATGTATGTATGCATTTGCATAGGTATTTACATACATACAAATACATATGTATATCACAATTCGTTTATTTTAATTGCCTCTTCAAGATCTAGCATTCTTTTCTTCAACTCGAGCTTTTGCTTTTTCAGATTAAGTTTTTCTATTTTATTTTTTTTCTCAAATTCATACAAATCTTTCTCCCTTATTTCAAACTCCTTTCTCTGATATCGTCCTATACTTTTCAAGCGTTCATTTATTTGTTTAAAGGAAGCCATGCACTCTGGTAGGTAATTTGATTGTCCACTTGCTTTTTAAGCAAACTATCCCTGTCACAAAAACTTTTTGATCGTGAACGTTTACTCGGATTACGTTCGGAGCTTTGGGTACATGGATTATTTCCCACCTCCGATTCAGGCATTACTGTCGTCGCTGTGGTTTGTAACCGCTCTTCGTTCAACTGTTCCACCACAGCAATACCTGCATCAGTTTGCCCAACAGTAGAGACGGTGGTAGATCCGAAATTGAGTGCGACTGGTAAGCCACTTACAGATTCCTCCATTTGCAAAAATTTTATAACTTGTTCTCCTAGGGGCGAGACTGGAATTAATTTTGATAGGCCACCTCTAGTGCCGCTAATGTCTATTTTATTTTTTCTTAATTTCTGTTTGGTGTGCACCTTGAAATCAGCCCAAACCTATCAAAATTAAAGTTAAAATCAAGTATTTTTTAAGTGTTTTATATACATATTTATTACCTTCTTCCATCCTGCAGCATCCCTAATTGGCGGACCACTTGCATTTAGTTCTTCGGCTACTGTGTGCCACAAAGCATTTGCTCATTGCCGCGCATTAGGTGTGTTTAAATGGCCTTTAGCAAGTTGGCTGTGCTTTTTCATAAATTCCACCATTACTTCAAATTGGCGGTATTTCGAGGTTTTACAACTTTTTTCCCTGAAAATAATTCAATAATATAATTTTATAAATAATTTGTACAGTTTTAAGATTAAATAAATAAAATTAAATTTTTACTCACATTTTTGTGCTTTGCGAATCATGTTTAGCCGTCGAATACACTTTTCGAATTTGCTGTACATTTGACATTTATTTTCGCATTACAGAATACCAACATAACCCCGGCTTGCCACCCTTTCGCATTTAAATGCGTATACTTTGCGAACATCATGACTTAGAATATCAATTATTCGCATTTACATGTTTTCGCATCGCAATTTAAAATAAGCCCCCAGTACTCTTTGAACGGTAGTAGTGTATTTTTGGTGGTAAACATCACATATCTAATTTACATGTAACAGAGAAAGGGAAACGGTATGAGTGTTTTTCTTCTTTTTTATTTTGTAACACGGCATTCAGACTATGTTACTTGTAACACGTTACTGTAACATGTTACATTTATTTGTGGGCGAAGGGAGTAGAGAAGGTAGAGAAGTTACAAAAGTAACACTTTCTAACGTTTTTGTTTTTTACTTCTATTTTTCTTTATTCGTTTTTGTATATCAAACAGGAATGATCCCTAAATTAATTGTCAAATTAAATCGAAGAAAGAGAAATAAATTATACATACTACATATTAGAAACTGGTTCAAAACAAGAAAATTCTTACAAAGTTTTGAAACTTGCCCGTGATAGTAGGATAGGTGGGCTACATTTTGGCATACACCAAATTATCCGCTATAGTTTTTTGTAGAACAAAGTTGACAAAAAACTGTTTTCAAAAATATTCATTCAAACTATGTCTGAGGCTCTAGCCCGAAATGGCAAATCCTGACAAACTTTTGAAACTTGCCCGTGATAGCAGGATAGGTTGGCTAAATTTTGGCATACACCAAATTATCCGCTATAGTTTTTTGTAGAACAAAGTTGACAAAAAACTGTTTTCAAAATTATTCACTCAAACTATGTCTGAGGCTCTAGCCTGAAATTAGAAAATTCTTACAAACTTTTGAAACTTGCCCGTGATAGCAGGATAGGTTGGCTACATTTTGGCGTATACCAAATTATGCGCTATATTGTTTTGTAAAACATATTTTGTTAACTTTTGAGTAGTTTGTTAACGTGGAAAACCCTCTCCCATAGGTTAAAAAGAAATTAGCATTCACTGTAATGTATTTTTAAAAAAAGCGTTGCCATATATGTCACCTAAAAGTATTATATTAAGGTGAGCGCATGTAATGTGGTATAGCCTTCGAAATAATTTTTTACTGTTAGTTTTTGTATTTAGTTGCTAATGGTGAAAAATGTTGGAAAAAAATAAAGGTACGTAAAATAATTTATATAAAATACATAATTTAAGAAAATTTAGAATTTGATTTTTTTACGAAATGCATAAGCAATTCATATAGATAATTTAAAAAGTAAGTAATCTAACAAATTTGTTGCACCTCGAGGTTTCTTGTCAACAGAACTGTTTTCGGGAGCCAGCAATGCAATAATATACAAAGCAGTAATGTACTAAGGGCTAGTTTTGATCCTCAAAATTTAGACCTTGTTCCGCTGCTTCCGCAAATAGAGAATTCAAGATTTTCTTTGGAATGCAGCCATGGTAATGTAGTTTGCTATCGTTGTTAGCTTAGTCAAGTTTGTAAGTTACTTTGACTAATTATTTAGTTGATTCTTCGAACATGGGAACCAACTTAAATTTAAGGTATATTACCTTAAGAACATAGTTACTGCCATTCTACCCTTTTTTTTAGTTGAATTTATACCATGATTTCAGAAAGTTTTCAGAATATTTTGTGTGTGGTAATTTGGTGTAGTAAGTATTCTCTTAAGCAAACAATATAAAAACAGCAACAGGCTAAATATATTGCGGCTATAAGAATATTAAGAAAGCAACCCTTTGATTAATATATAAACAAGCGAAGAATTCATGTATTGGCTTCATATAATTAACGCCTATTAAAACATATAATTATTTGCATCAAACAAATATTTTATTATATAAGGTTTAAAAAACTGCCTGATAAGAATTTAATATCACACTAATTGTGGCAGCTCTGTTTGCTACTGGCACTAACGCACTTGTCAGCCCTTTTTTATTTGCAATAAAGTAATGCCAAACTTGTAGCACAAATAATTTCTGCAAATCGGCGTCAGTCCTGAAGAAGCGTTTCTATTGTTGAGGAGTTAGCAAGGTTTAATTCTAAAGTTCGCTGCCGTGTGGTGTTTTTTTTTAATTACAATTCCATTATAATAGTGAGTACGTTTTTTTTTGCTAATGTTCTGAATTTGTTTAATTGTTTTAGAACTAAATTATTTATATTACTTTTTCTAATTACAGAATTTTTGCAAGTGTCCCCACTGCGGCGGGAGCCTAAAAATAAATATAAAAAAGGGTATTGCGAAGCCGGTGCAATACCACCAGCAAGTGGTGTACCAGCAGGGGTACCCACAACCATATGTGGTTTACCAACCACCACCCGCTACACCCGTAGTGCATGCGGGAAATGCGCCTGCAGGTGCAGCAGCAATTAATACACCACACGGCAGCGAACTTCAAAGGGAATAAAACTATAAAATATAAGTTTAATATATACATAAATGCATAAGGGCACATCCCTTTCAATAAATAATACTTTAAAGTATGGGTTTTTTACCTTTCAAATATTTCTAATATTTAAATAGGGGTCGGTGTCTAGTTATAGGCTGTGTTCCAAAACGTAGCTTGCTTGGCATCACAAAATTTCAAGTTTTTCCTGAAAGCAAAGATGGGTTAAATTATAGACCAAACTGAAAATGTTTGACAGTGAAACAAAACACGAAACGTGCGCAGCAGTTTAAACTAGTGTTGCCAAAAAGATAATAGCTAAAAAATCCCCCTTTACTTCCAGATGAGTGTTTACAGCTATATTAATGTTTTGGAAGCAAAAAACGTTGTAAAAATTGTAAAGGCCTAACTATATTGTGCTTAAACAAACTAAAGCTAATGTCAAATTCTTAATCAATTTATTGAAGGCTTTTCAGTGGCTATATTATACTTTTTGAACTTAAATACTTACAGAACTCAGTTGCAAATATTTGTACTTTTGCATAAACTGTTTTACTTTTATATTCCAAATATATGGATTTTTTTCACAAAATGTTATTTAACTAACATAATATTACAACAAATATTAAACCATTAGCAAATAAATAATAAAATTATATTATAAAAGTTAATAAATACAAAAAATTTTCACATGAATAAAAATTTACTTAAAAGTGCAACAGTGCGCGCAATTCAAGTGTACACAGCTGATACATTAAGCAAAGTACGATCAGGTTCGCTATTTGCTTAAACAAATGCAACTTGACGAAACTTAACGAAAAGTTGCTTAAGAACATTATAGTTATACACATTTAAACATGTGTATTCGCACTTTTGCTTAAGTAAGCAAAAGCACATTATAGTTAGCCCTTAAGGAGTGTATATGGAAAGAAGTTGAAAATTTGTAATGCAAAGCAACCTTTTTATTTCCGAAAGGAAATAAAAAGGTTGCTGTTAAAACATCTAAGGAGACAAGACGAGATTTTGTTGTCATTGCGGTTGTCTGAAAAAGGCAAATGCTGAAATATGCATTTGTAAAAACTGTAATTACTATATTTGCGCTAATTGCACATATAAACATTGGACAAAAGATTTCAAAGTATGCAAAATTTTTAAACAAAATGTTCTATCGTTTTAATTTATTTGGACTTTCGTAACAAAAACCAAAAATATTTTATAAAATAACTGTGATATTTTTTATATTATAGTTTTAGTACGTGGTATGTATTCCTACTGGGGATGCCAGCCATATAAAATAATTGGCAGGGCACAGTGCATAGTACCTCCTGGGTTGTGTGGAAACCTATGTAAAACATTATATATGAAATAAATTACAATTTTATTAAGTCATCATTAACAAAACACTAAGTTACTTTTACTATTGCAGTAAGGTATCCAACATTATTATACAAGATAATTTTATGTAAAAATTAAAATAAACGTAAAGAAATTGAGAGCTTTTTGTGAAATAATTAATTTTTATTCTGTCCTACTATGTATTTCTTTGGTTGATACTAGACGTCTGCATGAATACATTCATTTGATTGCCTATACACAACAAAAACAATATTCATTCAAACATTTTCATTCTACGGGAGATAAATAAAGTCAAACCAGTAACAACACAAGAGAGAATGTATTGCGTGTTGCACTCAATGATACAAGAACAACACATTCATTTTACAGTTTTCGTTTTGAGTGTGTATAAAACTGACTTGAAAATACAAAAACATAGCAAAGTCTCATTACAGTTAGACATTTTATAAAAACATTCAGGTGTTTTTTCGAGTTAATGAATGTTTTAACATAACACTGAGAACTAGTATTTTTGTCACTAAGTGTTTTGCTAAGGGAAAAATTAATTTAAAAAAGGTTTAATTTTTCAAGGCATGTTTTGTAATTTCCTATTAATATATAGTATATTTATTACATATTTGTCTTAAGAATAAAATAATTTGCTAAATAGCTGTCGGTTTTAGATAATATTTAAATTATTAATTACTTATTATATCCTAGATAATATGGTAGATTTAATAGATTTGAGTTGTAGAAAATTTGACATATGTATATATAAGTAGATATATAAAATACCAAGTGTATATATGTTAAGGATTTTATCGGTTAATTAGTACGTTTTACATTTGACAAATTTGCAAACACAAATGAATGCGTTCAATAATAATATTTTACGCCAATCATATAACAATATTTACACATTATATTCAGTATTTATTTAATATTTATTCTGCGAAGAAATATATAATACTCATTTTTCTGCACAATGAGTAATTTTCTCTCTCTTGAGTGAGTGAAAAATTTATTTTGCCAGCTCTAGTTTGTTATTTTCTCGCACGCGCAAGAAAGAGAAATATGTACAAGAATATAGAAACTAATGATAAACAACACGAGACACATGAGGTATGTACTTTTGCATTATTTTCTACTAAATTTTCTTTTTATTTTATTTTTAGGTTCTTTTCAATCAAATAAATAATTTGGTAAAAAGGTAAAGTATTGTTCCCTTACATGTTATTTTCTTTCAGATTAAAGTAATTTTTTATCTTTACAGGTGAAGATCATAAAATGCAAAAAAAAATTAGCTTAATATTGCGGTTTTGCTAAGCCGCCAACTCTAGCCATCAAATGTGCCTCCTCTTGGTTCCACTGCGGCAGGCCATCCGCGCAACACAGGTGGACCAAAATAAGTTAAAAAAACAAAACGAAAAAATTAACAAAAAACAAAAGAAAAAAATAACAAAAAAACAAACGAAAACTAAATTAACAAAACTATTGAACCAGGAGTTGGGCTGGAGAGTGGTTCCTCCAAATCCTTAATGTCCCCTCCTTTTTAATAAATATGAGGGAGAATTGAGGCTGCGGAATATTTTTGCCTCCTTCCAAATGCAAATTTGCCCTGCGTCCACGCAAAAATTTTCTTCGGGCCTGTGGCATCGTCTACAGGGAAAAGTGCTCCCGCAACACATAATGTGAATCTGCGTTCAAAGAAGCTTGTGTTGATGTTTGTGGTTCAGAAGGCAACGGATCATTTAAATAGTTTTCATTGTTGCTGCTAATTAATAAGTTATGTAAAGCACAGCATGTTTTTGTTATTAACTCCACTCTTTCGACCGATAAATTCATTTTGGTTTGGAGAATCGGAAATCGACTTGACATAATTCCAAATGCACGCTTCACAACATTTCGAGCCCTTGCAAGTCTAATGTTAAATATTTTCCTTTCGGTTTTTGTTGTGTTGTAAGAGTACGGTTTCATTATATGCTTTTTGAGTGGAAAAGCATCATCACCGACTATTACGTAGCGCAGTATCCTTCCATTTCCAATACTTTTGGCAGCTGGAAAGCAGTTTTCAGCATTATTAATAACTTTTTTCAGATCGCTTTGTAATAGCACACCGGCATCATGCGTGCGTCCATTACATCCAACATTGATGTATATGTAGCGACAATCTGCATCCACTAAGGCTAGCAATACAATACTATTAAACCCCTTGTAGTTATAAAAAAATGACCCATCTCATCGCAAAGATTTAAAAGTACATGATTGCCATCTAATGCACCAAGGCAATGTTGGAACAGACATTTAATAGTAAAGTTATCTGCAATAGACTCCCATCCACTTTTTGATGTTTGGAACTGAAAAATTTTAAAAAGAACTTATTTCACAACACTTTTTAAAATATTAGTTAGGATTTAATCCTTGTTGTTGTTAAACAACAAGGTTTTGTTTTTAGTAGCCCTTATAATACATTTAGTAATAACCAATGGTTATTCAAATGTAAGGGGAAAAAGAAAATCAAAACAAGCGAATAGCGAATATTGGTTTTTTTGGATTCTTAAAAAAACTTCAACGTTTTGGTTGCTTATAGTAATTCTCATTTTGTTTATTGAGGTTATTATATAAAGACAAAAAATATTCATGAGTTTTTTAAGAATTTGGGTTGAAGTCTACTGATGATTTGGTGTAAGAACCAATGAAATGCATATAGACAAACTTAACCAACAACAAACCCTATATATAAGAACTTATTTCATAATATAGATATATTTTCATAATATAGATTTATTTTAATGACATTTCTTATTTCCTTTTCAGAAAAAAGAGGTTAATCTTGAAGAGAAAATTGACAGTGTTTAATATTTAATCAGTAAAAAGGCCCAAGAGAGGACCAGTTATGATTGGTTAGGGAAACAGGTTGTATTTCAAATTGATAAAATATCAAACGAGCAATTTTAGGAAGATACAGTGTAGGAGATACAACAAATTTAAAGGAAGGCAATTGTAATAGACAAAGTTTGTCTCAACAAACATCATCAGTTTTCACCCCTCCATCAGAAGCAACATTTATTCCATTTCAACCGTCATCAACATCTTTTACTATAGAAGATAAAACCAGCCAAACGTCATCACAATCCACACCAGATCTTTGACTTCTAAAGTTGGTGTATACATACATCTTACATAATTTTTTCCTTTTTTTTTGCTCTAAACAACTTAAAGTACAAACTTACAATGTATGAATCAGTACCTGTAACTATTACATTTAATTACTGTAATGTTTAATTAAAAGTATAACAATAACTTTTTAAATATGGAAGTAATTATTAAATAATTATTTTTGCCCTCTCCAATAAAAAATTAAATTTTAAAATTTTATTTGAAGTTATTATAGCAATATTAATATTACATAAGTTAATAAATTATTTTAATGCAATTTTCATAATACAGTTTTTACAAACCTTTAAAAACTCATCCTTAAAATGTTTTCAACTTGCTTCACATACTTCAGGCATAGCATCACACAGAAATGATGATGACAGTCTGGTTTGGTAGTCCGTGCTTTTATATGATTCTCTCGTAGCCAAATATCTTAGAGTGGTGGCTAATTTTTCTTCAGGAGTTATTTCTTTCCTTAACATCGTGTCTTGTTTTTTGATCTCACTTCCAATTTTAGAAAGAATGAAGTTGAAATTTACTTGCGTCATTCTAATGTAAGTTAAAAAACATGATTTATCAGCGATAAGCTCCTTCATAAGAAATGAAAATGTGCTATTGAATCAATAGATTGCAAGCATGCTGCAATACAAAAACCACCAAATCAAGGAGATGAATACATTAACCGGAAGGGGCTTTGCAGCATCAATGTTTAAGCGACCTGTAATGCAAACGAAGAATTCACGTCAATTGACTGCAGTTTTCCAGAATCAGTACACGATTGCCGAATTTTAAAACGGTTAAGTATTTTCAACTTTATGAATAATCAGCGCAGCGATGCTATTATTTTAGGTGATATCGGCTATGGCAATCGTCCTTGGCTATTAACACCAAAAACTCGAGAAGAAATATGCTACAATAAACATCATACAAAATCTCGTGTTGTAATTAAACGCTGCTTTGGACAACAAAAAAGACGTTTTCCCATTTTACAGGACCAAGCAGGTGTAGCACTGAAAAAAGTTGTATCAGTGATTGTAAGTTGTGCCGTACGACACAACATTGCAATTTTTTTAAAAAGTTAATTTAAATATTCAACCCGAAAGAAGAACAACATGCAGACTTCACAAATTACTGCAGAGAAACGGGCCAAAAGAGAAGACAAAAAATTGCAAATGGATTCAATTATTTATCTATTGAATAAATAAAATACTTCTTGTTTATAAGTTTAATCACAGTGTTTACGTGAATATTAATTCTTTATAAAATACATACTCTTTAAAAAAACCCATTTAAATTATAAGTAAACAATTAAAACATTTTAACATTTAAAATTCATTTGTTTTGTTAAAATTAAATAAACAAATTTAATAATAAACAATAGTATCCATTAATTTAAGCCCTTGTTTTGCTTCCATTTCCCGATTTCTCCTAATAAAAACATATTTTACATTTGTTTTTGCGATCTATATATTTCGCACATAGTTCATCTTTAGGATCTAACAAATTATTATGTTTTTATTATTACATATTACAATTTATTATTACAATAATAAAATATATTTAACTTATTACAATTGTTTTAAATTTTTTTTCAAATAAATTAAATTCAAATCATGAATAAAAATTTTTTAACACAAACAGCAATAAACTATTTTCAAAATAATTTTTCATTTTTATTTTTTGCTTAGTTAAGGTCCAAAATTTGCATTGCCTGTTAAAGGAGTTCCTATAGATGATCTGATATTAGACATTGAGTACATTATAACACGTTTTCCTGCCGAACTTATGAAAAAAAAGAAGATGAGAGATAACTTAGCGTATATAATTACTCACCATTTGACGAAAAGTAAACCGCTTAATCGTATTCAGAAATTTCTACTTAAATCAACTAAAATTACTGCAGTATTTCTAAAGAAACATCCAAAAATTTATATATCGAACAGTGATAAAGGTAATATCTCAGTAGTTGCAAAAAAGTCTGTGTATAAACAAAAAATGGGTGAATTTTTTAGCAAAGAAATATTAGAGGAGTTAAATCCAGATCCCCCTTTAAAGTTAGAGCCAAAACATAATGAGCTCATTAAACGTTTATATGATAAAAATGATTCTAATAAGCAAATTATGACGTAAGGTCAAAATAATTTTTAACTATTTACACATCCATCCCACCAAGAATATATGGTCAATTAAAGGTACGTAAAAAAAGTACCAATTATACCAATAATATCAACTTTTAATCTGTTGCATATCTGTTGTTATCGCGTTTTTTGTCCACAATTATAAGAAAATCTTTTAAACCAAAGTATTCAGTTAAAAATTATAAGCAGTTAATGAAAATTATTACAAAAAGGAATGTTCCGGATGTAGGGTTGCCAGACGGGCCTGATTTGGCCTGATTGTCAAGTTTTTTTATGGCCGTCAAGTGTAAAGTGAAAAAGTAATTTGTCAAGTTCTTTTGTAAGTTCATTTTTTTCTCAAGTTTGTTCTAGGTATGTAATAGTACTTTATAAAGTATGTTTATATATGTAACTAAAAAACAAATCCAAAGCCCATATTTTTATTATCAACACAACTAAGGACTAATATGATACATTTTTTTTTGTGAAATTAAAGTTTAAAAAATATAGTTCTCTTTCAGTACAATTATAATAAAAGTGCCAGCACTGGTATTTACCCCATTGCTCAACACTTGTTTTTTGTTTCTTTTATATTGTTTCTGTTATTTTTACTTTTTATTATATTTTTGTTATTATTCAAACAATTTTTATGAAAAAAAATAATAAGCAATTATATAAAAAAAACAATAGTATGGGTTTTTTATTTGCCAAGTTCTTTTTTTCAAAATCAAGTTTTTTTTGGTCAGTGTCAAGCTTTTTGCCAAATTGGATCTGGCAAGCCTATCCGGATGGGTTCGTATTGGCATCTTTTGACGTAGTTGATTGTTTTACTAATATTTCAACGGAAACTGCTCTAAAAATTATAGATAGAGATTTTAGCCAACATATAAGTAAAGATACTACAAGGTGGCGCAAAAGTAATCCTCCTATCAGAAAATGCTATAAATTTTGCAATTGGCCCCTAATGTCAGTTCTGTTTTGACATTTGTGTAGTAAACACATGCGAAATACACGTTAATAAACAATGTTACGCTACACTGCTCCAAAACGCGGAATATTGGTGACTATTTATTTGACCAATAATCGGTCGGTGACTTTCATCAAAATAATCATGAGTGATGAGGCCCATTTCCATCTTAGCGGGTACGTAAATAAGCAAAATTTACGCTTCTGGGGCACTGAAAATCTGCGTATGACCCACGAAGAGCCATTAAACCCGCTCAAAGTTACTGTATGGTGTGATGTTTTCGCTGGAGGAGTCATCGAACCTTTTTTCTTCGAAGACGTCGCGGGCCAAACGGTTTCTGTGAATGGTGAGCGCTATAGAGCAATGATCAACGAGTTCTTTTTGCCGCAACTTGATGAATTGGGATTGGAAAACATGTGGATCCAACAGGACGGTGCAACAGCACACACTGCACGTGCCACAACCGATATGCTGAAGGATGCATTTCCTGGGCGCTTAATCTCCCGTTTTGGCGATTTGAACTGGCCAGCAAGATCGCCTGATTTGACCGCTCCAGACTTCTTTTTGTGGGGCTTTTTGAAGTCGCGTGTTTATGTCAACAAGCCTCAGACTCTTGCAGCTCTTAAAGACAACATCCATCAAGAATGTGAGGACCTATCGCCGGAAGCTTTGGCCAAAGTGATGGAAAATGCCATAAAAAGGGCTCAAATGACAATCAACTGTGGCGGCGGCCATTTACATGACATCATATTCTCGACTTGATGTAAAAAAAATTAAAAGACCAAATAAAAATAATCCACAAGAAGAATCAAAGTTTTTAATTTTTTTTTTTAATTTACAGCCTAAAAACATCGGAAGGTTACTTTTGCGCCACCTTGTAGTATTCCAAAAGATTTATTTATGGATCTAATAAATTTTTGTTTAAAAAAATGCAATTATTTTTTCTATGAAGGAAGAGCATTACGAATGAAAACAGGCCTTTTTATGGGTTCTAGCTTGGCACCTGTTTTAGTGCAAAGATGTTATTGATGGAATGATGCTCAAACTTGATTTCATTCCTTTTTTCTGGCATTCTTATATCGACGATCATATTACTGCAATTCCGGCTCAAAGTATACAGCAGGTTCTTATTAAATTAAATGAATATGATGGAAAAATAAATTGAGGACAATAGTCAATTTAGTTATTTGGATTTAACGATTCATCGTAAGTCTAATGGTAAATTAATAACTAATTGGTATCATAAGAACATGGCTTCTAATAGAATTCTCAATTACTATTCGGCTCATCCTGCCTATACAATTAAAAGTACTGCTAAAAATTTCATAAGGAAAGTTTTTGATGTTTTCCATTAAGATTTTATGTCGCAGAATTTAGAAAGAGTTAAAGGTATCCCTGATAAAAATAATTTCCCTAATAAGATGGTTAACCCTTTCGGTACATCTTTTTTGATTTTGAATTAAAAAATTCAATTTTTTTATTATCTGGCCTATATTATTTTTAATAATTTTCGGTTTTTTTTCTTTTTTAAAAAAATTTACCCCAAAGTGGTTTTTAGGAATGATGCCACATGGCATCATTTGTACTCAACGGTGAAAAAAACACTATTTTTGGTGGCATAGTAGGATATATTTTCATAATGTTTTACTTATTAAATTTATTTTAAATATCACAAACTTAAAAAAATTATTAACACAAAGATATGTACAAAAAATAATATAAATAAAAAAATTTAGTTCATTCATAAGTGTGTATATAAAAAGTTCAAAATTTAATTCCAATTTGCATGGTAAAGCTTAAAGCAGTTTCGGGAGGAATTGGAATGCACAAATGGATATTGCACTTAGTACATTTTTGTCTTGAATATGATGAGCAATTTTTTGCCTTGCATCTCACTTTCCCTGGTGTGTACTCCGGCCAATGACTTATACTATCATACCTAATAGAGACAGGTGGAGACACTTCGCACTTCATTTTGAATGTAGTTGAACTACTTCTCTCCGAAGTTGAAGGACTGTTTTCATGTGGTGACTTCGTTGGACGACCACGTTTACGCCAATTGCTTTTTTGGGCTGCAAAAGATAGAAGTGCATCTGATAGATCATTCCGAAATTCTAATAGGTCTATGTAATCTTTTTTTTGAGCTTATTGGTTTCACAATCATTTTTGTTCTCCAGCATATGGCCATATCAATAAAGTGGTCAAAAATTTTCAAAGTCCATTTTCTGGACCTAATTGAAATACGATAAAGGGAAAGCATAAAATCCATTTTATCAACACCGCCCATGTTTTGGTTGTACATGGAAACCAGATTTAGTTGTTCAATTTCATTTACCTTTTTTTCTGCCGTACAAAAACGTTTTCTTACTTCGATAAAATTGTCGGTTCGTTCAACGCGATAGTCAAAGCTACCTCGCCCAGTTTTTTTAGGTCCTTTTCAGGTTGAAGCGGAATTTTTCCTATTCTATTTGTTCTGATGTTTCCTGTTGCCCATACCCCACGTTCATTCAAATAGCGCACTAAAGCAAATGTTCTGAAAAAATTATCAAAAAAAATTTTAAAGTTTTTGTATACGGGAACTGTTTTTGTCAAATGAATGACAATATCGGAACAGAACCCAAATTTTTTTCCCCCAATAATGGTGTTCTTTCCTTGATAAATTTCTAAATCATAGATTATTCCTTTTGAGCTGCAATGGCAAAATATTTTCACGCCCCATTTAATGGGTTTCTTGCGCATATATTGTCTAAGGGCGGATTTTCCTTTAAAAGGTACCATCATTTTGTCCACACAGAGATTTTCATCTTTTGGTAAGGAGTACAGCTTCTTGTAGAAAACATCCAATAGAGGCCGAACCCTGTAAAGCTTATCATTTTTATTTGAACTTGAAGTGAATTTCAAACTATTACGCAGAGAATAAAATCGGCTCCTTGACATACAGTGACGAATCTCGGTTGCTTTCGACCAGTGCAATTTTAGACGAGGATAACCAATTGAACCGAACATTATTTCGAGAGCAATAAATTGAATTAACTCTTCACTGGAAATATTAATAGGTGTCGCCGTGTTCATGAGCGATGCTTGATTTTTTTGATGTGACAATTTCAGTAAGAAGCTCCTGCGCAAAATACTCCAAAAAATATTGCATAGGAGTCTTTATACTACTTTCGGGTAAATGTTGCTCGAAGTCCGCATCTGGGGTGGACCAATTTACCTTTTTTCCATTTATAACTGTCAAGCTTCTTTGATGGTTTAAACGCTACTTCCTCATCTACGAACTCTTCTTGTATATAATTATCGCTAATATCTTCTAAATTAATATCAACCGGATTCTGTTGAGATAGCTCTTCCATAACAAAAGAATTATATTTCTTCAAGGCTTCCATTAGGTCGTCTAATATGTCGGAATTATCAGAGTCCTCGTTATCAGAAATATCCGACTCATCAAAATTATTTAAAATCTTTTTAATTTCACAGTCCTTAATTTTGTTTGGCATATTAACTTCTTTACTGTGTGACAAAAAGCACTCAAAGGAGTTGATCTTATTTTTCGAACGTAAAAAGTCGTTACTTTTTGTTATACACTTTAGCTCCTTTGAGTAACTTTTGATGCCATATGGCGTCATACGAATTTAAAAAAATCCTACGGCTATATTGAGGGTTTTACAAATTTTACAGTTAATATTATTTATAAATGAAGTCTTTTTGCATACTTCTGCAAATAAATTTCATGGTTTTTTTTTTTTAAATTTTCAAAATATAATGTTTAACAATTCACGTTTTTCAACCTTAAGATTCAATTACTTAGAGGAGTTTCAAAATAGTGGTGTTTTATTTCATAGTAACGAAAATACATAAAAATTTTGTCAAGATAATGTTTTATAAAGTTCAGAGCACAATACTTCATCAAAAAAAATAATTTTTGTCGGAATTAACCAAAATTACAGGTCTTTAAAAACCCATGATGCCATATGGCATCAAAATACCGAAAGGGTTAATATATTAATACATTCAGTTATAAGACTTAAACATAATGGTGGTAACAAAAATGTTACAATAATAAGTGATGTTTCTTTCAACGTCAATAAATCAACATCATTAAATAATTTTGTATCAATAACCTATGTTCCTGATTAAAGTGAAAAATTATCAAAAGCATGCAGATATTTTACACCTCAAATAAAACTTGCAATGAAACCATCTTTTAAAACTAATAAATATTTTACAAATTTAAAACATCCCCTAAGCAAGGAACAAAAATCTAATGTTGTATATAAGGTGAATTGTAAAAGTTGTAACAGTATTTATATTGGAGAGATAACCCAAAAACTTATGAAGAGAATGAAACAACATGAGTATGATTGTAAAACAACTAAAAATAAATCAAAATTATCGGCACTTGCAAAACATGCTACATCGAACAAGCATGAGTTTGACTTTGAAAATGTTGAAATTTTGAAAACTGGGCAAAATAAATTTAAACTCCAAGTGCATGAGGTCAATCAAATTATTAAACATGAGCAATTAGCTTGTAATGATAAGGCTGATAAAAAAGATTATTGTGCTGTTTTTATAAGGCAAGTAGTGATCGTCTGGGTACAAATTATATGTATTTTGTTTTTGTTAGCAACAACAAATTACATATAATTCGTACCCACACGATCAGTACTTGCCTTATAAACAACAACAAAATACATACAATTCGTACCCAGACGATCAGCAATTGCCTTATAAAAACAGCACAGAAATATATTAATACCTGTGGACTTTTGACAAAACCACTTATTTGAAAAAAGGGAATTTTACAGGAGAGCAAAAAAACTACTTTAACATCGCAAGTACATGCGAAAATTCAATATTGGAAAATAATTCAACTAACTTACTTTATAATTTAAGGTTTTAAGGCTTTTTAGATAATAATCACGATGTTTCTTGCGATGTTTAAGTAGTTTTTTTGCTCTCCTGTAAAATTCACTTTTTTCAAATAAGTGGTTTTGTCAAAAGTCCACAGATACATACTGTAGTATAATATACAATCAAAAATGAAAAATTATTTTGAAAATAGTTTATTGCTTTTTGTCTTAAAAAAATTTTTATGCATTATTTTGATTTTAAATTATTTAAAAAAAATTCAAAACAATTGTAATAAGTTAAATATATTTTATTATAAAAATTTTAATTATAATAAAAACATAATAATTTGTTAGATCCTGAAGATGAACTATGTTTGAAATATGTATACAGTGTGACCGCTAAGAATTTTGAAAAAGTTGCACAAATAGTCGTTTTAGGAAAAAAAAGTCGCATAAAAAAGTCGCTTTTGGAAAAAAAAGTTGCACTCTTTTTTAAAGCCCTTATTCAACTTTCTGTTAATGTTTTTACAACTAATAAAAACAAAAACAGATCAATAATTCAACAACACAAAAAAACTTGACCAAAATAAACTAAAAATAAGAAATGTATCAAAAAGAAAACATTCATTAAAAACGAATTTTTATACGAAGACACCTAAAAAGTAATAAATTTGAAATTGCAAAAAAAGAATTTAATTTTTATATAGTTTTAATATTATGAAAAATCGAATGCACTGTTCTTTAAATATCGGAATATCGTTTTTTAAATTTGGTTGAAACAAGGACAGACAGACAACTAGTCTAAGTAAAAAACATATAGCACATTTAAACTACCCACTGGTTTTTTATCTCTAGGGATGTAATGTAATAATACACAAGTTCATATATTTAATTTTTTTCATATTATTTGAAAATTCGTTTCTGTACTTGTGTTTTAGTTCATCACCTGGAATACAGTCTTCTAGTTCAGTATTTAATAAATGTAAAGCTGACATCCTTGAATTACAGGTCGTAACTTTATTTATTTTTAACCAGCCCTGACTTAGGAAAAATTCTTTAAGCACATGCGCTGCTTGGGGTAATGTAAAAATATACGCAACTCTTTTATATAAATTTGGTCACAATGGCTTATTTAAATCATTTTTTAAACAACACTCTGTATGCCAAAAGCTTTCAGCATGTTTAATTTCAAAAAACTATGGAATGCGATATTTGGGAATAACACAACTGTCCACATATGCAAAGCATGTGTTTATGTATGCGCATATGCTAAAATTTGTTTAACTTTCGTAAAAAAAAAGGGGAAAAAGTTGCAAAAATTTAACAAAGTGGCAAAATAGTGTCAGCATAAAAAAGTCGCAGGCCCTTGAAAAGGTTGCAAAATGCAACTTTAGTCGATGAGCGGTCACTCTGTATGTATATAGATCTCAGAAACAAATGTAAAATATATGTTTTTATTGGGAGGAATCGGGAAACGGAAGCAAAGCAAAGGCTTAAATTAATAAGATCAGCGATTCAGCACAACATAGAAAATATTGGAGTTTTTCAATAACCAAAACATAATAGTATCCATATTTCATATATTAATTTTTATGTTTTTATGTTAAATGTTAAACTAGTAACAAAAAAAAAGATTACATATCTGTGAATTAAATATCATCCAATAATATTTCAATAGAATATTCTTCATTATTCTTAAGCTCCTGTGTCATCAGCGGTTCTGTTGTACCTCGATTTTTTTCCTTCTGTTCTCTTTCTGTTAATTTCATATTCACTTGTTTAAGTTGTCTTAAAAGTACCAGTCTTTGCAACTCAGGAAGCGGAAGACTTCTTGTCTCCTCTGTCTTATCATACCATTAAAAATTTACAATATTTCTTTTGCCTTTTCATTAAAATTACCTATTGTGCAGTAAATTCAATTTTTCTCACCAATACAAACACATTTTTATTTTTGCGCATCACTAATATACATACATGGTGAATTCACAAGGTCTTGTGAAATCATATATTGTAAAATAATACAACCAAAATATATGACCGTTGTGAACAACTCTTCGTATATTTGTAGGTGTCGTATTTAAAATCTAAATCAGCTGATACGACCAAACGATAGAAAAACAAACACATATTTATGTACATAAATCTGGTGCTGCTCTTGGCTTAACTTAATAATTTGTAGAAATTAGACCCATGAAAACACAAAATAGTCTATATCTAACCTGGTTAGAATCTCTAAAATCCATTAAAATAAGCAAAGTTTTAGTAAAAAATCACAAGAATTTTGTTATTTTTTACGTAAACAAAAAACAGCTGATTTGTCAGAGAGCAGTGCCGGCTATTTTTGCCGGCGGAGGCGGCTTAAGGAATCTTCTTTGGCGGTTTTGCCTAAGTTTTTAGTATAGACGTTTTTAACGGATGCGAGTGCTAGCGGCTCTAAAAATAAATTAAAAAACTCGCCGTTTCGTTTTAGGCGCTTGGCGCATGACTTTGAATATAATATGACATCACAAAAAACATATCAAACAAAGTTGTATTGTTTCACAACAAGTTTCGTATGAAAAGCAACAACAAAATTTTTATGCTATTGTGAAATTATATGACAATAATACAATATGATATCGTATCGTACCTTGTGAATTCGCCAATAGTATATGTACATACATAAATAAAATTTTACATGCCACAATTTTTGGAAATACCTGAAATTGAATAAAAAAACTGGATTATAGCCTTGTTGCAAAATATCTAGAAGTTCACGTTCCCATTATTTTAAGATTTTTGGCTTATTGCCAGTTGCGCGCACATCACTTTTTTTCTTTACATCGTTTTTCATATTTTGTATTTTTTTCCTAAGCTGGGTAGTAGTGATCTTTTGACCAAATTTCCTCATATAATCTTCACGCAAAGAGCATTTTTCGCTGATTTTATTGCTTTTGTCACTCATATTATTAGTTTTATAGTTTTGTAAATAATAACGAAAGACATTAAATGACGTTGCCACTGTGATTTTTTATAATTTACCCCATGAATGCAGTACGATAAACTTTTGTCATTTGCTTTACACTTTTGTCATTTGTTGTCAATAATGGATCATACAAATTAATGGAGACTATTTTCCCATCTACTAATACAAAAATATATGTTCACACAAATGTTGGGTCACAAAATATCTTACTTTTAACATATTTGAATTAGTATTTTTTTGTTTTGTATATTTATTTAAAAAAATGTAAATAGGTGCACATAAAAAACGTTTGTTTCACATAAACGTAAAGAATCATTTTTCGGCCTGAAAAATATTGTAAGACCTCCACACCTAGAATTCCGGCAAAAGTCAATACCGTTTTTAGAAGCAAAAAAGTGGTTTTCTTTACACACAATTTTTGCCAGCTGATTTAGGCGCTACATTTTCCAGCTTTAGCTACCACATTTAAGCATTAGCTATCTAGAACTAGCAAAGAGTTATTTACACTTTTTACAGTTTAAACTATTCAACATAGCTAGTACTGAAAAGTTTAAGCTAGTGCTAGTACTTAGCACTATGTAGTATAAACTACCTCTTTATTCACTCGACTCATTGTGTGTGTATTTCAAATCTTAAATATGTTCCCATAATATTTGTGTGTTTTGCATTTGCAGCTTGTTTTGAAAAAAATTTCGAATTTTCACTTTTTATTATTTCTTACTACTTTTAATAATTTACCTGTAAGAATTTTGTGTCCAGAGATTTCCAGCATAAATTATTAAAACCATATATTTAAGAGTCGACAGTTCTCTATCCACTTTAAAATGTTTTGGTTTTTTAATTTTAACGTTTTTTGATATTGACCATATTAAACCAAATTTATCTGGCAACTATGGCTGCAAGTGGGAAATTTAACAAGCTTTTAAAAAACAACTAAAATGGCAACGCTAAAAAATAATCTTTTAACGTTTTACACAAGGCACATTCAACCAGGTAATATATGAAACGCTGTTGTTTGCTAGGGGTACTTTATAGCCGTCAAATCAACATAAAAAGTTGCGCATTTTCGAATAAAACCCTGATATATTTGGTGAATTCACAAAGTCTTGTGAAATCATATATTGTAAAATAATACAACCAAAAAATATGACCGTTGTGAACAACTCTTCGTATATTTGTAGGTGTCGTATTTAAAATCTAAATCAGCTGATACGACCAAACGATGGAAAAACAAACACATATTTATGTACATAAATCTGGTGCTGCTCTTGGCTTAACTTAATAATTTGTAGAAATTAGACCCATGAAAACACAAAATAGTCTATATCTAACCTGGTTAGAATCTCTAAAACCCATTAAAATAAGCAAAGTTTTAGTAAAAAATCACAAGAATTTTGTTATTTTTTACGTAAACAAAAAACAGCTGATGTGTCAGAGAGCAGTGCCGGCTATTTTTGCCGGCGGAGGCGGCTTAAGGAATCTTCTTTGGCGGTTTTGCCTAAGTTTTTAGTATAGACGTTTTTAACGGATGCGAGTGCTAGCGGCTCTAAAAATAAATTAAAAAACTCGCCGTTTCGTTTTAGGCGCTTGGCGCATGACTTTGTATATAATATGACATCACAAAAAACATATCAAACAAAGTTGTATTGTTTCACAACAAGTTTCGTATGAAAAGCAACAACAAAATTTTTATGCTATTGTGAAATTATATGACAATAATACAATATGCTATCGTATCGTACCTTGTGAATTCGCCAATTATTAACTAAAAGCCTAAAATGTTACAAAAAAACCTTGTAATGTTGAAATAAGCAAAGTTAGGTTAGATTAGGTTAAACAGGTGACTTACTTGTTATTGTACCACCTATTACAAAATTTGGTTGGTTCAAATGGAAAACGACTTGCGAATGTATTAATATGTATATTTAAAGAGCCTTACTTTTGTGCAATTTTTAAGGTTAAATTTAATTTTTGGGAGTGAAAATTATGTGGCGACCATTAGGTAAATTTTAAATTGTTCGAGATAAGTGTCTGCAAAATTTGGTCGAGATAAAGTAATATTGGAAAGAGTTTTTGCCCAGTTTTGCTCAAAAAGGATTCTGATTCGATTGTAATATTTGAAGGTTGGCCGGTCTGAAATTATTGCTCTGGGTGTTTTAAACATCTGTACAAACACATAACGCCCCTAAGGCATTATCTGGTGTGGAAACAAGAATCCCCAAATAATTTTTTTTCAAAATTTTCAATTCGTGTTTTAAAATTTATTTAATACTTGTTTATCAGAATTAATTACTTGTATTTCAGAATTTTAAAATCTTCCATTTGAAAGCTGGCTTTGCTTAATTAAGGTATTTTTGCCTCTGCGCCCGGCTGAAAACCCGCTCTCTACGAGGTTTTCTATGCCTGATCCCTGAAGAAGGGTTATTTTTTTTAGGCATGCCCAAAGAGGGCTCTGCTTAAGCTATATTTACACCACCTGAGTTCTCATCTAAGCCGAGTTTTAAAAAAAATAAGTAAAAATTTTATGAGTATCAAAAACAATTCGAGTTTTTTATTTTTAGTATTACATGACGTTTAAGGAATTAGTTTTAGTCCGCTAATTATAAAAGTTGTGACGCTGGTATAAACTGTTTAGCAATACAACAACAAGCATTTAATCCGATAACTTTTAAAAAATCAGACGTTAAATAGTTAAAAAAAATACGTTCTATTTTTAACCGAGATTAGACAAAAAGTTTAACAAATAAAAACAGAAATATTATTACACTACAAATGAGTCTTAGTTGTGAAACTCAGATGATAAGTCGGGTAGTGTAAATATAGAGATAATTTTACATAAATAGCAAAAAAAACAAAATAGAATATACGCGAAAATTGGAAACCTCTGCCTTGAGTTACAAAACATTATTTTTTATAAATATCCTACTCGCATCCCACTAAGCGACTTCCAAGCTCTTCAAAGAAAAGACCTAAGCTTTCTTTTGAGCAAAAAAAAAAAAAAAAAAAAAATGGGCATATTTAGAAAATTTTTTTTTTTTTAATTATGTATTTTATAAAAAAAATAAAAAAATTTTTTTTTTAATTTTAAAAATATTTTTTTCTGGAAGATTGAAAAAAAGCTATCGAAAGTATATGGGACTAATTTTGTTAAAAGCAAAAGGTAACAAACTACATGTATGAGAAAAAACACCTATTTGCCGAAAACGTCAAATTTTGAACCCCTCTAGCTCAGAGAGTTCTTGACCGATCGTGTTAAAAAATTGTGTCTAAACAACTCTCTGCAAGAACTTACTTGGGTCCAAATTTCTTTCCAATCGGAAGACATCGGTTTTAAAAGTTGGGTCACTTGACATGAAATCCCCCATAGATTTACTTAAATTTTTTACGCTGATAAAGTTTGGGGTTATTTACTAATGCCATTGCGGCAATTTTTATTAAATTTTTCATATTATTGAAAAATTAAAAAAAAAATAAAATAAAAGGGCCTATAAAATAAAAAAAATTGATGGCTGGCTATTTAAAAAATTACCTAAAATTTTATGTTGTTGTTTTTAATAAAAAAAAAGTTGGGGTCAATATTCGTCTTTACTTTGGGGGCATTTTTATTTAGCTTCAGTTAAAAATATTATTTTAGTAAAATTTTTCTTTTTTTTCAAATATGGGCAATTTTTCCTGTTTTTTTTTTAACAATTTTGCAGTTCTGTATATGGATTGCTATATTATTTTTTTAAATTGGACCATCTTTTTGTTTTTATTTGTTCATACTTGTAGAGGTTAAGACAATTTTAGATATAAATTTTGGTATTCTAACAAACAAAAAAGCTGAGAAAACTGAATTTGGCAAATTTTTAACAGAAACTAAAATATGCGTTTCTGATAGCGGCATCTAGAAGCAAATATTTTTAAATGCAGTACAAACGGATGAATGTCTTAACTGTCTATGAACAAAAGCTTTTTCGTCAAAACTTAGAAAGCTCAGTCCAACCAAAAGATACACTAATGCTTTATTGTTTCAAATTTTTGTTATAAATTGCGACTACAGAACTGTAGATGGCGTAGAAATTGTGTGACATGCGCTGTCGTACAAATATTCTCTTACGCTGCCGGACAATTATGATGACTGTATTAGCATCTTAATTACTTATTATACCCTTTACATATGTGGTAAGGGTATTAAGAGAGGTTTGTTAATCCGTTTGTAATTTCTTTAATTTCCATCTGCGACCCCATAAAGTAAATATTTTCTTGGTTCTTATGGATTTAGCGATGTCCGTCTGCCCTTCTGTCAGTGTTATGATTGAAATCAACAAATCGATGTTGCATAGACACGTTTCTTGTATTAAACTATCAAAAATATCTGCGAACAAATCATTATTGAAATCCAACAAAATCGCCCGATAACTGATCGAGATATAAGCAAAAACCGAGACAACATCTGTTTATTTCTCTAAAATTTGTACACAAAAACCTCTACAACTGCCCTGAAGTTGCCTCTACACGGAAGCAATTAAAGACCGACTCCCATTAATTTTTCCTAACAAAAATTTTTTTGGAACATACTTACACCCTATTAATAGGGTTGCCATAAGAAGTATAAGTTTTTTTAATCACCGCCACAGCTTCCCGGGTGCTCCTACAAAGGTTAAATATAAAACGGTCCACAAATAATTTTTCCTGCCGAATATTTTTAAAGAACAAATTAACCCCTTATCACCAGTCCCTAACAGGGTTGCCGTACAAAATTTGAAAAAAATAAGGTAAAAACCCCTGCAACTTCCCCGGAGTCGCCCTCATTTTTTCCTCCTTTAAACATATTCCTAGAACATACTTACCCCCTACCTCCATCACATAAAAGGGCTCCTATACAAAGTTAATCTTCCAGGATGCCCGTGGATAGGCCAGTAGGTCAGCCCCACGACCCCAATTAATTTTTCCTTTCAAAATTTTACTTGAACCTATTACCTGAAAACTCAAACAAACTGTTTTTTTTAATTAAAAATGCAAACTGTTTAACTCTGCAAAACATAAATTTCTTACCTCTTTAGGACTTCGTGAGTAGTTTTACTCTTAATTTGCATAAAAGCTGTGTAAATTAAGAACAGTATACTACCTTGTGCCACAACAGCTCTATTAGTTAGGGACAACTAAAATAATCCCTTACTTTTATCATGATCAGCTATTTATTTTTTTTAAGTTTGTCGAGATTCATAGAAAAGTTCAGCTTTAGTTAGGTGAACGGGCTTTTCTTAAACTCTGTGGGCTTGTTTGATGGCACTATGTTAATTTTTTTAGCCGAATTGGTGATTTAGAATGCAGTTGTTGTCATTCAAAATCGGAGACAACTTATTTTAAAAATCCACAAGCTTTTTTTAGCATTCAAATTGTCAATAGAATCCATGACACATTAAGAAATTGCATTTGCTATTTCATAGGTTGTCTAGCAACAAAAGGCGGTAGTTTACCCCTGCCCATGCACGTGTTGGAAGTAAAAAAAGTTTTTTAAATAATTTACAGGAAATTCCTATATCTTTATTACTTTTTGCCCATGATTCTCTAAGACTACTCAGCGGTGGCTTGCAATGACGGGCCTTTTAAGAGCAGCGTAAAAACGTCATAAAGAATAACTTATTGAGGAGTCATATCTAGACCTACAAAATTATTAAAGGGATAATATAAATTTTTTATTTGAATTGTAGATTTCTTCGGCTTAGTTTTAGGTTTGGTGCATCTAACTTTTGCTATTCTGTCTCGGAGATTTTTTTCAGGCAAATGCTGCTTAATATCGGTGACAAAAACTCTGTTGTATCTGGTCTGGTGGTAGTTGAAAGAAGCATATTCAGCGAATTCATCGTTCTTTTTAAAATGCTCATTAAGGTTATTAAGACAATAACTTTTGTCTGCCTTTGTTTTCATTAATTGGTTTTCAGAGCCGATAAAACAATCACTAGAAGGGATTTGGTGAGGAATACAAATAGTGATTATTGTAGGTAGGGTTGTTATCTCCAAATTCAAAAAAAGAGGACAGCCAGCGCAAAAAACCCGGACTTTTCCGGACATCAACAAAAAAAATAGTTTCAAACATTTTTTTATTTATTTATAGGGTTTGTTCTAGGTTTATGTCACAATAAACTTTTTCAAAACCCAACAATCCATTTTTCGTTATCAAATGTTTTGATTTTACTTTTTCCTTATAAAAAACTTAAGTTTGGATCAATCCTAAATAACTTTAAAATTGTTTTAATTTTAAATTTATTTTATTTTTAACAAAATCTTACAAAGATATACACATTACCATGTATTGCACACACATTCTTATGTGAATTTTTAATTAAAACAATAAAAAAAATACAAAGATTGATTCTTACATCCTATATTTATCATTACTCCCTATTCCTTTTATATGGTCAGAATTGTATTGAAGTAAATAATTGTAAAAATCATGGCAGTTCATTTCAAAGTTATATTTACATTTGATTATATGAGATATTGTTACCGGATCTAATCTGTTTCTTTCGGGTGTCCACTGCGCCTTTATTAACGAAAAATGCGTTCGACATTTGCGTTATGAGCTGGAATGCAGAAGGTGAACTCAATGATCTTCTTAAGCTCAGAACAATTTTCATATTTCGCAAAGAAAGCACACCAAAAATTATTAAATTTAAATCTGCGTCGCCTATACTTTTCAAAACAGCTTTATAGCACAGGAACTCATTAAAAAGTGCTTCTTCATCAACTGAGATATCAAAAAAACTTAATAGTGCTATTGACGATTGAACATTCGACCATGAAATGAAATCGATACTTTTGAAATCAAGCCAGTTAAACGCATCAAAGTGCAGGGTCCACGATTTTAAATAATCAATCAGAATTTGTTGGATTTTTATTGGTAAAAAATTTTGAGAAAGTCTTTCAGTTAAATTAGAAACTATGTTGTCTAATATTTGTTTAACTTCAAAGACTGTGATATCACGTCTTTCAATAATTTCTATATTTGAATGAATTATATTTAATGTGGAATGTATTATTAATAAGTTTGCCTCACTTGGAGGGGTTTCAAAAAATTTTTTTATTGTTTTTGGTGGGTTGCTCAAACTTAAAAAGTAAGCTTCAAGTGGTTGGAATAGTTTGAGCAATCGCTCTATGGCTGGATATAGACTTAACCATCTGGTTTTACTGTGATAAAGTAGTTTAACGTACTCCATATCAGATTGTATACAGAAATCTTTTAAAGACTCTGTTCTCACTGTGTAAACAGAAAAATAATTATATATTTTTAAAACAATTGATTCTACATCACAGGATAATATATCGCAGCCCTTATGAACAGTATTGTTTGTAATATGGGCTGGGCATCCAATACCAACCATTTCCCTGTCAAGTTTCTTTTTTAATTTTGCAAAAACATTTTGTGTGCCTTGTCTGTCTTTTCCACCGAAATTTGTATTACAATTATCACCACTAAAAGCTATACATTTGGTTTTTAAATTATGCTTTTCAAGTTCAGCATATATGCATTCAGTAATGGTGTCGGATGTTTCGTCTTTTATATTCAAAATATTTAAAATTTTTGACGTAATTCCATTATTTTTCAAATCAAAGTACTGAATTAATATTGGTAATAACTTTGTTGCGCCGTAATTACTAGTGTCGGTTAATACACTTAAGAATAATATATGTTCATTATCTTCTACAAAACATTCTGTTAAAGTGGTGAAAGAACATTAGATATAATTGCTGCAGCTTTTTTTCTATTACAAGTTGCATTGGTGGCGTTTTTTGAGTCTTTAAACAAAATTCTATTTAAACCCATGGTGCAGTCTAGTGATAGAAATGACATACTGTGACATATTGTGTGAAAAGCTAAACAGCCTTCAATAGCGCGTAATTCTTTATTTTCGGAAACCTTAGGAAACACTTTGTCAATCTTTGTGCATGATGCTTTTTCTGTATCCTTCTTTTTATGTTTTTGCGAATTAAGATAGGAAATGATATCACTTATTCCTTTATTAGCAATGGAGATTGTTGAAGAACACAAAGTACAAGTAACTTCCCAGTCAACTTTACCTTTTGTCATAAAAGTGTATTTGTCTTTTAACGCGTCACTGAAAATGCATTTTCGTTTTGGCATCTTAAAATCTAGATTCAATAAATCAATAATATATTGCTTTTTACTTTTTCAAAAAATGTACAAACAGTTTTGCTCCTAAATTTACTTACTTTTATTATTGTTTACCAATCTTACTTCTGAAAATTAAAGGCACATAAAAAATGTTAAAAAAAATTGGCTTTAACGGCAAAAATATACTTTTAAAGTAAATCAGTAGCAAAGTACTCAAAGTAAATATGTAGGATAAGAATTCTGAGCACAGGGTACTTTAAGTAAGTAAGAAAAAAACATGATAAAAAGTTAAAGCACAATTTTTACGAGGTTGGCGCATCTTTTTTTTTTTAAATAAAAGATACGTTCTTTTCGGAAAAATAAAAAAAGGATTGTTTCCAAATATTTCAATACCATTAATATTATTTTAAGCCGTTGCATTTTGCGAAAAAACTAAATTAGCGTTTACTTAAAAATGTAGGACTTTTCCGAACGCCAATTTTTTCGAGGACGGATGCCCAAAAAAGAGGACAGTGTCCGGAAAAAAGAGGACGGATATCAACCCTAATTGTAGGTGACTGGTTTCAAGATAGATTCAACGATGCTTAAGCTTCCAAAAATTCCGGGTACGTACCGTTTGCTACGCCGCACAGTGCTGTGTCCCATAGACAAAAATACAATAAAAAAAAATGTTTTATATTGTAGATAAAAATATATAGGTCGACAGATAACAATAATTTTTAAATAAATTTTAAAGAATTTTTTCGATTTAGCTCTTTTTTGTGGCGCTAGGGGGCGCCAAAGTCAAAGAATTTGAAGTAAAAATGGCTAAACAAATACCCGCGTCTTACATGCTTCAGGAAAACAGTTGTAAAAAAAATATTTTTTGGACTATGAGATTGAAATTTTTTTCTGTAGTAAATACCTATATTTGCAACTAACTGTCAAAAAAATTTTTTGTGATTTCGTTTTTTATAAATATTTCTTATTGCTTTGAAAAATGCTAATTATTCACTTAAGCTCTAAAAATTTTTTAACTTTGATGGAAAATTAAAAAAAAAAGAAAAATATGGTCTATGGGTTTTTTTCTGTTTTCAAAAATTCATACTGTTTTCTAATAACTACAAGAAAAAAAATTTTAAAAATTTAACCGGAACTTTAAAAAAAATTTTTTTTTTAAATGGCTATTTTCGTGATTTTTTCTCAAATTTCGACAGTTTTCTGGAGCTAAAACTATAAAAAAACTTACAATATAATAACATATAAAAACAAATTGATACCATAAGATTATAATAATTAACGAGATAAATTAAAAAAATGAGTATAAAATTGTGTTTGCCTCTTTTTGACGCTCAAGATGCTGCTAAATTAACAGATTGACGTTGGTGTTTCATTGTTTACCTCCCACCACTGCTGCTTACTTTTTTTTCCCAAAAATATAGATAAGTTAGTATAAAAAATCGCTAGAAGTTAGCTAAATTTTTAAAATGTAAGCTATGAACTGCCAAAAAATTTGTTTTTTCCAGATCTGTTGTGACTACTTATAACAAAAACTAGATCAAAATATGACAAAAATTTAATGTTTGCCATAAATCTTATAAAACTTTGCATCACAACAAACTAATACAGCAATTGAAAATCGCTAGATTTGACAACCAGAGTTAGTAATAAAATGTTCCCTTGAGGAACTACATTTTGCAGTGGAAAATTTGAAACGGGAATCTCAAAGCCCAATGTCGAATTCAAAATGCTTACCAGCAACAAAAGCTTTGGCGCTATATATGAATTTAGATTTGACCGAAAGAAAATATAGTGTGCTACGTAATACAATTAATGAAATACACCCAAATTGTTTTCCGTCTCTGTATGCATTACAAACTAAGAAAAAAAATTTATTCCGTCTATTGTGGTATCTGAAAATGAATTTCAGGGTGCTTGTCTGAAGAAGCATTGGAAGCCAACCACAAAATCGTGAGAAAAGCAAGACTGTCCCATACGAGGAAAACGTCACGAAAATACACTCATAAAGATTTAATACTATCTTTAGATCCGTTTTTGACTTCAAAAAGGAATCCAAAGACCAAAAAAAATCCATTATTTGCAGAAATTAATATATATATATACTTAAGAGAAAATTCTTATGAGCCAGTTGAAGACGACGAGACAAATGTTTCATTGGGCGGCAATATTTTTTGGGAAGATTCTAACACTGAAGAAGATTTATTGTAAAATAAAATATACATATATAATTTATTAAAAAAAAAATTATTATTAAAAAACGCACTTATACGTATTTTAAATTAAATTTAATTTAAAAAGATTGTCATTTTGTACTTTCACGTTGTCGTCAAAATCATAATGTAGAAGATTTTTAGCCAATTTAATTTTTATTTTCTATTTTTATAAATCAATTTTAATGTAATTTGGCACTAACATTTGTTTGACACATAATAATAACCATACCACCCAATTTAATGAGAATCGGTTAACTTTTGTAACAGTCTTAGCATTTTTGCAAAAAAGGATATATGGCAGGACCTAGAGTCCTTGCGTCAATCCCAATAAAAATTATCACACAAGTTACTAGCACGGGATGTAAATAATATACGGACTATTGTAACTTTCTGTGCAGTTATGTAGTCAAAATTGAAAATTTCGTCCTTTCTATATATGGGCAGTAGGCGTGTCCTTTGCCCGATTTTTTCAAAAAATTGAATTTTTCTTAAATTAAGTATTTTATACTACTGTACCAAATTTCAAAGCTCTAGGACCACTCCTTCTATTTTTGTCCCATCACTATATGGGATCAAAGCACTGTGCGCCGTAGTCGATAAGCAGACGGGCGCACAGTGGGTTCGATGACACCGAAAGTGGCGATTAATTCATGGGAGCCGTAATTTAATTCTTGTGAAATTTTTTTTTTTCAAATCGTGAAAGATGCACAAAAAGACATATTCTGAAAAAAAGATACACGGAAAAAAAATTTTTTTACGATTTTATAGACATTTTTATTTTTCGGAAAATTATAGTTTGTTTCAGAATTTTCGCCGTAATTTAAAAAAGGAAAGTGATTTTTTTAAAAATGAGAAGCAAACAAAATCTTATATTGTCTGCTTTCAAAAAAATAAAAAAAATAAAATATTTTGCATAAATATGAATATAAGTTTAATTTAAAGTCTGAATTCGGGTTTTAAAGAATTTCGAGAATTTTACAACTTTTTTTAAAAGTAACGAAATAAATTTTTATAATTTTTTTTTGTTTTCAAATAATTGTCATACACTTAAAAAGAAACCATATTATGTTCATCCTCACCTTCATCATTATAATCTTCGCTATCATTACTCTCACTTTCATGTAATTCTTGAAAAATAATAGGCGATAGCAAAAGCTGTTGTTCGGAATTTGATAATTGTTGCTTTTCTTTCCGCTCATTTTGTTTATTTATACTAGATACACTCTAAACCACTTTTGTTGAAAATTACGTCAATAATAGTAGGCAACACTTTACAGACTATTTTCGACCTAAAATTAGACACGTAATTTTTTTCAACTTTTTGTTGATTTTTAAACAAAATATGTTTAAATTTTTTACACATATTGTGCCTAATTTTTTCTTCACCTTTGACTTAATTTTCAACCCTTTTTTAAAAAAATTCCATATAATAAATAGTTTAATTTAATTTATTTAAATTAAAGACACCAAAAAAGTTACTTCTATTCTTATTTTATAATTTTTTAAAATACTTCTACATGCATATGTATGTATATATGTATACTTATATACATAAAAAATACTGTAAGGCGTCATCGTCATCTATATATGTTCCATTGGAGTCTAGTACCAGCCTAGTGCCATTTAGCGAATAATCTTGAGCTAAAAATAATAAAACAATGACCAGTTGCGTTACTAGGGCAAATCTATATATATAAAGGAATAACGTTACTGACTGACTGACTGATTCATCATCGCACAGCCCAAACGCGCAGAGCTAGAGACCTGAAATTTGGACTGTGGGTACCTTTTCTTATGTTTAGATCCACTAAGACGGGATTTCGGGAAATACGGACCCGATGGGGCTAAAAATGGGCCAAATATGGAAATATCTGAAAGTTAATATCTCCTAAACTACAAACGATAGAAACAAAATTTAAAAAGGATCGTATTTTACTCAAAAAATAAGCAGACTCGTGTCTGGAATTTTTTCAAAATTTTCGACCCTTAAGGCTAAAAAAAGGGTAAAAACTAAATTTTGATAGTGCCTAGGTCCACTTTGTAACTTCTAAACGAGTAAAGGTATAGACATAGTTCAAAATGCAATCGACAGATACTAAAAAAATATGCATATGTTTTAGCCACTTTTTTGAAATTTGGACGTTGAGGGGTAAAAAAGGGTTCAAAAATGGGTGAAAATTCTATATTGGTACTTTTTGTAACTTTTGAACCAGTAGAGATAAATACGTAATATAAATTGCCTTCGACAGGTATCGACAAAATAAGAATATGTTTTCGATACTTTTTAAAAATTTTGGACCCTTAGGCACAAAAAAGGGTACATATTACATATATGTAATTTTTAGATACTTTTTGTAACTTCTCAACTAATAAAGGTAAAAACATAGTTTAATTTGCGTTCGACAGGTCAGGACAAAATATGAATATATTTTTTAAACTTTTTTAAAAATCTAGACCCTAAGGGGCAGATAAAAGAGTACAAATTTGTAAAGTGGTACTTTTTACGTACTTTTTGTTGCACCTGAACCAATAAAGATAGAAACATAATTCAAACTGCGTTCGACAAGTCTTGACATAAAATGAATATTTTTTTATACTTTTTAAAAACTTGAGACCCTAGGGGATAGAAGAAAGGGTACAAATTTGGTACTTTTTGTATATTCTTAACCAATAAAGGTAGAAACTTCATTTAAATAGCATTTTGCAAGTAATAGTTTAAGAAATAAAGGCACAAAACATCACCTTTACCTAATAAATTTCTAAAACTGCGCTTACGAAGTAGCGGGTCACGTGCAAGTATTCAATAAAGCGAAATCACGCGAATCTATATTTATTTAACTCTACCCCTCACATTGGTCTTTTTATATATCCAGTCATCTTTTCTAGCCGAGCTTTTTTGTACTGCAAATATTATAACAAAATTACTTTGTGTCGGGTTTTAAGTCGATAGTTGTTCTAGTTTTTGAAATAGAAGCTTTACAAAATTTCAACGTTTGTATGTATAATAGAAATACCATGTAAAAGGTTGGAGGTTCAGAGTATTAAAAATTTTAACAAAAGTGTTTGATATTTATGGGGGCCGCCCCTTCCCCTCTTCCTTTCGAGCTAATTATTTCCAAATTTTTTAAAGTGTAAGAATTATTATGCAATTACTTTTTGTAGGATATTTGAAGTCGATAGCTGTTATAGTTTCCGAGAGATAGCGTAACGAAAATTTCATGAAAATTGTTAATTTGTATGGGAGCTACGCCTTGTTCTGCCCCCACCCAAAAATTTTTTTCTTTATAATGTAGGTCTTATTGAAAATTTAATTTTTGTAGAACATTTGAAGTCGATAGCTGTTATAGTTTCCAAAATATATTATATCGACAATTTGATACAAATTTTTTATTTGATTGGTGGCTTCCTCTTTTCCTGCTCCAATTAATTTATTTTTCCAAAATGTAGAGATTATTGTTGTTATAGTTTCTAAGATTTGCCGCATTTAGCTCCTATCTGAAAAAAACGTATCCTTAATTTAGGTCCCTATCTTCAATGTGTCCTTGCCAGGTTTTGTGGCAACAGTGGCTGTATTTCCTGAAATATAGAGCTGTTTTGATTTTCTTTTTCCCTCATGGCGACAAATGGTTTGCTGGGTTTTTAAAAAAACTCGAACGTTATGGCTTGTTTATAGTAATTCTTAATAAGTTTATTGGGTTGAAGTCTACTTATGATTTGGTGTAAGAACTAATGAAATGCATATAGACAAACTTAACCTACAACAAACCCTTCAAATGTTTAGTTTTACTTAATCAGCAACGAGACCATTCACATATTCGTTGCTTTAGCTGGATATACATTGCTTTTTGACGTAAAAGCAGAAGGAGAGCAATGCACTGCATTATTTTTGTTGCTTTTACATTCACTAGCCTAAAATATGGCATTCAAATTTATGGGACCTCAAGGGAATATTGTAGGAATTACAAACGGAATGACAAACTGATACATCTCCTAATCACTATGTGAAGGGTATAAAAATAATTAAAAATTGTCAATTTGTCAAAAGTGAAGTTTATTTTTCGTAAGACATGATTTGTGATATTTACCAAGCTTTCATAAATTTATAAAATAAAATTGTATAGAGTTTTATAATTTTGCTAAAAAAAATCTAAAATTGTTCACACTTTTTTATAATTATGAAATTAATTCAATAAATTTGAGGTACGATATAATGAACTACTTCGTACAATGTACGAACGAATTCGTTCATATGCAGCATGGATTTATTTAAATGTATGTTAACATTATTATGCATTGTATTGTAAGAGTAGACAATACACGATCAGAGTTATGTAAAATCCTAAGGGCCATTATTTAGTTTTCCTAAAAAATATGTTTTGGTTAGAAATAATTTCAGTAAAGGTAAATAATAAAGTAACCGCGGGTTATTACAACTTTCCCTAAAACTACATGAAAGTTTTGTTAGAAATAATGCAATGCTAGTGTAAAAATCGACTACTTTTAACTCACTTAAAGCTTAAAGCTCCATTACGGCGGCTTTCTTTTTTTCTTTCTTTGGGAAAAAATTAAAACTTTCCTTAAAATTTTTTTTTTAAAAAATGCACATGGGTTAATAATATCTAATAAAATTTACATTTTTATTAATTTGTTTTTTTTTTGTAATTTATTGTTACATTTTGGCTTCTTCTTAATTTTGTTGTAATTTATAATTTTAATTTTAGCACATACAAATACATACATAAATAATTATTTAAGTTATCGATTTCTTATCAAATAACAACAATTTGATAATCATACAAATTTTGTGTTTAATAAATGTGCCTGTATTTCAGAACTTTAATTTCTTACTCTAAAGAGATGCTTAACTTAAAATTAAATTTTTTTTGATTGACATATCGATTGACGAAATTTCGTTTTTCTTTCTGTCTTCTTTTCAAAACAAACCTAAAAAAGAATTGACACACTTTGGAGAATTGTTGTTTTAGTTAAACCTCAAATTAATTTGACATTTTTGACACTATTTTTTAATGCATATGAATGTGTATTAAACAATCAGTTTGTATTTATTTCTTTTTTAAATTAAAGTGTTTTTTTTTTAATTATTGATACACGTTTTAATTTTAATATACTATTTTATTCTAAAATATGATATTAATTGAATTAACCAACAAATAACGCAATTAATTGATCGTTTAACATTATGTTTAATTTTTTTTCGTTTTAATTAATTTAGTTGAAATTTAATTACTAATATTTGTTTATGTAAGTGGATTCCTTTGTTAATGTTAATCCTAAATTCTATATTTGATTTTATATACAAATTAGTTTATTGTTTAAACGTTGTTTAATAATACACATTTAATATAAAAAACTATTCACTGTATCTTCAGTCAAGAACATTCGTCAAAACAATTAATTAATTAACTAACAGGATTAATTTTTTTTCATATGTATGTAATTGAATTGGATTGCTTGATTAATTGAAATTCATTTCCTTATCATTTACGCTAAATCCTTATAATAATTTGTCGTTCAAATTACTTAAATACAATAAAGTGTTTGAATCAATTTGTTTTTATTAAATGCATCTGTTTATTTTGTTCTTAAGTTTTCCTTTTCTATTTTTACTCTTCGTGGATGTCTTTTATTTTCTTAATGTTTTCGATGTCAGTACATGCATTCACTTAAATGCAAAATTTATCTCGATATGTTTAGAATTTTGAAAAGATTAATACAAAATAAAAATACTAACAAAGACTAGATTGGTCTGTGTTTTGATCGATATAATAAGGTTTCAGCTTTTAGGCCTTATTCATCGAGGATATGTTATCACAAAATGCCGAAGGAGGGCTTAAGTTCTTCTCACTGATAATGTGATGATATTCGTCGGGTACATGTGCTGTCAATAAAGATTGCGTTTTGGCCGCGTCATACTGCTGTTTGTTGTTGGACATTTTTGAAGGATATAAATGACCTGCCATCGTGGAACCCATGGCCAAAGTTTCAGCATTACTAAGAGTCTCCATTGCACGGTAATCAAAAAATGTAGACATATTGTCGTTTGGTATGCCCAAGAGATGAAGGGGTTCAATACTATGGGGCAAATGATGACGATAATTGTCATGACCTTCACCAATAATACTCGTTTTTCCATCTCCACTTAAAAGTTTGCCTTTGCGTCTAGGTGTTATGGTAAGAAAGTCGCCATAGCTTTTGTTATGACAAGCCAGAGATGCTGCTGAGCTAAGGGGATTTTTGGCAGCTGAGGAGGCTTGTGCAGCAGTTGATGATGCCTGACTGCCAGCTTGCTTTAGAATTTCAACATAGGAGCCCGACTGGACAATATGCGGGGAGGGGATGCCGTTAGGTGAATACTGGAATTCACCGGCGATACTGTTGCCGCTGTTGGAACAATTATCGGAAGTTTTTGATCGTATTTTGTCGGATATACTGCCGGACAAATTTGTATGGTTGGTTGAATTTTTGACATATTCATCTGAAGCTTTTCGTTCATGATGTTTGGGTGACTGTGTTTTGTTGCCTGATTGCTGTTGTTGCTGCTGTTTACGTTGCTTGGGTGGCGGGTCAAAGAGTCTGTAGTCGAGCGGCACCGCGTCCATGCTGCTGCATTTCATAAATTTTTTATATATTAAGTGAATGGAAATTGAAAGAACAAATTAATAAGTAAAACTTATTTTAATGTGATTAATTAATCTGTATTTAAACACATTACATTTAGCAGAATATAAGGTAGTTAGTTGGTTAGTTTATTGTACTTTTTCATGCAAATAAATTTACTCACATTAATTGTAAACAAAATAAAATTTATTAAATACAAACATGCATTTTATGTAAAAACCTTTTTCGTCTTAGAAAAGAAATTGTTGTAGTCTTTATCTAAATAAATAAAAAAACAAGCAAGAGCGCCATATTCAAAATATTAATTTTAAAACAAAATAAGTTTGAAGCAAGTGTAAGGCCGCAGCCGGCAAAGTTACCTACTACAACAATGCCATGATTAGCAAAAACGCAAAAAGGGGTGCCAACAAATGAACCAACCGGGCCCAATCATAGCCGCCTAAAAGGCATAATTGAGGATATAATTAAACAGTTGGCTTAATTTATGTAGAATATGACTAGCATGATCAAGGTATGCGAAAAACGACGTCTGTTTTACTGCAGACCTTACTTAATAAGCAACGAACTGCCTCAGAATCTGTTCCTAGAACGCAAACGGCATCCGTTAACAAAGAAATGAACTTGAAAATTTTGTAATGAACAAAATGTTAATTTTTAAACTCCTATGACATCTGGAAGGGCCTTTAAAACAAAGGGTTATACTTTCTGCCATTTGAAAGATTGCAGAGATAATTCCGGTTGTGGCTCAGCTGAATTATTCAAATCGAGAATCAAAATTTAAAAATCAATTTGATGGAAGGCATCTCGGAGACTTTAATTCAAGCAAAAAATATATTACAGAAACAAAAGGGTCAAAACAAATGTTTTTGTTTAGGTTCCCGCTTTTTAGCTGCTGGTGACTTTAACACGAAGCTTTATTATTTGAGCTCCCGGCTAATAAGCCCTGAAATTCACGTTTGGTGTGACTCCATTTCTGAAAAAGGCTAAAATTAAATTAAACTGAACAATCAACTTATTGGATCGACCTTATCGATTTTGCCGATACAAAAGCTATATTTTCGAAATTTTTTTTAAAGCTCAGGCCTCGCTGTATTCACCTTCCCACAACTTACCTACAATCATTTTTTGCAATCCTTACCAAATTGCAACTAAGGATTTTTTCTATCTAAACTGGTTTAAATATTAAAAATATATCAGCATTTACTGCTTAAGAGAGCCACAGCTTAAAACTCAAACTTTTTCCAACAAAAAAGAGGATCGGAAGCAAATGACGAAAGCGTTTATCGCCCAACTTAAAACTAAGCTGAAAAATTATACAAATAACTTTAAAATTTGCTAAAGGCATAGTGAAAAGCATCATTTAAGAACCCTTTGGAATATCTAGACTCGACTCCTCAGATTAAATATTCTCTATAGTAAAAAGCCAAACGTCTTAAAAGAAAATCAGCCTTATTGTGTTTGGCATTGTCGTGTCGAATGTTGTCGAATTCGACACAAAAACATTGGCGTATTTGTTAGACGGTACCAAAAAACTAAAAACGACGGTACCGTGAAATAACTCCCAAATGAAATAACTCCCAATGAAAAAATGAAATAACTCCCAATTTTTTTCCATACAAATTGGGAGTTATTTCATAATGAAATAACTCCCAAATGAAATAACCCCCAATGAAATTTTGTTGGGAGTTATTTCATTTTTTCAAAGTGTTGGGAGTTATTTCATTTTTGTTGGGAGTTATTTCATTTTCTATCATTGGGAGTTATTTCATTTTTATTGGGAGTTATTTCATTTTTATTGGGAGCTATTTCATTTTTGTTGGGAGTTATTTCATTTTTATTGGGAGTTATTTCATTTTACTAAAAGCAAGTGTATATACCAGAGCATTTAAAAAAATTTTATCACGCTAGTATACAAGGTGACATTTATTTAAAAGTTTTGGGGTTTTAAGACCGTGGGTATATAGCCGGCCTTCGGCCGGGCGCAAGGAAAAAAACTCTAGTGGATTCGATCCGCCGGCTTCGCAGTAGCCTTCGGCCGGGGAATATACTTTACACTGTAGTGCATCGGAAGTATTTGCAGCTTCATAACTAAAGTGTCATAAAATTCATGTTTTATTTGGCGAAGCTTTATATGGAAAGCAGTAGAGCTTAAAGTCCATTGCCTGGCCGAAGGCTACTGCGAAGCCGGCGGATCGAATGAACTGGAGTTTTTTTTCCTTGCGACCGGCCGAAGGCCGGCTATCTAAATAACTCCTTTTTATTAAAAAAAATTATTTAACCAAAAAGGTGCTTAAAGTCCACGCGCCTGTCCTAAAGCTGTAACGAAGCTGGGGGTTTGATCCACGAGAGTTTACTTATCCTGCGTTCAGACGGAGGCCGCCAGTCATTTGGTTTGTTTGTTTAGAAAATAATTTTACGTTAGTGATATCTAATTTATGGATACAAAAGGTGACAATGAATTGAAAATTTTGGGTTTAAAAATAAGTGGCATATATAGCCGGCCTTTGGCCGGGCGCAAGGAAAAAAAACTCCAGTGGATTAGATCCGCCGGCTTCGCAGTAGCCTTCGGCCGGGGAATATACTTTAAACTGTAGTACATCGGAAGTATTTGCAGCTTCATAACTAAAGTGTCATAAAATTCATGTTTTATTTGGCGAAGCTTTATATGGAAAGCAGTAGAACTTAAAGTCCATTGCCCGGCCGAAGGCTACTGCGAAGCCGGCGGTTCGAATCCACTGGATGTTTCCTTCCTTGCGCCCGGCCGAAGGCCGGCTATCTAAATAGCTCTTTTTTATTAAAAAATTATTTAAACAAAAAGGTGCCTCAAGTCCACGCGCCTGTCCTAAAGCTGTAACGAAGCCGGCTGTTCGATCCACAAGAGTTAACTTATCCTGCGTCCAGACGGAGACCGGCAGTCATTTGGTTTGTTTGTGTAGAAAATAATTTTACGTTAGTAACATCTAATTTATGGATACAAAAGGTTTTCGCATTATATATATGTATTTTAATTGGGAGTTATTTCGTTTCGTTGGGAGTTATTTCATTTTCGTTGGGAGGTATTTCATTATTGTTGGGAGTTATTTCATTTCCGTTGGGACTTATTTCATAAAACAATTATTTTTTTTGTAATTGGGGGTTATTTCATTTTTACCGTTGGGAGTTATTTCATTTTTTTCGATTGGGAGTTATTTCGTTTTCGTTGGGAGTTATTTCATTTGGGAGTTATTTCATTTTTTCCATTGGGAGTTATTTCATTTGGGAGTTATTTCACGGTACCAAAAACGACGCCAACCACAATAAGGGTGAATATGTTGCAAAACTACCACTGCATTATTAAAGGAGATTCCGAGCAAGAATTGACCAAGAAAAATCTAATCTTCATGCAAGTTATTTAAAAAACGTGTTCGCTCTCAATACATATACTAATAAGAGTACTATAGCCAGCAAGCAAGCTGACTTTGATCTTGAATGACAACAATTCGACTTCAGGCGATAAAATACTCAATACCATCAAACAAATTTACAGGTTAGTATTGGATATAAGAAAAACCTTTAAAGAACTTGAAAGTGAATCCCTAAAACATTTTGGAAAGCACATAACCGACCGACATCTCATGATCAAAAAAGGGGATTACTTCAGCAATTAGAGCTGGCGTACTTTAAGGTAGTGTTGCACTTGCTTTACGCAGCAGAGATGCCAACTAACAAGCAAACATACTCAACGACATTTGCTGATGACACTTTAATTTTAATACTCGTCAAATCATTCAAGTACAAAAGTAGGCAAAGTTATGGAAAATAAAAATAAATGATCAAAAATGCACCACTTACGTAGCTTTTACTTTACGTACTTCCAGTTTTGATAAATAAGCAGTTTTGATAAATAAGCAGTTTTGATAAATAAGCAGATGGTACCTTAAAAGTCTGAGAGAAAATACCTTTATATTCACCTGGATTGTTACAAAAAGATTCAAAGTTGTCAGAAATAAAAATAAAAAGCAGCCCAAATTCATTTGCTAATTGGTTGAAACTCTGGGCTTCATCATGATTGTAAACCTGAGCTCTATAGCTCGATTTTGAAACAAGCTTGGAGAAACTGGATAAAGTTAGAGGGCACTGCTTCAACCTCCAATATTTAAAATTTAAATTTAACATCGTCAAACCAAAATTATACAAATTTTTACTGCTGCACATTGGCACAGTAAAAACAGCAACATTCACAAAGATCTTCAGGGTTCACTAGTAAACTGCGAAACCCATCCATATCTTTTCGCTTGAAACAACATACAACATGGCGGATACATTAGATTAGAGAGGAGGGACACTTTTCAACTTTATTTTGAGCACTGCCTGGACTAATATTGAAAAGTTAGTTTTAAGATTTAAATACTTGTTATTATATGCCTTAAGTGAAGATTTAAAAAAAACTGTTAAAAAAATTGTTGCTCAGGCTTCAAAGTGTCTGTATCAGAGTTTGTAGTTACAGTGGGATATTCTAATATCCTTAACATATGCTACATGCATATGTCACCACAAGTTTTTTCTCGATCTGTAATGAACCAACCTTGCTGATGGTTTCACACTTTTGTTGGATATAGCTTATCTTTATATATTTCATTTCAACATACAAACGGGGCTAAATCAACTTATTTATGTGCCAGGAACCAGAATGTAAATACATTCCTTACTTGGGTCGCAGTTGAATACTTCAGAATCTACAAAAAGTGGTAAAAATATTCCTCATAACTAGAAAAAACTTAAAAAAAATTATTTTTTGACTTCCACCAATCCACAGTGTATCTTAAGTTATATAAAAAATATAAGAAAATATGTTCGAGGAACTCTTCTTAATGCAAGAAAGAACAAATTCCATGGTGAAATTATTTTTAAGTGAACGCATCCGGGAGATAATTTTTTACTCTTCTGCTTTTTTCTTTTTTATATATGGAGTTTGGCAACATGGTGATGAAATAATTTGAACCGTGTTGTCAAACTTCATACATAAAAAAGAAAAAAGTAAGAGAGTAAAAATTCTCTCCGGGATAATTAATTTCACCCCGAAAAATTCTAACCATAAATTTGACAATAATTTTCAACAAAAAATAAATAAATAATTCTTAAAACATTTATCATTAATACATATACTTATTATGAAAGGCATTCAGAATATAAAAAAATAATGTAAGATAATTGCTAGAGTGGGAGCCAACTAACTAATAATGATAGCTTGCCTATTGGATAAGGAGCTCTTGTGATATCCAACACTATCACTACTACCACTGCCGCTACCAGATGACTTTATTATAATTAACGCATTGGGACTACTGCGAGAATTATTTGTAGACTTTTGTTGTTGTGGCTGTGGTTGAGTGGTGGTAGTGGCTGCGGGTTTTTCATGCTTGGAAGACGATGCAAAACGGTATGAGGGTGAAGGTGATGGTGGGCGTGGGCGTGGCGGTTGTTGATTATGGGTATTTATGGTCTCAGACATCGGACGTTGAATTAAATGTACAAATTGATGTGGAGGTTTGGGTTGAATGCGGATTTTAAGTTGGGTAGCATTTTCGGGAGAATTGTTTGTGGAAGAGGTCGCAGAAGGAAGTTTAGTTCGGGAAGTGGAAGTTAATATTTTTGTAGGCTTGATTATCTGAAATAAGGATTTGGTTGATTTTAATAAAGGTCTTTTAGGGTTTTTGAAAACGGTTTCATTAGCTGAATCTGGTGCAGGTCCATTAGAAGTGAGTGAGCTCTCGTTCGTGGAATCTTTCAGGCGGTTCGGTAAAATGTTTTCTATTTGTTAGGGGTAAGTTTAGATATTATTTTGTTTTATATAAAGTTAGTAGTAGCGGATGTAGTAAATAAATTAATGTTTTAGTAAAAAAAATGTAATGGGATCTGATATAAGTATGTGTGAATGTTAATGGTTAATTATATCGCAAAAGCGAATGTTTGTGAATGATAAATTTATGCTGATTTTAGGAGTTAAGGGCAACATAGCAGTTTAGCTCTGAGGTTAGTGATATTAAGAATATTTTTGTACAGTTTGAATAATTAAAATAGGTACTAACTTACTATGAAGTTGAGGCCTGCTGAATACCGACAGGCGTTCTTTATTATTGCCACCACTACGAGGGCTATGCCCATGAACTGCATAAACACAATCGGTTAAATAAAAAATGTAAAAAGAAATAAAAATCAGCAATTAAAATACTTACTGTTAAAACCAGAATTTTCCAACTGATTTGAAGCATCAGTTCGTGCACTGCGATTATCGTCACGTATACGTTCGCCACTTAAGTCACTGTCACTATTAAGACTATCGTACTCTTCCGATTCGGATTTAATAGCCTTGGAACGGCGTTTATGTCTCTTCTCTGTGTTTGTATGACTGCATTCTCCTCCACCCATTGATATGTTGCCACTGCCCGATACGGATCTCTTAACTTTCGTGCCTGAACTAGAAAGGGTATTATCGTCACCGCTCCGGGGATCGTACATTGGCTGCATGCCTTTGCGGTTAAGTGGTATGTTGGCCGATTGGTTTTCGTGTTCTGGTAAATGGAATGTAGCGTAAGGATATATATCTTCAGAGTATTCAGGTATGCGCTCAAGTGCAACAACCGAATCTCCCGGTGATTGCTGACACGATTTGCGCATCGTACCATAATATTGCTCACGGTGTTGTAGGTCCTTTCCCTCGATGCCAGGCGGTCTCAGTGTGTCCACATTGCGTGAAAAGAAATTTCGGGGATCTACATGCACAAAAAGAAAACAGTTATAAGATTTGGTTCTTGTCTTTGAGAACTTTTTCTACTCACAGTTTTTAAAACATATGCAAGCTCCGATCAGAGCTAATATTGTGCCAAAAATTGATGTTATAATCACAGCAATTAGATGAGCATCACGAAATAATGAATTCATTTCTGGCAGATCTCTCTGATCGAGTTCATTTGACATTCCACTAAAACGCAATGTTTCAAAAGTATATTCCTTGACAGTAGAACCGGCGTTGTTGTGGGCTGTCACACGCAAGTTATACAGGGTGCCAGCTTCTAAGTCCCCAATTGTATAGCGAGTCTAAAGTGATTAAAAATAAATACAGTTTTAGAAAATAAAACAACTAAATTAAAAATCTTATTGAAATGTATTAAAAAACAAATGTCTTCTAAATTGGTAACAGAAGTTATGATTCAGATAAAACACCTTAATAAATGAATTCGGTGCATGAATTGCCAAAGAGTTAAATAAAGCCGCATGATATACGAACATGAATAAAATTATTAATTTTTATGATATTCTACTTCTAAAAATTCACTATTTATATGAAAAAGGCTTACATGAGACTCAATACGACTAGAAACAATTATCCAGTCACTTGCTATACCGTAACGCTTAAATTCTATGCTAAAATATTGTATCGGACAACCACCATCCTGCCAGGAGGACAATTCTATTAGTGCCGACGTAATATTTGATCTTATTAAACTGTGCTTGGTAGGTGCGTTGGGTTTATTTCCTACAAAGAAGAGGTTCTTTAGTTTCATATTAATACAAAACTTTTTAAAAAAATCTTACCTTGTGTCTTTGCAACTTCTATGGGGCTGGTAGTACTTGTTCCTATTTTATTAAAAGTTACAACAGTGAATTGATAACTCGTTCCACATTGAAGGTCTTCGAGGAGGTGGGAATTGACACGCCTATCCAATTGTATTTCTTCCCAATCTCCAAACTCTTTTCGGAAAGTTAAAGTAAACCCACGCAAAGGCGCTCCTCCAATGTCATCCACCCTCCATTGCAAGGAAACAGTGTTGGCAGTTGTACCTATAACTGATATTACTGGTGCCGAGGGTGGTACTAAATGCCAAATGTAATTAATTTTAGAAATAAACATAAATTTATTATAAGCAAGTACTTACCCTGAACAAATAATTGGTAGACAATATGATCAGAACCAATTGCATTTCGGACCACACATGAATAGTTGCCTTCGTGGGATCTCTGTATGTTCTTTAATGTTAATGTATTATCATTGCTGACTTCTAGCCTAAAGTGTTTTTTGGAACGCGCATTTAAAACTTTCCATTCAGCATTGGGTTTTGGCGATCCCACATAAAGACATGGCAATTTCATGTCTACCCGCCAACTAACACTCAATGTTTGGCTAAAGGAAATGATAGCCGCTGGTACTGATGAGCTGGGTATAAGTTTAATGACCGGCGTACTGGGTCCCTGACCAACCCTAGTTGAAGCTGTTACCCATGCTTCATAAGTTTCACGTGTTGACAAATCTTTTGCTTCAAAATGTCTATTTTGTGCAGGCAAAACTTCTTTTAATATTTTTAATTCCTGACCTTTGTCTAAGATGCGTATATAGACATTATATTTAGTGACAATACCATTTGGTCTTCGTGGGGGAAGCCAACTAATAATAACTGATGATTCTGAATTAACTACTGATTTAACACGTTCAGGTGCATCTGGCACTGCTTCTTCTGTAGTACAAGATACAGTCGAACTAACCACGCCTTCTCCAGCTCTAGTAAATGCAAGGACCTGAACACTATAATTTGTAAATGGCTGCAGACCGTGTAGAACTGTACTTAATGCCGAAGTAATTTTAGTTTCCCTGGTACCATACTCCGAATCAAAGTTGCCGGGCTCATAGAGTACTTTATAGCCCTGAATGACGCCATGATGATTTTCTTTTGGCGGTGACTGCCAGGAAATTTGTATATTTTGAGCTGTTAAAGCAATGCAGGTGACGCCCTGTGGAGGTGCTGATGGAGCATCTTCTAAAGTGTGACCCAATGATACTTCACTTGGTGGACCATCGCCTTTAACATTAAAAGCTGATACGGTGACCGCATACTGTGTGTACTTTTCCAGACCTGTCAAACGGAAATCATTTAGACCTTCACCACCCAGACTGCTTACTTTAGTAAAATTTTGGAAATTATCTGAAGACCCATGTTTCTGATAAGCAATTGTGTAACCCAAAAGTTCACCATTCCAGGTGTCTCTTTCTGGTGGACGCCAAGTAATTAAAAGTTGCTGAGGCCCTAAGGGTTCAGCGGATACATCCTGTGGTCTACCGCTGGGAGCTTCAGCATCTGTCTGAACCAGCAATATATCGCTTGGGGCACTAGTGCCCAAGTGATTTTCAGCATACAAGCGAAAATGATAAGCCTGAGCTGGACGCAGAGAGCCAACTTGAGCTGTAGTTTTGTCACCGGGCAGCAGCTTTTGATTATTACCCTCATGCCAAACATCTGTAATATAAATTTTGTACTTAATACTAAGCTAACATTAAAATAAATATCTCTTTTATTACCTCCTGCCTTCTTGTACTGTAATATATAATTTGAAATTGGTTGTGAGTCTCGATTATTACCACCTAATGAAACCGTATCCTGATCATTAGGTGACCAAGCCAAAGTAACTGAACGACTACCCAAATCCGTTGCATGTAGGTTAACTGGAAAATTTGGAGGTTCTTGTACCTGCAAATGTATAACCGCTCGATCATGCCCGTATGAGTTGCTAGCAATACATGTATATTCTCCACGATCACTGAGTATAGTCTGTAAGATGGTTAACTCTGAAACTATACCACGACTAAGGGGAGAATCTTTTATATGATAGCGAATATCAAACGAAGGATCTATACGATTTGCTTTAGCTCGCCATGATATATCTAAAGGTTGATCACCATCGGCCTCACAGCGCAAAGTGACACGGTCACCTCTTCTAACAGTTACTTGTTTCTTGGAGACGGTAACAGTGGGTCCCACTAAAATATACCAAATTCATAGAGTTAGTCCCATTAAGAGGAAATGTATATATATTTTTTTTTAAATTAACCATGAACTGTTAGTTTGATAAGCTGGCTAAGACCTGCTCCTATGCCGTTGTTGGCCTGACACAAATAACTGCCTTCATGCTCTCTACCCACTTTCGGGATTATTAAAGATCCATTGTTATGGGTTTCAATGACCGATTTAGAATTGCCATTAGGAATGCCATAGCTCAATTCCCTGTATTCTCCAGAATCGCCTGTTAAGAGAATTTTTTTAATAAATTTAAATGTTATTTAGGGTTTGATCATAGTATATGTAAGTTGATTTAAAGGGTTTGTTGTACGTTTGGGGGTTTTTTTAGGCCCAGATTTTTATTTATTTCGATAAAAGGTCTGCTCATATATCACAAATAGCCAAAAAATCTTGACTAAAAAAATACGAGTTAGGGCCTTTCTATGTTGAGGTGACGATATATTTAATTGCTTCATACACTATATCATCAGTAGACTTAAGCACAGTTTTTAAAAAACTTCATCAATGTTTACTGCTTTTAAATAATAACTTCAATTAACTTTTTGAAAATTATTATAAACAAACAAAAATATTTATGAGTTTTTTAAAAATCCTAACAAATTATATTTTGGGTTTCTTTTTCCCATTGGCTACAACTAAACGTTTTTTAAGGGCTACATAAAACAAACCTTTTTAGATTCGTTTTTGTACCAATCATGGTTATACTAATTTGGTTGAAGTCTTCTGATAATTTGGTGTAAGAACCATTATAACGCATATATACGGCTATCCAATTCAATGTGCGAACACGTTTGCTTCGTGTCGAAAGAAGCATCTAAGTGTCTTGGTTTTTTGTAAGGGTGTAGGAACTATTATACTCCATTTGATCTACAGGAATGGTCGAAAGTACTCATGGGTGACGTTGGGGTATTCAACCGCCTCGATTAACTTCGTCGCAATGTGGATTGTGTTTTACTATTCTAACGATATTACAATTGAATGCACTCTTAAGAAATCAAGGAACTTGTCCCTGAAACCCGGGATTTTTTGCGTGATAGTTATCCTGGAAGAAGTGTGACCATTTGTGGTCAAAGAATCGCACTACACATTTCAGAAAAAAATTTGTTCTTAAGTCGTACGGTTCGTATGCAGAACAAACTTCCTAAAGATGTCTTTCCTATCACAGTGAATATTGATCAATTTAAATCCTCCTTTTCATAACCTATTTTACTAATACCAATACAACGCAATCCATGTATAGAGGCCATCCCCTGAGTGCTGAATATTATATTAAAGAAAATATACAGCTTAAGACTACAACAGACCCTATAGGGATATAACTTTTTTTATTCATTTACATAAATCCTAAGAAAAACTTTTCTTAAAGAATTTTATTTACTCACCTATTGATTGTTTCCATTGTACTGTTGGCACTGGAAATCCGTCGGCCTGGCAACGTATCGCTACCGGATTACCTAGAATGGCATCCTGATCGGTCGGTTTTATAATCCATCGCGGTGGTACTATTATACAATTTTTAAATTATTATTAATAAAAGAAATAATTAATTTGTTCTTAATAAAAAAGTGCTTCAATTCTAGACATGCATGTTATTCATAAAAATATAAATTGAGTTTTAATAACTTTTGTTAAACGAATATTTGTTCTTTTATTCTGACTTACCAGAAAAACTACGAGTGTTTTTTTTTTTAATTTCAAAACTGTTTATATAAAATGATATTGAAACAACATAAAATGAGTTAGTGATAGTAGTACTAAAACAAAAAATAAATTTAAAAAATGAAATTGAGGATATGAAACGCAAAAGAGAAAGAAAACTACACAGTGTTACAGGTGCTCATCTATTGTTTTTGCATGTAAATGCTATGAATCATTACGAGGTGCTCTGTGATATGGTGCTGGTTCCGTGCTTCGTGCTTAAATTTTGCATTTGTGGCATTACTTGTGCTCTCCGTTAGACGTTTTCTTTTTTTTGCTTCTAATTGGAAAGTATTGCTTTTAAAACTCTCTTTGAGACTGAAAGACTATGTTATAGTTCAAATTAAGAGAATTATTTTCGTAAAGTGTTATCATATTCCGTTACTTTACTTCCAAGGCGCATGTATACAAGTGACCTCAGTTAATCAGCTGATTAACGGTATTTCAGATGCTTAATTGTCAACATTTTTTTTCTTTTTAACTAAAAACAAGTGTAGAATCTAAGAAAAGCTCGAAAGGTAGAAGAAAGAATTTGTGACTTTACGTTATCTGGCTTTGACATTCGCATTGCCTTTTTAGTTGTTTTTGCAGAACCTCTCCCATCTGTATACATGAGCCTTGTTTACTTTACTATCTCTCTTTATTTTGATGTTCTACTTCCCAGCAGAAAACAAAAACAATCGTTATTGCAGCCAACTGCTGTTCTGCTTTAAAGTTTAAAGTTGCATTAAAACACAGGGCTTGGAAGTACTCCACAGTAGTGAAGGGTAAATTTTAAAACGTTTTGCTTCCACCTCTAGTAAGTATTTTATAAAACTGTCCGTATGCACTGGGGCTTCAATTTGCCTTGCTCCTACCTAACCATTTTTTTATATACATACACTACTGTTTATCAGGTCAGTACGAAAACCTTTCAAGTTAAAACATGTCAGAACGCTGTATTCTGCTGTGCCGAATCTTATATACCTTTTACATTGGACTTTCGAAACCCCAAACCTTTTTTTATTTTTATCCGTTTTTTTTTTTTAATATTTTTAATTTTAAAATAGGGATCGGTGTCATATTTTAACCCTCTTAGAGTGATTAAGGCAGCTGCAGGGGTTTTCATTCTAATTTTCTTCAAATTTTGTATGGACTTTTACTCTGACTCCGAGGAGTTGTAAAAGTTTTTACCTAATTTTTTTATATTTTGTATGGCAGCCCTCTTAAGGCGTGGAGAAAGGGGACACTTATACTCTAGGAATACGTTTAGGAGGAAAAACTAATGGGAGCCTGTGATACCTTTTATTCGTCTAGGGGGAACTCCGGAGAAGTTGAAGGGGGTTTAACCCAATTTTTCAAAATTTGTATGGCAACACTCTTAAGGGGTGAAGATAGGGGGAAAGTATGTTATATGAATATGTTTGCGAGTAGAAACTAATAGGGTTCGGTAGAATATTTTATTTATCTAAGGCCGACTCTGTAGAAGTTATGGTCGTTTTTACATCATTTTTGTAAATTTGGTATGGCAACGCCCTTTGGAAATGAAGATAAGGGGTAAGTACACTCTAAGAATACGTTTGGGAGAAAAAACTAATATGGGTCTGTGATACATTTTATTCCTCTAGGGGCAACTCCGGGGAAGTTGTAGCGGTTTGTACCCTATTTTTTAAAATTTTATATGGCAGCCATGTTAGGGTCTGGAGATAGAGGGTAAGTGTGTTCCACAAAAATTTTTGGGTGGATAAACTAATTGGGGCTGGTGTTACATTTTACCTTTTGAGGGGAACCCTGAAAGCCGTAGGAGCGATTAAAAAAAATTATATATTAAGCTTTGCATGGAAACCCTGTTTAATGAATACTAATACTAATGAAATTTTCGTTTTTGGTGTGGTTCAATAATATCAACATGACTGACATATGTTTTTTTGTTTTTATTATTACATACATATATGCATATATGAATGTGTACTTTCCTTTTTTGTTTTTGGAATAAAAAATAGGAGATAGTCTTGGTTTTTTGCTTATATCTCGGTTAGTTATTCGATGATTTTGCTGATTTTTAATGTCGATTTGCTCGCAGATATTTCTGACAGTTTGATATCACTTACGGATCTATGCGACATGGCTAAATTGGCTTCCTTATCTATAAGGATCTAGAATATACATACTTGGGGTCGCAAATGGATAATAAAGAAATTACAAACAGAGTGACAAACTTATATATTCCGTTATCACTTACATATGTGAAGGATATAATCTACAATTTTGTTCAAAGTTCGGTATTCGGGGATTACGTGATGGACCGGGGTAAATTTAATTAATTCGTGGATGTAGAGCTTTCGCGCAATTGCTTCGGCCAGGGCCCAGTCGATTTTCAAGGACACCCAAAAACATTGAATTAGTAAAAAGCAGTTTACGTAAAAATTTGCTACTTTCGATACGGAACAGAGTAGCGTCCCTGGGAATTCCAAGAACGATTATTCATGAAATTTTAAAAAAGGATCTAAAGCTCCATTCTTTTAAAATTAAAATCGTTTAAAAACTGAATGAAAGTGACTTTGATTTACGCGAAATGATTCTTTTTGTCAAATATGCAAGCTCATCCATCTGTAATGTACACTATTAAAACTCTGGATAGTGGTTGCTGGCCAGGCGGCAGATGATTTGGTAGCAAATTTTCCATGTGTACTAATTGAACTGTAGAACGTCTTCCAGAGGACGTCGTTGCGGGGAATTGGGGGAGGGGGGGGTTAGATGTTAACCAGAATCATACCCCATATTAGTCAAAACCACTCAATACTAGTTTTTCCCACTAAAGGCTAAAATAAAAGAGGACGGCGGGAGCCATTACATCGCTAGCGATCAGTCGGGATGGGGGGGGAGTTCGTGTCCTCAGTTAGTCTAGCCTCAGTTCAATCATATAGTACCTTTATATAGACTCCCTATATGTTAAAAAAAACTTTACGTTACTTTACTTTACGGTGGACAAAGGTATTCACATATTACAAAAAAAACCCCTTATGTGATTACGTATGCGATATGATATTAAGCAAATGATATTGATCCAGTTGCCAGCTCTACAAACGGTATCTCTGATGTTGTTGAGAACCTGCGCCTCCTAGCCCGCCCTACCATGATTCTAATGGCGCGTTCAATTCATTTTCTAGAATCCCACTATTGATTTTACCCTAACACCAGATTACATGATTGAAATCAGATTTCCTTTGTTTTAACGAGTCATTAGGACGGACATTTTATTTCAGTTCAATATTGTCTGTTATAAAAATAATTCATTCTATAAATAGATAATTAAAGTATTCTCTCCGTACTTTTTTTACTAACTCGGACATATAGCCGAAAAAAAAACTGTATTAATTTTAAGCTTATTGTACTTAGAAAAAAACAATTTTTCTCTTTTGATTCCTTTCTTTTGGTTAGTTGCATGTAACTTAAATCTACATAAGTATTAGAAAATATTTACATATTAATATATATAACTACCCGCTTTCAGTTATAATGCAAACTAATATTAATTTAAGGGGTTTGTTGCTGTTTTTCTTCTTATTTTAAGTTCTTTAACATATCAGGTCTTGTTATCACACCTAATGCAAGATTAGTTATCGATAACTCATAGGTTATTACATAAATTTTCGTATATAGCACTTAAATATTTGGGTGCGCAAGCGGTTAAGCTTTGATGTAGCAAAACAATAAAGTTTAGTATAAACAAGAAAAGGGAATTATTTCCAATAAGCAAAAAAAACGAAACGTTTACTTTACAGACAAAAAAAACTTATTAAAACAACAACAATGGACATTTGTCCAATCTATTACAATTTTCGTGTTTTTTTTTTCTATGGGTTTTTTTCTTTGATTGTGCGAATAATATTATATGTAGGTCAAAGGGAGTATAAAAAGAGAATGCAATACATAAATAATATAACACTCACCAAACTTAATCATGATGATCGACGAGGCCTCTTCGAACGTGATGAAGTTATGATTATGATGATAGCTGGAATATAATGGCAGGTGTATTAATTATTCTCTTTTTATGTAGTAAATGTTTTGGTTGGACAATTGGAACAGTAACTTTTGTTCTTTTTCTTTTTTTTCTTCTTTTCTCGGTATTAATTTATCTTATATTCTTAACTTTTTCCCTTTCGCGTATTGATTTTTTCTGTTGCTATTTTTTTTATTTCTTCTTTTGGTTTCTTTGTTTTTTTTTTTTTTTGTTGATATAAGGGTTGCCGAGTATTTATCTAACAGGTTATTTGTGTAGTTAACGACATACATATATACTTTGTTTAAATTAACAATACTAAATTGACAAAATAATTTGGTTAACTATAATCCTTCCTTTTTCTCACATGTATATTTTTTTTGTTATTTATTTTTTTAGTTTTATATGTATCTACTAGCTAAAGCAGTTACGACCAATTAATTCTACTTCACTGGCAGTGACTCTTTTAGAACAAAAAATAAAAAAATAAAAGATACGATTTTTTTCTTCTGCCTTTTCCTTTTTTCTTTTTTTTTTTTTTGTTAATTCTTAAGTTCGGGTATTTTTCTTGGGATCACTTTCTTATTACAATTAGTTGTATATAGGTAGGTAGTTTATCTTTGTTTTTTTTTTTTTTTTTTTTCGTAAACCTCTTATTTGCACTTTTATTCCTTTACTTAGCTAGGTACATAGGTATAACGAGGCTTTCGTCCACTAGGGTAATTAACTTCACGGAGGCTAATTTGATTTTTTGAAAAAAGTAGGTAGCTTTCGAAATTGCTGCGTTTTGTGGTTGTTTAATGTAGGCACGTTAAATTTAGTTCGACCTTATCAGGTGGTTCACTTTATGCGTGGAGAAAAACGTGCGTTAAACATTTAACGGCGAACATTATGACTATAGGCTGCGCCTAGCCTCTTAGTTAACCTTCAAAGGCGAATTTTGCACAGACAGCTGAACGGTTGTATCTAATTTCGGCTGTCTTTACCAATTTTGGATTTTTATAAGCTTAAATTAAGAGAGAAGACTTCCCGGGAGATATGTACAGCACCTGCGGTTTTGCTCCCTAAGTCTAAATATAAAGTTACAGTAGCATTTATTATTATCGATGCTCTTTGCGAAAAACTGTATTTGTGAAAATGGATACGTACCTTCTCTCTATGGTAAAATTAGATATTTATTCCCTTCAATTCCTTTCCTTCAGATTTATCAGACCTAATTCAGACCGTGGGGCAATTAATGAGTAGATAAGCGCCCACGCGGTGTTTTATAAAGAATTGCTGGTTTATGCGTTCTATTGCCGGTAAAATTTGTAAGTTCAATTTAACAAATACAAAAAAAATTTGAGTTTACTTTAACAACCTTTAGTAGAATTCAATTATTTTCACGATTTTCTCAAGATTTAAGGTGCGGATGCCAATTTTAATTTAAGATAATTTTGCTTATTTTACAGTCTTACTTCGATGTTTCCACTCCCTCGGTCAAAAGAAAAAGGAAGTTAAAATCGTTTGTCAGTTTCTACCAACCACAAAATGAACGGTCAAAACTACTACGAACGATTGCGACACTTCATTCTTACTTTTCTCGAATTACTGGTTATCAAAGACATCAACCTTAACCCTATGGCAAGAGGTCGTTTAGTTAATATTTATCGATAACTAACGAAATGATTATAACTTTTCTGTACGTAGGTAATTTCAGCCTATGATAACTGTAAATGGCAAAAACTTAAATAAAAAAAAAAAAAAATTATATTTTCTGACGGAAAATACGCTGAAATCTTAGAGCAAAAAAACAGATTTGGTAGAACGAATAATTGTACTCTACAAAACCGGATAATATTACTTCTTGAACCGTAATATTAGCTGGAAAAGAAAATTATAAACGAATATCCTTTGCGTGAAACGTTCCAACTAGTTTACCCTGTGAGTCCTCAAGTTGGTAATAATGGTTTCCTAGTTTAGCCTTCACCCTAGCCTTAATAAACAATGGGGCAAATTTTGAATTAAAACGCTCCGCTGCCTTGCTCTGTACAAAATTCCGGCGTAGAACTTCTTGTCCTACAGTAAACGTCTGTTGTCTAGCGCGCAAATTGTAATAGGGTACGTTCCGCTCATATGCCGCTTTAATGTGTTTCTGCACATTCTGGCGAATTAATTGTAAACTATCGTCCCGGTTCAACCGATAGGACGGTTCCTCTAATAATCCCAGGTTTCGCAGCAAGGCATATGTCGACCCGTGGGTTATCATATCCAAACCAAATAGGGCATGATATGGCGAGGTGTTAAGCGCTTGATGACATGAATTCCGTAATGCACAGCTTATGGCACTCAGATGCTCATCCCATTTTGCATGATCGTCTTTAAGGTACGCTCGAATACCAGCAATGACGGAGCGGTTTACCCGTTCAGAAGCGTTTGCCTGAGGTGAGTAATACGCAGTATAAACATGGGTTACCCCCAGAGAAGTAAAAAATGCATTCAAATCGTTAGCCTTAAACTGCGTTCCATTGTCACTAACAACAACTTCCGGAACACCGTATGTATGAAAAATTTGTTCCTCCATAAAATCCTTGATTGCAGCGGACGTGAATTTCCTTAACGGATGTAACCAATGAAACTTTGTAAGATGGTCGAGTACTATCAACAATCCGATATGACCAGTCTTACTGCGGGGGTATGGACCTAACAAATCAATATACAACCGTTGAAACGGACGGACGGACACTATTTGTTTTCCCATTTCGGGTTTCATCACGAAATTCGGTGCTTTGGTAGTTTTGCAGGTCTCACAGTTTCGGATAAAGTCTCTTACCTCCCGAACCATTCCGGGCCAAAAGAAATTACGTTTTAAGAGTTCCAACGTCTTGTGCATCCCTCCATGTGCGGTGGTTAATGAGTTATGAAATCTTTCGATTAAATCGTTTCTTAAACGTTTGGGAATCCACAGTTTCCAGGCTTTACACTCATTCTCTTCAACACCATCATAATGTTGTGTTCTTATGTAAACAAACCCATCTTCAATGCGAATATCGGGGTACTTTCCATGGTTTTCCTTTAGTTTGGCCTTTAGTTGGTTGTAGTCGGGGTCATCAAAACAGGGAGAAGCTAAATCGATTTCAGGTCCAGCCAGTTCAATTTGTGCTATTTCATCGCATGGAATCCTGGACAATGCGTCGGGGACAATGTTTTCCTTACCCTTACGGTGGCTAATGGTAAATTTATACGACTGAAGTTTAAGCACCCACCGTGCCAAACGACCACTAAGATTTGGTTGGCGTATTAACCATACGAGACTTGCGTGATCCGTAATCACTTCGAACTCTTGGAGTTCGAGGTAGCAGCGAAACCGCTGAATTGCTTCTAAGGCGGCGAGACATTCGCGTTCCGTTACGCTGTAATTTCTTTGTGCGGAATTAAGCTTTCTGCTCATGTAGGCTATCGGTTTTTCACAATTGTTGTCATCTAGTTGCACTAAAACTGCGCCAATACCAAAATCACTTGCGTCGCAGTGTAGGTAAAATTTACGACTAAAATCAGGGTTACTAAGAACTGGAGCAGACGTCAAAAGGGATTTAATTTTCTCAAAGGCCGATTGTGCTTCCGGTGTCCAGGCAAATTTCTTTTTGGTTGATATAGTATTAGTAATAGGGACTACAACACTCGAAAAGTTCTCAATAAATCTCCTATACCAACCTGCAAGCCCCAAAAACCCTCTTACCTGTTTAAGGTTCTTTGGCACTGGCCACTCTTTTATAGCACTAACCTTCTCGGGATCTGTCGTTATACCCCCATTTCCTATTACATAACCAAGGTATTTCACCCGAGTTACGCAAAAATGACTCTTGGAGAGGTTTAAAGTAAGGTTCGCCTTCTTAAACTGTTCCGCTATACGAACTAAAACTGAAAGATGTTGTTCAAAATTTTCCGATACTATTAGCACATCGTCTAGGTATCCAAAAACCATATTTTTGAGATCTGGTGGAATGATCTCGTCAATTAAACGACACATAGTTTGTGGTGCCGTACAGAGGCCAAATGGCATTACAACAAATTGGTAGAGTGGTCTACCCGGTACCGTAAACGCAGTTAATGGTTTCGAATTTTCGGTTAGTTCAACCTGCCAATACGCATCCTTTAAGTCCAACTTGGTGATCATGTTGGCTTTCGGCAATCGCGCAAATATTCCTTCTATTGAGGGCAACGGATACGCATCCTTTTTGGTAACTGAATTGACCTTCCTGGCATCCAGGCACAAACGTACTTTATTTGGTTTTACTACCAATCTCATAGGACTACTCCAAGGTGATGCTGATGGTTCTATGACACCCAGAGCAAGCATTCTGTCTATTTCAGCAAACATTAATTTCTCCACTGCTGGCGAAATAGGAAAAAAGCGTTGCTTGATCGGCCTAGCTTCACCCACATCAATTTCATGCTTAAGGATGCTAGTACGGCCAAGCCCTTGAGTTTCAAAGTCGGGAAATAACGAAATCACCGTGTTTAACTGTTGTCGTTGACTTAACGTGAGTTTGCAAAAATAATTATCGACATCTGTTGGAACGGGAGTGTTAAAATCAGACGGACTGCTGGACAATTCAGACAAAACGGACGACTTAAAATCAACCAATGATCTATCAAGTATATGCACAGATCCAATAATATCGGGTATCAAATTAAATTTCCGCCAAAAGTCGATACCTAGTATTAGCTTTTGGGAAATCGTTGGAATAATAAAAAGGTTCAAGGTATGAACGACGTTCCTAAATTCTACTTCAGCAGTAAGCCAACCCCGTACTGGTTGTGTTTTACCATCTGCGGTTTTCACAAAAGATTTGCATTTGGTAAAGGTTGGGAATTTTGAAAAGTCCTCACGAGCTAACTCGGATCCGATGCAGCTAATGCTGGCGCCGGTATCCAGTAAGCCGTATTCCGTAAAATTAAGAAAGTTTACCTTGGCGTAATATCGTTTATCATTCGGAACATTCACGATAGCAGACACTAATAGTTTGGATGCGACTTTACGACGCTTATAAAAGGAACGCAATCGAAAAGTCGAGCGTTTTTGTCGACGGCGAGAAGAAATTGTTAAAATAGAAAAGTTCCGAAAGATTTCATTTCGCTTAGCGTAGTAGTTTTCCCAGCGTTTATGGAAAGGTTGTCTAGGATAAAGAATTTTTTCTTTATTGGAGATTTCGTTGCCATTTCTATTCTCATTTTTCAAAATTTTAAAACCGGCATACTCTTCCTCTGGCTCAGTATCCGAAGTCTTTCTGAGTAATTCCTCTGTGGGTCTTTTCGTCAACTCGGGTCGGTCCTTCTTGGGTGGTGTAGTCGAAGTTTTAGAAAAATCAGATATTGTAGGAAAAGCTAAAGCTGCTCCTTTGGAACAACCCGTGGGTAGTTTTTTGAAGTTTTTCTGGCTAAACATTTAGGGCATTGTGGCTTGTACACCTTCTTGGCACCACAGCCATAACAAAACACGGTTCTGTCTTGAAGACAATCCTCATAAAAATGTCCAAGCTGATCACAATTCCAGCATCGAGGACCTGGAGGAGGTTTATTTATCGCAGCTACGGAAGAGTCATACGGATACTCTACAGACGAAGGCTCTTCAGTATTCTCAAAATCTAGTTCGGATATGTGCCTACGGGGCATAAACGTATTTGAAAATTTAGCAGCAAGATTACGGCGCACGTATTCATCGTTTAGGAAACATTCTCTTCTTTGTACTAACTTTCTGAGGTTTGAAATCGAGTGAATAGGTTGGTACAACAGTTCGTGTCTAATATCCGGTCGGAGGTTTCGGGTTATTATCTCTATGATTTCGGGTTCGGACAAAGGAGTAGGAAGGCGATCTAGCATTGCAGATATAGACTCATAGAATAGGTCAAACGATTCACCGGGCTTCTGTTTACGGTTACGTATCTCTTCACGTATATCGAAAGACGATTTGAAATCCCTATATTGCTCTCGGAGAGCGTTACAAAAATTTTCCCATATAATTGGCTGGGCTCGTTTGTGATAAGACCAAAACCAGTTCCTCGCCTTACCCGAGAGAACAATATGAAGATTAGGACGAACTAAGTTAAAATCTCCATGAAAGTAATCATGTGTCAAAGAATGTAATCGGTACAGAAACTCCTCAACATAAAGACCATTGGCGGTGCCATCAAACTTCAATCCCCAGTTCTGAATAATTGAAGTTACTTTGTCAGAGTTAAAATTTGGTTGCAATGAAAAACTATTTGATGCCACGGATGGAGGATTATAAAAATCTGGGTTGGTTCTAGGCCCTGTAGTATTACGAGACGGTACTTGCGGACGAACGAAATTTTGGGCCCCATTTGGATTTCCATGAATAGGATTCAACAAATTTGGCGGTCGCATATTAGGATCTAATGCCGCTGATTGACGCGATCGTCGAGCGATACTACCATTAGAGTGATTAAAATTTCGGGTTGGTCGATGTTGGGTAATATTTTGATTACCAATATTATTTACACCTAATGATCTAGACTCGTTAGTGTAAGGATCAGTACACGGATAAAGCACATTCGGAGTAAAATTCCCTTGCCCTAAGCAACTGTCAACATTTGGTGGATGAATGGGTCTAACTGGTTCAAAAAGGTCATTAGGAACTCTTTGAGATTGGGGTAGCTGAAACTGGTTCCTTATAGTCGTAACATTCAAACTACGAAAAATTTTCGCCATGTTAGAGTCAATCATTTGACTAATTTTCTCGTAATCGATAGACGGTGGTAAATCAGTTTGGGCAACCATATCAGAATTTCCACCTGTATGAACTTCCACGATTTTATCATTGGGCGCATGACCCAACGTGGGTATAAAATCGTTTTGTAAACTACCAGTATTCTCATTAAAGGAACGGGTATATTCGCTTTGCGAGTTGTCGGTAGCTAAGCTCATTTCATTTTCAATACCTGCCAATAAGTTAACTGAAGCTACGTTGGCACTTCTTGTCGTTAGTAGTTGGTTGATGGTCTGAGTATCTGCATTCAAGTTTTGGGACACGCTACGTGTCATGTATGGATGGGTGGTGTGAGCTCCACGGGGCTGTCCTTTCGGTCTACTTGTTCCTAAAGGAAGAGCAACTCTCTTCAAATCAGACAGTTCACACGAAAGATTACAAACCGGACATGAGTCGTTTTCCGACAAAAATTGTTCAATACATGCTCGATGAAATGCATGATTACATTTATCAATAATTAAACATTCAACTTTACCATCTTTAGGTTCGTTACAAATACTACACTTTTCCGCAACACTACCCTGATCTAAGTCTGCGGGGTACGGTAATGGTGTTTCAGCAACTTGGGCTCTTTGATTCTTGACAGGTGTATGACTCAGCATTTTAACAATATGTTTTATAAATAACACGGATATAACTAAAGTTTTAATTGTAGGTGTAAGTAAATTGGTTTCCTTGGGGCTACCAAGAAAAAAAAATTTCTTTCCAAATATATAATAAGACAATCTGTTTCCAATCCTTGTAAATTCTAGTTAGGGTAATTAATTAGTGGCAACTTAGGATCAATGTAGATAATATACCAGGCTATGAAAGAATTTTGTATTCATAATTTATAAAAGCCTATAACACACCAGCACTTTCAATTTCGCGGGTCTTGTCTCTTACGTATACTGGATATTAAATGGCAGCGTGCCATATAATATATTTCCTAATATACCTAAGCAGCTAATAACTTAGTTAATAAGGGTTTACCAAATTATGATAACAAAAATCTCTGCAAAAATTAAGACTGACATAAGCAAATGCTCGAAATTACCCTGGAAAAATATAACATAGTAAACGGTTAATCTACTCGAACCATCAAGTAGTTAAAAGTCCTGAAAACTTGTATAGTTATCCAGAAGCAAAAAGTTCCCACTTACTTAACTCATTCTACATTTAGCTCTTTATGAAATTTAAAAAAACTACAATAACAATTGTTTGCGACCAAACTTACCAATTTTAAAGTGCCTCTTCTTTCGGTAATTTCGGCCACACGTTGGGCGCCATTCTATCTATATGTAATGTACACTATTAAAACTCTGGATAGTGGTTGCTGGCCAGGCGGCAGATGATTTGGTAGCAAATTTTCCATGTGTACTAATTGAACTGTAGAACGTCTTCCAGAGGACGTCGTTGCGGGGAATTGGGGGAGGGGGGGGGTTAGATGTTAACCAGAATCATACCCCATATTAGTCAAAACCACTCAATACTAGTTTTTCCCACTAAAGGCTAAAATAAAAGAGGACGGCGGGAGCCATTACATCGCTAGCGATCAGTCGGGATGGGGGGGGAGTTCGTGTCCTCAGTTAGTCTAGCCTCAGTTCAATCATATAGTACCTTTATATAGACTCCCTATATGTTAAAAAAAACTTTACGTTACTTTACTTTACGGTGGACAAAGGTATTCACATATTACAAAAAAAACCCCTTATGTGATTACGTATGCGATATGATATTAAGCAAATGATATTGATCCAGTTGCCAGCTCTACAAACGGTATCTCTGATGTTGTTGAGAACCTGCGCCTCCTAGCCCGCCCTACCATGATTCTAATGGCGCGTTCAATTCATTTTCTAGAATCCCACTATTGATTTTACCCTAACACCAGATTACATGATTGAAATCAGATTTCCTTTGTTTTAACGAGTCATTAGGACGGACATTTTATTTCAGTTCAATATTGTCTGTTATAAAAATAATTCATTCTATAAATAGATAATTAAAGTATTCTCTCCGTACTTTTTTTACTAACTCGGACATATAGCCGAAAAAAAAACTGTATTAATTTTAAGCTTATTGTACTTAGAAAAAACAATTTTTCTCTTTTGATTCCTTTCTTTTGGTTAGTTGCATGTAACTTAAATCTACATAAGTATTAGAAAATATTTACATATTAATATATATAACTACCCGCTTTCAGTTATAATGCAAACTAATATTAATTTAAGGGGTTTGTTGCTGTTTTTCTTCTTATTTTAAGTTCTTTAACATATCAGGTCTTGTTATCACACCTAATGCAAGATTAGTTATCGATAACTCATAGGTTATTACATAAATTTTCGTATATAGCACTTAAATATTTGGGTGCGCAAGCGGTTAAGCTTTGATGTAGCAAAACAATAAAGTTTAGTATAAACAAGAAAAGGGAATTATTTCCAATAAGCAAAAAAAACGAAACGTTTACTTTACAGACAAAAAAAACTTATTAAAACAACAACAATGGACATTTGTCCAATCTATTACAATTTTCGTGTTTTTTTTTTCTATGGGTTTTTTTCTTTGATTGTGCGAATAATATTATATGTAGGTCAAAGGGAGTATAAAAAGAGAATGCAATACATAAATAATATAACACTCACCAAACTTAATCATGATGATCGACGAGGCCTCTTCGAACGTGATGAAGTTATGATTATGATGATAGCTGGAATATAATGGCAGGTGTATTAATTATTCTCTTTTTATGTAGTAAATGTTTTGGTTGGACAATTGGAACAGTAACTTTTGTTCTTTTTCTTTTTTTTCTTCTTTTCTCGGTATTAATTTATCTTATATTCTTAACTTTTTCCCTTTCGCGTATTGATTTTTTCTGTTGCTATTTTTTTTATTTCTTCTTTTGGTTTCTTTGTTTTTTTTTTTTTTTGTTGATATAAGGGTTGCCGAGTATTTATCTAACAGGTTATTTGTGTAGTTAACGACATACATATATACTTTGTTTAAATTAACAATACTAAATTGACAAAATAATTTGGTTAACTATAATCCTTCCTTTTTCTCACATGTATATTTTTTTTGTTATTTATTTTTTTAGTTTTATATGTATCTACTAGCTAAAGCAGTTACGACCAATTAATTCTACTTCACTGGCAGTGACTCTTTTAGAACAAAAAATAAAAAAATAAAAGATACGATTTTTTTCTTCTGCCTTTTCCTTTTTTCTTTTTTTTTTTTTTGTTAATTCTTAAGTTCGGGTATTTTTCTTGGGATCACTTTCTTATTACAATTAGTTGTATATAGGTAGGTAGTTTATCTTTGTTTTTTTTTTTTTTTTTTTTCGTAAACCTCTTATTTGCACTTTTATTCCTTTACTTAGCTAGGTACATAGGTATAACGAGGCTTTCGTCCACTAGGGTAATTAACTTCACGGAGGCTAATTTGATTTTTTGAAAAAAGTAGGTAGCTTTCGAAATTGCTGCGTTTTGTGGTTGTTTAATGTAGGCACGTTAAATTTAGTTCGACCTTATCAGGTGGTTCACTTTATGCGTGGAGAAAAACGTGCGTTAAACATTTAACGGCGAACATTATGACTATAGGCTGCGCCTAGCCTCTTAGTTAACCTTCAAAGGCGAATTTTGCACAGACAGCTGAACGGTTGTATCTAATTTCGGCTGTCTTTACCAATTTTGGATTTTTATAAGCTTAAATTAAGAGAGAAGACTTCCCGGGAGATATGTACAGCACCTGCGGTTTTGCTCCCTAAGTCTAAATATAAAGTTACAGTAGCATTTATTATTATCGATGCTCTTTGCGAAAAACTGTATTTGTGAAAATGGATACGTACCTTCTCTCTATGGTAAAATTAGATATTTATTCCCTTCAATTCCTTTCCTTCAGATTTATCAGACCTAATTCAGACCGTGGGGCAATTAATGAGTAGATAAGCGCCCACGCGGTGTTTTATAAAGAATTGCTGGTTTATGCGTTCTATTGCCGGTAAAATTTGTAAGTTCAATTTAACAAATACAAAAAAAATTTGAGTTTACTTTAACAACCTTTAGTAGAATTCAATTATTTTCACGATTTTCTCAAGATTTAAGGTGCGGATGCCAATTTTAATTTAAGATAATTTTGCTTATTTTACAGTCTTACTTCGATGTTTCCACTCCCTCGGTCAAAAGAAAAAGGAAGTTAAAATCGTTTGTCAGTTTCTACCAACCACAAAATGAACGGTCAAAACTACTACGAACGATTGCGACACTTCATTCTTACTTTTCTCGAATTACTGGTTATCAAAGACATCAACCTTAACCCTATGGCAAGAGGTCGTTTAGTTAATATTTATCGATAACTAACGAAATGATTATAACTTTTCTGTACGTAGGTAATTTCAGCCTATGATAACTGTAAATGGCAAAAACTTAAATAAAAAAAAAAAAAAATTATATTTTCTGACGGAAAATACGCTGAAATCTTAGAGCAAAAAAACAGATTTGGTAGAACGAATAATTGTACTCTACACATCATACTCTTTACACACGCGGTTTCAACAGGATAGGGTGACTGCAAACATAGCCAGAGCTTCGATGAATTTGCTGCAGAAAAAATATAGAACTGCCACAAGACACCCGTTATAAAACCAACTCTAAGCTAATAAGAACCCTGTTGATAAATTGGCTAGTTATTTTGGCTGTAGTTTTTAATTTTCGTAAATAATCAATCTATAAAACTAATTCCACGTTTAAATTAATAAATACATATATACGTACAGAAGACAATCGGTTTTATCACTAAAAATAATTGATAAATAGAAAAATGTTTTAACGTAAATATTAAGCTTAAATGAGAGAGAACATATTTTTCGATTTACATTTACAAATTATTCTTAAAAAACAAATCATTGAATTGATGTTTAAACTCGAATTAAATAAAACTTTATAAGTTGAATAAAATATTTCAGAAAGAGAAAATATTTAAAAGTGAAACAAAAATTAAAGTCACTATACTTTATGGAAGTCAATTTGCACTTAGTCCCTCAAATTTTTAAAAGCAATACATTCCACATTATTTTCTTTACGAACGCATAAGCTTATTGTGGTATAATTATTAAGTGAAATTTAGAATTGTTAAGGTGCCACATTTACAAGATAATCTTTTTTGAATTTACCGGATACGGAAAGCATGGCCACATATTCGACTGATCCAGCACGATTTGTAACGCGACACGTATAATTGCCATTATGACGAGACGTTACATTATGTATAGAGAGAATACTGGAGAAGGGCGCATATTCATTGATGGTCAACGAAGGATCTGGTGTCTTAGAAATTCCATTTCCAGCATGCAAGTCCTGTTGATTATTAAGACCATCTCCACTGTTACTTTGTATGGGAACCTCATCTTTTAGCCAAGTAATATTGAAAGGCTGGTCTCCTTGGCTGCTTGAGCACATAAGTTGCGTTCGCATACCTTCGGTTATTTCATCCTCAAAACTAAAGGGTGAAATACGTGGCGGAACTAAAGAAAGTTTAAGAAAGATATTTGTGTAGAATTTTAATATTATAGATCTAACTTAAAACCAAAATTAAATGAGAGCTGTGGGACAAAGAGAAAAGATAATCCAACTAAAAGTAAGGTAAATCAAAATTTTTTTATAAATTTATACTAAAAGATAAAATAAATAAAAACATGCTTTAAAAAATTACAAACGATTTCGTGCATTACATTGACATGCGAAACAAGCAACTAATTTCAAATACATAATATGATGGGAGTACAAAGAGGTATATACAAAGCATTTGATATAGACAAACACAAATATGTATTTGTATGCGCAGGACTAATGCAATTTAACAATTTATATATGTTTGTGTATGTAAAAATATATTTAGACATGCATTCATCATATACCATTAACTCTTAGCTGTGCAGAGTGCGATACGGTTGCGGCATCATTTTGGACGCGACATGTATAGGTGCCGCTCTGAGCCCTCGTCACACTTGTTATGCTAAGGGCACTGGTGAAATCATCATTTTGGCGAATTGTCACTACGCCGCCGACTCCATCACCACCGCTACTACCATCATCATTCGTATAGGATATGGCACCATGGGCGCGGGCATGGGCATAGTTGATCGATGTCGTATGTGAGCCGGAGCCCGATGCAGCAACGTCACCGGTACCACTAATCCCACCGCTAACACTGCCGCTATCGCGTGCATTATGCGTAGACTGCAACACTGCAGTCCCCGCCGTCTGTAGGGGTTTTCCATCCTTAAGCCAGGTGAATGTAAGCGGTAGGTCACCGGTGCCAATGACACATTGAATGCTTGTACGATCGCCAACATTCAGATCGCGGGCGAATGAAAATGGTGTAATCTTGGGCGGAACTAAAATTTCATATATTTTTGTTTTCGTTTATTCATTATTTATTTAAACTCTATTTTCAAATCTTAACTATTTTCAAAGTTTAGATTTAAGTAGGAGAAAATAATTTATTTTTAGCTTTGCTGTTCCACTTTTATTATTTCTCTCAGTTCATTGCTTTGTAAATATAGTAATTAATTAAACGAAATTTTCTATTTAAACTGTAATTGAATGTTGCGAAGATAATAAAAAAAAGAAATGAAAACGAAATTTTCCACCTATTTGGAATGCGGTGTGGAGCGTCGAATATATTAGTGATTGTATGTGGCATGCGTTCGTCCCTATACATATGTTTACAAAAGATTGTTTAAATATGGGAAAATTTTAGTTGATGCAGGTCTTAACGAATTTTTAAATGACTTTCATCTTCTCTAATATTAAGAAAAAAAAACTTTCGCAAAAAATCACATAAAAGAATGTTTTGTTTAAGGTAACTTTGTAAAGAAACTGCCCCTCACATGTGTAGGCTAATAATTTTCTTTTAAAACTTAAATAATTTTTTGCCAGATAAAACAAAATATTAACAACATCATTTATGAAAATGGTAACATTTTGAATTTTTATAAAAAAAAACAGCCCAAATTATAGCAGAACATAATTGATTTTAATATATTTTTTATATAAACTTTTTTAGGCTGATTTGATTTCGTTTAACGTTACAAAATTAAAAAAAAAAAACAACAAAAATTTTAATTTTTTTAAAGTTTTTTGTTAGGCCCCTAAGCTTTTTTAATTTCTTTGATAAGGTTTTCTGTTGTATCATATTGTCTCCCCGACTTCAACTCGTTAATGCTTGGTGGGCAATTCAATACTTTAGCTTTCTGGCTTTGACTTCATTCTTTTACAACTCTTTATCGATCTAAGTTTGAGGCCTTGCAATATGTTAGATGGCAGTCGTTAAGGAAATTCGTTAACATAACCGCATTTCTCTGGACATCTTTCCTTCAACTCTGTTTTCATTGAAAGGAGCACCATGTGGCACAATGTGAACAAGGATATGAGTGAGGCTTTTGGTGGCCTAGGGGTCAAAGGGTGCTTAGCCAAAGGGATAACCTCGATGCTCAAGAGTAGGATTATAAAGTCTAGGCTAGGAGAGGTGAACTGTAAGAAGGAAGTGACCAGTTTGATGCTGAAGGTAGAATAATAGTTGCATATGCCGAAAATGTAGTCAGTATAGTCAGAGAAAAGTTTCTTTCAACGGTCGGGGAGCTACTGCCTTCAGCGTTGTGTGCACTCTCTTTATGGCCGTCAAGAAATTATCTTAAGCTGTGTGTGGATGTAAAAGAATAAAAGACGATTTCAGAACCACAGGGTCAAGTGGTTGGAAAAAAATAAGATGTTTCGCAGTGCAAATTAAAAAACATCATTACAAGTAAGGATTTTCTTAAACCAAGTACGATTTACATAGTACGAACTTCTTATTTTAGCCACATTTAAACCAAAAAAGGATTGATTAAAGTTCGAAAACGTGCTTGATGTAATATAAAAAAGATTCATTTTTTTTTGACTAACGAAGCTTTATTAAAGAGGAAGAGTTTAAAATTTTATTATTTATTCAATACAAATTTAATATTTATTATTAAAACTTTTTTGTTCTTTCCGTAGATGGGATTTGAACCTGGTACATTTCGAACTGTAACACCGGGGCGCTGCCATTTTAGCTATTAGGGCACTTTGTTTTTTAAATGTTAAAATCTATTCAAAAACAAGTTTTTTCTGTTTGATTTTTGGAAGTTAACCGAATAGACTTAATTAAGAAAACCAAAGTACGAATCGTATTAAAAAAATTCAAGCACGATTTTGGATAAACTAAAGAATAACATTTTTGTTTTACGGATGTGGTTGTTCTTTCTGTTCACCTAAGTAAGTAAGAAATAAAGATAAATGCCTTGTCCGGACTATAATTTGTTTTCCCTTGGCTAAGCTCCCTAGAGTAAGAGCCAGCGCTCTACGCCTTTTTCAAGTGGCTTTTTATCTTTCTCCGTAATCAGAATGTTTTTAAAAACAAAATTGACGACAACATTCCGACTTTGCCCAACATTTCTTTGGCAATATTTTTATGACTTAAATCAGATTCCAAAGACGCATTAATTATGTTGTCTTCTTTTTTTAGAAACTTACAGAAAATTGCTATTCTACTGTGAACTTTTTTCTAAATTGTAAATTTAAGCACCTGACTTTTCTTCTTTTTTCCTTTAGTAATTGTTTTTTTTCCAGTTTGCACTTAAAAGAAATTAACTAAAAATGCAAAAAGGCGTAAACTTGATCATTCGAGCGGCAGTGTATTTTAGTTAAAAACCACGAAAATTTAAATTTGGACCAAAAACTTAAAAGGAAAATTGATGCCAAGATGATCAGCCATAGTTTCATGTGTTACTTTTTACAATTTAAAGTTCTATCTAGCTTAAAAAAACACCTTTTATATGTGTTAATGTTGTGTTAATTAATTTCGTAGCACTGAAGGTACTGGAAACCTAATAAAAGGTTTTTTCTATGGCCTTTTTCTAAAATGTTATTTCTACTATAACATTTGTACTAGAGATGAGCGATATTTCTGTACCTGTGATTTTATACCTGTCACTTAAAAATCACTGATAAAGACAGTTACATAAACTGTGAAATAACTGTTACTTCGATGTTGTTACCAGACTTAGTTAATTTTTGCTAACAATATCGTTCATTCAATCTTTAAGCCCTATATACATAAATAATACTGTGGTTAGTGGAAAAAATTAAAAATTTTCCTGAGTAGCCACTGCTAACTGCAGTGTTGATACATAAAATTTGCTGTTATTTAAAGTAACATTTTTGGGTCTTCCTGTGAAGTAACTAATAATATATTTGTTTGTTAAAAATAATAAACAGCGTTGACCGTCACTGCTTTAAATAACTGTTATTTAAAAATCGCGTTCACTGTTTAGAGTATTATTCAAAAATCACGGAATCGCTCATCTCTAATTTGCACATGTGGCAAAGTTTGTGTGGATTTTTAAATTAACCCAACGCATGATTTATTGTATTTATCTAACCGCAAAGTACAGGCTTATGTTGGCCAAAGTGGACGACCGCATGACACATAAACAACAATGCCCCATAATGAGGATTTGTGCGTATTTGAATCAGTATCGTTACCAAACAAACAACCGTGGCGGGTGCTGCACCTAGCGCCGCGTTCAAATGCAGGGTGCAATTTATCAAACCAAATAATAAAAAAAACATTAAACAAAACAAATTTAGAATTATTGAGTGGTAGGTTTATATTAAAGTTAAAAAAAAACATAAATAAAAAATAAAAGACGAAATTGTGCATTTTATTTTGAAATAGGTGCTGAGACAATAAGACATATTGTGGTGGCAAAATATATAAAAAAATTTAAAATAATTGTTTTGCAAATATTTATATTTTTCATTTTATTGTTGGTGCAGCAAATGTCGTGCAAAAGTTAGTAGATCATCATCACTCATACGAATGGTAAGCAAGACAAAGTGAGAATATAAAACAAAGAAACTTTTAAACGATCAAAAAAAAAAAATTCCATCATGTACAGAGGTGCAAAATTATGTTTTATACCTACACATACACATTAAATTTGTACATACATATGTATGTATTGGTGACATAATGCATGTAATTGTGCGTATATGTAGTTGTGCAATATTTAGTATTTAATTAATAGTAAGACTTCATTAGCAATGCAATTAAAGCTTAATTATTTTACTTTCACTTTATTTATATTTTTTATAAATTATAATAAATAAAAACAATCAAATTATTCATAAGTGTGGAAATAAATAGTGCCTGAAGCAGAAACATTAAAGCAATTAACCATAAAGGCCAAATATTTTAACTTTTAAAACAAAAATTAAAGAAATTGTGTTGAATTTAAGTTCTCAATTTTTTGATATTTTTTTATTGGCATTTTTAAAGGATGTGTAAAACATAAAAATATTTAAATTATACGATAATATTTTTACAATTTAGCGAATCTAAATGCATAAATGTTTGTGTGCATGTGTGTATGTGTATGTGTGGCAGAGGTTAAGCAAAAATATTTGATTGCGTGTTGACCACAAACAGCTGCTTTTTTGTACAGAAATTAAAAAAAATGTGTATAAATTTTTAAATGTTTTAGTGTGAATTCTAATATTAAATTAGCATTCCCAAAACAAATTTTATTTGAGGTTTTTAAGTTTAAAGGACGCATATTTAAAATTATTGAAAAAATTCTTAAAATGGAATTTAATTTATTGAGTCTTCGGTGAAGTCAATTTTAAGGATATTTGAAACTAGTTATTAAACCAACACTTCGTAAGCACGAATAAAAATCCTAAAAACAATGTTAATAACTACAGTCAATATGAAAAAAAAATAATTTTTTGACTTCTTTGCTGACCTCCGATCTATATAGAGATCAATTGACCTTCATTTCATAGTTTTTAAACTATAATCAGAAAAATGCACAAAAGTACCAAATATGTGAAAAAAGACTCCCTGACCACCCAATTGACTTTTAACCTCAACCTGTATTAAAAATCCTTCATTTTATAACAAAATACAAAATGTACATTTTTTTGATCACTTTATTATGTTTTTAGCCTAAATCTGGCTTATTAGTTCTAAAGTTCATATTTCTAGACTTGCGATATCAAAAATGCAAAATTAAAAAAAATCAAATACCAAAAACAATGTTAAAAGTACTTCTTGTTTTCTTTGCTGACTTTTGACCTCAATCAGGGGCAGCAGGCATTTATTTTATATATTTTAGGCAATAATAACAAAAGTACAAGAAAAAAAACAAAAATTGATTTAAGCACTTGTTAATCGCCAAATAACCGACTTTTGACCTCAGCCTGAGTAAAGAGTCCTTAATATCAAAATTCAAAATCCCACAAAAAGTAACAAATATGTGAAAAATTGAAAGTAAAATTTGATCAATTGATTATATTTTGGCCTTAATCTGCATCAGCAGTCGCTAATTCAAAATATTTATCCAGGCTCATAATATCACAATTTGAAAAAAGTAGCAAAAATGTGAAACAAGAAATTTCTTACCGTTGCAACGCGTTGGGCAACTAAAAAGTCGACAATTTCTAATTCCATATATCAAGACTCATAACCGCAATCAATGCAAGATTATAAAATTTTATAAGTCAAAAGGGATTAATTTCTTTCTAGACTTATGTCAAAAAAATCTTAAATATATAAAAAAGGAACTTTTTTTCCAAAAAGGTACCAAAAACTTTGAAAAGTACCTCTTTCCTGCATATATCCACTTTACCTCAATTAGGTTCTGTAGCGGTCTTTTGGATTTTAGGTGACGATGTAATAGTTAAGAAATTTTTTATTTTTAAGAAATAAACCTTCAAATCAGCGTACGTTTTATTAGTGGAAGTTTTCCCCAGGCAAGACGCTTATAAATTGTTAAAAAAATCACAGTTTTTTCTTTAGTATATTTTCGTAGTACACAGACGTTGTACATATAAAGTAAAATTTTGTTTTTGTTCTTTTGGAAGAAATGACGTTCCTCGAGCATCTGTAAATCATATATTTTTTATGTTTTCCTGCAAATATCGTCAGTTCTATACCAAAAAATGTAAAAAAATACAGTTTACATATAAACATATCAATACTGGCACCTTTTGTAACTTCCATACCAACATAGATAGGAAACTTTTTTAAACTGTGTACGATACTCCGAAAAAATTTATAAAAAATGACACTTTCTTAATTTAAACACATTTTTTTTTTGCTAATAAAAAAGTCTAATTAAAGATCAAAAAACATTTGCTCACAAACAAAAAGTACTGATAATGAACATCCGTAGCTGGTTTCGAAAATGAATTCCACTAGGCTAACGTTAGTACAATTGTCTTTTTTTAATAAAAATTCTGATTTTAATTCCTCTTTTAAAAAGCAATTTAGAATATTAATTTAGAAATAATTTAAACAAAAATTTATCTCTATAAATAGCAGTAAGTTTGACTACTTGAAACTTAAAGCATTGGTTCATACAGACAAATTATACGTGACGTTGAAACTCTTTAAAGTTACATTTCACTTTATTTGTATTTTAAATTTACGAATATCAATTTGTTATATCTTAATTCAGCTTGAGGTAGAAAACGGTATAGAAGGACGTAAGTACATTTTTATTTTTTTGAAGCTTTTGGCATTTTTTAAACACAAGAAAATAATGTTAAAGTATTTTTCTGTTTTTTTAACTGTTCTTATATCAATGGCCACTGGTGTTATGGTGATAAAAATGTTGGCATGAATATGTAATTGAGAAAAATAAAATTTGGCAGCAAATACAGAAGGATTTACATTTTTTACAAGCACATGTTTATATGTGCTCACAAACACTAACCTATATTTATATGTACATATGTATCGCACACTAAATCAAAAACAGTGATAACTCAAAATTGTTAACATTATTTCTTTTTCCTAAAGCCAGTTCCTATATCGAATTCCTTAACAAATGATATGTCATCGCGACTTGAATCCCAATTACTGGGATTTAAAAAACTAGTCCCGCTTGGCTTCTCTAGTCGCGACGTTTTAATTGCTGTTGAAACCAGTTTGTTAGTTAAATATACTCTTGTGAAAATATTAACTAAACATTTTTGAGTTGTTACTGTTTTTGATTTAGTGTGTAACATGTACTTTCATATATGCTAAGGGTTCAATGTTGTATTTTTTGTATCTGTTATAATAAAAAATTGTATCTGTTTTGTTTGTATATGTATGTGTCGGTGTATATGTGTCCATGTGTTGAATTAAATTAATGTTTACAAAAAAGAAATGCAATTTAATTAAGTTTGTTTCTTTGTTTCAGTTTACGTTTTGTAATAGAAAAACGTGCTATTTTTTGTTTGGGGTTTCTTTTACATATTTCTTGTAATCTTTTTAAAGCAAAAAACTTAATGTTTTCAAATTAAATTTAAATTAAACAGTATAACATAAACACAAAAACATATGCATACATATGTATACACAGGAGTAAGTTTAAAAAACACACACAATCGAAAGAGAAAATAAAAAGGAATCTAAACATATTCATCGTTATTTTACTTCATTTTATGTGTCATCGTTTAAAATGATACAATTTTTTTTTCCAAATTTTATTATTTTATTTTATTTCGTTTTTATTTAATTTTTATTTTTTATTTTTTTGGTTACTATTTTTATTTTATTTATTTTTTCTATTGTGTACTTTTGCTGTTCGTTTTTTCTGTTGAAAGACATAAATTTGTAAATGTGTGCAGTTTTAAATGTTTATTTTTAATCAAAATTTTAAATATTTTTTTTTAGAAGAAATAATAAAAAGTGCAATTATCAATATGCACATATGTATACGTGTACGTACTTCGATTCTATATGTATTTTGTATACAAATTTTACCATTCTTGTGTAAGTTTAAATTTAGGTATTGATTTTTTATTCTTCAAAAGAATGTACAAATATTGCAAATTTTTGTTTAATCTAAGCAAACACAAACAACAAAGTAAATACATATTTAAATCGTGTCTTTAAACTCATGACTAAGTGACTTTTTCTACGGTAGATGCATAAAGGTATTTAAGTATAGGTCAAACAGTTTTTAAATAAAAATTTTTGACTTTAAAAAGCCATATACCAGCGAATAAAAATAAGTCCGTTTTACCATTTACACCAAGTGTGATAATAAAAATTTGTATTTTAAAATTATTGATGTTGTTTGAAAAAATAATGGCATACCAGAGGATACAGCAAGAGTCGGAACGAACCACTAACGAATCCCCTCTGCATACATATTATATCAAGTAAGAGCGCTATATTCGGCTGTGCCTAGTCTTAGATACTCTTTACATTAACCTTTCGAAACCTCGATCTTTTTGTTTTTTTTTTATTCTTTTTTTAAAGAAATATTTCTAATTTTTAAATTGGGGTCGGTGTCATATTTTAACCCTCTAAGGGTAACTAGGGAAGTTGTAGGGGATTTTACCTTAATATTTTCAAATTTTGTAAAGCAACCCCCTTAGGGGGTTTCAGAAAAATTACATTTGACCTATCAACCGGCACCCTTGAAGCTGAAGGGGGGGTTTATTAAAATTTTCCAAACTTTGTATGGCAGCTCCTTAGGCGATGAAAATAGGGAGTAAGTATATTCTAGGAATATGTTTGGTAGGGGAAACTAATGGCGTTCGATCTTACACTTTATTTCTCTTAGGCCGACTCTGGGGAAGTTAGTGGCGGTTTCACATAATTTTGGTAAATTTTGTATAGCAACCTCTTTAGGTAATGGAGAGAGGGGGTAAGTATGTTCTAGGAATATGTTTGGGAGGGAAAACTAATGGGGGTCTGTGATACATTTTATTCCTCTAAGGGCGACTTCGGGGAAGTTGTAGGTATTTTTACCCCAATATTGTTTAATTTTGTATGGAAACCCTGGGGCTGAAGATGAGGGTAAGTATGTTCTACAAAAAACTTTTTGGTAAGCTTATGTTAGCTAAAAGCACTTTGCTTTACATTTTTCATATTTTGAAATATGAAATTAAGTTTTACTCGTATCAACCCGGATTCAGTTCAAAATTCAATTAAGTCATAAAGTACTTTGTTTCACACTTACCGAGCTTTGAATTTCAAATAAGGACCATTAATCCAGATTAAGGTCATAAAGTACTTAGTTTTTAGTTTTTGTTTATTTTGGCTTCTTTGAGCTTATGTGTCTTGATATATAAAATCAAGGATTCAAATATAAAATATGGTCGCATATATTTGGTACTTTTTTTTAATTTTTAAGTTTATGGTGAATTTTCAAAAAAATAAAAAAATTAAAAAGTTCCGAAAATGGGATTTTTTGGTTTTTTGCTGTCTTTGACCCATTTAGTTTGGGATGCAAAGTTTGCCTTTTGAAAAAAAATAAAGACATATTACACCTTAAGTAAATGTGAAATTTTCTTTGAGTAAACTAAAGTGCCGCTTCATACATTTTGTTTGTCAAAGTTTAAACTGCTTTAGTTAAGCTATTTTATGCTGCTATTTTTAAATATAAATCATAATTAAAGAGGTTGACAATTATAGATTCTTAAACATTTTTGAAAGCTTCAATTTATTCAAACAGAGCAAAATATTATGTGTGGGTGTAGAGGGTTTGTACAGATGCGAAACAATTTATCGATTTACTTGTTGTTAAATTGTTGCTTTCAAATTTTTGCAATATTTGTACAAATAATGAACACTTGATTGAAACGAAAAATATTTTTTTTTGATAAAACATAAAAAAACCACAAAAACTAAAAATTAAAAAAAATTCATCAACAAAATGTCTATAATGAATGAATACTTACCAAGCACTTTAACCTCTACCGAACGTTGAGATGTGTAATTATGTTTGTTGCGGGCAGTACATATATAGGTGCCCTGATCAGCAGTACGCTGAACGTTTTCAATTAGTAATGTGCCGTTTTGAACACGCTGTCATATGTTTGTGGGAAGCTTTACACCATCTAATGGATGAACATTTTGTTGAGTTTCATAACAGTGAAATAAAAAAAGTGTTATAACGAAATTTCAAATTAAATTGATTTACATGAAACTGTATTTGCATCGAGTCATCTGCATTAAGTAACATAACTTTTGAAAATGAATACTCAATGCATCTACCAGCAAAGTCAAAAAAGTTTTAATAAAAAAGGCTTCACCATATATTACCTTTTTCTATGATTATACTATCAATTGGATATCCTGCCACAGGACATTTGAGAAAAAATGTTTTTCCAGCTACTGCAGACAACTTTGGCATCGGTCTGATGTAAGGCATACCTGTACAGAAAGATACAGTAGAATGAGAATAAAAAAGGTGCCGGCCAGAAAACAAAGTTTAAAATTATTTTTTCAATTATTTATCATATTTTTTTTTTCATTTGGGTTATGGAGGATGCAAGTATGAGTTTTTTGTTGTTGTTGTTGTTATGCATGTAAAATGTTCATGCAAAACACATACTTGCATATAAACATACATACATATGTAGAGTAGATAGAGTTTTTTGCAATCAATTTAAATCAAACTTACCATAAATATTCAGTCGGGCAGTATGTGATGCTTCACCGGCACGAGAAATTGCTTTACATTCGTAATCGCCACCATCTTCCGCCTTGACAGCCGATATATTAACATGGCTAATGACGTCACCAAACATTGTTACGTATTGTCCAATCATAAGTCGGTCATTCTGAAAATCAAATAGCATACATTTACACAGACACACTTGCATATACGAACACATATAAAACATACACAAATACCCAAATACATACATTTGTACTGTGTATTTGCAGAATAAATTTTTTCATCTCTTTTCAACATCAAATAATAATATTCATATTTTACACACATACATGAATACATACACATACATATTTAAAAATACATTCATGTGTAAGCATGTATGTATGTATTTATGCATTTCTATTAACTTTAACATTGATGAAACAATTTCAACGTTTTGTCCATTTAACAAATTTTCATTGATTGTGAAACAATTTACAATCAAAAGGGGTTTGATGAGTTTGGTTCCGTCAGATAAATCATGTATGAATTAATAAGCTTTTTGATGTCAACCAAACGTATGTACGTCATCGTTTATGATTAAGCACGTTGTCAGAGGAAAATTAATTTTTTTAATTAAATAATTGAGTTTCACTTAATTTATGATTTTAGAATATTTAATCATTTGCAACAACCGGTAGTAATGTGAAAGCATTTCCATCATATTAAAAATTATAAAATGTTTTTATTGAATAAACCAAAAAGCATTTATTAACACACTTTGTTATTGAATCTTTATTTCTATGAAGTAACAATAACTATTGAAATTTAAAATAAAAAATGGTAATGAAAAGTCTAAAAAGTTAAAGTTAAATTTAAATTTGTAGACTAAAGTTAATCAAATCCAATGATTTAATCTAAGAGCAACAGTATTCCTTCTCTTTAAACAAGTGTATTTGCAATTTTATAACATGTTTCGAACGAAAAGATTTGGGCATGTTTCACATTTTTCTAGTAGACCTAGGGATCTTTGTAGATGTTGCTAAAATTTACAGAAATTATGTGGTGTGAACGAATTACGTAAACATTTCCCAATTCACACATCACAAGAGAGCCACATCTGGTAAAACAATAGACATATTCTAACGAGCTCTCCCCTGTGCAAAAGCCTGGATGTTCTCTCTGCATACCCTGCAATCACTGTATCCCTAACCCCTGTCCAATGGAGGTATTTTTGGCAGTTTGAATTACCCAGCCAGCCCACCCATCACCTTGCTCAGTTCAGCTTCTCCAATCTTAGAATATCACTATTTTTATCTACCTCCAGATCGCCCCAGAAGATTCTTGTCATTCTGGCAACTGTCTCGTTGTTTCAAAGCGTCCAGTAGGCAGTTTTCGCTTATCCTTTCAGCTCGCCCTTTGTCGTCGCTTTGGATTCTCCTAATCAACAACCAACGGTTTCCAAGCCATATTTGCGAGATTTTTCGCCCGTCCGTAGCCGATCACCCACAAATTTTCAGGCTCTCATAAAATACGAACCTCTCCATACTCCGGGTAATAATTTGTCCCACTCTTACATAACAACACGATCCTAGATTCGGTGTTTCCGGACACAAATATTTTTCTTGGTGCTAGGTTGTCTATACAGCTGCTCAAATCTATTGGACCTGCATGTGGCCTGAGCCAGGATAGACATTCTATGATTGTATGGACCTCCGCTTGTGGGACAGTCTTGTGGAACTTGTGATTGAAGTAAATCTTGGTCTTTGAAATTTTAACAAGAATGCTCAGTCCCGTTCTTCCCTCCGCCTTTAAAGTATCCCTTTAAAAACACGTACCTTTCGGCATTTTTTAAGAGTCCCGCCTAACCAGTTCTGCGGATCTGGTATCAGGGTAATGCCGTTAGATTTTATCTTCACTGGAAGTATCGGGTCGGAAATTCTTCGATAGCCGTACATTTCTCCAATGTCTCCGAAATGCGCTGATCGTTAGATGTAATTCATTTTCCGATCGTGGTCAATTAACCGCAATTGCTGCCTTGTAGCCTTGTAGCGTATGCGCGCAAAGCAGAGGCTTACGATCAAGAGTTTTAGTGAGACCCTTCTCAACGTAACATCTAATTTCGGCCCTTTAAGCTTCATATAAAGATTTTCTACGACCCATTTAAATTGCAAATTACACTTTGAATTAACAAAAAAGTATTAAAAACTAACTAAACGCGGTAAAGTTCTATGATGTCATGCGGGCTTGCATAAATTTAAAGTTTAATAATCCTTGATAAATATTATATTTGAGAGCGAGAAAAAAAACTAATATTTAAGCGCAAAGTTTTATTTAAAGCTGTAGTTTATGTTGTTGTGGTCAAATTTGAAATGTTTTCAAAAACAGGAATTGCAATAAACGCATATGTATTTATGCATCACATATAAGGATACCAACATTGCCATTTTGTAAGCCTACACGGAAAAAAATTCTTTTGAAATCCAAAATAATTGGTATTTTGCCCGCATGTAAATGTGAGTGAAACACCAAACTTAAGGCTTTGGTAAAGGCACAGTCTGCTGCAAACATAAAAATGCATTTCAGATTACTGAAACAGAGAGTGTGCTGAGGATATGGAAGGATTATTTTTTACACCTGTTGACATCGGATATAAGCGTTGATGAAAATATAACACAACACATCAAAGAAGACGGTATTGAATACGTACCGCATAGCAAGAATAAGGTCGAAATAGCAGTTATCCGGCTTAAGAATAAGTAGGTATAAGAAGCCAATGGGCTGACAGTAGAATGGTTTAGACCCGAAAGCGACACGCTGATTACCTTATTTTTACAATCCAGGAAGCGCTTACCCGGCACATACCATCTATTTGTCAAGGCTTTCGATATCCTAATACTTTAGAAGGTCTTTCCAACTATGCCTGAGTTTGGTATTCCTACAAAACTAATATAACTTTGCAGGATGGCCTTAATTAATAAACAAGCTTCAGCCAAAATTTTAAAACCAATGTCCGAATTTTTCATCTCCTGGCAAGGTTTCAGACAAGAAGTCAGCCTTTCGTTCGATCTTTTTATCATTCTCTTGAAAAAGGTTATACATTAAAAATTTTAAAAAATTTCGCACACTTTAACATATAGAATAAACAACTAAATAAATACACATGACAGTACATGTTACTCGCTTACGCCGGCGATATTGACATCATGGAGTGAGCATTAGCAGCAGTAACTACCATCTTTAGAAAAATTAGAAAAAGGATCAGCAAAGGGGAGCCTGGAAGTAAACGAATATAAAACCAAGTTGATGGTATCAACGCACAAGAGGTCCAGCAGACTCGGGCAGACAGTGAAAGTTTAAAACTATAATTTTGAAATAGTATGCGATTCTATCTACCCCTATATCGCCATAAGCGTAACAAGCAATATAAGCTGTGAAATAAAAAGAAGAACAATATTAGCAAATAGATGCTAATAATTAGGAAGTTTGAGAGAAAAGCCACCTCTCGACATTCAGAAATCACTCTCCTCAAATTACTGATACTACCCATGCTTATGGCTCTAAATCATTGATATTTGCAAAAGCAGAAAAGGCCGCACTTAGATGTTCAATCTGCGTTGATGGAGAAAACTAGTGTCATATGAACTGAAAGCTGTGTGAGCTATTTTCCGATTCAGACACAGCAAAGCAGTCAGATAACGCAGAGGGTATAAACCGAATCCCCCATGAAAGTATTAAGTGCAGGAAGACAACTCGAAATTTTGTGTTAAAAATTAAAATAAGAAGCGCAGAAGATCAAACAGATCGGGAATCAATTTTACGTTCGGTTAAAGGAAAAAAGTATCAGTGGTAGCTGCACGAGTTTACCAGGCTGGGGGGTGTGGGTTCAATTCCCACCAGATACCCTGGTAAGCCTGCTTCATTCTTCTTTTATTTATTTCTAATCCCTTTCTAAACTTCTTTTTTTCTTCTATTTCAACCTCTGTCTCTCCAGGTAACAAAATGAGACCGGATTAAGCGGACTCAAGTAAGCTTTATCATTTCCTTTAACGGCTGCCTGTGCTATGTTATTGCCACTTAAATAAGTAATTAAAATGTCGCTGTTTTCAAATTCAGGGCTTATTTTAAGAATTTTGATTTTATTCTAAAGCTTAGCCTAAGCTCACTTTACTTCAATTTATAAAAACATGGTTTAACTACTAAATCTTACAAATTTATTGCTTATTTTTGATTTTATATAAATCAAACAAGATTTTTCAATAAAATCTGATTAAACATAGTTAATATTAATGGGAACCTACATATATTGAAGTACATGCATACACAAAGCCATGTGTACAAAAAATTGTGAAATTCTTTTGAATGTATAAAACAGAGTCAAGATTGAATCCCTGGCTGGTTATCTAGAATTTTTTAATACTGATGAAGATGAATTTGTGTGTGAATGTATGTATGTGTGTATGCACAATGTATGCATGTATGTTTATTAGGGTGTTCCTTATATTTATGGCCAATGTTTCTTTTAAAACGTTCTAGGTATGACTGGGTATGTAAAAAGACTGAATATACTTATCATTTGTACTTGATTTTATTTAAAGTAGTTTTGGTGAAACTAGGGTTAATTGTTCGGTTTTATACTTTCTAATCAGGACTGGATAATCTTCCATTAACTTTACTATTTTCCGTGGCATCATTTACAGCCTTCAAGTTTTAAAATTAATTCCTTCTGTTGGCACAAGGGTCTTTTTTTGAAAAAGAAAAATCTTTATTAGGCCGTTAAATTTTTGAACAAAATCTGCAGAAACCAAACAATACAAAAGCAATGTCAAGTTTTACAACAGTATTTACAGAATATCATTTAATTTTGAAATAGCCTGGTAATGCCTCTATATAATTATAATTGAACTTAAGTAATTTCTCGAGCTAATATTAGCTCTTTTTTAAAAGCCAAGGTGCAAGTGTCTTTTTAAGTAATTGCATAATTTATTAATACAAAGCTGCTTCTGACGTGTTTCGTACAAGACAAGTAATAACCGACTATAAGCCCGGCCGTATTATACCCTACACCATATTTGTTTATGGACTATATAAAAAAATACACTGATAATTTTTGTATTCGGTATAATAGTTCGTGGCATAAAGATAAAAACATGTGTGCAAAGTTTTGAGAAGGTAAAATTATGTCCGAGTCACTTATATCCACAAATGCTTATTCCGGGAGGCAATTTGTATGGGGGCCATGTTAAAAAAAATGAACAGATGATAAATTTTTGCTCAGAATACTGGTTGGTGGCGTAAAGTAAGGCACAAATGCAAATTTTTGTAATATTTAAGTCAGTTTATGCATGGGGGCTTTGTCAAAAAATTAATCCATCATAACCAAACAAACAAGCTTTGTGCCAGTGCCAAAGACTTTATTTGTGCCAAATTTTATCAATATGTTTTCAAAATTGCGACCAGTAGAGTGTTTACAAAGATACATGGACACCAAACTAGATAGATGGACGGACGGTATACTTGAAGGTGTTTGTACTTGAAGAGTTTGGTAAAAGTTAGGAAAAGTAGCAGGTTTGAAGCCAATAGCTGTTTTCTAAACTTAATCGTATCACAAATTTCAGAAAATTTTCTCGGTTATAAAGAGCAACAATGCTCAGTTCTCTTTTTCCAACAAATTTTTCTTTCAAAATCTATCAAAAGCGTACAATAGTTCCCCAAAAATGGTTCCTGCTTTTACCCAAATAATTTTTTTTAAAACGTAAATATTGCTAAAGATGCCGATTGTAGAAGGTTTGAAGTCGGTATCTGTTACAGTTCCAGAAAAATCTATAAAACTATGCATTTTTATAGGGGTTACCACTCCCTTTGCTCCTGTCTAAAATTTTTTTCCTATAATTGGCTTGCCAACCATGCAGAGTTTTATGGTAATAGTGAATATAGCCTGCAATATATTTTGGTATATTTGCGAGGATTTTTTCATAAAAGCATGGGTTGCTTAAGGGTTTTCGTATAATTATCTTGATGCATAGCTTACCGATCTTGGTAGTTTTAAATTAGAATCTGTCTTGGAATCTTTCTAATAGTTTGAAACCAAATCGTGGCCCGCAGGGTTTCACTTGGCTTCGGAAACGGGATTTCAACAGACGTATGGGCGAAATCAAAACGTAAGATGGCACGGAAAGGCATGGTTCCAAGGGCGTAAATCTTTTGGAGAATACATTTTGCATCAATCCCAAATATTTTGTGGGGTGACACCAAAAACATTTATACTCTGGAAATAACGGACACCCTTATGTTTGCACATGAGTGTCTATATTGATTGCGAAACTGAAAACCATTATGCATGTCCATCCATACATTTTCAAAGCTTAGACTGGTCAAATTCTCATGCAATATTGTAAATTTTTTGTTGTGTTTTTTTTATTAAATGTTCTTTTTTGTGGTTGTTGTTTTCATTTTGTTGTTTGGCAGGCTCGGGACTTTTTTTTATATTTTTAATAGTTTCGTACTTTAAATTAAAATTGATTGCAATTTTTGTTTTTGCTTAGTTACTGCTGAATTTTTATTTGGAAACATTTATATTAAAACAATTTATTTTCCTTTTATTTTACAGCCGTTAAACACACTCCTAAATGCTTATGTATGTGTGTTTGCATTCATAAACATTCACTGGATATATCATATGTGGAATAGTTAGTTTTAAGAGGAATGTACTTACATTAGGCAATGCAAAACCATCCAATTGCCAAACAATTTTTGGTGTAGGATTGCCGCTTGCACTGCACTTTAGAGAAACAGATGGTCCGGGTTGCATTGTCTGCTCAATAAACTTGTAGATAAGTTGTGGTGCCACTTCTATAAATTAAGGAAGACAAACAAAAAAGCAAACGTTATAAATACATGTATATATACATTATATACATAATTGTACACAAGACCATCTAACTTATACACATAAATATTCTCTTACTTACCTCCTAATCTTAGTTCTGCCGTAGCTTGTACAGACTCCAAATCATTTTTCACCATACACTGGTACATGCCTTTATCTTCTTTTGTAATTGAGGTAATACGCATATGTTCTTTGGATAGCAAACGTACTCTGGCTCCCGCCCTAAGTGGATGACCATCTTTCAGCCAGGAGATACTTTGTTTGGGAAACCCCGAAATGCTACAAATCTAAAATTCAAATTAATGATTTTTAGTTTTCTTTTTTATGTTTGAGCATGGATCACAGAATCTAGTTGTGTGTATGTGTGTGTGAGTATTAAAGCTTGTTTGCAATAATAAAACTAGAAAAAAGGAACCCTTTTCAAACTATTTTTATTTAGTTTTTATTTACGCAAGCAAACACACACACACGCATACAAATTATCAAATACATAAAGAGACTCTTGGTAACCCAGGATGAAAGATGTTAGTTATTAAATACACACATTCGTACATGCATATGTACATATGTATATATATCTGCATATAGTATATGTACATGTGTACATACATACATATGTATGTATGTACATGTGTACATACATACATATGTATGCGATTTTGTTTGGTTGTTTTATATTTTGGGTTTGACTGCCTTCATTTCATTTCGTTTTATTTTTTATTGTTTGTACTTGCATGTAGATATATTGGTGCAGTTGAAATGTGTGTAAATTTAGTAATTTTGTTTTCATTTCCGTTTGAAAAGGAAGCAGCCTTTGTGTGTATGTTACTTTACGTACCAAATCTGCAGTTTTTCCTAAATTAATAGTCTGCACTGTGGGTTGTATGGAAGCTGTCAGCGGTGAGGTAACAGACATTTGCACTTCAAGTGTTTCACTGCCTTCGGAATTGTTGGCTGTGCAATAAAAAGCACCATTGTCTGACTTGTCCACTGCGGTTATGATCAACGTTCCATCCTTAATTTTAGCCCGTCCTGTTGCCAACAAATGCTGTATGGATTCTTCGTTATTCGGTCGTTTAGTATGCCAACTGAAATTTAAATTGCAAATTAATGAAAAATAAAAACGAAATCAAACAAATGCTATAAATATACACGCACGTACACACATACAGATAGATGTACGTTATAAATTTGATGCTTAAACATTTATTTCAGTTAGAGTTTGACAATTATTGGCAAAAAAACATAAAAAAAATTTCTAATTTATTGTATAATTTGAAAATCACTTCAAAAAGGAATTACTGAATCGAAAGGAATAAAAAGTACAAAAAATTGGTTTAACTTATAAATGATTTTACTTAATTAAAAACCAGCATGTTACCTTTATGGGTTTAAAATTCTAAACGTTCACAGATATAAATATATACACATATGTGTATAAATATACACAGTTTTATTTGCTTATTAATTAAAAAAATTCACATTTCATATTAACAAATTAATTCTTTCAATTAATTTTTTAATTATATATGGAAACTAAATGCAAACCATGATGCTTGTTTACAAATTCTTACAAAAAACAATAATTTGGATGGGAATTTGACGCTTTTGTGCACTTGTTATTGTTTGTTCGAAGCACAATTTTGGTTTAATATACATATATGAAACTCAAAAATTAATACTAAGATAATTTAAAATTTAAAGTTTGAAAATCCGATGGCTCGGTGCTCTAGTGGTAGAATTTCAGCCTGGCAATAAGACGGTGCCTGGTTCAATGCTAGCTTATTTACCGTTCATTTTTATATATCTTCTTTTCCTTTTTTAATTTGGTTTTTGCTTTGATTTATGCATGTTGAGTTACGTTTTTTTTAATTTTTTTTTATATAATAAATTATTTCCTTCAAGTAATTGAAGTGTTTAAAGTGCGCTTTGATTTTGATCATTTAAGTTATCAAAATATTACAAATATTAAATTGAGTACAAAATCGTTTTTTTTTTAATTTTTGCAATTAACGTCATTGATGTATTCATTTTGGTGAGAGGATCAAGCTTAAACATGTTGTTGGCTGATATAAATTTATTGGTAATTAAAGCAATTTTATAAAATTTTTTTCTGTGTATTCGAAAGCCTCAAAATATTCCTGTTTTTTATAGATAAAACTAAGATTGGTGTTGAATTTAACATAAAAAATTAAAAGGCGTATTGGTTTTATTGCATGACAATTAGGAGCCGAAAAATATATTTTTTTTGTTAAAATTGCTTTGAGTTTCACTGCTTCAGTTTTGCTGTTGATCTTATAAAATTTTAAAGTGTAAAAAAAATACCAATGCACATATTCAACATAAAATTGCATTCTTTCTATCACTAAGCCCCTTTTTTTCTTGATATTGTGCATTGTCATCCACTAGAGAACTTAAGGCGGTGGCACATAGAGTCCGTCGTACAACATGTGGAATTTTGGTTTTTAATATAGGTATTAAAAAATTTCTCATAATATTTTTGATTTGCTGAATCGATAATTTTATTTACTTGTGGTCAAAAAGTAATTTTTACATTTCAAGAATGTTTTGCATATTTTGAGTTAATAACTCTGAAAAAATCTAAAAAAAATTGTTGCTCTAGATTGCGGTCGAAAGAGAGCAAAGTGAACAAAACTATTTTTTGGTTGTTAGTATTTTGTGCATTTATTAAGATTTTGGCTCCTGAAATATGATTTAAATGTCTGTAAAATCCGATTGATTCAAATTGGGGTCGAAAGTTTTTTGCATTTTGTTTGAGATTTTATTCCCAGAGATATAAAATTAATAGTTTTGGTACATTTTTCACGTTTAAAAAATAGTGAATTAGAGATTCAGGAATAATATTAATAGAAAAAAAATTTATATATTATATATCTATGCTCATAGTGCTCTTAAGCATTTAGTAATTTGTTTAAGTTGAAATTGAAAAGTGGGTTTACAAAATAGCGAGTTTATTGTAAGTATCAAGTATTTTAAAATAATAAGGAACTTGTAAAAAAGTTTAATTAAAATTAATAAATTAATAGTTTAATCATTAATAAAACAATTTGAATTAAAGAGGTTTACATTTTAATTAACTTTATGTTTATACAAGTTTTCCTTATTGCATTAAATTCATCTGATTCCACCCACCATCCTTACGAAGCACCTTGTGTAGACATTATGTTTTTTAAATAAAACATTCACTTGCAGTACATTTAATAAGAATATATTTCTATCATTACGGCTCTTGGGTATAAACTCTTATTTGAAACACTTTAGAATTAAAATGAAATGTGAATCGAACAGAAAGTAGAGAAAAAAAACGAAGAAATAAAATTTAAAACACTTTCGATATTAAGTATTCTCGGGCAAATGCTATAAATATAAAGTCTTCTTCTTCAATTATTTTGATCCCGCGGTGTTTTTGTTGGTTTTTTTATTTCTTCAATTTTTATTATTTTAAAAGTTGCTCGTCAATGCAAATTGATGTGGAACTATTTTTTTTCTATAGTTCCTTTTTGTTTGTTTTTTTTTTCTTGGGTTTCCTTTTGTAGTTTTATATTAAAGTAATTGTGTGTATGGGAATTTTTTTGTATATTTTTGTTTCTATTTTTCTTGGTATAAATATCAATTTTATTTTATTTCCTTTTTATCTTTAGGTTAGTGGTTGGTTGATGGTTGGTTGCTTATTGAGTTTTTTTGCTTTCCAATTTATTTTTCCTCCTACAAGTTTTAGGTGAGAGGAAGGCAATAAAGAATTGATGGCAACATTAAATGCTCTGCTCAGAAATTGTGTAGACCAGCAGCAACAAATAAAAAAAAAATGAAAAAGAAGCAGCTTCTCTAAATAAACAGGCTTCCTTAAAGTTTTGGTTTTAATTTTTCCCCCAATTTAACTAAAGGGTTTCCTGGGAGTTCCCGTCCCGAAAGTTCCACGAAAATTCGTCAAGTTTTATTTCTCGCTTTCCCGGAAAAGCGCAGTTTAAGTAACATTGCAACTTATTAAATCACTTAACACAATAATTACAAGCGGAACAAGTATTTTGTATTTCAAATACAGTAAAGCATGTATTTTGCCCAACTCTGGATGTACATACATCGTATCATACGTGTATATTGTTTTGCTTAATTTCTTTTTTGTTTTTTAGAGGCATAATGTGTGTGCGTGTGATTGTTGATATATCCTTTACATAGTGGTAAGGGTATATATTACTTTGCCGTTTCGTTTGTAATATTTCTAATATCCATTTGCGACCCCATAAAGTATATCTCTTCTGGATCCTTAAGGATAGGAAAGTCGAAAAAATTGTTCAAACATTGTTATTTTTCTGTTTCGAAAACTATGGAAGCTATGCACTTAAGCCCACCACTAACAATAATAATATTTACGGTACGAAAACAACTTGCCTAGATCAGGTGACTGGTCAAACAAAAAGGCCAATGTGAAGGGTATAAAAGGTTTGGCACAGCCGCATATAATTAAGTAATAATTGAAAAAAAAAAACGATTAAAACAATGTAAGAAAGCTTTTATTTTTTTCAAAAACATGTAGCTTCGTCATTAGTTTAGAACTTTTTAACAAAAATAGCTATGGTTGGAGTAGAGTTTTCTAATATGACACTTTTGTGATACAAAAGCAGGGTAGAGTCCAGCAAAGCGGGCCGGGTAAAGCTAGTTGTATATTAAAACAGAAACATCCATAAAGATCTAAAATTCTCAGTATTTAAGTGCAAAGGTGTAAACAATGTGGACAAGCCACACCTTCTCGCTTAAAATATCTTTTAATATGGCAAACTCACTTGTTTTAAGATAAAGGATGCGTTTATCCTTAAATGAAATCATTAGAATTGCTGTTTAATTTAAATGAGAAATTTAAATGTTTGTCTGGTCCTATCTAGTTTTAGGATTTGAATTCCCACTGTTGATTTATTGAGGTAAAGATTCAGCAACAAAAAATATATTGATTAGTATTAGTAGTAAATGTAATAAAGGAAACTAAATAATTTAGACTTCCAATAACTTTATAAACATGACACCCACTCAAGTATATATTTGACTCTTTTTAGATGATATTTAGTTCGAGTGGAGTAGAGTGTTATACAATATGTACTTGTATGTGGATATGTGCATACGTATGTATACAAAGGACACTTTCTTAAACAAAAACTTAAAAAACAAGAATTGTCTTTTGTCATATTCTTAAAACAACTAACATTTACTACAACACAAAACTCTGACAGAACCAAATATCTGAGTTTCCTTTTATTGTGTCAGCGTTTCTATTGTTATTGTGTATTTCATTCCAATTTTTTTTAATTTGAGGAGTCTTCGATAAAAAAAACTCTCTTTATTTGATTTTTTTGTCTTTCTACGTTTTTTGTATTCTGATTGTTGACGGGAAGGATCTTAAATTCATTTCAGTGCGTTTGTTTATTGTACATGTGTGTATGCGTGTTAGCGACAGTGGGTGTAGATATGGGTGTTCAAAGTAATAGAGTGTCAAAACAATTGTGCTCATATTCATTGTTTAAAAGGTTGCGAACCCAAAAAAATACTTGAAAAATAATACCATAAATTGTGATGTCGTCTTACTTTGTATTTAAATGAATATGAGTGAAAATACATTTATACATATCTACGCTTATATGGCTGCGCTTGGGATATTAAACTAATTCTTTTGATAGAGAGTCCAACCGTTATATAATTGTATAAAAGTTTTTGTTGTTATTGCTTCACAATATTCAATAGCACCGAGGCTCAACTGAGTATATTTTTACATTGTGTTTTATAACGTTAGTGAAATGCAAATTTCTTTTTACTTTTTGTTTACTCGAAAAGTTTTCGAACTCTGGAACAAATTTAAAGAGTTTGACAACTGATCTCTTTTTAAAAGACATTGCTTAAGCACACACATCGTTTGTTGAACGCTTTTACTCGCGAAAAATAGTTCAGTCCTTGACTCCATACATTACATATTTTTTTATCATATACACCCTTCCCAAAGTGATATAAGCTATCAATTTTACAACATCATTTGCGGCTCCATAAAGTACTTATATACATTCTCGATACTTTCGAATGTAGAAGTCGATTAAGTCGTCTGCAATTTGTCTCAAATCAAGTTTTGGAGCCAAGTCAAGTTCCACGAAACGGATTTGGGTGTCAGCATATGAAAGTCAAACACAATATCTCTTTAGAATTAACAAGGTTGGTGTACAAAATACTAATCGAGATATAGTCTCAGTTTTCTTAAGATAAACTCGATAAGTTTTTGCTATTTTATCTGTTAACTATGATTTTTTTAATTACAGAGACTTTAGAAAACGAATTATGTTTAGGGAAAATTTGTTTTGAATAAGAAAACAATTATTGATAGTTCACCGGAGGGAAAATAAATGTAATTAATCCCGACTTACAATCTGGAAAAGAGTACATTACTACAATACAGTGTTTATATTTTTAAAGAACATATAAGTTAAGAGCACCGATGATGGTCCCCCACATGGACACAAGGACACAGCTAAGGTATTTTATGAAATGTTTTATGCGATGTATCTCAAAAACTATAATATCTGTGGAGTTTCAACTTGACCTTAAGTTAACTCATTACAACGTCAGGGGTTTCAGTGTCAGTTGTCATTCAACATATTTTTGGCTGGAGCATTTTAATCTTTAACAAGTCTGGTTCGCGCAATCGTTGTATTTTTATACACTTAACAAGGTTTATGTTGAGATAAGCTCATAAAGGTCACGATTTATTGACGTTTATGACCTCTGTTAGCTTGGATTAAGCCACACATTTTGTAAATTATTTTGTTTCTCAAAAATACCCCAAACCACTACACCAGGTTTCATAATACCCGTATTGTATTTTGGTTTTTCGAGGAAGGTAACTGCGCTTGAACTCCTTGCTTAGCCCAAAGTGCCATATATTTTCCAGAACTTTGCCCTGCAATTTCCTTCCTTAAAAATCTCGCTTTTTTTACGTCACGACGGTGGCCTAGCAGATGCAAGCATAAGTTTGGTCTTGTTTTCATTTAACGTCAGTACAATATTTGCCAAATCCTTCTTGGTTCTGAAGAGGCAAACTAAGCTTTAACTCTTTTTTCTGCCGATGCTAATGCCATTTGCATATGCAAAGAATATATGACCTTTGTGTTTACTGTAACTGTAAATTCTTCTTTCTACAATGTTTTCTCCATTTATATGTGAAAGAAATTTCACTTAAGCTATTACCCTGTGTTAGCCCTATTGTAGTGGTAGGTGCTTTCTCTCCAAACCATTTAGCTTCCCATTTTTACTGTGAACATAGTGTAACTAAGAGTTGTGTGACAAGGCACACAAGTTTTGATGGAATCCGATTCGCAGAAAAAAATTTCAAACAATTTTTCTCTTGTTAAAAAAATCAAAATATGATGTGTATGTGTATGACGTAAAGATTTGGTAAATAAGTGATTTATTTTACCTAAATTAGCAATAAAGGGGCTGCGTTAGTTTGCCGATTTTGAGTTTTAATATTTCGCACAATATTTAAGACAGGGTAGGCGATAGTTGTCACAAACGGGTTTGTATCTATTCTAACGGAGAACTTAAAATATGAATATCATGTAGATTGCTCTCTTATTAAAAAACAGATACAAATATTGCATGCACTCTGCTTCATATTTATAAGGACATCTACTTTAAACGCAAGGATTTTTTTTGTATTTTTTGTGAAATTTATTTAAAAAAAAATAGAACAAAATGAAATATATATATTTTTATTTCCACTGACTTATTTAATTAAAAACAATAAAATAAACAGGTGTTTGAGAAAATTTAATAATTCCTGCTTTCAGGGTGCCCGCGGATAAGTCAAATGTAGGATTGACCCCAACTTTTTTCCTCTCAAACATTTTCCCAGAGCATGCTCCCCTAGAACATTAACTTAGAACATACTTCGCCCTATCTCCACCCCCTAAGGGGATTGCCTTGCAAAGTTTGAAAAAATTGGGGTAAAAGTCCCTACAACTTCTCCGTATTCGCCCTAAGAGGGTTAAAATATGAAACCGATTCATATTTAAAAGAATAAGGAATATTTCAAAAACAAACAAAAAATAATGAATAAAAATAATAAAAAAAAGTTCGGGGTTTCGAAAGGCCAATGTGAAGGAAAGGGTATATAAGATTCGGCACAACCAAATATAGCGCTCTTACTGGTTTTTACTAAAAAAATATTAACATCTCATATTTTATTATCGTGACTTTTCTTAAATATATTTATTGTAAATTTAATATACTCTACTCACAATTCACTAGATGTAGGATTCAGGAATTTTTAGAATCGTTTGCTAACATTAAATTTGCTAAACAGTCCGTGTAGCAAACTAAAACCTTTAAAAGTTCTCTTCGTTCCGCCTCCGAAGGTGTGCATTCACTTTGTACTTGAATATAAACGGTACATTTTATAGTGAATACCCGAGAATGTTGAGTGGAGGACGAAGTGTTTAACTCATTAAATGTCGTTGTTGTTCTTGTTTATATTTTTGTTTAAAATCATCTCACCCCGACTTTAGCGTCATTGTTGTTGTTTCTAAAAACGTTCATTTGTTTGTTCCTTTGCTTGTTATGTACAAACTTACGTTCATTTCATATATTCGTTCACATTAAATTTCACAATATTTATGGTCTGTGCTTAAAACTGTTTGTGTTTATTTTTCAAGGAGCCATCGTTCTGCATAATTATTTTTTTAAGATTCGACTTTAAGCGTTTTATGAATGTATGTATGTACATACATATGTGTGCGAGTGTGTGGCATCTCATATAATGAGAGAAAACGATATCTTAACACAATCACACGCGCTTCTACACATACAAAATAGAAGTAAAAAGTTGGCATTTTTTTAAGTGCGTTTAAATTGGATGTGCTATTTGCTAAGCATGTGTGTACTTTCTGTCAGAGATTTATTTTATGCTTAACAATATGAGAAGCACAAAGAGTTTTTATTTCCGATTTTTAAGAACTTTAAATTTTAAAGACATTTATAAGTACAAACAATTATATTTGGGTCGTGTGACCTAAATTAAAGTTTAATTTTAGAAAATAGAAGAAAAATCTTTTGCAGAAGCTTTTATTTTTGTATTAACCCATTAAGTTCCGAGCTATGATGCTGTTGAGCAAATTCGCAGAAACTTTCAGAATTGGTTTGGTCTAAATAATATGTCGATAAAATATATATAGTAATTGAATAGTTGGAAAACAAGTTAACCCACGCTGCGGAAACGCAAAACTGGGCCTCAACAATATAAGAATTGCAATATATTTTTTTTATTGTTTAAACATAATGTTTTTAATAAAATTTTTAAAATATAAATAATTTGACTTTATAAAAAAATAATAGTGATAGCACTAAAGCCGTTAATTTTTATTTGTAAGAAGCCTCAAAGCAATTTAGATGCACTGCACAGGTATTCAATTAAAGACATTCTGAATTCAAGTTATTAAGGCTTTAATAAAAAGTGGCCAGTACCATTTCTTATCTCCTACTCTAGTACAGTAGTTGTTCATCGCATTGCCAAATAAGTCATTTCCACCATAGAAATAATTATACATTTTTTACGGTTGTCTTTTTGGCTTGTTTCAATAGATGTAAAGATAAATAATTTTAACAAAAAATGTTAACAGAATTATCATCAACGCAAAGCAGCGATTTTTTTGTGAGTCATAGCAGTAATCGGAAGATGCATGCGCTCTTGTTTCGTCAAAGCCTTTAGACCACCCAGATTTTCCATAACGAAAGATCAGTAGAAAAATGTTAACAAATTTGCAAGTCTCCGCTTCATAACTGCTGGAAACAATAACGCTTAACATATTTACTGCGGCTCCCGCCCAATCATTCTTTAAGGTTGTGTTCTTAATTATTTCATGTCTGCAATGGAACTTAATGCTACTTCAATTGCACAACTAAGCTATTGGACAACTGACCGCAATAAAAATTCCAGACTATCGATTTCGGTCTAACTAAAGGTATATACATATATCCCTGGAACTTTTTTAAGCCCAAGCTTTGTTGGATCTAACATCGACCACGCACTTACAATAGTAACTATTTGCAGTCGAAAATTGTCTTAGCAATTTTATTGAACATGTTTAAAGAACCCAAAAACATGCTTTTTCTACCTACCGCCAGGAATTTTACAATAGTGTTTCAGTAGAACTTCCACAGATATGGAACAACTTTTATCTTTTATCTGAAAAAGAAGGAGCCCGAAAAGAATAACAAAAGTATAGATCGCCTCAACCTAAAACTAAGCAAAAAGAAACAAACCCACTCAAAAATTGGCTGAAGGTTTATAGAAAAAACACTCAATGAAAACTTAAAAGGTCTTGATTATCAGCCAATTATTCTCTATGGCGATCTGCTAACTTCTTAAAGGACTCGTTATCACAAAACTACCTCAACGTTACATGAAAGGATAATGTGCAGTAAATAATTTAAGAAACATGTTTACTCCAGAAACACGTTTTTCTGATGTTATTAAATTACTGCCTGTTGTTACTAGAACTAGAAGTTATAACTAATTTGAACGCTATAAACTCCCCGTGATTAAATAAGATAAGCAACCAAATACTCTTAGAGCTGCCTTGCGCAGGAAAAATAATTCTCTTAGTTTTTAGCATTATATTACGTTTTGAATGCTTCCGCCAATATGAAAACTTACCTTAGAAAAGATGATTTCTAAGCCTGGAAAGAATTGTCGAAGGTGGAGACTTACATGCCTGTAAGTCTGTTGCCAACCATGCAAAAATCGATCGAAAAATCGGTTAAAAACAAGCTGGATACGATCTTAAATGATAAAAACTGCATTCCAAGTCACCAATCTGACTTAAACCGACAACAAAATACCATCGAACAAACCTAACAGAACGGCACAAGTAAATCATACGAGAAGAACACATATTGCTCTGCGGTACTTGAGAAACATCGATCGCAAGGATAAAATCCTGTTAACCAAACAAAATCTACACTTGCCAGTGAACGTATATAACTTTTTGGTAAAGTACATTACTTACCAACATTTTATGATGAAAGAAGGAGATTTCAACCAATGAGGGCTAGAGTGCTTCAAGGTAGTATTCTTACACTGATTCTCTACTTATTTTACACAGCAGACCTGTCAGCCAAAAGTCAAACACACGCGTTGGCATTTGCTGATGGTTTTTCCAGTACCCATTAAAATCCTAAAGAGACCCTAAACCAACTACAGCATCATGTTTTTCAAAAATAGAAATGTTAATGATGCAACAGAGCTCCGGTATGACATTCCCCTTAGAGCCGTTTTTGCTTGAAGTTGCACACCTGTTTTTTTTTACATCATTTGAAATATAGAAGAAAAAAATTCATTTGGATCGTTGTCTCACTTAAGTGTCACATATAAATGCAAAGTTAACACAAAAAAACCTGAAGGCTGCCGAAATACATTGGCTAATTAGTAGAAAAGCTTCGCCTCGATTGTAAGCTTTTGCTTTACAACTCAATTCGGTGTTACGGGATTCAGTAATATGGCATTGACACCGCATCCGCATTTAAAATAGAGAAAAAAACAACGCCGTCGTCAAGAAAAATTCTATGAATGACAATTGAACTTTTTGGTATATTGAAAACAGCAACATCAACAAGGATCTACACAGAAACTTTATTTCTATATTTTTTTCAATAAACGCACTAGTTAAAAATCCCAAACGGGTTTTAACTAATAATTTAATTGTTTTAATTAAATATGTAGGTTTTTGTAGAAATTAAACCATAGCAATGATGATGCATGGATATTTTGTAGTTTAATACTTTTTACCCTAGTTTTTGCAACACACTTTATGTTGACTTGACAAAAATAAAAACCGATCATAAACGCTAAAATAAACAAGAATTAAGATACCGAAAATGCAATGTCCCTGTGGTCTAGTGGTTAAAGTCGCAGCCTGGTAATCCCAAGGTGTCGGGTTTAATAACTGACTGGGCCAAAATATAATGTTTTATATTTTTTATTTTTTCTTTTTGATATTTTTTAATTTTTTTTCAAGAGTTTTTTCTAAGCGCAATAGTATCCCTCCTTTTTAGAAGAGTGTGTCCACTACGTTACAAGATGTTTCCAGTAAGCAGATTTGTGTGAGTTTTTAGCTTATTTAAATACTTGTCCACATAGTTCAGGATTTCGCATTTAGCTAGTGGAACTTAGAGATCCTCGTGGATGTGGCTTTTTAATGTGCCAAGGAGCACCAGTTATCATTTGTAAGGCTTTGTTTTGACGGCGTTGAGTTTTTCTATATTGGAGGCGGAAGCAGTGCTCCATAATCATATACCGTTGCACCAAATTGGATTCAAAATTGAGATGTAGAGTAGAAGCTTATAATCAAGGCGGAGCACAGAGTTTAACTTTATTATCCAATAAATTGTTTTGCTTTAAGTTTCATATGAGTCAGCTTCTGTATGTGACTTTTATGTATGGCAACGATTCAGGTGAATGCCAGGATATTTTATCTTAAATTGTTAAGGCGCATTATGGTTGTTAATAAAGATTGGGGAGCAAGTTTCTTTGCGTAAAGTAAAAGTTACGTTGGTACATTTTTGTTTATTTATTTTTATTCCCCCATTTTTTGTCCATTTCTCTACTTGGGTTACGCGATTTTGCGGTTGGTTTGAGGTTTCTTTTGGGTCTTAATGAATACTAAGGAAAGAGGCATCATCAGAAAATGTCGACGAATGTGTAAAACATTTAGTCGGCATATATACCGTGTAAAACAAGTACAGAATTAGACCAAGTACTCCCTTGAGGACCACCAGCTCCTCTCCTCCTTGGTTGGGAACAATAAAGGTGTCTTTTTCTACTAGATTAAAAATATTGGCTGGAAGGTTCAGCTTTGGTTTGTTTAAAAGGCCTTTATGCCATATTTTATCGAAAGTTTCAGAGACATCAATGAAAAGCGCCGGGCAGTACTACTTTTTCTCAAAGGCTTCTCTTATAACCTGTACCAACCTATGTGTTTGTTTGATGGTTAGGCTACGAAGGGCAATGGCGAGTCCAACTCGATGGTACTATGTAGACTTATTAAGTCAAATTGAAGATTTGGAATGCAGTTGTTTTAATTCAAGAATGGGGTCAGCTTTTTTTTAAAGCAGTTTTTCAAACAATTTCAACATAGTTGGCAATAGACCTGTAAGCCTTTAAGACTCCACCTTCGAAGGATCTTTATCAGGTGTAAGAATCATATTTACTAAGGTAACTTTCCATATTGTCGGGAAATGTTCAAGCCGTATTATGGCGATAAAAACAAAAAAAAAATATTTTTATAGCTGCAAAAGGTCTCTCTAAAAGTATTTTGTTGCTTATTTTATCAAAGCCAGGTGTTTTTTACCATCTAAATTAGAGGTAGTTTCTTCAACATCTGGAAATCTAGTGATCTTTAAGTGATGCATTTCTGTGTACCTCCAGCAAGTTTTTGAGTTGCTTTGTACATTATTTATGCTTGGTTTTAAATTGGGGCGATCTATACTTTTGCCATTCTCTTTGGGCTCTTCTTTTTTTCAGATAAAAGCTCTTCCATATGGGCAGAAAAAGTTGTGTTGTGTTCGCCTGATGGCAGGTAGAAGAAACATAAAGCTGATCAGGCAATCATCGATGTCTTCTGAAGGTTTTATTGGTTGGTTTTGCATTTTAACAAATTTTTTTCTTTTAGACAAAAGTATATAACTAGTTGAAATTTGGTGAGGACTGAGAATAGAAATTATTGTGGGTGAGTGGTCTAAAGATAAGCCCAACGAAGCTTGAGCTTCATAAAGTTTCGGGAATCTACCTTTTGTAATACCGAAATCTATAACATCTGGAATTTTATCGTGATCGGTTGGTTGCTCAGAAGAAATATCCTTGAGTCTTATTTCAGACACGGAATCACATAAAACGCGACCTCAAGGGCTAATGAGGCGAGAGCCGCAGTACGAATGCTTAGAATTTTAGTCTCCAGCAGCTATTAATTGGGGACTTTAAGGTTTGTAAAAACGCTTGAACTGATCCTTTGAAATCACAGAAGATCAAAAAATTTGCCGGGCCTTGACAAGCAATTTCATTTGCAAACCGCTGATTTACATATTTACCTAAAGTTGTTAAAATTACAGAGTTCCCACTGTGCAATACTCAGCTTTAACTTCCATTTCATAAAATATGTGTATTTCTTTTATTTACTGTTATGGATACATAAACTTGTATCTGTATGGAAATACATTCATACGTAATTAGTTTTATACGTTACAACGAGTGACCGTAAAAATTTTGTCTGAAATAAAAAATCTATATCTGGGATAGTTATGTATAGATATAAATGTTCTCCTATTGCAGCAAAGTGAACTTTTTTGTCATTTAAGCTCTGACAAATTAATTGCTTTTGCCTTATATCTGCCTATTAAGCTTCCATATTTTCAGAAAGACACTATTTTATTCTTTTGATATTTTCCCCCATCAGGACATTTTTCATTTATTCAGACACATTCAAACTTTGTCGTTTCATTAATAAATATCACAACGAACGGAAAGGATTAAAGGAAGAATAATAAAAAAAAATCATAAAAGCAAAAAATGATATAAAAATACTGAATGAACATGTGCACACAGTGATACGTATCGCACACTAAATCAAAAACAGTCAAAATCGAACTCGTAAATTTTAAAAAAGTCTTTTTTTCCTTTTTTTTAAACATAATTTTTAATTTTATATTTAAATTGAGTTCCTCAGTTAAGTTCCGGCTTAAGAGTAAGGTTCATTTTTCAATAACGTTTGGCAACCCAACTTCAGTTCAGATGCTGCCAGTTGACGAATTTTTATTACAGATGAAGTTGGATTGCCATACATAATCGACATATTACTAAAGTACAAAAAAAAATTTTTGTATTTGAAGAAGGTTCGATCCCGGAATTGTTTAATGAAAAAGAAATGATTTTGTTGAACTTTGAGTTGTGACTACTTATGATTAAATGGGCGATATGTATACGTGTGTATGTAAGCATGTAATTTTAACGTTCATTTGTACTTTTGTATGTGCGAGTTTATTTAAAGGCACATGGATGCTTATATACCTTTTTGTATGTACATACATACATATGTACTATTTATATTGAATGTTTTATTTACTCACCGATACACTGGCTTGGGATTTGCATATGCTACACATGGAACCACCACTGGATCGCCCACTCTTGCAGTTACGCTTACGACTTTTTCATTCATTATCGGTGGCACCAATTCTCGCATTTCTATAAAAAAAATTATATATATTTTTAATACCAATATTAAGATAAAAAACTAAAAAGAGAAGAGATAATAATCAAAAATTAATTAAATTGAGGTTGACATGTTTACACACGCAATTTGTTAAGTAGCAAATTATTTGCTTTAAAGCTTAGGCCAAGAAAATAAAAAAAAGAAGAATAAATAAGAAATATTCTTACCGGTCAATTGAATTTTTCCCACATTGCTGCTTACTACCGAATCTTGCGTCAATTTGTGATGTGTACGGCAGCGATAAATTTTTAGAGCATCCGTGCGTGTAATGTTATACACCAGCAGTTCTCCGGTCGGTAGCATGTGATTTTTACCATCTTTTAAGTTGTTTTTTTCATTTTGTTATTGTTGTTGAAATGTTGTAAATTGAAAAAGAAGAAATTTGAAATTTAATTAAATTAAGGTCACTCATGTGAATTACATAAGAAAAAAATTAAATGTCTAATTTTGCAATCTTATTTATAATATCAAACGGGCATTCTTCATCCACAAGACGAAAGTAAATAAGAGAAATAATATTTTTAATCTTACCTCCTTCCAATGATGGATAAATATTAAAGTTAGGTTCTTGTAGCCACGATGTGACTGTGACATATTCTTTTACAAACGATGGAATGTTGCATTTGATTAAGACGTTACCGCCAATAAATCCACCAGGATTTTGTACTTCTGGTTCATATCGTTGATTTACAACTAAATAATTTAAATTAAAAAACGATTAATAAAATTATTTGAAAATTTACATAAATTTTTATATGTACGTACCAGCTTTAACCACTACGTCGCGTGACACAATGGAGCCGACAGCATTTGTTGCAACGCACCGATATATTGACCAATAAACATCTTGTCGAAATTCATCGGCTTCAAATGGAGGAAAATACAGCGAACCATTAGCCAGAATGTGACGAACCTAATAATAAAATAAATAAACAAATATTTAAAAAATAATTATTTTATTTATAAATTTTTAACTGATTTTTTTTGAATCTTCATTTTTGTATTAATTAAGTATTCAAATCTTTAAAATTAAATAATTAATGTATGTAAGTCCAGCCAGTGCTAAACTTAAATTAAGGTTCTAAAAAGTTAGGGATTTTTTATTTGTTTTTGTTTACAATAACAAATTACATATTACTCGTCTCCAGGCGAACACTACTCGGCTTCCAAAAACACAGTAGTCAAGCGACAGGAAGCTATTGAACCTCTCTATGGTGTACCAAAAAGCAGTTTACAAACTACTCCAATCTAAAAGATTTGATTCAAATTGGATTAAGTATAACGCCAAACTATATTTAAAAATATAGTTTTAAAGACTCCGTTTAATAAATATTTAGTTATTATACGAAAAAAAAATTTTCCTTAACTTTTTGTATTGATAAATTTTTTGTTCCCAAAAAAGTAAAAAAATAAAAATTTTTTCCCATATAGAAAAATAAAAACGTACGGAAAAAACTTTAATTACTGAAAAGACACTGTGGGAAATTGTTTAGAACACTATAAATACTCGTTTTTCTAAAACGGTAATTTTACCCAATAAGCAAAAAGCACCTGAAAATACCCGAAAGGTACCAAAATGGCAACACTTAAATAACCCATAATTCAAAACAAAAATATAGTCTTAATGAAATAAGTCCCAACAAGAATGAGATAACTCCCAGCAATAATGAAATAACTCCCGATTTCGTATCTATTAACACGATTTACTAACCTAAAATTATTTCACAAACAAACAGTGTTGAGGACAATTGCACTTCAGCCGGACGAAGGAAAAATAAGCTCTATTGGATTTGAACCGCCAGCTTTGCTATAAATTCGGACTTTAAGAAATTTTTTTGGTAAATAATTGGCTTCAAGTGTGTAAAAAAATCCAAAATTTATAATAGTTGCCACTGAAGGTCGACTGTCTGCAATACCTTTTAAAGAAAAATTAGGAGTACTATATTATATACGTGAAATAACTCCCAATCTAATATAATGAAATAATTCCCAAATCAATTTTTTATTGAAAGAAATTGGGAGTTTCACTTGGAAATTATTTATTTTATAATACCGTTAAGTGATATTTAAATGAATTTTTATTTACAAACAAATATAATTTTTTTCAATAAAATCTTTTTCCGTGTAGTATTTACAAATGTTTATAAAAATTAAATGCCTAAAAATAGTTGAAAGGAGAGAACTTCGAAGTTTTACCAAGAATATTTAAGTATTTAAATTTAGCACAGAGCTGAATGAAAGTGACTTTGATTTACGCAAACGATGTTGGAGCGTTTTCGCACTGTAGGTCCCCTTTTTTTGGAACGACAAGGCTCATTTTAACTTGAACGGCCACGCCAACAAGCAAAACTGCTGCTCTCCAAGAACCCGCAACCCTCGATTGAAACATCAAAAACCATTGAATTGCCCTTGGGTAACTGCCTGGTGTGCCTGGTATCTATGCATGAGATAATTGTACAATTTTTTTTCGAAAATTCTCGAGTCTAGGCGAAGAATAGCAGCGGTGAAAATTATCGATGCATAATTACGGAATTCTTTTTGCCAAACTTGTGAGGTCATTAATCGTACTCTGCATTCCGCATCCTCATTTTAATTTTTTCCTTAAATAATCTTAACAAAACCTTGCGCCAATTATTACGTTTTTTATTTAAGTTTAAAAATATATAAATATGCCATCAGACACCCTGTACATATTCAATATAAAAAAGCAATGTAACACGTTAAAAACACGCCGATGATTAAAAATTCCTGTTTTGGGTAGTCAAAATGCGCTAAATCAAGCGCGAAACGCACAAGTCACTGATTTGAGCTACTTTTAGTTTTATTTGTATTTACATATTTATTTTTATAACATCCATGTGAGATGACATTTTGGGAAATGCCAAGGCATTTCGCCTAAAGTTGTTGAGGCACCATCCCATTATTATTAATAAGAATTAGGGTGCAATCTTGTTCATCTATTTTTATTTCCCATAATGTTTTAATTTTTGTACTTGGGCTGGTCCCAGAATGCTGCCTTGAGGTATGGCAGCCCTCAAAAAAGCTCAAAGTATCCCCCACTTTGATCAAGAACTATCACTTCGTTATGTTATTTTCAAAAGGCTATAGAGATGGTTCTATGTTGCCATCTTAAGCCAAAAGTGGTGATTGGGGGTGCAATTGTCATCATTTAGGATCGAAGTAAGCTTTAAAGACGTTTTGGCTGATCGTCATAGAGAATGTTTTGTCCGACGCATCGAGTCGGAACTTCCAAATATTCCTTAAGTGATGCCATTCTCTATACTTTCAGCAAATTTATATTTGATTCGTGCATTCCTTAAGCTAAGATTTAAGAAGGGGTGATCTTTGCTTTTGCCATTCTTTTCGGATTCTCCGTTTTTAAGATAAAAACCACATCGGCAGAAAAAATTATGTTATATTTAGTCTGACTGCAGGTAGCAGAACCATTTTCAATGGCTTTTATATTAAGACTATTCATCCAATCATCAATGTACTCTGCAGTTTTAGTGGTAGGTTTTCCAAGAAGTACGTGCTGATATAATTTTTATATTTCAACCAATTTACTCTTTCTTACTACGCCAAAATCGATAACGTCTCCAGCAGCTATAAAGCTGGCACCTTAAGATTTGTTAAAACTGTTGTACTTATCCTTCGTTAAAGAGAATCGGGGTGGACAACAGACGGACGAGTTAACTATGTTGTGGACAAATTTATCAACACAGACGTTTTTTGCTTAAAAATAACACTCGGAGAAACCACCCATCTACATATGTGCTTTAAATTCTAAATTTGATTAACATAGCAGAGTCATGATCTATTCCTGTGATGTTTTCAATCGTAAAAAGTATAGCTATTAATTTTAGAAGTGCTTCTAGTTATCATATGAGTCTCGGAAATCAACATTATATTAGTTTTTTAATGTATTAAAAAATGGACTTTCAAATAAAGCCTACAGTGATGCAGACTGCATTTTTTGCATTTCTTGCATCATGCTAGTTATATTAGATATGAGTTGGTTTAATTGCTTAACCATGTCCTCAATTACGCTTCACAGGCGGCTTACATTGGGCTCGATTGGTTCGTTTATTGTCATTTCTTGTTGTGTTGTTGGCTCATTAGGCTTACGTGCATTGGACTGGTTAGACCTTAAGGCGTTGGCATAAGAAATTTTACTTTCAGTTGGCTGTGCAAATAGGGCATATATGCTGTTTATATATTTAATGGCTGGGAAGGGGCAGATAATATTTTCGGCTTAGATGAGCGTCTAATTTATTTAAAAACATGGAAACCTCTATAGTTGGCGATGTGGGTTTACCGAAATTGCTGCATTTCTTCATCCTAGGATCATCTTTAAGTTTTTCTCAGTTATTCGTAACTTGCAGATATCAATAATCAACGCAAACAGAAGGCAACGTACAATAAGCTTTGGCGTGGCCATATAATTGGCAGTTCAAGCCCTGTACGAGCCAAGATCGCGGACGGGGCGCTTTAACTAAAAGTTTAATGTTAAAAACATATTTTAGATCATAAACAGGGTGAGTTTCACTTTTTTTCAAATTTACATCACCTGTCTTAAGCTCCACTCCGAATAATTGTTGGGGATACTTTTTTCTATTTCTAATGTTTTATATAGATTTAACTTTAAAGCCTTCGCTACGCAACCTGATCTTAATTTTTTCCGGAACAAAATAAAAGTCAATATCTTTAATAGCTACCTGAAGGCTTTTTGCATTTTTAAGTTTATTATCAGAGTAAATATATAAACCTCCAAAATATATATCTTTTAAAATTTATTATGCCTGCATAGAAGCTTCTACGCCCACTTCTTAAAGAACAGAAAGTTTTAAAATTATAATTTAAAAAATATTAATTTGTATAAAAGGCGGTGCCACACTCATTTATTGTATCCTCAACAAAGGGGAATCACCGAATTTTGAATTTCTAAAAAATCGATTTAGCTGTTTATTTTATTTTTTATTTTTTTATTTATACAGTTCTAATATCACTTTACTTTATTTAGGACATTGAGAAAAAATTACAAAAAACCAAATTAATAAAAAAGTCTCAGATAACAAACAACCCAAACAATACATAATACTTATGAACATATTTCGCCAAATCATACCCTAAGTTGATGCAACAATTTATTTTACATAACTCCAGCAGACGCATTACCTCTTAAGCGACTAATAATAATAACAATACTTTAGTGAATAATTTTAAAATAATTAAATTTCCAACCTTAGTTAGTATAATCAATATTTCTGGAAGAGATTATAAAACTTTGTCAAGGCATACTGCTTTTTAGACTGTTTTTTCTTAATATGACACATATACTTTTTTATTATTATAAGGATATTTACATTAAAACTTAAGACCATCTTCAAAAACACATGATACACAGTTAGAAAATAATTTAAAATATTTATTATTCCATTCACACCCTTCGTCTTCTGTATCTATTTTCTAATTGGCTTTTGTTTATGTCTAAGGTGTGGGAAATCATCGTTATCTTTTTCTTCTCTTTTGTAATTTTACTGAATTATCGATAAATATAAAGAACATGAAAATTTAAACATATCCTTAAAGTTAAAGTGGTAGTCGCTACTCTATCACTTAACAAAAAACATTTTGAAATGATTTTGAATTAAAAGTAACTCTTGTTATGTAAATTCACTTCTTCAACACGGATAACTTTCAAAGTAGAGTAACATAAATAGTATTTAAAAACTATCACACACACACACACTCACACTTGCTCACTGGTATGTGTTTAAGCAAATAAAGGAAACAAAAAGTTGTAATTTTAATAAAAAACAAAAGTTGGGTACTTTTTTATGTGACATGATCTGGATAATTGCAAATTAAACTTTTTCAACAAATATAAATCCTTTAAACTTCCATTCATACACAGGTTTGTTAATACACACCTACATAAGTATGTAAAGGTTGTTATGTTATGTGTGTTAGGTGATATGCAAAACTTTGTTATATTACACTGTGTGTATGTACGTACATACATATGTCTGCCAGTAAACGTTTTTATGTATAAATCTTTACAATTTAGGTGGTTGTGTATTAACTAAATTCTTTTGTAGGTATGTACATATGCATATGTCTGGATTTAAACAGAAATAAGAGTGTTTGTCTCTACGAAGTTATATGTAAATATGTACATACAAATGTAAATGTTATGTATAAAGACTTAAAAGTCATTTTAAATTTAAACCCACATGACTTTCGAATTTCGTTATTTAACTTCATAATTAATAAGATTATTCCTTAAGAAATGGTTTAATTAGTCAAAGCATATTGCTTAAAGAGCTTCATTAACTTAAACTATAGAGGAAAATTAATGTTTTCTAATACGTTAAAATCAAACGGCGCACAATGGGGCCTTAGGTACTAAAAATGGGAGTTAATTTGTGATAACTTTCTCTATTATTAAATTTATATATTTTTTTGCTAATATCATTTAAAGATACCAAGCTCCGAAGTTTGACAAAATGTTGTCACATTATGCCCGTGGAAAAGCTGTACTTCCTATACAAAGTTAATAGTATTTATGTGCCAAAAGAAGGAAATGATTTGAGGTAACTTTGTCTATGTTTAATTTGAGCTAAAAGAATTTAAGTATATACTTTTTTAATTACGTTTAAATATAAATGAACTTATTTAGAATTAATTTGTTGTTCATATTTTATATCTGGGTACACAGTCCCTTCGTAAGGATTAAACTTTTATAAAAACATGTAAATATGTATGTTTGAACGTGTTTTGATATGCAAGTCGAAATACTTTCTAATGAAAAGTTTAACAATTTTTTGCAAGGTTTTTATCTGACAATAAGGGGGTACGAACTAATATCTGATTAGTAAAAACCTAAACGGGCTACCAAAGAATTCCATCTTTGAAATCGACTGCAGATATAGTTTCCGAGATATGGCATATCAAAAGATAACTAAAATTAAAAATTTATCTTGGAAGTCTTCACACTATTTTTCGCAAAAACAATGGCGATGATTTTAAATAAAAGTTAGCGTCGGGATATTTTTGGTAGCCCTACACTAAACTTTATTATGTTAAACTTCTGTTGGCTACCTGTACTTAGTTTTAGCAAACGGACAGATGGTTGTGGCTTAATCGGTTTACCAATTTAGAAAGCTTTACAGCTTACATACTTATTGGGGTTGTAAATTAATATTTTACAAGTTTTAAATGAAATGGAAACCTTTAAATACCCAAACTTTTATGTAACTGATTTATCTTCTATTCTATTTATGTAACATTACTATGCTTTAAAGTTTTACTTCAGAAGGTATCGAAAACTTATTCTTAAAATACCAAAAGTTGTAATTTTTACTGAATGCAATAAAAATGCCAAATAAGGTCCGGCTTAAAAGTGTATAGATTCTTAATGGTAGTTGTGATAAACAACATTTTTTTCTGTAAGTGATGCAGAAATCTGTGTACTTTAACCGAGTACACGAATTAAATCGGTTTTAAAAAACTTAATTTTTCAATGAATTCCCAGTTTTGTTAAGTAAAACGCCAACGCTGGGCGTATTAATGCTCAAGCTGACTTGTAAGTTTATACATGTCAAGCAAAGTTGGGGGATAAATCAGCATTTTTGTTTTTAGTCAGACACCACTGCTGTTTTTTAAGCCATAAATTATTATTATAAGTTCTGTTTTAGATAGATAACCTATAATGGGGATTTTTCAAGGAAAGAAAAACTTTTTGACAATATTTGAAAATAGCCGGCTTCCTATTAAATCGAAAATGTAAAAGAAATTTTTTATAACTATGCTGAATTCAGTCTTGAAACCCTAACAACTTTATTTTAATCTCAATTTGGCTTCAGACGACAATATATCTAATTCCATGAAACAAACCTCCAGATTGGCCCATGTTATAAGAAAGGCTTTTGAGAAGAAGAAATATTACTCTGCGATTTTAATCGATGTCTCCTAAGTTGTCGATTAAATTGTATTACGGCCTGTTAAAGCAACTAAAGCCAAACGTGCTTTCCATAGCCTTAAAATGTACATAATCGTCCCACAAAGTATGATTGGAAAGGATGCAGAGAACCGTGCTTAATAGTCCTTGTTAAAAACCAGAAAGTGGTCCATTGGGTTAGGTTACAATGTGTGATGGAAAAGAGCAAACCCTATTACACATCAACACTTAAAAACCCCTAGGGTACCTTGTCCTTTGAAAAAAAGTAAGAAAAAATAAATAAGACATCAAGTGAAGAGGGCGAGAAGAAATAAGACCAACAGAAGGAAGGATACTAAAAAAGAAGAAAACTATTCAAGTGCCCATGTTAAAACTTCCCCTTCACAGCCTATCTTTCAACTACCTTAGTTCTTGGAAAAAGTTTTTGACCATATAGTTTCAAAATCTCAGGCAGTGAAAGAAAACATGAGCTATCGTCTCTAAATCCGATCTATCCTTACACATTCTAGCCCTAACCGGACAGTGCCCAATGCCTGCTGAGCTAAGCCCCGGCTTCATAGCCACCCTGCAGTTACACTAGTTCCCCCTTATTATTTTCAGTAGTAGTAGTGCAGCTTGAGGTGTACTTCTCATGGCACCTTCGATGCTCATCTTAAGACCTTGGAAGGAAGGTTCCTATTACAGCTGTGTTTCACCGTCTGCCACCATATAGTGCAGCCATACGTTCAAATAGGTATTACAGCCATTTTGCAATTTCACCAAGTCCTATCTTTTTCCTTTGGTATTTTAATGTGTAGTGTGCATTATGCCCCTTTTTCGGCTTTTTAGTATTCTTCTTCCATGACAGCTTACTATCAAAGACTATTCCAAGGTACGTTTCCTCTCATTTAAGTTTCAACTCGACCTCACACACACCTAAATCTGCTTTATTGGTGGAGGTATTATTCGTATGTGCTGATGTCTGTAACGCCCAAAAATAATCCGTTCTTCTGGCAATCGACATTTTGTAGATATTTTGATGAAATTCGGCACCAATTAGTGCACCCACTGTTTTTGGTGATGATGGTTCCATTTTCTGATACTGCTCCAAAAAAATTTCCTTCCGAAATAAGCATTTTAAACTTTAAATGGCTTAAATAGTTCTTTACCCTCTCAACATTTTTCATACTTGCCTATATTTTCCCTCCAACTATTATACTGAATAAAACTATTTTTTCATAAAGAGTGGAGGACATTTATAAGGGGTTAAATATCGGAAAATATAAAATTTTTAAAACACGTCTATAAATACAAAAACCGCAAAATTTGCAAAACAAACACCTGGTTATTCCCAAAAACTAAACAACTCGATTTAAAAAGGCAACAAGATACCAATCATACAAAAAAAGTATCCTTTGTTAAAGGAACCAGCAAATTTTTTAAAAAACATCATCCTAACCGAAATGCAGTTTTGCTAAAGTATTTAGGAACAAGGGTGTCTTCATTATACAAAGCAAGATGGGTGGGTCGTCATTATTCAATTTTACAATTTGTAGTAAAAATAAATTTTAGTTGAATAGCCTCGATTTAAAAGAAGAAAGCACGTGGAAGATGCTGAAGTATAGTACTGCATCAAGGGCTACATACCCCTAATTAAATCAGTTTTATAAGACATAAAAACACGTTTCTAAAAGGACGTCTCTTATTTGTTTAATATCCCTCAACTTCTGCCCTAGAATATTACTGCGCTTATTGATTTAGAAATTTTAGTTCCACAACTTGCAGATTTTAAACAAAATTTTAAAAAATTCACAATAAACTGCTTATATCGAAATTAAAAGCTGAAGCTTTACATTGGAAACAAAAATGGAAAATTTTTAAAGACCGGCCAGAAAATATAATAGATGTTTGAGCCATATGTGACACATATGTTTACCCAAAATGTTTATCGATTTTGTTTTAATTGACGCAAACTTCGTGCTTTAAAAATTTGCTTCAACAGGAAACCATAAGTAATTAATTTAATAAATATGTTTTTTTTGCCTTTTATGTAATTATAATTGTTTTAAATGAATTGAACTTTTTGTTGAGTTATTGTTACAATAAACAGCTAAAAACTAATTTTTACATTGTGTGCTTCAAAGTATTTTTATTTTAACATTTGCAGTACGAAATAACTCGGTTAGATCAGATGGCTGGGTACAGAAAAAGACCAATATGAAGGGTATATAGGATTCGGCACAGTTGAGTATAGCGCTTGTAATTCTTTAACATGCTTTTCTGAATAACCGTATATGATATTTGCTAGAGTCAAAAAGCCCTCTTAAAAGTATCCTCGTAACTTCATGTGCACAAACACAATTTATATACATACATATGTTTGTGCGTTTGTGTGTGTGGCATTCAAAGTTTGTTTTAAATGCAAATATGTACACATGTATGAACATGTATTTACATATCTTTAAGTAACTTTTAACTTTAATGATTTTTTCGTTGTTGTTTTATTTCTTTTCTTTCATTTCAGAGACACTGATTCGGCTTCGTATGTGCGTAGAATATAATTCTTTTCCTTACCTTAGAGATAGATGTGATGGGATTGTTTTCCTTGTCTAACCATTCAACATTAGGCGGAGGATTGCCGTGTGCTATACAATCTGCAATATTACCAGCTGTATTGGTAAACTCAATTCGACTGGGTGGTTCATGTGAAAAGTTGGGTCCTTGGGTGTCAAAGTAATTCGAAGCATCTGTAAATGGAATAAAAAAATATCACAAAAAGTTAATAAAACAATATATTGTCTGTTAGCTTCCGCTCCTTAGAAAAAAAACAAACAAAAAAACATACGAGAAACAAGAAAAATTATTTAAGAAAATCATTATACATGAAGGGAGTGGAGATGCTTAAAAAAAGTCTTTAACTTAAATACAAAAATTAACATTAAATGTGTTGATTGTAGATGCAAACCTAAGATTGCATTTCAATCTTTCCCCAACTTAAGTTCGCTAAAAATAACTCATTTTGGTCTTGAAAGAGATTCATTTCTTTTATATTAAATTTTTTACTGGTAATATGTGTGCATATGCATATGCAGCAAAAATGTTTTGTAAAGGGCTTCAACAAGTTCTAGTACCACAACTCAAATATTCAAATACTTATACTTAACGTAACAAAAAATAATTTCAGCAGAAGAACCTTAATATTTGACTGCGTTCCTAGTATAATATATGGAATAAGCAAAAAAAATAAAAATACAGAAATTAAACTTTCTACATTGACATAATGTTTGAAAAGCGAACAAAGAAGCAAATGAATTTTACAGTTCCTGTTATTTGATTAAGTGCATTGAAAAAAGAGGAACATATTTATATTAGTTTAAATAAAACTGCTATTTTTATTTATTGTTGAATTAATTGTTTTTAATACAAATTTTTAGCTTTTTAATATGGCTTAAGTTCATATAATTTCTTTTTATTAGTTATATTTTCCGTTAATGTTGAAAGAAGCTTTTATTTAAAAAAAAAAAACATTTTTTCTACCGATACTAGCCGAGTAGAATGAATTTTCAAAAGCAGCTACGCAATTTCATCATCAGTACTCTTTAAAATAAAAATATCATATAAACCACACATGGCACGGTGCAAAATGATTTTTAAATTTTCAGTTCATTTGTTGTTGACAAAAAAATAAATCAAAAAATATTAACCCCCCCCCCCCCCCCCCCTTGTATAATAAATATACAATAATAAAAAAGCGTTTCATTCCATCCGAGAGATGGATTTATGCTTGACCGTTATTCAAATGTTGCCGCAGAGACTTTTAATAGAAAATAAGCATAGTGTATATGAAAAGTAAACTTCGTCCTAACTTACAAAATAAAAGAAGAAGAAAAAAAAATATTCCGTTTTCCTTTCTCTGTTACGTGTTAGTAAATTGGTGATGTTTACAGCCAAAAGACACTACTACCGTTCAAAGAGTACTGATGATGAAGTTGCGTAGCTGCTTTCGAAAATGCATTCTACTCGGCTAGTATCGGAAGAAAAATCTGCTTTTTTCAAAGAAAAGCTTCTTTCAACATTAACAGAAAATATTAGTTTCTTCTAATAAAAAGAAATTATATGAACTTAAGCAAAATTAAAAAGCAAAAAATTTGTATTTAAAGAAATATTTAAAAATAAAACTAAGGAAGGAGGAAGAGAGGAGACTTCCTGAAGATGCCGCGTGGAAACATACGCTAGCAGACTCGCTGGTCACTGCCAATTTGGCAACTGCGCCAGAAGAATAGGATTGGCCTTAGGGAACTTTTGTAGAAGTTTTGAGATGTAGAGAAAAATGAGATAGCCAGCACTTTATTTGCTTCAGTTCGTCATTTAAAAGCGTCTTCCCGGGATCATGTTCAAACGCTTTTTTTGATGGAACATCTTTATCCGTTCGCTCAACATATCCCAGCAATTGCAGTCTTTGCCCTTTTACGTACCTGACTACATTGATGTCGGCATATAGCTCATACTGCTATTAGTTCATACGGTACAAATATTTTGCTTCTACCCAGATTGATCCATATATTTTGCGAAGCATTTTTCTCTTAAACACTCAAAGGGCACCTTCATCCGCTTGAACAAGTACCCGCGCCTCCGCACTTAATAGTAGTACCGGTAAAATAAGTGTCGTGTATTGAGTGAGCATTGTATGCCGAGAAAGGGTCCTGCTCTTAAATTGTTCTCTCAGAAAGTATAATTTTTCACTTCATTTCTTAACTAATGTCGATTGTTTTATTTATGGTGGATCCTGGGTATACAAATTCCTCTACTATCTCGTAGTTAAATCTACCAGTGTTTAAATATTTCCCAAATCTCATGATTTCTCTATTCATTGAAATCAAAACATTATTTGCAAATTGCTGAGAACTTGTGTGCGTCGTTATTTTGTATCATGACAACGTTCGGCCACATATTGCAACACATGTTTAAGACTAATTAGGAATAAGTTGCCCTACCAGTTGTTTTTGATTAAAGCAGAATGCTTCCTCAGGGATATGTTTTGCTTCAAAACAAGGAGTTTGATTCATTTTTAACTTTAAAAGAAGAAAAATTCCTTGTGCGGAATCCATAAGCTGCCAAATATACGTAAAAGTCGAAGCCAGTAGTCAAAACGTTGAATGAATTTAGAGGTGAGTTCCAGAAGAGTTTGTTCTTGTTTGGATATATGAGAGTAAAAAGAAAGTTGGTCTTTTAGTTTACTAAAATTACCTTAACTTTCTGGCACGCAAGGAACCACAATTAGACATTTTAAAACAGCATTTTAAAGCAGCATTTACTTTTAAAACCTTAAACTTTTTTAGGGATTTAAAATGATTAAAAAACATTACATTTAAAGACCGAGTGCGCGCCAAATTCCGCCTTCCGAAATCTTATATTCATTTCACAGTGGCTTATCGAAGCCCCGAAGTTTTTTTTTTTTACTTTTATTAATTTTTTTATTTATGAAATATTTCTAGTTTTTAAATAAGGCTCGGTGTCATATTTTGACCCTCCTAGGGTTACTACGGGGAGTTGTAGGGGTTTTTACCGTAATTTTAAAAAATTTTTTTTGGCAGCACCTTTAGGAGAGGGGAAAGAAAGGGGGGAAGTATTTTAAAGGAAAATGTTTGCAAGGAAAAATGGGTTGGGGTCAGTTCTACATTTGAACTATCCAAGGGCATCCTGGAAGCTGTAGTGGGGGATTTATTACAATTTTTCAAAATATTTATGGAAGCCCCCTTAGGCGATGGAGATAAGGGATAATTATGTTTTAGGAATATGTTTGGGAGGGGAGGATAATAGGTGTCAGTCGTTTACTTTATTTCTCTAGGGCTGACTTTTGGAAAGCTATGAGCGTTTTTTAATCATTTGTTATAGCAACGGCCTTAGGTAATTATGATTGGGGGTATGTACGTTTAAGAAATATGTTTTAGATGGAAAACTAATAGGGATCTGTGATACTTTTTATTTCTCTAAAGCCAACTCCGGGGATGTTGTAGGTGTTTTTCCCCAATATGTTAAAATTTTGGCAACTATTTTAGTGGATGGAGAAAGGGGCAGGTATGTTCCACAAAAATGTTTGTGAGGAAAAATTAATAGGAGTTAGTATTTTATTGCAGCCGTTTCGAGGCAACCCCGGGGCAGTTGTAGAGTTTTTATGTACACATTTTAGAGGAAAAAACAGAGGTAGTCTTGGTTCTTAGCTTATATTTTGGTAGTAGTTGAGCGATTTCACTGAGTTTCAAAATCGATTTCTAATCAGATATTTCTTAAAGTTTGATTAAATGAATATTTTAGTGCAGAAATAAATATCATTTCAAGCCATTAAAAACGAAGTAAGATTTCATTTGCACATTATGCTTTTCTCTTTAAAAATTTAATTTAGGTTAGTTTGGCCGCAAAGGGTGATTAAAAGAGTCAAAACTTCTCATACAGCGTTACTTGGAGACCTACTGGGTCCATTGGAAATCCCTTCAAGGAAAAAGAAAAAAACAAGATACCAAGTAAATTGGGAAAGGTAGAAGGACCAACAATACGGAAAAAAATTTGAGAAAGAGAAAAACATTTTAAGTATCCATGTGGAAACACCTTTTCCACTGTATATCTTCTAGCCACTTAATTTTAATTATAAATTTAATTTCGGTTAGTGGCACACAATATGCTCTACAGTCTCCTATTCCTTTATATACTCACTCATCCTTTATTAATCTGGAGTGCTGTGATTTCATTTGATCTTCCTAGTTCTAATCAGACTATGCCCAGGGATGACACCAATTATGATACTTATGCAAATTCTCTGTTAGTAAATGAGCAATCTTGAGCCTTCTGCGCTCAGCGTTGACCACATACCCTGCAGTCACATCTGATTCCCCACTGAAGATTTGTCGTGTTAAGCATCTTGGGCCTTATATTCTTAAAATAGTGACCCGTTGTTGGTTTTACAGCTTCCTTTTTATAGGTCATATCCAGGATTGATCCATTACGAACGAACCCGTTGAAAATCTCATAGTTGAGTTCCAGGAACCAAAAAAGTCTAACGCTGAAAGCGTCCAGTATTCCTTAAGGGGCCTTTCTTTAGTCCTTCACCAGCCTAGATCTGACATAATACGCCCTCAGCGCCATGATGGCATTACCTAACTGTGGTCACTATCTCCGCTGGAATACACTACATTCATCAGATACTTTAAAAGAAAATCTAATGTTTTCTTTCATGATATAGACCTCGGCTCCGAGGCCAATATCGATTTTAGATACGCCAGTGAAAACTGTTCTCCCCTAATAGAGATTATCGGATACAAAACAGCAATCCATTCAGGAATCATTAGTGGCGGTGTTCTCTTAAAACTGACCTCCATGATAATATATTTAGTTTTAGGTTTCCGGACTTAACTAAGAGCCTCAAGACCAATATCCCCTAATATCCTGGTCTGACCAGTATTTAGAATTTTTTCCAATTCTGACTCACCTAGTCTGACCAAGCTTCTTGCTTTCAGTTCCATAGCCCAGAACTCAGTAGATGTCGTGTGGTAAAGGTAATGGCAAGTGAAGAATACTTTTGAACCTTAGTAAAAAGCTCCCTATTTCATCCCTTTCTTACCACCTTCCATCATACAGTGCAATCACACGTCAGAATAGGGGGTACAACTATTATACAAGTCCAGCTTACTACCATTGGCTGCAGCCAATTTTTTGCAATTTATTTGTTTTTTATACCCTTCACATAGTGATAGGGTATATATCACTTTGTCATTCCGTTTGTAATTTCTTTATTATTCATTTGCGACCCCATAAAGTATATATATTCTGGATCCTTATAGATAGGGAAGTTGAAATAGCCATGTCCGTCTGTCCGTCTGTCCGTCTGTCTGTCTGTCCGTCTGTCCGTCTGTTGAAATCAAGTTTCCGGAGTCAGATAAAAAGATACAGATCAGTAAATGGTGTCAAACAATTACAAATATCCCGCTAACAATCGCTATTTAAAATCAGCAAAATCGGTTCACTATTGACCGAGATATAAGCGAAAACCCAGAGTAACCCATTTTTTTTAGGACAAAATCCGTGCATATATCCCTATATATCTCAGTAAGTATAATCACTCTTGCCACAAAACTTGGCACGGATACTTCTAAAGAAGGGACCTAAATAATGGAAAAAGTTTTTTCAGATAGGACCAGGGGAAGGGGTATTTTTCCTACAATTGCACAAATTTGGTGAAATATTTTATGCGCTATATCTCGGAAACTATCACAGCTATCGACATAAAATGTTCTACAAAAAGTAATTGTACGCAAAGATCTACACTTTAAAGAAAAATTTTTTTGAGTGGGGGCAAAAAAAAGGGTAGCTCCCATACAAATCGACAATTATTATAAAATATTCGATACGCTATATCTCGGAAACTATAACAGATATCGACTTAAAATGTTCTACAAAAAGTGATTGTACGCAAAGATCTACACTTTAAAGAAAAAATTTTTTGAGTGGGGGCAAAACAGTGGGGTAGCTCCCATACAAATCGACAATTGTTATAAAATATTCGATACGCTATATCTCGGAAACTGTAACAGATATCGACTTAAAATGTTCTACAAAAAGTGATTGTACGCAAAGATCTACACTTCAAAGAAAAATTTTTTTGAGCGGGGGCAAAAAAAGGGGTAGCTCCCATACAAATCGACAATTATTATAAAATATTCGATACGCTATATCTCGGAAACTATAACAGATATCGACTTAAAATGTTCTACAAAAAGTGATTGTACGCAAAGATCTACACTTTAAAGAAAAATTTTTTTGAGTGGGGGCAAAAAAAGGGGTAGCTCCCATACAAATCGACAATTATTATAAAATATTCGATACGCTATATCTCGGAAACTATAACAGATATCGACTTAAAATGTTGTACAAAAAGTGATTGTACGCAAAGATCTACACTTTAAAGAAAAATTTTTTTGAGCGGGGGCAAAAAAAGGGGTAGCTCCCATACAAATCAACAGTTGTTATAAAATATTCGATACGCTATATCTCGAAAACTTTAACAGATATCGAAATGGAATGTTCTACAAAAAGTAATTGCGCAAGAATGCCTACGCTTTAAAGAAAAAATTTTTGAGTGGGGGCAAAAAAAAGGGGTAGCTCCCATACAAATCGACAATTATTATAAAATGTTCGATACGCTATATCTCGGAAACTATAAAAGATATCGAAATGAAATGTTCTACAAAAAGTAATTGCGCGAGAATGCCTACGCTTTAAAGAAAATTTTTTTGAGTGGGGGCAAAAAAAGGGGTAGCTCCCATACAAATCGACAATTATTATAAAATATTCGATACGCTATATCTCGGAAACTATAACAGATATCCACATCAAATGTTCTACAAAAAGTAATTGGAACACAAGGCCTACGCTTTAAAGAAAAAAAAATTTCGGGTGGGGGATGAAGAAGGGGTAGCTCCCATACAAATTAACAATTTTTATAAAATTTTCGTTACGCTTTTTCTGGAAAAGTTTTACAGCTATCGACTTCGAATATTCTACAAAAAGTAATAATCAAATAATTTATACATTTTGGAAAAAAAGTTGGAGAAGAGCAGCGGGACTAGAACATTTAATAAGTTTTATTAACCTTTAAATATGGATAATGTCGAAAACTTTTAAAACTTTCGACCTCAAATCTTCTTCATCTATTTCTATTATTCATATGAACGTTAAAATTTTGTTATTTTTTCTATGGGCTTTAAAACTCGCACAAGGTTTTTTATTATATTATTTGCAGTACAAAATTACTCGGCTGGGTATATTTAAAGACCAATGTGAAGGGTATATAAGATTCGGCACAGCCGAATATAGCGCTCTTACTTGTTTTATTTTTAAAATGCCTCAAGTCCCTTTAACACATTGCCGATCACTTTACAAAATATTCAAAAATTAAGGAAAAAATACTCTACATTTAAATTATACACAAAACATATTATCAACATCCGTTCATACATTACAATTACACACAGACACACTCGCACATACTATAACTTGATTGCACATGTATCTAAAAGAAACATAGCAAAAATAAACGTTAGCTGCTTCATGTTAAAGAAAAAGCTCTTCATGTTCCTCTGTTTCATGCTACGTTCAGGACTGTTTTGTTGTATAAAGAATGTGACTTGAAAGGAGGACATTGACGCAACAACTTTGAGCAATTGGGCGTATATGTGAAGTACGACAAGGGAAATATAGTGGTTGGTTTCAGCATTGATATCAGTGATTGTAAAATTACAAAAGCGTCTCAGTGTACACTGAAATGTAACTTAACATTACACATTCACATAAACGTACCCTGTTGACCAAATTATTATACATGAATGACATTATCTGTAACAATGTTTTAAAGACCTTTTCAAATAAATGACTGACGACAATAGTCGTGGAAATTATATTTGAAGATGACGTTGAAGAAATTTTTTCTAATGGCAATGTAGTGAAATTGTTTTTAGAATCCGTTACTAGTGTTGTCATGAATACGTGGCCAACTGGGTTTATTTTGTATTTCTGTATCACCCATACATACATAAACATTCTGTGTTCTTTCAATATAACTTCAAATGGTTTCGCGTACACTATGGATACGATTATGCTTCAATAGAGGGACTATTCTATATGTGAAAAATGTTTAAGGAGCTTGAATGGCTTCTGTGAATGGATTCTAGTTAAAGCATAGCATACAGAAGTATGCCCTTCAGAAATTTTAAAAAACCTTAACTTTCTGCAACATTTACGGCAAAGAGGAAAACAGGAAATTGCAAGGAACAAACTTGAGTGTAACCCATCGCCATCATCAGCATTATTATAAAAGCAGGAATGAGTTATGAATGGTAAATACAGAAGAATTAACATGTAGCAAATAAAACACATGTGTATTAATTTTTACTTTTTTTATTAAAATTTAAAATATATTATTAAATGAACTTTATCATTGAAGCCCAGGTGAATGTTTTTAAACTAAGAATTTTAGTACCCAAATACCACAAAACATTGCAGAGTTTTGTGAACGGCCTCATAGGAATAATTTAATGGTGTTCACATAACGACAATAATTGAGTTTATCAATCTCTTAGTACATCACTGTTTAAGACAAATAGGTGACAACTACCAAACGCTTAGGCTTTTGTAAGCACAGTCTTTAATGTACTAGAAAGAGAAAGGGTACTATGAACACGACTTTTGGTACAATTTCAATTCAGAATCTTTAATTTTTTAATTTGCTATATGTGAAAATAATACATTTTTTTATTGTTATTTATGCTTCTAAAGTCAAGATCTCAAAAAAACCAAATAACTTCAAAAAAGGGAAAATCACTTTTTGTATTCTTAGTTGATTATTGGCATCACTTGGGGTCAATAGACCTTAATTTTATATATGTTGAGTCATTTTTCAAGAAATTGAAAGAGTACTAAAAATGTTAAAAAAGTACTTTTTGTTCAGTGAATGGACTTCCGACCATGGGGGTCAGAGCCTATTTAATTTATTTATATTATGCACTCATAATCTAAAAAAATGAAGAAGAGCACAAAAAATTATATCTCAATGTACCATTATTTTTGGGATATAAATGGTACAATATATCAAGAAGGTACCAAAAAAGTATTCATATATTTCATAGTCAAATGCAATTTTTACTATGTTTCCATCAATATTGTTCTCGAAACGACAAAAAGTACCAAAATATAAGCCCTTCCGACTTTTAATTTTGTTTCTATTGTGGTTAGTTTGGAGATATTAACAAACCGGTTTCTGCATATTTTTGCCCATTTTTACCCGCTTATGGTCCGATTTCCCGAAATTCGGTTTTAGTGGATTCACACATCAAGACTATATCTTTATGCTTTCGGTCTCAACGATGATAAATGGGTCAATCAGTCAGTCACTCATTAAGGTTGCTCCTTTTTGTACTTAAATACAGGGTGTCCGCCGGCAAGGTATACTTTGTTTTGCCACCATTTTGTTAAACATCAGTCCTGAGAGTTCATATTTGGCAGCCGTGCGGTAGAGATGTGGCAAATTTATTATGAAAAAATATTCGGTAAACCAACGTTTTTTAATCACTAAAACATTAAATCAAAATCAATCATCAAGAGAATAGTCAGTTCTGGGCAATGAAAACCCCTCAAAGTATTACATCCATTAAAAATGACAGTCTAGCTCGAAATTTGGTAAGAAAGAATCATTGAAACTGAAAACGGCGTAACGGTAACTGTCAATGGGGAGCGATATCGTGATATAACTGAAAACTTTTTACTGCCTCAACTGCATCCTTTGGGCTTGTTTGTAGTATCAAGAAGATTGCATACAGCCAAGATTACAATGGAATTACTGCGAGACGTCTTTCCAGAACAAGTTATTTTGGGAAATGGAGAAACGATAGGACAGGAAAAGCTGATCTTATATGTACTCCCCAAGGAAGAGTACTCTTACCACGGAACTTAAATGAAGTTAAGATTACTGCAACAATGATACATATTAGATGTTTGCCAACATTCACGTAGTTACGAGTATCAAAACTCAACGGCTGGGCCATGTTGTGAGAACGAATGAAGATGCTCCAGCAAGGTAGTCGTTTAAATGCAAACCTGGTGACGTATCACGCAAAAGGTGAAGGCCAAAACTCAAAAACAAGATGAGCAGAATATCGAAGCGCCTGGAAATCGATTGCACGTTCAACTAATGAAACAAATCGTTTTATAATAGCCGCCAAAGTTAATAAATATGTATTACATTAATAAACTTGGAAAGTAGGGGGACCAGTAACCCCAATAAAACCGACCCATTTTCTTTTTAATTTTTGATACGTTTTATTTTCAAAATTGTGAGATCTGTCAACCTTTTACAAGGCATAATTATTATTATTATTACTTATTTATTTTTGAAGAATTGATTGAATGGCAGCACGGTGGTAGCGTCCTCCATACAAATTGTAAAATTTTTTTAAGTTTTCTATATTAAAAACTAAAATAGCTATGAACTTTAAGCCCACAACTAACTAATTTTTTATAATAATTGCGGTTTAAAAACAGATTACCTGAACAGGTGACTTGGTATACAAAAATACCAATGTGAAGGGTATATAGGATTCGGCACAGGCGAATAAAGCGCTCTTAATATTTTTCTACTTTACATTCCCAAACTAACATACATACAAAAATAATATAATATTTTAATAAATAAAAATATTAATAAAAGATTTTTTAATCAACCTTTTGCGTTTTTATATACCACTGCAATGTCGTTGACGTTGATGACAAAATTGCAAAAACCATTCAAGCCGAGTAGATTATACATTCTTGCATGCAGAACGTTTGCTGATTTTAATATTGTGAAAAATTACGTTTTTGTAAAGATGTAAAGAACACATTTGATACTTTTTATATACATTGACGTGTGTGTGTACAAGTGTTTAAATGTGCAGCAGTTGCATGAATGTTATCTCAGCAGGCTTTTATGTCTCGAGTGCAATACAAACATTTAAGCAACCACCCACATTTGCACTTCCTTTAGGTTTGTATGTTTTAATCTCATACTTTTAAATCTTTTAGAAATTTTTCATTTAAGATTTGCATCAGCATTAATTTTGCTTACAGATCATTGTGATAAGATGCATCCCCTTTATAAAGTTTTTTTTTCTTTATTACATTCGACAAAACCAAGGCAAATTATTTATGCAAACGACCGCGGTTAAAAGGGAGTTAGAAAATTTAAATGATTGTGACGATGTTGAAGTGCTTGATGCATGTGGAGCAAATGATGATTATCAGTTGCATGATAACGAGAATTAAAATCATGTTAAATTGTTTAAAGTATAAGCAATTAAATCATTAAAATTACATCATAATTTTACAAACAAGAATTAACAACAACAAAAAACATAAAAGAAAACTTCATGGTTGACTTCAAGTTAAAGATGTGACAGATTTTATAACATTTGAAGTAGAAGTGGAACACTCGAAGCATAAATTTACAATAAGATAGAAGATAATGTGGTGATAGGGGGTGAAAACTTTTCAATAAAATTATAAAAAGTTCAAATCTAAAAACAATCTGAGTACATTCACATGTTATTAAAAGTATGTTTTTTTTACATTTTAAAGAGATACAGCGAAAAACAAATGACATCAATTCAAGATAAGAAAACGAATCTCTATTTTAAACTTTAATACCTGGTGCCCTTCGCAGCCCACTACAAAATTTCTAGTTGTATTTCACAAGTTTCTCATTGTATTTCAGGAATTTTATATTCCGTTTTAGAAATTTTTTTGTATTTTTGAATTTTCTGACTTACTATCATAATTTTTAAATTTTAAAATTTTTAGTTTAATTTTAGAACTTTTTTTATTTATTTTAGAAATCTCTTATTTATTTGAAAATTTTAAATAAAGTTTTTTTTAAGTTTCTCATTAAATTTAGAAAATTTCTAATTCTATTTTCGAATTTTTTAGCTGTAATTCAGAATTTCCCTATTATATTTTAGAATTTTCTAATTGTATTCCAAATTGTTTTAATTTTATTGTTTGTTTGTTGTACATCAATACATACGCTAGTCAGGGTCTTGTTTCACTTTGAGTTATAACTAAAAAAACGCTTAAAAAATTATTCAACTTCCTAGTACCTGAGACACTTACCTGTTAGACAAACTGTCACCACAATGCCCATCCACAGGAGATAATTTCGCATTGTGAAGATGTAACGTTTTGCACTTAATGGAACTGTTACGTTTTCTTTAAGGTTGTGTCTGTGGATAGGGCTTCCGTGTGATTTTTTATTTTTATAAAACTGTTGACTTGGCTCATCGTTTATTTTTTTAGTCCACATGCTTTAAAGCAATTTAATTCCCATTTGTACTACTTAGTAGACTGGTTTAGTCAGACTCGCATATTTTCTGAAAATAATAGACAAAAATTGTGTTAATTTCAGTTCCAATCACAAACTTTTTTCTACTTAAAAAAAAATTGTAAATTAATTGTACCACATATCTTTAATTAAAATACCATGCCAAATATTTTACGTTTGCAATAATAGTGACTTATAGATTTTTCAGACCGAAAAGTATACAAAATTACTTAAGGAAATGGTTTTACCTTAACTATAATCACACAACCTACACATTATTATGAACTTTAATTGATTTTGCAATACCCAAAAATCCTAGCAAAACTCACATTCCCTTTACATCAAATAACTTTGATTCACTTCTAAAGAAAGAAATACGACGTTTGATCATCCGTCTTTTAATCGTCTATTTTACTATCCTTGTATATCTTTAATCAATAAAATACTTTGAAATGGAGGTCGGTGTCATATTTAAACCCTCTTAGGGTGACTTGTAATCTCATCCGGGAGAGAATTTTTGACTACCCTACTTTTTTCTTCTTTATATATGGAGTTTGACAAAAGGGTGGGGAGCTAATTTGAACCGAATTATCACTTCATATATAAAAAGGAATAATGTAGGGGAGACAAAAATTCTCTCCCGGAGGAGATCACCTGGTAATTTATTTCCCCATGAAACAGACCGCCTCCAATCGCACTTCCAAACCTGCTATTTTTTTAGGTTTTCAGGCAAGTTCATGCGTATTAATAAATGCATATTATTAGTGTCGTTCTTTTGTAAATGGTTTCCAACAAAGCAGATGCCTCGAAATTTCTTTTTAGTTTCTAGCCCATTAAAGTTATACAATACAAAAATTAATACCGTGTTCAAATATACATCATAAATTGAGAAAATTTAAAGTAAATTGAGCAGTTAAGTTTTCTTTTCACACATAATTAATTAGCATATGACAGATAAAAAAATATTTTTTTAATTTTTAAGGTACATTAAACAAGTTAGGAGCAACTGATCAGTTGTCTTTAATTTACGCCATATGTTTTCTAGCTTAGATTGACAAATTTTTTATGTTATATTATGGCTGTGTATACAGTATACTTTTGTGATAATATTTTTGGCATCCTGGCTAGAATTAAGCTACAACAAAATATATGCAACATTTTTACAGAAAGTTGTTGTTGTAGGGACGAGGTCACCTTATTATTCCACAATGGGATATATATTGAAAGCTTTCAAGCTTTTAAGCTAAGTGAATACAGTTCTCTTTAAATCAGCAGGGTTGCACTGCAAGTTTAACTCAATAAGTTAAGCAATTCACTACTAATTGCTCAATTTCTTAATTGAAATCTTGTATGGTAAATTGACCTCAATTCAGGCTTTAATTGCGCATATTTGCAAATTACGCAATTAAGGTCTATGTGTGAACATGATTGCTTGCAAAACTCTTAAAAAAACATTTACATTAAAACAAGTAGACCTACTAAATTTTTTTAACGATTATATTTTCTTTTAATATTTAGTCTTTAAAAATAGTTTTACTTAATAGGAACATTGCCCCCGTAAAGCTTTTTAAAACTACTTCCGCTTTTAACTTACCATGAATTAATATTTTTTATTTCATTTGGACCACTTTTTCAATTCAAAAGTGATCAACATTTACAACTATGCATCACTTTTTTGACAAAATCAACATATCACTAATTTTGTTCGTCTTGTTTTGGCTTTGTTACAATTTTTAAATTACATGTGTACCTTTATTTTTTTGTACGTAGGTTTTTTTGTGTATTTATTGCCTTTTTATAAAAATACATTGAGAGAAATTCCAAAATTAATAAAAATAGATGGTGACAGAATACAGCAGAAAAGTTTTTAAAATAAATCATAATTTAGCCAATAGAGCTGTGTTAAAAAGAAAAGAAAACATATAGTTATGACTAATTGGTGTTAACTGCTGTCATAAATATAAGACAAAAATATGAAATGAACATTTTTGTTAAGAAATTTTAACATCAGAGAAGATTTACATGAATATGTTTGTTAAAAACTAAAAGCATACCTAACATATCTATTAACCCATTAATAGTAGTAAGCAGCATAAGTGTGTGTGTATGTGTTAGAGGTTTCTACATTAAAATTACTTTTATTATGATTATAATTTTATTTAAAAGCAAAACAGTGTTTTCTAGATGGCTTTAATGCCTTATTTCTATCGACGTGGATCCGAAAGCAAACAAGAACAGAAACAGTCCAAATACATACATAAGAACTCCATCAATATTTGTAAAAACATTTGTATGTATGTGTTTGTGTAGAATTATCAGTATGTATGAAAATACATTTGTTAATTTACGTGTTTCTTGTGCATTTTATATGGAAATAATAAATTAAAGGAAATGTTTCCTTCAATAGAATTTTAAAAGAATGAAAAGTATTTATAGGTATTTGCTTAAGACAAATTAATACTAATCCTTCGGTAGTAGTCCGCAAAGGCAAATAATTACTTAAAATAACACCAAAACAAGGTAAAATTCCTTTCTTTTAGTGGTAAATTTAAGGCAATTGTGATCCCTTATTTGTTTAATTTAAAGTTTTTCGAAATACAAGCAACTGCAACATAAATTGTTAAAAATAATTCTGTAGTAAAATATGGCTACACAATATTTTTAACCATGGTACAATTACCTTACAAGGTAGTATTGCTACGGCAACAACTACAACAAACTCAATACCAAATTTATAAAGTTGTTGTAAAAGCAACTTTGTTTATGTCAAAAGACGTACTGTTTGACAGATTTAACGAGTGGACAAGCTCCAGCAAAAAATAGTCAGCTGTTAAATCGATACTACCTGGTAAGGTAATTAATTGTACCATGTTTTTAACAATAAATTTAAAATGTTTTAACAAAAATATTTTTTTAACAGATGCTTTAAACCTTTAAATATCTGCCTTTTTGTTAAAGACACTCAAATATATGATTTTAGATGTGTTTTAGTGTTAGTAAGTATACAGATGAACACAGTTGTTTTGTTTGCTAATTAACAAGCTTTTTGTGTGTATGTATGTGTACCCTTGCCACTCCATATTTACATTTTATTTTAAATAAATATATTAAAGGTGAACACTGTTAACATGTGTATACTTATTTATAAATTTATTTAAATTAAAACATTTACCTTGTAAATACGAATGTCAGGCATTTGAGTGTAAAAGAAAATTTATATTTATTATAAGAGAAATAACATCACGAACCGTAACATCAAAAAGTAAATTTGAAATAAATGCCCGGCCATAGAAGCTAATTTATCAATGAGAATCTTAAAGGAAATGTATATACTACATACATATATACAAAAAGAAATATACATGTATACACATGTAATTTAAAAAAATAATCGAGGCTACATTAACTGAGCTTAGTTACCCAGCAAAAACTTGGAAGTGATTAGTCAATATAAATTTCTTACTTTTCAACTACTACTACATACTGTCTGTGTTACTTAGCAGTTGTTAGATAAAAAGTTATTTCTTATCTGAAATATAGGCAGATAGTTTCAGTTTGACAATTTCTTTACGTATTTTAGCTCAGGATTTTAGGCCAGTTTTAACCAAAACATCAAAGAAAAAAACTTTAAATGCAACAATGCGCCAATAAAATAATAGTAGCTCTTGTAAGTCCCTCTTTGTAAGCGAGCGTGGTAAGTACTTACCTCCAATGTCATCGCCATGTTAAAATAATGGGTTAAAATGCTAATGAGTAACATTTTTTTGGGATTTTAACTCATTACAAAGCAATATCAGTTTTTTTTGTATGAAAAGTATGTATGTAAAAAAAGTTATAACACGGAATTTAGACTATGTTACTTGTAACATGACTATTTTCTTATTTCGTTTTAAGGTAACTTCCAAAAACTTCAAGAATTTACATTATGTTACTAGAAACTTGTTTCTTTTTTATATTTTGTTTTGGTTTCATTGTTTATTCTTCTTCATCAACGTTCCGACCATGGTACAATTACCTTACAATTACCTTAATTGTAATGTACAATTACCTTAAAGGTAATTGTACCATGGCATATACGAAAGAGAATAAAGAAAAAACGAAAACATCAAAAGAGAAACGTCAAAAAGAAACATTAAAAACAGAAAAAGTGTTACTTTTGTAACTTCTCTGCCTTCTCTACCCAATTTCCCATTAAAAACATGTAGCATGTTACAGTAACATGTTACAAGTAACATAGTCTAAATGCCGTGTAACTTTCAGTTATTATTTTTAGTAAAACTGAATCAATCCACTGCCAAATTTTGTTTTTCGGTTTCACATATTTTGAAAGTATTTACGTTGTTTTTCAACTTACATATACATAAATTATGTAAAAAGTTTTAATTGTCAAAAAAAAACAAAAATTTATTAATTGCTTAAAAATTGTTTGAAAGTTCACATTCATTTGTAAAGATTGGTAAGTACTGAAATTTTTTCGCAAAAAATTTAGGATAAATGAAAATAATCATATAACTTTTTTTGTTTAAACAGAATCTAATTGAAAGTTTTTGAAAACATACAAATCGGTCCACAATTAAATTTACAGTTGGATGGAGGTATTTAAGTACATACAAACATATTTATGCGCTATTTTTTCAAGCGTCATAAAGGATATAGCGGCAATGCGTTTGCTTAAAAAGAGGTACATAAGTATTTCTTAAATATTTTAGAAACAAAATAACTCTGCAATAAAATGGATGTAGAACGCGGCCATACCACAAGAAACCGAGTTTTATGATTTGCTAAAGAACATTGATAGCGATAATTTTTTATATGTAATGCCACTCATAAAAGGTAACAAGTTAATATATCTATTCTTCTTTTACGTAAAAAAACAATTTGAATATTCTAATGAGTTTTAATATTGAATTGGTTTTTTTACGGAACAAAACATTGAATAAGTTTTAATGCTTTAATCGGTATTACATATTTGGAAGAACTGTTTGAAATTGGAAGCTTTAATCATATACGCCAACTTGGAAGGGAAGTTCAATTTATTAAAAACTTAGCTGTTTGGAGGACGTCAAACAATGCCACCAACCAGGTTCCAGCAAGTAAAAATGCAAGTATTTGTTCCATAATAAACTGTTTTCTTTAAACTACGTAAGTTTACTGTCGTTCAATCTGAATAACATTTCTTAATTGTCTTTTTAAGAATTTAAATCATGTTTTTAAAAACAACCACATTTATTATGAGCTAAAATCATTTTATGATAAGAATGGTCACTTCGAAAACACTGAACAAAATAAACTTTCTAGAGCCATCAAGTACATTTAGACTCTACCAAGATTTCAAAATCTCGCCTCTCAAATTCACCAGATTTTTCTACAAATACCAAAATGTTATGAAAACCAATGCAAAACCTAACACGAAGTCTGCACATTATATGGAGAAATCTATTTCTTTTCTTAGCATTACAGTACATTTTAAAATTAAGCCGAATTTTAACAATTTATTGCAGAACAAGATGCATTACAGCTAAATTTCTACCTTAAATTTAACTTTCAAGATAAGGATCAAACGTGCCTCCGATGGAAACAGTGTACGAAATACCGTATAAATGAGTTAATTAATTGCTGAGATCCTAATATAGTAAACATTATTAGTAGTTGTCCCGCATACAAACAGTGCTCTGAAGCTGAACTTGTTTAATAATTGCTGAAATACATACATACTTATGGTACATTAACTAATTTTTTACTTTCAGATCTCTATAGATCTTAAAACTCTTTTCACAAATAAAACTAAAACTTTTTTTATGAACTGGACTTAACTAAATGAAATTTTACCAATTTATAAAATATAGATTTAAAGGACGTTCGACCTAAAACTCTTTGGAGCGAATCTAACGAAAATTTGACTCATTTAGATCAAAGTAAATATGCTTTACTAGAAGTAACATTGTTTGAAAAACTTTGAAAATTTTAGTATATTAGATTCAAAAGATGCTTTCTTAATTTAAATAATACATGGAGTTTTGAAGTAAGATAGATACTTTAAGCATATTGGACGTATATCTGCATTTCTAAAAGCTCATAACAACTGTTAAATTATTTTGGTACAATTCTTCAATTATTTTTGTAAATTTTCTTAGTGTTATTTTTAGAAATATGTATGCTTATGTATGATAAAGATTTCATAATTTGTATTTTTTAAACAATCCATAATAGTTTTAAGTTTAGCAATAATTGTTACATATGATATTCCCATTTAAACCATTTTTTTATATTAAGGACTTTATAGTATATAATTATTACATTGAATATTTAGTGTTTTAGTTGTTTTCCTTATAACAGAAAAAATCAAATAAAACTATAAAAACAAGCAAAAACCAGTTTTTTTTTAATTTTTTGATAGGAAGATTACATGTTGTTATTATAAATGACAATACAGTTAAAACTAATGTTCTGTTAGGTAAATTTTTGTATGTTAGAAATATATAGCAAAACAGATTTTTTAACTCATTTGGTAGGTAGTTGTTTGAGTTTTGAATGAAATGATAAAACAGTAGTTTTTATATATTTAGCAGAAAAAATTTTAAGCCAAAAAAAGTGATAAAACGTTAATTTTAACAGGTGTGTAGTTTACTTTTTGTGCCTTGAAATAAAAAAAAAATTCTTAATTTTACAAAACTTTGTAGTTTTTAAAATAGCATTAAAAATTAACCAAAAAATTTCTATAAATCAAATGAAATGTAAGCGGTCTGGGTTTTACCTGAAAATATTCTTGTTAAAAATGTTATTTCTTTTATTTTTAGCTACAAAAAATTTTGAGTGTACAATTACTGTTTGGTAAAAAACTGTATAAAAAATTTTCACAAAATTTGTGCAGTCTTTAGTCTAATTTAGGTCCTTATCGTCAAAGTATTCTTGCCAAGTTTGTTGGCAGTGGTAACTGTATTGTTCATGAAAACATTTTCCATGTTACCTTATTTGGGCACCGGAAACTTGATTTCAATAGACACACAGACGGACATACGGACATAGGTATTCTGACTGCCCTATTAATAAAAAACCAGAACATATATATACCATACAGGCTTGAAGCACGAAAATATTGTAGATATTACAAACCGAATGACAAACGATTAAAAATTGGATAAATTTTAATTTAGGTTCTGTTTGTAACTTCTAAACCAATACACTCTCCTGTTTCTTTAAGGCTTGTGGCCTCCTGGCGGCACAATGGAAATTAAACAGGTGGGAAGAAGCTAATTTTTCCAGGGACCGAAAATAACAGTTGTTTTTAAAATTTGAAATCAAAAAGTCAGGTGGATATAATTTGTCTATCAGATATTTGAATACAGCATATTGATGCTGTTATGCTAAGGAACAATAAACTTAAAAGATTTTAATTTTTTTGACTTTTTTCAAAAAAGTCAATATATAATAGTTATTTGTTGACTTTTTTTCTTTCGGTCAGAAATAAAAGTTAAAATTTTACTTTTGTTTCTATTGAAAGCAGATATTAAAAAAGTTAAATAAAATATTAATTAAATATTAACACAGTTTTTATTTTTAGAATTATAAGTACATGTTGTATTTGTGTTAAAACAAAAAGAAAAAAAATATAATAGAGTACATATGTATATAAAAACGATTATTGGCTAGAAAGTTAAGGAGTTGGTGTTTTGCATATTTTGCTCTGAAAATACAAATTACATTTAACTTATATTTTTTGACTTAAAAAATAAAAGTCTAATTTTAACTTTTATTTTTGACCGAAAAAATAAAAGTCAAATTTTAACTTTTATTTTTGACTTAAAAAATAAAAGTCAAAAAATAACTATTATATTTTGACTTTTTTGAAAAAAGTCATAACTGTTACGGTCCCTGAATTTTTCTCTTTTTAGCCATTTTTATTGTCATCATAGAAATCAATTTTAACTTGTATCAAAATTAATGTGTTTTATATAACAACTTTTTTAAGTGGAAATATCAAAAGCACTCGCTAAATTTTTTTTGAATGGGCTTCTACACAAAAAAAAAGTACTAGGTTGATTCAATTAAAAAATTTGTAATCCCAATTAAATTTATATTGAATGTTAGCCTGAAAACAGTTCTTTAATATCAATTAATGAAGTTTTAAGTATAAATATTTGCTCCTTTTTTCAAAATTAAATTAAATTCAACAAAATCATTAATCAAATTTTTTAACGATTTAACTATTAATAACTAAAAAAACTTTTATTAACTTGATTTTTTGACATATAATTTAATAATTTTATTACTTAAACATACTTTGTTGATATTTAATTTAAAATTTATATATTTATTTTAATATATTATTTGATTTAGTTTAATTTATAATTACATTTAATTTAAGTTTACATTATCAGTTGCAACTGCAACTCAAACCTGGGAACTTATGGTTGCAAAACCTACACTCAAAAAAGTATTAATGAAAACTCTACTGGAAATGTTATTTAAAATAACTAGATATTCATTTAAAAACCCCCCAACTAGATATTCATTAAAATCAACAAAATATTTCATTCAAATTCAGCCATCAAAAAAATAACTTACATATTCGTCTAAAATTAACTATATTTTCTGTTATTTATAGCTAAACACAAAGTATCGGAAAAAAAAAATTAACAAAGTTAAATATTACCAAAAAATAATTGACAAAATTAACTGCAACGGAAAATAGGTATTTTTGTTTATTTGAGGCTTTGAATAACCCTTTAAACTAGTTAAAAACAAATATTATATTGAAATTTAACTGTTTTTTTATTTAAAAAGAACTTTATGGATTACTTCCTAAATAACTTACAGTCAGTTACTGTAATAATTTTTTGAGTGTATGCTCTATCCATTCAACCAACTTAGCACTTTGTTTTTGAAAACGTAACTTTACATAACTGACCTAAGCTCAACACAGAAAATAATATAAAACAAAACACAAAATAAAGAGATAAAAAAGTAAAAACGAACAAAAAAGAAAAAAGAAAAATAAGAAACAAAATTATTGACTCAATTAGGGATTGAACCTGGCACCTTCTTTTAACCAGGCTAAGATTTTAACCACTAGACTACAAAGACAAGGCATTTTTGTTATTTAAGTTATTAAACTATAAAATATCTATGCAAAATAAGTACTTTTTAAACAGTTTTTAAATAAGTTTCTATAAAAACATATATTTTTTTATTGGGGCATTTAGATTATTAGTTAAAACACGTTTTGGGGTTAAATAAGTTTGTTAGTTGAGTAACAGGTAAAAAAATTTACCTGTTTTTTTCAAATATATTATAGCATTAAATTTTTCTAAATTAATCACTGTTGTTACCGTTTTAAAAAATGTCACTAAATAAAATTTGGAACAACTTTTTTGAGTTTTTCAAAAACGTAATTATTATATCACGGATGAAAATTGTTACATTTAAAAGGATTTTTTCACAAAATATTTATATTTTTTTCAAATTAATCAAAAGAAAATTAGGTTTTACATTTAGTTTTAGAATCAGCAATTTTTTAAATTTTGTATTTTTGTTTATTATATCTACGTATGCGTATTGTGAAATTAATGTTTATTGTATATTACGTATACGCATCAGAGTATGATATACTACAGAGAACGGTTTGAATGCCATATTTTAGACTAGTGAATGCATTTACAAAAAATGAGTGCATTGTTGTCAATTCACATAATTTCAAAAAGGCAAGACATGGCACAATTACAAAAAGTAAAAGCAATGAAAACGATGCAGTGTATTGCTTGCCTTCTGCTTATACGTAAAAAGGCAATGAATATTCAACTAAAGCAACGAATATAAAGCAAAAGCAATGAATATGGTAATGGTTTCGTTGCTGATTAATTAAAACTAAATATTTAAAACAGATCACCTTATTTTTTGTATTTAATTAATTATGAGAAAGTAAAGCCATATGTTAATTTATCTTTTTCTTCTTCTCTTCTCTTCCCCAGGTATCACATAGGGACCGAGGAAACGGACCCAAGTGGGCTGCACAACTATTACTTCAACATTTCCGCAGCCGCCTGTTCAACCTAACCTAAAGCCATATGTACACTTTTTTTATTAAAATAAATAAAAAATTTAATTTTTAAATTTTTTTTCTAATTTTTTCACGCTTAACTTTTTTGTATTGCAACGAGCTTTTAACGATGGCAACGAATGTTTTGCAAAGCGTCATTATTACAACTTGTTGCTTGACATGTAGCGGCATTTCTAAAATCATCAAAAAATAAGAATTGTTGCACTGCAATAGCATTAGTAATGGTTCTTGAATAAAAGCAATGCAATAGCAATGAATATTTGAATAGGCAATAAAAAGGCAATCATTCATTCCGTTCTCTAATATATAAGGGCGCACCTTTTGAATTCTACCCTTTTTTAAAAAAAAGTCCATATAATTGTTATGATTATTTACATATATGTATGTAATTCATTGGTTTACAAAGAAAAGCAAACAATTAAAAATAAATAATACGGTTTAAATAAATGTAATACATAGGCTTTTTTCTTCAAGTCAAACGCTTGACCGCATCTTATGCCTTGCAAATAATTTGCCAAGTTGATGTTTATTCCCTGCTTCTCAGTTCCTTATAATATTATTTATGTTAATTAATAAGAATGAGGCATTTAAAATATAGAAACAAATTCGTTTTGTAAATTTCACAAGTTAAAGTCTTCCAGCTTAATAATAACCATTTGATCCCACACTAAATATTCATAAGAGGCTCGCTTTAAATAAAGATTTTGATGATGTTTAGTTGTAACATTATTAACATAAGTGAGCGTATTTTGATATTATCTTAAATAATAATGTAAAAATTAAAAAAAAAATACAACCACAGAAGTTGAATACTTTTTAGGAACCTGTGAACATGTTCAATTTTATTATACAACGAAAAACTTTTTTTGTTTAAATTTAAGGAGAGAGAAACAAACCGTAACATATGTATGTAAAAACATTACTTAAAATAAAGCCAAAAAATGCATATATAAATCTACCATATGTTTAGATTTGTATAAAATTCTAAGAAATATTTTCTTTGCTTCTACTTTATATTTTATTTTTATTTTATAGACACTTAAAATTTACAATTTAAAAATTTCATATTTTGTACTTACCGAAGCTGAGATTCGAACCAGGGACTTTCTGCACTGCAGCACAAGCGCGTTACCTCTAGGCCACCGAAACACTTTGTTTTCAAATGTAAAATAATATATTAAAACAGCAAGCATTTTTCTGCTCCATTTGTTGAAGCAATCCAAATAGGCTTGAATTAAGAAAATGTAAGTAAGAATCGTACTTAAAAAGATTTTGGATAAATTCAAGAATAAAATTCTTGATTTTAGAAAGCGAGTTTTCTTTCTGTGTACATATTGTATTAAATTTTTTGTTGAAATCCGTTTTGGTTATATAATAAGCGCGTTAATTTAAAAAATATATGGGAATAATTTACAGTACACAGAAAGAAAACCCGCTTTTTAAAATCAAGAATTTTATTCTTAATTTATCCAAAATCTTTCTTGAAAATTTTAAGTACGATCCGTACTTGTATTTTCTTAAATCAAGCCTATTCAGATTGCTTCAACAAATCAAGCAGAAAAAAACTTGTTGTTTTAATATATTATTTTATATTTGAAAACAAAAAGTCTCGGTGGCCTAGAGGTAACGTGCTTATGCTGCAGTGCAGAAATCCCTGGTTCGAATCTCAGCTTCAGTAAGTACAAAAAATGAAATTTTTAAATTATAAATTTTAAGTATCTATAAAATAAAAATAAAATATTAAATTCTTCTTCTTTAATAAAGCTCCATAAGTCAAAAAAAATTACATTTCATTTTCGGATTAATCCCGTTTACGGCTTAAATCAATCTTTTTTTGGCTTAAATGTAAGAAACTCGTACTTTAAAAATTTTACTTGGAGTAAGAAATCGCGTGCTTGACTTAAGAAAAACCGTATTAACCTTACTCTTGACACCGCTATGGCACTAAACTAAATAAAGAAGTGTTTAAAGCTTCAGACTATTCTGAAAAAAAAACTCAGACAAACAAAGGAATAATATCCCTAGAATGTTTGTAGTATGGGTGTAAACAGCATCGACTTTTAAATCGTAACTGATTAAGAAAACGCATCCTACTATTTAAGTGATGGAAGTATATCTGTGGACTTTTGACAAAACCACTTATTTGAAAAAAATGAATTTTACAGGAGAGCAAAAAAGCTACTTAAACAATGCAAGAAACATCGTGATTATTACCTAAAAAGTTTTAAAACCTAAAGTTGTAAAGTAAGTTAGTTGAATTATTTTCCAATATTAAATTTTCGCATGTACTTGCGATGTTAAAGAGGTTTTTTTGCCCTCCTGTAAAATTCATTTTTTTCAAATAAGTGGTTTTGTCAAAAGTCCACAGATATTATCAATATGTACTTTCTAATAAAAATTCTATTTTACACAAAAAAATTAACTGGCAATTACGAACTTTATTAAGCCAAGTACGACTTATATTTTACAAATTTCTTACTTTAAGCCACATTTAAGTCAAAAAAAGGATTGATTTAATTTCGAAACCTGTACTTGGTGCAAGATTTAAAAGATTAATTTGAGCGAAAATGGGATTAATCCCAAATTTAAAATTCCAGTTATGATTTTGAATATATTAAAGAATAAAAATCTCAATTTTAAATTATGTTGCTTCTTTCTGTTTTCTGACAATTGTTCCGCCGCCTCGAAAGGGTATTTGAAAAAGTTAACCAAATGAACGTTCTAAGTGTACTATAAGGAAAAAAAGAAGTCCATAATTTTCTACTTTAAAATATGGAAAAAAGGTACCAAAAATAGTAAAAAATTATTTTTAACCACTTGAATGACTTTTGACTTAAATCTTCGCTAAAGTCCCTTCATCTCAATTATTTAGAGTATCAAATTTTTCAAAAAAAAAAAAAAATATAGAAAAACACGAAATATGTGAAAAGGACTTTCTGAACTTTGCTGACATTCAATTTGCTGACTTCAGTCTTTACTAATTATCCCGCAAAATGAAAAATAGTACCTCCAAAATGCCAGCTGATAGCATTTACCCCGTTTTTGTATTCCAAAGCTGCCTTTACATTTTAATACAAGGTATTGAGCTTTATTATGAGCCGTGCTTAACGATAAAAGTCTGTTCAGAGGATTTTTCATGTTTTCGTCCTGTTTTTTTGTTTTGTTTTGCTTCTTTTCTCTTGTGGTAACGGTAAATAGTTTAAGTTCCGCATTATTAACGTAAACAACATAAAAAACTTCTGCGTTGATTTTGATTGTTGGCGTTTTATTTTATAAAATGTAGCCAATCTTTCACACCTCTGATGTGATGAGAATACGTAAGCTTTCGAAATGGTTTAGAAAAAAAAACACTTACCAAGCACTTGCCAAATTTTGTATCCGTTTTCTCTTCTACGCCATATATTATGCTTTTAAATGAAAAGATTTTGTATAATTTCACAATATTGTTTGGCGTGTCGCAATACATGCAATACCAGGTTACAGCATCTTAAGTGGTACAAATATTCCACACAGAGGGGAAAAACCCTTAGAAAAGCACCAAATTCGACGCCAGTCTTTGTCGAAAGTGAGTTAAGAACGCTTGGCTCTTATTATGTTAAGACCTGTTCTTATTTCGGCAACGCTTCAGTATGATTTCGACAATAGCTCTTCTTATTTTGAAAACCCTTTTTTTCTTAAGTATTTTGCAAAAAATTAACTTATTAAATTACCAATCAATTTAAAAACACATACATATGTATGTTTTTTATGAATTTTTTGAAACTTTTTTGATTGAAATAAATTTTTAACAACAAAGTTTATACTGTAAGTCGTAGAAAACTGTTTGCAAGAATCGTGGTGTTAATTAAGGTGATGATCTATAAAATACAACTTATAATTTCAACCATTTGGTCAAAAGTTAATTGGTGGTTTGTGTATTCTTGTTGATTCATTAAAAAAGTCTTCAAATTCTATAATTAATAATAAAAATGTATTATACAGATACATTTTACCACTCATTAACTTTACCTTTTGAAAAATTATACCAATAACAGAACTCATTGCACACATTGTTGTGCTATTATTTACGTTGAGTCAATCCTGCTTTAGATCATACAAAAGAGCTCGTTTATCTGTTCGGAGCTAAAAACAAATATAATAAGATTTTAATTAAACTAAAAATATCTACAGATACTATCGCGCATACCATTGAGTGTTAAAAATTAAATTAAGAACAGGCTGTTCACAATTTGACAACGACTCGTATTTTTAGGTTTTTCGTTCTTGATTTTAACAACATTTTGTTATATATTTGTGAACAGATGTTCTTAAAAAAACTGAGGACGCATTGTTTACAATTTGACACCAGCCGTGCATGATTTTAGAACTCGTTTTTTAGCTCTGTGCAAAAAGTACCAAAATCGAGTTTAAAATTTTGTAAGGCAAGTCGGACAGCAAAAACTGTTTCAGCCGTTATTGGTCATAAAGAACCAAAGGTTCCTAAAAAGTATTAAATTTTTGTTGCTTGTCTTTTTATATCCCAGAGGTTGAAATTAAAAAAAAACAGAAACTTTTTTTTTTGAGACATGTCGAATCCAATTTGAAGTGTTTCGCACCAATATATAATTTTTATTTTGTTTAGACCAGTCAAACTCAACTTTGCTTCTATGGTTTTTGCTGTAGAAAATAAAAAGTGGACCTTAGCAGAATACCGTCACAGCAAATGCAAAACGTCCTATCTAACAAACAATTTAAAATTAATTTTTTTTTATTAATTCTAACCTTAAAATATGTACGCCATCTTGACAAAATTCCTTTTTGCCAGCAGAAATAAATTTGCTCATCCTTTTTAATTTACATATATGGCAAAAATTTGTGTTAATTTTAAATATATTTTTTATTTAAACAAAAATGCTTGCCTCTTCTTAAAATTGTGTAAATGTTAGATAGGGCGTTTTGCATTTTCTGTGACGATATATAGGTTGAGCTCTGTTTTCGAAAGTATAAGACCCAAGTCAATTTACCTTTAAATATAATACCACAATTTTTTTAATTTTGTTTTTATTTTATGTAGCAATATATTGTTTTTTTCATATTTGGCCAATTTTTATTCCCTAATGGTTTTAATTTCTTAAAATCACGGCTTAGAGGATTAACACATTGAAGAAATATATGTAGTCTAAATTTCAAGTCTTGATACTTCACACATTTGGACTAGCATATGGTCCAAATGTGTAAATTAATCAGTTGTCATATAGTAATTGTGTTTCTTTATAAATACTTATAGGCTGTGCTGATTAGATAACCAACTTATATTTAAAAGTTAAAAAAAAAAACAAAAGTATTTATAAGTGGCAGATAACAAAAGTATTTATAGTAAGCGAACTAAGAGTAACTATTCAAATCTTAAAACAAAATATTTAATATTAGTCCACCCAGTTTCAGACGACTTAAAGTTTTCATAGTAAACTTATGTAGTTTCATCTTAGCTTAACTATATCTCCTTTTTTCAGGCGAGTGTGTCCACTATATTGCAAGATGTCTCGAACGAGCGGATTTGGTACTTGTCCACATTAACAACAGCAACATCCACAAATATCTACATGTTCCACTTGTTAATTGCGAAATCTTTAATTATGTCAATGAGTATTTTAAAAATAAAATTGCATTTTTTTCCATTTTTATCGATTTTTTGATATTTTTTCCATTTTAGTTTTTTTTTAACTTTTTAATACTACTTCTACATTTTGTATTTAGGAAATATATTTAGGGGATCCACAAGGTGTCCTATTATGTCCTATTGTCATATTGTCATAAAATTTCACAATGGTTTTTTTCTCTTTTATACAAAAATAGTTCTTAAAAAATACTACGTCGTTTAATATGCTTATTAAATTGTCACGACAACTCTAAATACACCGGCGCCGAGTGTCCAATAGTTGGCAAATGTTCTAAACCATTGTAGAAATTTTATGACAATATGACAATAGGACAAATAGAACACCTTGTGAATCCCCTAATTGTTTAAACAATCGTATTTTTGAAGCACCATTTATTTCTTGTAACAAAAAAATAAACACAAAATTTGAAAAAAATAATTTAAGTGTCAAGAGAAAAAATAATTCTCTACAATTTTTTTTGATACAAATAGACTTGTCTCTTTAATTAAAAAAAAAACTTTTGCCTATTTGATTGTCAAGCAACAAACATATTTTGTTGGATTATAAAACAGTCCTGTTTCAACTTTAAGTGGTAATTAAAAACAATACACTCTTAACTTTAATTTTCTTTAATTGACACTTGAACAAAGTTTTATTCTAGTTTCGTGTTTTTAGTCTTTGTCTTCTTTTTAAATGTTTTTGTGTCGGTGTGCGTTAGTTTGTTGGTGTAATTGTTTTGTTTCTGTTTTAGTTTTTAAATTACATTCGTTATCCATCCAATTTTATTTTAATCCCTATTGTATGGCGGTCGGTCGTGTTCTTGTTTTCTTTTTTTTTTGTGCCGATGCTTTGCTTGTTACTCTTTATGCTGTTGTTGTTGTTGTTGTTTTAAAAACTATATTGTAAATGTAGTTGTAGTTTTGTATTTTTAGAGTAAATAATTATTGTTATTATTAAAATATCATTAAAATATACAACAACACTTGTAAACACAAACTGAGGGAGAGTGTAGAGTAGAGAAAGGATAAAATGAAAAATGCAAACAATACCTACAATAATAATAACATTAACCACGCCAACAAAAACAACAGCAAAAGGCGTTAAATAGCGAAGTACGAAATTGTATACAAACACAACTACATACAAACAGAGTAAAACTTAATTACACGAAATGTATGTCATTACCACTAAGCACGTGCTCGCTATTACTTTTATAATACAGACACACATTTCTTTGTTCATATATATATATATATATAGACACACAACCATACGCACGCACCCTGAATTGTTAAGTATACGTACTGTAAATTAGGTTGGAAATACCGTAATGTCTATAAGTATGTTTTTACATTTACACGTACATTCACACAAAACAAGCTTTAGCTGTTTGTCGGTTTATGATAGAGTTATGTATTAGTTACGACCTGGTTACCGGAAGTTGGATAAACTTTGTTCTTTTTGTTGAGATTTTTCTTATTTGTTTTTAATTTTTTGTTCTTATTTTTATACACTTTTATTTTTATGACCAGTTTTCTTGCAAGTGCTTATGTATGTTTGTACGTTTAGAATTAATGTGGCGATTAATACTAAATACTGATTTCACTATGGGATCTGTTTGTTATTTTATTGTAGGATCTATTTTATGTTTTTAATTGTTTTCGTATAATTGCTAGCAAATTAAAGACAAGGTAGGAGTAGGAGAGCTGCTTAAGGGGATTACAAGGATTCTAGTGTATTGAAAATTAAATTAATGGGCACAATTACTTTTAATTCACTTTAAGTAACATTCATTTACATTATTATTATTTTACATTATTATAAAAAATTATTTTGATATTGAGCATCCTTCATTAACATATGTATGTGTGTACTTACATACATAATATATTGAGACGCTTGGTGCAATAACTCTGTAAGCCACAAAAAGAAAATGTTAAATAAATTGGCTCTTAATATTAAAATAAATTTAAAAAAATGGAGCTTTCATCTTTTTAAAGGGGAAAATGCTAATAATAACAAGAATGTCTAAATAATTTTTACAGCATCTACTTCGCTTTCGTTATGTGATATGATTAGGCATTAAGAATTTCTAACTTTTCAACTACTATTACATACCGTCTGTATTACTTAGCAGTTGCTAGATAATGAGTTATTTCTTATCTAAAATTTAGGCAGATAGTTTTAGTTTGACAAAATTCCCTTACTTATTCTAACTTAATATTTTAGGCCAGTTTTAACCGAAATATCAAAGAAAAAAATTTTAAATGCAATAATGTGTAACTGAGGTCCCCACAAAAAGGTTATTTTAATGCCAATAAAGTTCATGCAAGGCCTCCTTTGTAAGCGAGCATGGTAAGTTCTTATTTAACTCTATCTTTGTAAGCGGGCATGGTAAGTACTTGCCTCCAATGTCATTGGCATGCTAAAATGCTAATGAGGAAGAATTTTTTTGGTCTTAAACTCATTACAAAGAAATGTAATTTTTTGTTGGAATAGTTTCTAATATAAAATCCGTATCTGTTGGAAAGATTCCTCTAGTATCCATTGATTTAACAGAAATATTAGAAAACATCCCTTTCAGTTTTATAAAATTCCATCGCTAAAAAAAGAATAAGTGAAGCTAGTGTGGCTTACAAAGTAATTAAGAAAAACAAAATTAAAAAAAATATTTTGCATTAAGCAGATCATTAAAAAATCTATAAAATACCGCCAAAACAGTCGAATTTACTTAAAATCTTTTTAGCATATAAAGCTATGGTACATATCAATAATTTTTAATTCCATGTGGCTTACATTGTTACTGCGCTAAGTGTCTCAATATAAAATGTAGTAAATTCTTTTTGTTTTGTTTTGATTTTTTATTTTTCATTTATTGATATTTTATTTTTCTATTTTTATATTCACATACCATATCCTAATATTTTTATACAGTTTGCTAACTTTAAGTTTTCATTAATATAATGGTATATTGAAAAGCTCTTTTCTCTATTTCTGCTACATTTCTCTTTTATACTTTTACAACACTTACAGATACTCGATGTTTTTCACAATTGTCTGCTCAGAGCGCACTTTATATTTTAAAATTCAATTCGAGTATATACATTTATCTACATCTACAACAATTATGTTTATCGCATTGCTCTACGGGAATTTATTAACAGAAAATACACACAAAGAAACATAAGAACGATACACAAATTTTAAGATATTTTTAGTGATGGTATTTTAAACAGTGTTGCTAATTATAATTTTTAGGGCAGGTTAAAGTCTTGTTTTAGGGAGACAATAAATTTCTTAAAATATTATTCCCTAAAAAGTTTATACTTTTTAAGGTTAAATAAAAAATAAGTTGATTAAATAAATTTTAACTAATATCAATTAATTACAGATCGAAACAAATGAAAATTTTCTTTAGTGTGGTAAATAAGCATTATTTAGATTGATTTACTTAGATATTGCTTTAAATAATTGTTTCAGAAAATAAAATACATGTTTTAATCAAGCAAAGCTTAGCAGGAAACAAAACTTAAGACTCTGCACTAGAAAATACCACTTGTAAATCAAGAAAACCTGCATTTGAACACACTCTTTAGCATCCGCTACTTGTGGTGATTTGAGCCCAACTTTATTATCTATACACAAAACAACAGTTTGTTTATAAATACTTATAGCAATATATGTAAAAACTATATACGGAACTCGCTAATTCGTAATATTTATAAATGATATTTTAAGAAATAGTTAAACAAAGTATTAAAAAGAAACAAAACTATGTGCATAAACAAGTAAAATTTGCAGGAACTTTTTTATTCCACAATATCTTATTTTTAAATTTACCCAAAATATAAAAGGTGAAAATTGTATTTATTAAACACCTATTTGACTTTCAGAGTTTATTTGGGTAACAGATCCTTAATTTATGTTTCTAGTCAGATAATCTCAAAAAATGAAAAATAGGATCACAGATGTAAAAAAATACTTCTTAATAGTGTACTCAATACATTCAGGGTTGAATTTTGTAGTATGCGAATACCTATATCAATTAAATATTACGCTGAGTAAAAAATTTAGTTCGTCAGCTAGCAAATTTATATTTTAATTTAATTTTTTTTATTTTTTTATTGCATTTTGTTTTCTAAAAAACATATAAATATTATATTCAAGTTCTTACTTTTATAAAAAGAATCTAATAAAGTTAAAATATTAAGTTGACCACCTAATTGACTTTCGATTTAAATATGGGTCAACAATTGTTCACTATTATTTGTAGACTAATATTCCAAAAATAATTATTTAGTTGACTTCCGGTACTAATTGGGGTTCACATCCTTTTACCAAATATTTATATACTTACAGGCCATGCCCGGCCTGCTGTGCTGGACCCGACCCTATTTTTTTGTAAAACTAAAGTAATTTATTTACCCCCATTTTTTTAAAGTTTTTCGATTGCGTTAAAAATCTATTCATCTCCGTTTGCAGTCCAAGTAAAGATCAAGATGTCACTCTTAATTAAAAAATATTTTGAGTCTATAACTGTTGCAATGCAAATATAAACCATAAAAATTATTTTAATGTCAGGAAATTTGTCAATGCCCTCAATGCAACTTGTTGTTTTTTTTTTCTAAATAAGCCTTTTAATTAAAATAGCTTAAGCAAAATTTGACAACCATAGTTGCGGTAATGTTTAAATGTTTTTTGATTGCACGTTTTACACCCTCTCTCTTTGCATCCTCACAAAAACTAAAATTACCACAGTTATTCATATTAGTCCTAAGCCTAAAAATGTAACTGTTTGATATAATAATATATATAATATATTATACAAGTGTAGAAGTTGCCACGCGTTTTTGTTCTGTGTTACTGACCTTTCGCTCTACATACCCAGCTCCTACCCTTTCCGTTTTTCGTAACCCATATTTGTTTTAATATTGGCATTTATCTTTCAAAAATTTATAGAATTTTTAAGCGACTTTATTTGGCTTCGTAAACTTGATTTCAACAAATACACAGGCGGACAGATGGGCATGGCTTTATCGATCTTCCTATCTTTAAGGATTCAGAATATATATACTTTATGGGGTCGCAAGTGAAAGTTGTTTCTTTATATGTTTGTTTGTATAAAATTACCCCTGAATTGCTGGACCATTTTTAAAAAAGTTTGAAACGCTGGTACTTTAAATTTTGGCTAATAGCAGTAAAAGCTAAATAGAGTATGCCATTGGCTATTAATTTTTTTTTAAGGGGCAGTGACATGACTACAGTGAGCTAAAACAAAATTTTGTTATTTTTGCTGCACTGATTACAAAATTATTACTGGGATTTTAACTGAACAAAATTTCATAAAATTTTGTAGGCTTTCAACTTTACAAAATTTAAGGATGCTGCATCGATTTTCTTAAATCTTAGGAACTTAAAAGAGGGCCCCGTATACAAACGGTTTACTTATATGAGATTTCGTACTTAAAGGATCTAATGTCAAAATTTTAGATAAAAATTGTTGATGCTATCTCCCAAAAATTAATCACTTGCAAAAAGGGCTTTGTCTGTGTTGACTTTAAGGGTTCATTTATACGTGACTTAACCATACCACAGTAACCAGCTGTTTGAACCAAACTTATGGGCAACACTGTATTTGATTATAGGTGACTTATTTACCCTTACGCCATAACCATAACCCTAGAAACCAATTGAGTTTTGGTTTTATGGCAACGGTTATGGCGTTATAGTAAATCACATATAATTGAACCTTTAAGCAAATTGCAAGACGTTAAATTCTTAAAGATAAAAAAGTAAGCGGTTCCGTGCCATTAACAAATAAATTCTTAACCCAAATTCTTTTGCTCGATTTACTATTTTACACACTTTGAAAACCTTAAAAGTTAAAATTTTAAAGAAAAAAAATTGGTTAAGGAACCTTAACTGCACTAGTTACCAATTAACGTATGTACCACGTTAAAACCTTTTTAGTGTAAAGGGATTTAAATTTGTTAATCACGCATGTTCTGAAAATCACGTGGTTTTAAATCACTTGTGATTTGAAAATCACAGTTGTAATTTAAAGTTTTTTGTTTATTAATTTATTGGAAAAATCAAAATAAGGTAATTGAAAATGAAACCAAGAGATTCTAAATCTTCAGGTGTATAGGTGGCCGGTCTAAAATCACAAAAAATTTAAAAGTTTTTTGTGTTTTTTTTGTGATTTCAAATCACTTTCATAAAAAAAGGTTTTCAGAACATATTAGTATAGTTCTGTTTATTTTTGTTTTTAAAATTTTGACCAAACATAAACATTTTATATACATACATGGATCAAGTAAATAAATTATATATTTATTTCAGTTATTGAAATATGTCAAGTTTGCAATTAAACTTCATTCATGAATCAGAAATTTGTAACATAATTTTTTTCATGAGATAGGAAGTACAAAACGCTTTAGGTTTAAAGGCTTTGAGTAGGCGGGGCACCACTTCCTATACAAGTTAATGGCTTTTATCGTAAAAACTTGAAAGCTGATAAGTTCTAGCTCTCTTAACTTAACGAAGGTTATTTTTGTCCATGTATAAAACAAAGCTTAGAATATCATTTAAAAAAGGTGGGCGTGGCATCGCGAATATATATCTTAAAGTTATTTAAGCAATGAAATATTCTTTAAATTTATATAGAAAAAGCTCAAAGGTTTATACGGCTTATTCTGATATTAAGACTTTTATTCTCATTCCAATGCAGTTGTATGCGTAGCTTGAAGTTTCAATGACAGACAAAAAACAATAACACAATTGTCCAAAATTCAAGCTTCTCACATTGTTAATTTTATATCGCATTTTCCCGTGTTGAAAAACTATCATCTTTATTTTTTACTAGCCAGACAACAAAACAAAAAGTATTGGGTATCTTAAAAATTTACAATAAGCTAAAGGGAAATGTCAAAGCAATGGAGAAAAGTAATTTTTGGTTTCAACTCGTGACCTCTATAAATCGAAAATTTGTATTTCCACCTTGCTCATGCATTTACAATAGTTTTTGACATATATACAACTTTTTTAACAAGATTTGTTGAAATTTTGGCAGAACAACGTCTGCCGGTTCAACTAGTCTATTTTTTTAAATTCTTCCATTAAGAGCTGCTTCCCTTTGAATATTCCAAATGATTTCTTTCGTGCTTTAAAATTCTCCACTTTTTTATTTTTTATTATATTTTAAAAATCCGACGGCAAATAAAAATTGATTTTCCTAAACAGTTTTGCGTTGTGCAAAACTTTTAATCCTAAAAATCACTTCTATCGTAACACTGAATACAACACATACACAAACAAACTAATAGATGATTGTGTTAGTGTGTCGGCGAATATCAAAAGGGACGGCCATAAGATTGTGGCTATTTTAAATGGACGAGGGTTGTGTATGGCAAAGGACAATGAAATAAAATTATGCTGGTTATGAGGCTGAAAATGGCATTGAGTTGTAAACATTAATTATGCGTAACATGTGACAAAATTACGTCTGCTACACATGCATTTACAAGCACACGCACACAAAAACACTCAAACACATTAACAGGGATTAATTTATACATAAATGCACACACTTAGTTATGTACATGTCACCGACCAACTGACCGAGTTATGTCACAAATATAAACAATTCATAAAAAAATATGTATATTAATGACAATGCTCATTAGCCAGAAGACACTTTACCACAGCAAACATAATGACACTTTAGCTTTTTGTTATATGAATGGTTTTTTTGTTGTTGTTTTTTTTTAATTAAGTACTTTAGTTGTTATTTTTTTTCAAATCATTTTAAATATAAAATATTGATTAGGGTACGCGAGGATATAATGACATTTAAAAGACCTTAATTTTTTCACAGCATGCACAATCATGTATTAAATATTTGTCGTTAGTTAATGGTTATATGTGAGTTACATTTTTTAAGGCATATTTTTAGGAAAATTTTTAAAAAGAACCTAAAACTGATTATAAATAAAAAGAAACTTTGTTGGTGCTAACATTATTCAAATGGATATAAATATTACACATTTAGTTAGTATTACACACATGTAAACATATGTACTTGTTTATAACACACGAATTGAAATTATTAAAATTGTAAATAATTAATCTAAAACAAACTTTGCTTACTTTTGAATTATTTTCACTTTAAATTTTTAAAAATCGAAGTAAATATCTAAAATGTGGAACAACCTTTACAAAAGTTTACATACACTCCGTATTTTGCAATTCGTTTACTTTATTTAAATTTGAATTTTAGCTGAAATGACTGACACGACAACCGTAATTCAATCAATCAAGCATGTAACAATTTTACATATTTTATTCTCTTTCTTTTTTAATTTCCTCTTTTTGTTTGAGTGTTTCCTTTTGTTGTTGTTTTAATTTTTTTTTTAAATTTATTTTTTTCTCGGTAGCAGCACAACTCTACCTTATAAAAGAGTGAAAAGAGGATAGAGAGGTGGATGATTGACAAAAAAATCCAAATGTTTGCACATGTATATGTATCCTTATTGTTGTTGGTTTTTCTATTTTTTTATTAACTAAATGAAATGTTTTGTGAAGCGAATTGAGAACCCGTCCGTAACGATGAAGCTGCAATGACTGAAAATACCAAAACGATTTCTTCGTAACGTGGCTTAGAAACAACATGAAAGCTTTTGTTGAGCCTTTTTTTTTACCCAAAAAGCAAACTTTACGAGAATATTTAGTGGTGAATTCTCTTCATAGTGTGGCGAATATGTCCTAAATATTTTCTTCAATGAATATAAATGCCTTTGCTATGTTGTCGGTAATTGTAATAAAATAAAACAGATAAACTATAACACCGTCATCGTTCTCATCATCATAATTTTTTATATAAAAAAACCCGCTTTTTGTTATGAGTTTTATATAAAGTGTTAATGTCGTCAACAGTTGTAATAAGATCACGTTAACGAGATAAACAAGAAGGCATTGAATTTTAAATTGACGCGGCTAACTACATATTTTGTTATTTTCTTTTTTCTTTAGACATTCTCTTTTAGCACATTTTCAGCTTATTTTTTTGCTAATAACGCTGTTATTTATACTTGCGAATCAAATTATAAATAAATTATATTATTTTTTAAGTGAGTTTTAACTGCAGATAAAAAATTTATGGTGATTCAATTTGTTCATTTAATATTATTTATATTTCTTATCATATCTGAAGTATGAGATTACTTTTTAAAGAGGCGGAAAAAATACTTAAGTCGCAAGAAGACTTTAGTTTTGGTTTTTCTAAACTTAATTGTGTAACTAATCGTTAATTACTAAAATAATTAAAATAAAACCGAACATTTATCTCTTGATTTATTTTTTCTTTTAATTTTCTTAATTATGCTGACGACCTCAGCAAACGATTTAAGGGCCACGCTTAGCGAGTATTCACATTAAATATTTGAGCTTTATAAAGAAAATGTTTGACCTGGCAGATAGACTTAAAAAATACAAGGCTGGCGTTGCAGGAAGTTCAATGTGCTGGAAAAGGCGTCACATATGCACTAAAAGCCAACGCATTGTAATACATATGCCAATGAACAAGAAATTAGTTTGGCTGTGAATTAGTGGTTAACCGGAAATCGAAACACATTGTCTCCAGATCCATTTCTCAGAATTTTTTATGGTAGATGAGATTCAAGCACCTCGTTTCCAAATTTTTTCCAGTGGATGAAAGGTTAGCCACAATCCGTACAAAAGAAAAATTTTTTACATCAGTCTTAAATGTGCCCCTGTACCGACCAAAGACAAGGACGAGGAAATCAAAGATATGTTTCAAAAGCACTAAGGGAGAGCATATGACTGTTGCCCCGACCATAATATTAAAGTCGCACTAGAATATCTTAAGGCAGAAATCGGAAGGAACAATAGTGTTCATACAACAATCAGTAAACTTGGCTTCTAAAAGGAAACATCAGATAACGAAATTAGACTTGTCGACTTTGAGGCTGCAAAAAATCTGGAACTTAGCATCATCAGACAACGACCTCTTGACATACATACGTAAGGGTACGTGGCTTTCACCAGACCATATAACGATAAAACAGATTGATCATATTTTGATAAACGGAAGTCATTCATTTAATGATCGATACGGGAGCGAGCATCGAAGGGGATCATTGCCATGTGGTAGAAACGTACTATCTGGCACAATACAGACGCAGACTCAACAGACAGCAACGGCTTACTACGCTCTACTTACCAAATTTTTTGAAGAAAGCGATCCTTCACAAAAAGTTACTTTTCGTATACATATTTTAAAATTTATTTCACTTTTTGTAGTTATGAATGTAGACACATAAAGTTAAGATCAACTGATTTATATTGGGGCGGGCTTGAATCAACTAGTGAAGTAGTGAGGCAAACGTGCTTTTTTATACTCTTTTTTGAAACTTTTAGCACAAATAAAGGGCTTTGAATTCTTATTGAGGCCGAAAGTCAATTTACTGGATAAAGATATTTTTTTTAGTTCTTAGTACATTTTGCCTTAATTTTTGAAAAAAGTGGACTATTTTCTTAGATCAATTTAAGAAGGGGTTTAAAATATAAAATAATATTCTTTTAAACCAAATTGAGAAAAGAAGTCATGCATTTTTACTTTTACTTTTGTTTAAAAATATTTGTTTTTTTTTCTTTTTCTTAAATCGAGCTTGAGGTCAATGTTTTTTTGTATTATTTTAACATAATTTTATTATTATCCGATATTTGGCTTCAAATGATGAGCAGCTTTTTCAGGGATATATCCAAAAAATATTATTTCAAGTAAGAAAGTGTTTATGAATTAAGAAGATGAAATATATTTAAATATGTACGTACGTATGCATGTAAGTACGCATGTATATGTATTCGTGTTTAGACATTGATTTCTAAAAATGTTAACTTACCAGCACAGCCACATTTAACAAAAAGTATCTACAAAAATTAAAAAAATGTGACTCTTTTTAAAATTTTCGCGTGTAAATATATAAAATGAAAATTTAAATGTGTTCCTGAGAAGATTATGAAGTAGATAATGAATATCAAAGAATAAAGAAACCATCAGCAAAAATATATTAAACAAGTAAGAGCGCTATATTCGGCTGTGCCGAATCTTATATACCCTTCACATTGGTCTTTAAATATACCCAGCCGAGTAATTTTGTACTGCAAATAATATAATAAAAAACCTTGTGCGAGTTTTAAAGCCCATAGAAACAATAACAAAATTTTAACGTTCGTATGAATAATAGAAATAGATGAAGAAGATTTGAGGTCGAGAGTTTTTAAAGTTTTCGACATTATTCATATTTAAAGGTTAATAAAACTTATTAGATGTTCTAGTCCCCCTGCTCTTCACCAAGTTTTTCACCAAAATGTATGAATTATTTGATTATTACTTTTTGTAGAATATTCGAAGTCGATAGCTGTAATAGTTTTCCGGAAGTAGCGTATCGAAAATTGTTTAAAAATTGTTAATTTGTATGGGAGCTCCCCTTTCTTCACCCCCCATCCGAAAATCTTTTTCTTCAGAGCGTAGCCCTTAATGTCCAATTACTTTTTGTAGAACATTTGATTTCGATATATGTTATAGTTTCTGAGATATAGCATATCGAAAATTTTACAAAAATTGTTAATATGTATGGGAGCTACCCCTTTTTTTGCCCCCACTCAAAAATTTTTTTCTTCAAAGCGTAGCCCTTAGCGTGCAATTACTTTTTGTAGAACATTTCATTTCGATATCTGTTATAGTTTCCGAGATATAGCGTATCGAATATTTGATAATAATTGTCGATTTGTATGGGAGCTACCCTTTTTTTTGCCCCCACCCAAAAAATTTTTTCTCTAAGGCGTAGCCCTTAGCGTGCAATTATTTTTTGTAGAACATTTCATTTCGATATCTGTTATAGTTTCCGAGATATAGCGTATTGAATATTTGATAATAATTGTCGATTTGTATGGGAGCTACCCCTTTTTTTGCCCCCACCCAAAAAATTTTTTCTTTAAGGCGTAGCCCTTAGCATGCAATTACTTTTTGTAGAACATTTTAAGTCGATAGCTGTTATAGTTTACGAGATATAGCGCATAAAATATTTCACCAAATTTGTGCAATTGTAGAAAAAATACCCCTTCCCCTGGTCCTATCTGAAAAAAATTTTTCCATTATTAAGGTCCCTCCTTTAGGAGTATCCGTGCCAAGTTTTGTGGCAAGAGTGACTATACTTACTGAGATATATAGGGATATATGCACGGATTTTGTCCTAAAAAAAATGGGTTACTCTGGGTTTTCGCTTATATCTCGGTCAATAGTGAACCGATTTTATTGATTTTAAATAGCGATTGTCTCCAGGATATTTGTGATAGTTTGACACCATTAACTGGTCTGTATCTTTTTATTTGATTTGATTTCAACAGACGGACAGACGGACAGACGGACAGACGGACAGACGGACATCGCTAAATCGACTTCCCTATCTCTAAGGATCCAGAATATATATACTTTATGGGGTCGCAAATGAATAATAAAGAAATTACAAACGGAATGACAAAGTGATATATACCCTATCACTATGTGAAGGGTATAAAAAAAAAAAAAACATAAGAGAACGGTAAAAAGTTTGTAAATTTTACCTAAAGTGTAAAGAAATTTCATTTAATTCTATCGACAGTCGTTCCAAAGGCTGTCAGTATCATAAAACAACCAAAAATTATATTCGCTTACATACATTAACACAATATTGCAAATGATCATACCCTGTCAGCAATTTGTAGTTTATTTTTATTTACTTTGAGATAGTTATTTACACATTGTCCCTAAGATAATCTTTTTTCCCATTTTGGTTTGGACTTAATTTTTTAAATTTTTTGTTTATATTTTTTTCATTTCTTTTATTTAAAAAATTTACAAATTGTAAAGAAAGAAATTTGTAAATTATTTAAAAGTTCACAGGGAACATAGGGCATCTACGAATTAAATGTAGATTTGTTTTATAAAATTGAACAACATTGAGCATACAAAAACAGGGAAAATAAACTTTGTATGTACAGAGACTTGTATTATTTATGAACATTTATTAATTGGGATGTTTTATAATAATATTACAAAAACTTCTCAAATTTAACTAAGTATTAAGTAACGTGAGGTTGCCGTCCACTGAGGCAGCTAATTGGCCTCCAAGGTTTTGTTGTAGGTCCACAAGTCTTAAGTAATTTTCCCACTTAAAAAAGTACAAGCCAAACCCCGGTATGCTTTGCTAGCCCGAATTGTTATGATATTATTTAAACATTTTTGTTAAAACTATTTCTGAAATCACATCCAAATTTGTCTACCTATTCTCTATTAAGTGCATTTTTAACCTTTCCTTGTACCTCCGATGCATATTCTATGCAATAGTGCAGCAGTCGCTCTCTTCAAGATGTACTGTTAAGAGGCTTATCTTTTCCATGAGATAAAGGAAACATCTGGAAAAAAACAATGTTAGTTTTTTAAAATGTCAGACTTTATATAAAAGATGGCTCTCAAATGATCCGTATTACAATAAACAGGTAAAAAGAAGAATAACTCTAATTTATAAGTATTTAAAAAAGAAACGGAATATTTTATCGCAAAGAATGGCTCTTTTGCAACGATTTTTTTACATCTTGCCCAAATTTCTTAACCTTGAGGCGTATTCTTATTTGGAAATTGTTTAAAGGGTATTGATATATAAATATACTAATGAGGTGTATAAAACGTCCACATTCGAATAAAACTCCAAAACTTATACATACATACAGTAAGTGCCATAAAAATAACAACCGACCGTTAAAAAAACAAATCGTAGTGATTTTTCTTGTAGAGACTAAACGAGTAATACTTGCAAAGCAAAATATAATAAGTTAAAGGGTTTTTAGCCAAAATAAAAACAAACAAAAGCTATTAATCAAAAAAACTGTAAGTCCATATATTTCAAAACACAGAATTTTCGCACTAATTTCTACAACCATCATATTACAAGTGTCTTGAGAGAGTAAAACAAAAATCGTAAATGCTGGATACGACGTTAATATTTTTTGGCTCAAAAAATAGCATTTGAATCAATTCACTTCGAAAAAAGGCAAACAAATTAAGGATCCGGAGCTTGTAAAAAAATTCAACAGTATGTCTTTTATTTAGACACGTGAGAATAAATTTTTTTGACACAAAAATTTTTTCATATTTTTATTATTGAATCTTCGCTTTGCGAACTAACAGTAAGTATTCAATTCTTAAAACTAAACAATTAATATCAGTCCAGCCAGTACCAGACTAAAATTTAAGTTCTCATAAGCTTTCATGTTAGCGAAATATTTGAAAACTTCAATCTTTTATTCAAATTGAAATATTAGTTAAAAATTTAGATTCTAGATTCTAGGATACTAAGATTTTAAAATATACAAATGTACATGTGTAATGCACAGTCGTCTCTTTTTATTATGCCATCACTGTTTGTAAGCATCTACATATTTCCTTTCTAACATACATACAAACACACTAATATCCCAATAAGCATTTTGGCTGAAATTCAAGTGGAATTACATTTGAAATCAAGTCACAATTTTCAATTTCCAGTGTTGAATTACAGTTGAAACACAGTTGAATTCAATAGCGAATCCAGCAAAATTAACCATTGAATTACAGTTTCTCTGAAAATTTAATTATAAAATCATCATCTTCACCGCCGCCAATGATTTTCCATCAACTCTGTGCCATAAATAACGTATGCTTCAAACAAATTTGTTGTTGTTTTTTAACAAACTTCAAACAGACTGGAAAGAGGATGGATTTTAAATGTAATTCAAGCTTGGATTCACACCGGAATTCCAACATTGGAATTCACAAAAAATTTGTGCTTATTGGGATGTGTGTTTTTTAACCAACCACACACTCACAGTCATACGTAAAGTTATTAACCATAAAAAAATTTAATTCAAAAATATTGTTTTGTTTTCTGTTTTTAACTTTTTTTTTTCTTTCTGCTGTTTTTGTTTCTATCCTGGTTGCTATTGCCTTCGCTGCTGTTTTTTTTTCATAAAGTTTACAACATCACATGTGTATGCCCGTTGATATTATGAGAATGAAAAACATCATCATACAACAACGTTTCATGCTGTGATGGGATGACTGAAAAATAATTTGACTTCAAACCTTTACGACATAACAACAAACATACAAAACATGTAACTGACAGACGAACTGAGTAGTTGGTGCTCTGGCAAAAAAAGAATATTTGGAAGATGGTTGCACTGGATAAATAACTGGCTGACGAACGTACTTCCTTTATAATATCAAATATAAAATTCACTACCAAAATAGTAACATTAAATGTGTAGAGGTTTGAAAAAAACTCCAAATATTTATGCACTTACAGAGTGGCATATGCTACTTCTTACAAACACATAGAAAATTAAGTATTTTTTTGTCAATTTACAACTATTACTGGCAACTTTTAAATATTATACATAATTTTCTCTACTAGAATTTGGGGTAAGTTATTTATTTAGTTCTTAAAATGTCAATCCACGTTTTTAGTTCCTGCTTAGAAATATAAAGCTTTTATTGCACTCGACTTTTTCAAAAGCGGCAGCTACTGCTCGCAAGTTTCGACCCATTATGTCGATATCCTGGGGTAACATGTGCTGGACTTTACGTCAGTTTAATTTAAGTTTGATTTTTGTACACTTTCCAGAGGAATAAAAAAAACTACACCATCGGCTATTTTCTTATATAAAACCTCTTTTAGTAATAAAAGTTTTGAAAATATTGTTTGCTATTTTAGCTAAGGAACATGTGCTAACGGAGCTCAGCCCGAAAAGCCATCTAGTTTTTCATAGATTCTAAGCACCCTTGTATATATGGGCCTGTCTACAGCGGCCTTGTGGTCGACAAATAGATGATATGAGTTGATCTTTTTTTACGTTGTGGGTATATCTGGTCGCTGATAGATTGGCCATGTCTAATATGATCAAGTTATCTTCCGTATTTAGGTTTTAATTTTCCACACAATTATATCGATATTATTTTGAACATGATTTACTAAACCTGCAAGCTCTGGAGTTGGATATTCCCACTTTGGTAGAATTTTTGTAGTTTATTCTTACTCCTGAGCACATCAATACGACAACATTCACGTCTTCCCATTTCTCTTTTCTTCCTGCGGAAAAGGCATTTTTTCCCTCTTCTTTTCTAACGATACAAGACCACTGCCAAGAGCGGCCTGCACCGGAGCACCCGTTCTGCCGAGAATATCGCCGTTGTAGGTGAGGGTGTCCCCAGAAACACCGACCGGATACCGTGACTCGCAATAAGCCATCACCCTGTCATCCCTAAAGCGAATTTTGGTCAAAGACATGCACGTGTTCTCGTTCGAAGTCCAGTCCATGCATCAACTGCTGCCTGTCAACCGCCAAACAAGTGTAACTTACGCCCAAGCCATCTTCAATCTCCAGGCCGAAGTGCACAATTTTTCGACCAATATCGTAATGAGTGATGAGGCTTATTTCCACCTCAGTGGGTAAGGAAACAACGAAGTGTATCGCTTCTGGGGTACCGAAAATTTACGAGTGATGCACGAGGTGCTATTACACCTGCTCAAAGTGACTGCATTGTGCGCTGTTCATGCTGGAACAGTCATCGGGCCATTTTTTTGAGGATGTCGCTGATTAAACTAAAACCGTAGACGGTGCGCGCTATAGGGCCATGTTATCCAAGTTTTTTCTGCCACAATTAAACGAACTAGAACTGGAGGGCATGTAGTTCTAACAGGACGGAGCAACAGCAGACACTGCGCGAGCCACAACCGACATTCTGAAGGCAGCGTTCCAGGTCGCTTCATTTCTCGTTTTGGCGATTTACATTGGCCCTCAAGAACGCCAGAGTTAACTGTTCCATGCTTTTTTGTGGGGTTTTATGAGATCACGTGCTTACGTTAACAAGACCCTTAAATCCCCTTAAGGACAACATTTGACACGAGTGCGAAAACCTGTCACCCGAAGTTTTCACTGAAGTGATAAAAATGCCATAAAATGAGCAATCAATTGCAATGGCGCCCATTTGGCCGATATCATCTTCCCGACTTAACCAATAAAATTTTAAAAATTCAAATAAACATAATCAAAAACCAGAGTTGAAATTTTTCACTTTGAAAATAATGAGAGCCAAACAACAGCGGATGACTTCTTTTGGTCCTCGTTGTGCCTAACTTATGCCGCATTTTTAGCGCCGAAGCATTGCAATACTTCCGGACAAACGGTGCTATGAAATGACTCCAAAATGAAATTACTCCTAATTCAATAACTTCCTACAGCTCCCAACCAAAGAAATAAAATAACTCCCAAGAGTTAAAATGGGAGTTATTTCAAAGTAGTAAAATAAGTCCCAACAAAAATTATATAACCCTTAATTTTAACAAATACACCCTTAATGAAATAATACCCCGCAGAAATAAAAAATGCCCAACCAAAATGAAATAACTTTTAATTAAAATAAGTAGAATGCAATTAAATGCAGGTATTATGATTTTGTTTTTTGTCGTATTTTTTTTTTATTGAATCTTGCCTAATGCAAACTAACAATAGGTATTTAAGTCTTAAAAGTAAGTATTAAGCAAACGTGGTATTAGAAAATCACTAGAGTTTAAGTTCGTTGCCCACCCGAACGCTACAGCAAAGCAGGCGGATCGAATCCAGTTTTTTTCGAGTTTTTTTTGCAAGATTTTACTAACGCATAATTGCTCTCAAAACAAGCAATGTCGCAGACAACCGGACCGGGAAAACAAGAAACTCTAGTGGACTCAAACCTCTGGCTTTGCTATAGCCTTCGGTAAGGTGCGTGGGTTAATTAATTAATTTTGGGTCCTTTTCAAAAAGTGGTGTTTGAAACCGTCCTTTGGTCGGGCGTCAGAAATAAAACTCTAGTAGATTCGATCCGCTGGCTTTGGTAAGTTCTTCAGTGGGACAACAGACTAAAAGTTCTGGTGCTTTTTAAAAAGGAGCTTACCAAAGCCTTGCCCAAATACATAAATTAACCAAAGTTATTGTTTGAAAAGCACAAGACCTTAAAGTACGTTTCTCGGTAGGAGGATAAAGCGAAGCCAGCGAATTGAATCTACTAAAGTGCTTCTTCTTTACACCCAGCTTAAGACCGGCTATGTGCACCCCTTTATAAACTCAAAAAGTTTTATTTAAATGTCACCGAAGCACAACTCTTTATACAACAATACTAAGAGTACTGTATCATACAATTCCCTTTATAATAATTTAATAAATCCCAATTAAATAGAAATAACTCCCAACAACAGAAAACGAAATTACTCTCAACAAATATTAAATAATTCTCCACAGTATTTCATAATTGGGGATTTCATTAGGGAGTTTTTTAATTATGGAGTAACTCCCAATCAAAAATAATGAAAAAAGTCCCAACGCATTGGGGGTTATTTTATTTTGAAGCAGCTCCCAATTTGTATGGAAAAAGATTAGGAGTTAATAAAATTTTTTTTGCGGTAATTTAATTTGGGAGTTATTTTATAGTAACAAGTCTTGCAATGGGTTTTTAGGATGGCTTTAGGTACCTAAGTACGGAGATTGCGGCTTCTTCAATGATGTAAAAAGTACTTTGCCATTTGCTATATTTTAGGGGCAACAAGTGCTTTCTTTAAGGATATGAGTGAGTCAGGCGAAGCGTGCTGTTGTTTTCTGCAGGTCTTTGATGTTCAGCTTTTATTCTGAGCAAATTGTACGCTTTTTGTTAAATTCAGATGGGTGCGAAGCCTTGATGCCGCAAGATAAAAATCTTAATCGATGATTGCTTCTCGGCTTGAGTGTGTTCACTGGATGATTTCCCTCTACCTATCATAAGTAATATATTCAATTTGATTCTTTGACCTGGTAGCAGCTACGTGGTTTTATGCATATTTAAATTACGAAATCTTAGGCTGCTAGTGACTTTACTTTTTGCCGATGGTAGGTTACAAATCTGACACACACTGTTAATAGGCCTGCCCAAAAAAAATTTTATAGTATGTTAAAAATCATAGTTTTTTTGATTTGAAACATTTAAGTTCGATTTAATGTAAAATACGAATAAAAATGATTGAATAATTTTTTAACTATTAGAGTTCAAATTAAAATTTGTATGCAATATAAGAGATCTAAAGAAAATAACTTGCATATTAGTGTAATTATGGTTGCCCAGCTTAAAATATTTTCAAAACGGCCACTGAAAAATAAATTTATAATTCAACACTGCTATTTGTCTTTAATCTCACCGCTGAGAATGTTTAAAAATCTGTGTGCACAAATATAAACCGCCTTACCCAAGAAAGAATCGAGTTTTATAAATAATCGTTATCAGAAAAAAAGGTTTAACTTTTTCCTTAAACTTCTATTTTTCTAGCAATATTTTTATTCTAAATGTTAAAAAAACATATTTTCTTAACATTATCAAACATCATCTTAATATGCTTAATTATTTACTTTCAAAATATTTTATTTTATTTAAAAACACTATATGGGACCAGTTTGCTCAAGCAAAATAAATAAAATAAATCCAGAAAAAATTTACATTGTTTTGTAATAAGTTAAAACGCTAAAAACCGTATCGGCACTATTTATTCATTAGCATTTAAACTAATTTTTTAAACATGATGATAACATTAGAGGCAAAAACTTATAATGTTTGATTGCAAAAAGGGAGCTAAGCAGGCGTTATTTTACTTCTTGCTTTCCTTTTTACTATTAAGGGTTGCAAAAATCCAATTAAACGTTAATTTTTATTTTAATTTCATGTTGTCAATCATATTTTTTAACATTTTTCTTTGATGCTTAAGTAAAAAAAAACTTCTTAAAAATACTGAACTTCAAAAGGGTAAAAAATAATAAAACTTAGGGAAAATAGCTACTTTATTATTAACTACTTTTATAAAATCACGACACAGTGCGCCACCTGAACCAATTTTCTAACGTTCTTGTGGATAAATGCGACATAGCTTAGCTTTTCATCTTTAAAGAGTGTTAAAGGCTGATATCATAGGTAACACCATGTTTGTATCCACAATTAAGATAAAGGAGGGGATAAGATAAGTCTAGGTTTTGCCACTTTTAAATCAACCAGAACCGTTAGTTGATTTTCATAATTTTTCGCATCACCTACTAAAAACCAATAATATAATTAAAAAAAAATTCTCTTACTAAACAGAATCTTTAATTATTTGTTAACTTTTGCTAATGATGTTGAATTTTTAATACAACCTTCAATACGTAAGAGAAGCAGCAACAATTCGCGCGTTGTGCCACCACTTCGTATGAGTAATGTTTTTCATTATTTATTGCAAATGAATATTACTTATACGCAGTGTCTTTGTATATTACGAATTTAGAAATTAGCAGAAAGAATTTTTAACATAAGCACACTAGATGGTTAACTTAATAGACCCACACAGGGCAAATATGAACAACGGTGAAGGGAGCGCAATGCTATGAGGTTGCTTAATTTAAAACAACGATGTAATAATAATAAAAAAAGGACTCTCTGCCCATATTACGAACCCATTACTCCGATTTGTAGACAAAAACAACCAACCTATGGTAGACATCATAAAAATCATATTTTAACAGGATGGTGGGGTGCCCCAGTAGACCAGTGAGTAAGTGATATTGTCGACCAGTCTGGGGTAAGTGGTCTCGATTACCACCAGCGAATCTTGTAAGTGCGGTTCATCCTAATTTACTCTTTTTCTTCCTTTCTTTCTTTCTTTCTTTTTTTCTTTCTTTCTAATCCTTTTCTAAATTTTTCTTTCCTTTAATCTGGTTACTTTCTATCTCTTTCTTCGAGAAACACAAAGGCACCGAATTAGCGGACCCAAAAAAGCTGTGCTCTTTATTAAACAGCTGCCTGCTTTACCTAACATGATTGCGACTAAAACCACACATTCAAGCTGTGAAAAAAAGCCCGCAAAACAAATGTGTATATTGATATAGTATTCCGATCTTTTTCCGACTGAATGAGGTTTTTGCTGCCCTAAGTATAAAATCCTTAAGAATTCTATGGAAGGCATCCCGGGAAAAAATATATTATCGGTTCTAAATAATTACAATCTTAGTACTTAAAAATAATTTATGTCCTAAAAGTTAATTAAATTACAAAATTGAGTGCATGCGGGTTGTCTTCATCTTTTTTTATCTCTAAATTTTGTTAAATGTCTACACTTGCTTTTTTTTTCCTTTATATTTTATCAGGCTAATTGGTTTAAGTTTTATTGTGATAAGATTTTTTTGTTGAAGAAATATTTTTGAAAAAGTTTAGTTTCCCGACACTAGCCGAGTGGAATGCATTTTCAGAGCCCGCTACAACTCCTCATCAGCACTCTTTGTTCGGTACTGAGCATTGCTATTTTGTTAAATATTGATCGATAAAAAAAGACATTTAACTTTTTAATTTTCTTTATTATTTTCCCTATAATGCAATTAAAAAAGTACACGTATGTACTTATTTCTACTCCTTACTGTATATAGGTATGTCCCCAACGTCCCTACAAGAAACATAGCATTTTTCTTTTAATTATTATTAATTTCCTGCTTGTAGTATAAAGCTTTTACAATGTGTATGAAACCATATTTATCACTCTTTCTATAAACGGGCATGTTCAAGTATCCTTCAGTGGCACATCAAAAATTTCATCGCATATCAGCCACAATGCTTCTCATTTTATGCAGAAACATATTTTCACATGGGACCTTTCTCTGTGCAAAGACAATCAAACGATATGTAAAATAGCAAAACCATCTAGTGAACGACTGAATGAGCGAATAAATAAATGAATGTTCCACTGTTGTATATACATGCATGCTTAAATACAAGTTTATATGTGTAAGTATGTATGTTTTAGTATATAAGCTATATACACACAAGCATATACATATGTTTTCATATATACTAAAGCACAACAAGAAATAATGTAAAAGCATGAATAAAAAAACGAAAAGAGTTGAACGATTTCAAGTGACAAGTCCGAATTTGTAAAACTGTACAACGTTGGGTTGCTGTTGAATTGTGAAAAATAAAATTGTATGTGATACCAACTTAAATAATATTTCCCCAACATTGCTGCATTTCCTCGATTTATACAACAAAGATTTCTCCTTCTGATATGGTATCGCCTTTTATTTTGGTATCAAAATTAAAAAGCCAAGCAAAATGTATGCCTAGTCTAAGGCAGCAGGACCAGATGGCATCTTTTTTGCTCTCCTACAGAATTAGATCGACTTAATATCATGCCATATGGTAAATATTTTTGAGTGCGTGTCTAGCTTTGACTTATATTATTCTGACCGCTGAAAAGCGAGAGTCATTTGAAATTGGATAACATTTTTAAAATAAAGATACCACATGATAGGCTGAGACTAAAACAACATGACAACAAAATAATATCTGTGGAAATAGCTTTACACAAAGTGACACACTGTAAAAATAGCTTTTAGTGACAAACTGTATGCCTTGACGGTATGCATTGACAAGGGTGAGCTTTAACTAATGTATAACCCGACACGGGTATAATCCTTAAACCAGTTTTATGCTAATCCAGTACTAAGACACTAAATTGGTCTCATGTTAAGAATTACTAGAGCAGATGCGGGCTTTAGAGTGATATTATTGAGGCCAATGTTAAGACTAGAATGGCATAAATGGCATTTCTTGGCCCTTTCTGTGGGTAATTGCAATACTTAGTCTACTAGAAAAGACAAAAACTTAGCTTTTTGTGAGTGTTAAGAACTCTTTGAATATACTACATGAGGTCCAACCTACATGTTGCCTCGGAATAAGTGAGTCAGTTGGGGCTACTCAAAAGAATGCTTTGGAGGTAATTTTTAGCATCCAACCTACTGGGACCAACGCACGTTACGAGCGATATTTTTGGTGAGAGACTGCAGGTGACGAGGGAATTTCTAAATGGTGGTTATGAGTCTTATTGTTGTCTAATCGTTTACCTCCTATAAAGATTAGCAGTAAGATTTAGCAGTAAATGCACTGCGCTGAAACCAGATAGACCTGACTGGGCGAGACTCACGGTTAAACGCCAATAGGGACGTGTTGTTATCTGAATGGCTTTAGCAGAGAGGGAAGAGCGGGACTAAGCATTTTTGCTGAAAACTTAGCAAAGAGTATCCACTTTTGCCCCCAAGACCACAACACTGTATTCTCAGCGTAGTTTCAGACAATTATGGAATATTTTTACACGTAAATCTAAAGAATGTTGACATCTGAACAGATATCCAATCGTATATAAGAGCAATTATGTTGGGGAATACAAAATTTAGGAAGGCGTTCCAGTGCAAAGAATGAATAATGGTTAATCGGAATATGGCCGGAATATTATCCGGCAACTAATGAACGGCTTGTACTTGATCTGTGCAAAGTAATAGTAACTGATTGTAAGTTATTTAGAAAGAATTCCGTTAAGCTGTCTTCATATGAAGTTTTAATATAATTATTTTTTAACTAGTTTGAAGAGTTATTCAAAGCCTCAGATAAACAATAATACTGATTATAAGATGAATTTAATTTTGTCAATTATTTTGTATTAAAATTGAAACGAGTTACATATATGAGTAGACAATAACAAAATAAGATTTAACTTTGTTAATTTGTTCGGGTACTTTGTGTTGTGTTGTAAATGACAGAAAATCTATTTAATTTTAAAAGTTTATGTGAACTAGTTTTTCAATTTCTGAATTAAAATGAAATATTTTGTAATTTTAATGAATATCTTTTTGGAGGGGCTTTAAATAAATATCCAGTTATTTTAAGTGGCATTTTCAGTTTATGTAACATTAAAAAGGTTTTGAGTGAAAGAGTGGGCGAAAACAGCTTTCTGCTCACACAAAATGGCGAAATTCCTGTGATGACATCAGAATAGGAAAGAGACTAGGGGCATTCGGAAGCTTGGTTAAACTGAACAAGATAATGAGTTTGTTGACGACTTATAAGAACATGTTCATCAGCTGTGAGCTGTAGGAAACGTTTATTGCAGGACATAGAGCGAGGACATCGATTTATTGGAGCATTTCCTATGCCATTTCCCATCTTTTGCACATACCCGATGTTTAACCTTATGTGGCTTTCTTGAGCGGTGTGGTATGAAATATACTAAGGAAATTTTTTCTCATCACTGATTTTCCGTGAATTTTCCACAAAAATTTTTTTCTTTTCTAGAAGTGTACATAAAGCCAACTACTAGCTAAGGCATATCCGTTTCGAGGTTGAGGTATTCGTCTTTCAACTTAATCTAACCAAATTGGAAACGACATTAAAAACTGACTACAATTATTATTAATTTTTTTAATTAGTAGTGCTACCGCTTTACAACCTTAGAATTATTTAATGTTTCCGAAGTACTCTAGAAAGTATGCATCGATTTTGTCTGGGTCAATCTCTGGTGTATCTCGGTCAGGCCAATCTTCTTAATTTTTAAAAGTGATAAGCTCAGACGCCAGAACTTGATCCGAAGGACTTGACCTGGCTCCAATAGATAAGAAAAGTTTAATTTACAAAGTTCCAAAAAAATATTGTAGAAATTGCCAACGGAAGGACAAGTTTATATATATCCTAATCACTATGTGAAGGGTATAACAATCTGTCACACACAACGTAACATGTTTCTTAGGAAAAACAAACAACCAAATTATTACCGCCGTCATCAGCAGAAACAACAACAAACTGCAACAACAACAAAAATCTCAGTTTAACTGTAGAGTCGAGGCAAAAATGTTATTTTCTAAAAGTAGTTGCAAAACAGGCAAAACACATAACAGTGTTTATGGTTTGTGCAGGATATTAAATTAGACGCATCATTCTCTACACAAAACGGTACAACATACGTGTCCATGTTTGTGTGTGAATACCCTTTTAGCAAATTCCATTCAAAAAATTACGTATGTCAAATAGAAGAAAGTTTTAATTCTTGGAATATGAGAATTAAATTTAGATTAAAACAAAAGACTATACAAATGTTATTCTATTAATGAGAGACAATTTATTCGCGTTTTTGAGAATAAAAATTTAACAAATTTTTAGTTTTATTTCGCAAAATCTAACTTGAAATCTAAAATTATCGATTTCTGTACTTCTTTTATAAACAAAAATTGAGTTTCAAACAAGAAAAAAAATTCGAAAGCAATTTAATTTGGTTCAAAGTATAACACTGGTTGGGAAAAGATCAAAAATAGCTTTTATAAGACTTTCGTTTGCCTGAAGGGTGCATGTTTTAGTATCTTTAATGTAATACGACTACATTGCACACACACCCATGTACATACAGGGTTATGTTTATAACGACTAAACGTCAATAGAATCGCATGTAACTAGGAATGAACCAAAATGAAAACATCACAAAGGCATAATAATACTTTGAGCACCTACCTTAAATATCCTGACATTGGTTACGATTCCTTTCCTCTTTCATCTGCTGTCGGACATAGTCAATATCACTTCTTTGTTGCGCTTTACGTTAAAAAAACAAATACAGGAAACATATTCTATATTTTTGCATGAAGTTGTTTTGCTCTTTGTTAGCATATACACACATACAATAAAAGTATATAAGTTTTTATAGTTGCGACAAGTGGGAGAGAGAGTAGCATGCGGGATATGTAGAAAAGAAGTAGTTAAAAGACTTTCAGTGTTTCATTTGGCAAATTCCCAAAATATTTCTTTTTTATTGTTTTTAGCTGTTTTTTATATTTTTGTCCTGATAACTAAAATTTTCTACTCGCACTCGTCTTTTACTCCTCTACTGTCTTGTTCTCAATTTTAAATACATTTTTGTTTAATGAAAATATTTTTTCTACCTGCTGGGACGCAACAACAAACAATGAGAGAACTGGTATTTACCATATGCTCAGCAGGTGGTGTGAGCTTAGGGTGATGGTTGGTATTGTTATTGTTTGTTGTTTTTTGCGTTGTGATAGGTCATTATGTGGAAAAATTATATTGAATATTCTGTTTATGTATGTGTATGTTTCTACAGGTTCAATATAGTGCAAACGTATATCTGTTGTGTTATTTTAAGTCTAATCTAGAAAAGGTTCCTTCTTTCTTACCTTTTTATACCCTTCACATAGTGATAGGTGTATATAACAGTTTTTTATTTCGTATAAAATTTCTACAATATTTACTTTAGACCCCAAAAAATATATAAATATATTCTGAATCCTTATAGATAGGGAAGTTGATATAGTCATGGCGTCTGTCCGTCTGTGTGTCTATTAAAATCAAGTTTCCGGAACCAAAAAAAAAAACTCGGTAATCGCTGTTTAAAATCAGCAAAATCGGGTTGCTATTGACCGAGCTATAATCGAAACTCCAGAGTAACCCATTATTTAAGGACAAAATCCGTGCTTTATTCTTAAATATTTCAGTAAATACAGCCACTGTATCCATGCTAAGCTTTAGCACGGATACAGGGGGAGGTGGTATTCCCCCTACAATTGCATAAATTATGTGAAATATTTCATGCGTTAAGTCTAAGAAACTATAACAACAACAATGCCTATATTTGGGAAAAGACTTATTTTGATAGGAGCAGAAGGAGGAGCAGCTGCCATATAAATGGAGTATTTTTGCAAAATTTTCGATACGTTTTATTTTTAGAAAAAAAATATGTTAATAAAAGCTTGAGGAGGGGCAGCTCTCATACAAGGGACCAAATGTCCTTTAGGAAGTGATTGGTCAATAAATATTATACATGCAAATGTTAAAAAAACTGTAAAGTTTTCTATTTCAAAAACTAGGACAGCTATCGACTTCTAATTCCGCCACAAAATAATTTTATTATAATATTTGCAGTACGAAATAACTCGTCTAGAACGGATAACTTGATACATAAAAGTACCAATGTGAAGGGTATATAAAATTCGGGACAGCTGAATATAGCGCTCTTATTTGCTAATATTGTAATAAGAAAGTATTTCCACCTAAAAAATGTATGTTAATTTTTAGTTTTGTATATCTTGTTAAATCTTTTTGCTTTTTATATGAAAACACATATTACAAGTCAACCAATATGTAACAATGACGTCCTTGCTTAATTAGCGTGATAGTTTTCAGAGTTAGTTTCTGACTAAAAATATATTCACAAAATAGCAGTATTTCAATGTGATTGTGATGAATCATGATATTTTATTAAATAGAGAACAAATAAATTATGAAACTCTTTTGTATTATGAATTGTTTCGAATGATTTGAGCAAATTTATTGCAACATATTTAGCTTATACTTACGTATATAACAACAAATAAAAAAAAACGCTTGAATTTAATACATTTTAACCTTACGAGTATTTTAATTATTAATTAACTTTAAGCTTAAACTTACAAATATAATCACTAGTTATAGTAGCTATCGGTTCCTTTTTAATTTAAAACCCGGGCTCATATATTCACATATAAAATTAATTTACAATTTTTAGTACTTTTAGAACTTTTTAAATGAAACAAATAAAAAGGCAACATTAATTAATTTAATCAAAGGTTTGATTAGTTTTTTTTACATTTTCAATTACTGAAGTGTTTGATCTGATTACTTTTTTTAATTAAATCTAACCGAAATTTTAAATAACGTATTGTTTCATTCAATCATTTGCTTAATTGGATTTGAGCAAAATTTTGATTATCCCAGTTTACTAGCTCAGTTAAAAATTTAATTAAATTACTGCGGTAATTAAAAAAAGCTTTAAGCAGTTCAAGTATTAACATGTTTAATTTTTTGAAGGTTTTCAATCCCTGAAATTATTATTTTAATTAAAGCATTTATATTTTTTCAATCAACAGGTTAATTCATATGATTAACATGTTGTATGAATTTAAATTTTTTTTGATCATTTTATTAATCAAAATAATAGAAACCATTGATTGAAAAAAAATATTGCTGTTTTTAATATATTACAATTTCAGTTAATTGATATAATCATTTTGGTGATAGGTGCAAATTTAAAAATTTTTTAATTAATTTAATCATTTTGGTAATTGAAACCATTTTTTAGATTTTTCTGTGTACGCGAACGTACCAATCGTTGCGCAAAAATACACTTTTTGAATTATAACATCCGGGATTGTATAAATAAAAGTTTTATTTTGATGAACGATAATACGTTAAATAAACTATGTTCGAATGCACCCAAAATTTTTTTCAATTTAAATTGAAATAATTTACATAAAAAACCAGGTGCCCCGGTAGATCCGTGGTAAATGCACGAGTCTACCAGTCTGGGGATTTTGGGTTCGATTCCCACTAGAGACCCTGGTAAGTCTGCTGCATTCTTCTTGTTCATCTCTAAATTTCTTCATTCATTCCATCTCAATCTATTCTATCTGCCTCTCCAGGTAACATAAAGGGACCGAATTAATCGGACCCAAGTGAGCTGTATATTTTCCTTCAACGGCTGCCTGTTCTACCTAACCTAACCTTATACTTGTATGATTTTAGCAATAACCATAACAAACTTTACTTAAATTAAAATAATTCAAATGCTTAACAATTTGCGCAGATCATGATGCAAAAAATGCAAAAAATATAGTCTGCTCTTCTGCAAGCTATGCTTAAAAGGCCATGAACTACCTCAGGCTTCGTTTCTAGATCGTAAACGGCATCCGCCAACACAAAAACGAGCCTGAATATTTTTTAATAAACCAAAAAATAGATGAAATGTTAATTTTGACTCATATGATATCAAGAAGCACTTTTAAAATTAGTGGCTATACTTTTTCAAAGAATTTAAAGGATCCCGGAAATAGAACATATGGGGGCTTAGCTTTATTAATCAAATCAAGAATCAAACATTTATGGTTGGGTGGCCTCCCAAACTGTTATATCCAAGCAACAAACGTTTGCATAGACAAATTCTTCCATAACCTAGTTATTTCGTCAGTTTATTGTCCACCCAGATTCCCCGTAACGAAGGATCATTACAACAGTTTTTACAAATTTTAAGGTACCCGCTGCAGAGCTGCTGAATACTATAACGCCAAGCATACGTACAGGGGCTCTTGTCAAATTAGTCCCTGAAGTCTTGTTTTGTATGATTCCCTATGTGAAATGGGACTTAACGCTATTTTATCTGAAAACCCAAACAAATGGCCAACTGATCACAATCAAATTCCAGACGTAATCGATTTTGGCGTAGCAAAATGTATATCGCCGGAGTTTATTGATTTATCTTCTGACTACTCCCTCACAATAATCACTATTGGCAGTTCACACTAAATAGCAACTGGTGATATTTTTTGCTTATAAGAGTTTATTGGCTAAAATACAAAAAACTTGTCAGCACCCACTGCTAAGAAAACCAACCGCTAAAAACTAACGAAGACATCGATGATTGTATAATCAGTCGTAATGAGAACATAAAAACAGCCATTGATCATGCTTCTTCTAACTATGTATTTTCAGACTAAATACAACTGAATTTTTTCAGCTGATGTCCAACAGCTTTTATCTGAAGAGAGAAGAGCCCGATGAGAATGGCAAAAGCACAGATCACCCCAACTAAAAACCAAAAAAAATGTACAAACCAATTGAAAAATTTGCTGGAAGTTTACAATATGGCATCTCTTAAGGAACACCTCGAAAGTGTAGGCTGGAATTTTTCGCTATAGCACTCAGCTAAATACCTTAAAAGACCCGTTATCGCAAAACCGCCACTTCGCAATCTTAGAAGATCCTGGGCGAGAAATGGTAAAGAAAATTTTGCTTTGCTCGCAAGTCATTTTATGCATGTGTTCACTTATGTATGTATACTTAAGCCATTATTATTTATTGCCACAGAAATATATCATCAAATTAGGTCTCAGAAATAATTGTCAAATAAAACTTTTAAAAACAACTCAACATAAAGCACATCAAACAAGAATTGTTAATTAGCAAGTTTTGATATGAAATATGCAACAAAATAGCTTTGAAAAAGTCTTATAAATAAAACAAACCAGTTTTGCTCCTAACGGCAGTTTTTAATCACAAACAATTTAGTAAAAATATTTATCGATACATTTAGTATAATTTTCCTGATCAAGAACTATGGGGCCTAGTTTTTATTTCGATTTTTTTAATTTTTTTAACGAATGATTTTTGCATCTCAGCCACTTCTTATATATTTATGTATTTTTGTACGCAAAAGTAATATCTTTATGTTTATATGTATCTCCCACTCTTTTTGTTGTAAGTTGATATGAAATACTAAACATGTGCATATGTGTGAATAGTGGAGGCCTTCAGACTTAATGGTGACTGTTTACATGTCTCTACGCTATTTTAAGAAATTGTAATTTTTTTATTTCCCTGTTCGTTGCTATTACTTAAGTTGCCGTTAAAATTTCTATTACCAAAATTTAATGAAATTTTAGTTTAATTTTTTGCATATACATACATTTATTACTTCAGTGACAAAATTAAAACGATTTCACTAACAATATTCTATTTATAAGACACATTTTAAAAGAAACACAACACATGAGTAGAACCTTACACATGCACATGCCCTGCAGTTCTTAAGATACTACTTCTAGTCTTAGCATTGCAAGATAATGTCGATATGAATATGATTGTTCTTCAAAAAGAATCTAAAAATTTTAATTTATATTTCTTAGTTTTCATAAAGACCCTAAAGAGGCTTCGAACCAGCTGCAACAACACGTAACCCAAGTTGAGAAATGGGCAAAGTTATGGGGAATAAAGATAAATGAACAAAAATGTACCCACGTAACTTTTACTTTACGCAAAGAAACGTGCCCTCCAATCACTATCAACAACCATAATGTGCCTGAACGATCTAAGATAAAATATCTTGGTATTCACCTAGATCGCCGCCTTATATGGAAGCCTCATATAGATGCTAAGCTGACGCAAATGAAACTTAAAGCTGCTCAAATCCACTGGCTAATTGGTAGAAACTCTGTGCTACGTCTTGATTGTAAGCTTCTAATCTACAACTCGATTTTAAAACCAATTTGGTGCTACGGTATACAATAGAGCTGTGTAGCTCATGAACGAACGGGTCAAAATGAACGGATCACCGAATTGAACGAAGTGATCCGGTTATTTTACTGAGCGCTTTTCGTTCAATTGTGTTCCGTTCAACGTTTGTTTCTTCAGGTCTTTTTTATGTCACAATTTCGTTCGTTCAGATGTGTTTTTTATGTTATGTTCTTTTGTTTCAGTTGATTGTTTGTGTATTGATAAGAGTTGCTTTAAAAAGTTTGCGAATGTGCGTACATATTTCTTTTGAGCATCGCTGTGGCACTGCCATAATTTTTTTAAATTTGGTTTAACAGTCTTTTTCTAAGAAGTTTGATTTATTATAGTGTTTGTGTTGTTATGGATTACTTTACACTTTTTACACAATTTTTATATATGGATTATTTAAATTTTATTTCACAAAAAGTTTTTTCTATTTTGAATGTTAAAACCACAAGCTATGTCAAAACAAATCTTTAAAAAACATGTTGCCGTACTGTCGTTCAAAAGTGAACGATTGAACGAACGGGTTAATTTTTGTAAATTGAACGAAACTGAGCGATCACTGAAATGAACGATTGGCACAGATCTAGTATACAATTGTGGGGTACTGCTTCCGCCTCTAACATCGAAAAAATCCAACGCCGTCAAAACAAAATTCTAAGAATGATAACTGGTGCTCCTTGGTATATCAAAAACAGCAACATCCACAAGGATCTAGAAGTTCCACTTATAAAATGCGAAATCCTGAAATATGTGGACAAGTATTTAAATAAGCTGGAATCACATCTAAATCCGCTTGCTCGAAGCATCCTGCAACATAGTGGGCACACCCGCCTAAAAAGAAGGGATACAATTGCTCTTAGATGAAACTTTTAAAATTAGTTATCCTTATTGTGAGAACTTAAACTTTAGTCTGGTACTGACTGGACTAGTATTAATTACTTAATTTTAAGATTTGAATACTTATTATTAGTTCGCTTAAGAAAAGATTCAATAATAAAATATATAAACAAAAAAAAAAAAAAAAATATTTGTAAATAACTTTAAATTTAAATTGTCCACACCGCAAAAACTTGGAAGTGATTAGGTATTACAAGTTTCTTACTTTTCAACTTCTATTACATACCGGCTGTACTACTTAGCAGTTGTAAGATAATGAGTTGTTTCTTATTTAAAATTTAAGCAGATAGTTTCAGTTTGGCCAGCTTTAACCAAAACTTCAAAGAAAAAATTTTTTGGGGCACATAAATATAATTATTATTATTAAATTTTTATAAAAACCAGTTATGATAACAATAATTGTTTTTTTTTATTTTTATATTAATTAAAAAAATAACAGTTATTCCCCCCAAAACAATAAAAAATCCAAAAATAATTATTATTTTTTGATAAAAAATTAAAAATCCAAAAATAATTATTATTTTTTGATAAAAGTTTAAAGCTGAAGAATTTGAAAAGCACTTGATTTTCCAAAAACCTAGTTTAATACCATCAAAATTGTGTACTTTGCTGGGTTTTCCGATGTTTGCTTGTGCTTAATTTTTTTCATTGAAAATTTATTAATAAATATTATTTACGAGTAAGAGTTTTCTGGATTTTAATTCATTACAAAGCAATGTTAGTTTTTGCTGAGCATTGTTTGTTTGCTTAATTTCTTTATAACGATTGGTCATTGGATCATTTTGTTCTACAAATACCACAAAATAAAACTACTGTTGAACCAAACAGAAAATAATTAAATTTCAAAAAAATTTGTAAAATATTATTTAATTTATTTAGTATTTAGAATTTTAATATTTGCAGAGATGGTAAAGAACTTCTCCTGTTTAAAAGACGGCAGGGTATTATATTGACTGTGTTGGCATTTTAGATAATTTTACCTTTAAGCTCCAGGCATTTACCATCATATGTAAAATTGAGTAAACCTACTAGACAATTTTGTTTCTTTTTATTTGCAATTGAAGTTTTTAACATTCTTAAAGCAAAGTGTTAAGAAAAAATGTAACAACTTTTTTAATTTGCAATTTAATATTTTTTATTATAGTTCATTTCATTTTTAATTTTTCACCTTTTTAATATTTTTTGTTACAGTGCTCTTTAATACACTGAAAATAATAATGTTAATTACACAATTAAATTCAAGTATATTATTCACACACAGCTCTGACATTCTCGCTTTGTTCCGCGTTGTTGGTGTTTTGATCAAAATCGGATAAATCATTATCAAGTTGTGGTGAAATAATTTAGCATAGACGTTTTATTGCGGTAGGCCCAATAAAAAAATTTGAGCCTGATAGAAAAAAGCTAAAAGCGAATTTAAATTAACCGCATTAAGATATATGGAATAATACAAAACATGTTAACATAAGCTCTATATATTAATTACATAAAAGATATAAAAAATAAATATAAAAAAGTATCTGATAAATTATTTTTAAGGATTTTTAAGTATTTTTTAAGCACTTTACCTATAATCAGTAAAATGTGGATACTTGCTCAGTGTACGTTTATACGTATTTGTGCGACTGCGTCTGTGTATGTCTTGTAACGCCTTGTGGCTGATATGATATCATTATTATAAAAAAAAAAGTAAAAATAAATAAATAAACACATAAAACCCCTTAAACAGGTACTTAAGGTTTTCTTTTTTCGTTCTTAACGATTTTTTGTTATTGTGTGAGGCTTAGCACAAAATACTGAAATGGACGAGAATTTGTATTTTTTTCACTTTAATACTTACACTTAGCTATTGCAAAGTTTCATAAATGCCAGCTAAACGCCCACAAACACTGCAGACATACAGACAAAACCAATACACAAACATATACTTTCTTACATACATATCTACAAAGAAGAAACACTTGCAACACACTAAAAATGAACAAAAAAACACAGCTCGATAGAATGAAAGCCAGAGGCTATTTTCGCTTCCGTACGACGTTATTACATTTTCCGTGATAGCTTGTTAGGAACTCATAACGCGATAATTGCCATTTAATGTTGTCATCCGCTACAAACAGTCGATGGCAAACGAGCAAATGTTGGAAAAAAGTATAAATGAAATCAAAGACACACTTAAGCAGCCACAGATTTAAAGGTACAACGAATATAAAGAAAAAACTTTTTCTTTCTCTATTTAATATAAGTCAAAAATAAATGACATTAAAATGAAAATAATTTCAGCAAATAAAACTAAAGCACAATATAAAATCATAGATATTGAAGTGTCTGAATGAAATGAACATTTTAGTTGCTTAATTGGCTCTTTGCGAACAAATTTAAATTTAAAAATATAAATAATTATAACAAGATTAGCAACACTATAAAAAGCACAAAAAAAATAGTTTTTTTTTTATTAAAAAAAGAGAAAAATGTTAAATCACCACCTAGTTTTGTACTTATTCAATAAATTTTCCTTTTGCCAAAATTTCTATTTTTTACATATTAAAGGCAACTAACTAAGGCGCAAAAAAGCATTACTTTAAGTTTTTAATGTCAATATAATTTTTATATACTAACCTGCTTACTTAGATGACTATTACAGAGCGTTCGCTCAATTAGCCGAACGTAGAATCGATTTCGAGGCGCTTCGATTTTCTGCGCTTCTTCTCCAGTTTCTGACATTAAGTTTCAAATTGTCTTCCATAACTTGATCCTTCCATCTTAGTTTCAATTTTCCCCTTCTGTGCGATCTATCACCAGGTTCGCACTCAAATGACTTCCAAGCTGGAGCATCTGTATTCAATCTTACAGCACGACCAAGCAAACGTAAACGTTGAATGTTAATACGCGTAACTACGTCAATGTCGGCAACCTGCTCATACAGCTCACAGTTCATACGATACCGGTATTCACGCAATCACGCTTTAACGGCTGGACCGATTTTCATTAAATTTATAATATAATTATTTGTAAGCCTTGAGTGTGCGATAGCCTAATCTTTTTTTTGGAAAAAATGGCGGTGCCACGCCCACAACACTTAAAATCTCACCGTACTACTACAGAAAAAAATTGAACTTTTAATATTGTTCCTTTTGCTGCACCGATTTTTTAAAACTTTGAACACATATAAAAGGCCTTTATCGGAAAAACACATAAGGCAAAAAAGTAGGCTGGCCACGCCTACCAAAACAAAAATCTTTTTACAGGTACTTCTACCTGCCCGATTGTTGTAAAACTAGTTCTCATATTAACGGCGTCCAAAATAACAATTTTGAGGGCAAAAATAAGGAGCACCCACACGCCAACAAAAATTAAACTACAGGGTGTTCGCCGGCAAGGTATACTACTTTGTTTGTTTATAATTTTTTATTAAATAAAAAGGATGGATCTTATATTGATAAATGTTTTATTTAATGTCGGCAATTATATATTGAATACAATATTAGATAAATGTCCGCCTCTATTAGCCTCACAAATGCCAGACCTTTTGAGCACATTTTTAATTACATTTTTACACATTTCACGTGGTATTTCATTCATTTCATCAGGGTAACGCAAACTGTTTGCCGTTTTGTGAATTGTTGGGTGAATAAAATCCGAACTCCAGCCAATGCAATAAATATTCCAACCCCAACAGCAGTTCTTTTCTTTCCGTTTGCACATCTATGTCTAATGATAAAATAAGGTGATTTCATTTGCTCTTTATTTTGAGATACTGAAGGAGAATTTCTTATCGATTAAAGGTTTCTGTGCGCAGTAGTCAATTTAAATTTAGACAATGCTTCAATGGTCCCATATTCTTTGTTTTGATCCGCCCACAGCATGTAGTCGCATAGTCTTTCAGTTTATAAAGTTTATTAAGGTGCCTAAGTTAGAAGAACCCCTACTGCGGTTGAAGTTGTAGTTTTTGTAAATTGGTCCATAATAACCGCCACCAAAAATAGGGGTTTTGTGCAGCCATTAGTTTACCTATAGGTCAAGGATTTTAATTAACCTAGTACCCTATAAGGTAACAAACTCCAAATGCCTTTCGGCGTCACAACTCCACATTCAAGAAAACGTTCTCTTCTTGGGCAGAGTGCTGGGCAATTGCAGAGGACGTGCCTGGCAGTCTCGTCATCATATCGCAAAACCTGCACACACTACATTTGACCTGCCCGTTTTACTTAAATAGTATCTGAGATTACAACTTCCAGTCAAAAAACCTGATAAAAATCATAGGCCCTTTCCGTCAATGGCACACGAATCTTTTAGCCTGACGTTATTTCCTACGGCGCGTCCCACAGATCGCAAGGCGATCGGTACGTTCATTACCAGCATGGCTCGCATGGCACGAAATCCAAAGGCGTGTAGTTCAGTTGTGAATAATAAGGCGATTAAGGACGTCAATGCATTTCAGCACCAGTGCGGCTGTTCCCCTCGCATTTTTTTCATAAAGATTCATAGGCACTAATGCAAATGGCATAGATTGTGGCCTAAAATATCGACGGTTATTAATCCAAAATTCTGGACCAAAAATACCAGCACCAGTATCGCCACTCGATGGCTTAGAACCATCCGTATTCCAGACCTGTGTTCCTTCCTCAACGGATCAGATCCCCTATAACCTTTTTGTGTATCATCTTCATAATACGTGAGGCTTTAATCGTAAAGACCCTAGCATTCCCCTAAACTAAAATTTCGTGTAAAAAATCGGATCTTTTATTGCATTGTAAAGTCAACTGATATTCTATTATCTGGGGCCCTAACGTTTACCAATAGCATGTTTGCAATCTACATCTCTTCGGTAAACAGAACCAATTCCGTTTTAGAAAAGTTAACGGATAAACCATTCGGCACGCACCATTCAACGAGTCTCTTCAGAGATAAGTTATGCGGTCAGATATGTCTTTTAGGTAAATACCAAATGTGGCTTCTAAAATGTATTCCCCATAGGTTGCATATTACGGCTAATTTTACGTTTTAAGATACGTTACTCTAGAACTAACAAATTAAACTGTAAGAAAATATATGCATACGTTAGTACGTAATTCTTTTAAAATTACCCGAATATTGCAAGATAATCAATCCAGTGCACGTTATTAGGCAAAGAAATAAATATTTATTTAAATACTAGCTGACCCGGTGAACTTCGTACCACCTACCAATTATTGAATATATGGATTTTTTAAAAAGAGTTCAAAGTTTATGTAGTCAAATAGTTCATTGAAATATATTTATAAAGAAAACAAAAATTCAAAAAGATTACAAAAATAAGGCGTTTCAGGTAAAAGCTGTTAAGAAAGCTATGTATTTTCGTGCATGGGTTATGTTTAGGTTAATTCCCTTCAGTGCAGTACCTTGTGATATAAGAAACTTTTCGTTTTGTTATTAGGCGCAAGTACAAATAAAGCAGATGGTTTGCTCACACGTGAACATGCAACGTATATTTGGCCATGAAAAAAACATGTATTTTCTAAATTAAGACCACAAATACTCAAGGATTGTCCTTGTGATTTGTTAATCGTCATTGCGAATGCAAGACGAATAGCAAATTGAGTTCGCTTAAACTCAAAAAGCATATCGGTTGGTATCATCGGAATTATCGGTATGAGAACTTCTTCCCCTTTGAATTTTCCTCTAAGTATAATTGCGTGAATAACATGAAATATAAGTTTTGTTATTACCAAACGCGTTCCATTGCAAAGTTTTGGTTGGTTTAAATTTCAAAGCACGATAACTACCGAGCCAACCTTCAGTTGTAAGTTGTGCGGGGGTAAGCCAGACACATCCAAGGAGTTAAGAACTTCAGTTGGATAGTTTGTGGCTTCATCTTCGTTTGTTACACAATCAAAAGATTTAAAAGAATGCAGAGTACCAACGATTTGATTCTGAACTATTTACAAAGTTTAAATCATCAACATCTATATTTTTCCCGTTAGCAATTATGTTGGAAAATACTTTCCAACTCTTCTTTTGACGATACAAAATTACAAAAATTTTGAGGAAACGAAATCAATCCGTTTGATTCGTCGACAGGAATACGGCCATTACCGATAGTCAAAAATTGGTTGGAGAAAGAAATCTTGAGGTGATAAATCGTTGAGAAATGTAACTTTCATGTTTTCTGTCATCTGCAGTATCTTTGGAAAACGCCACAGACTTGAGGATTTAACGCAAGCATTTTTTTGATCAGCCGCCGTCGATCTTGGAATGACTGGCAGACAGTAAAATCATTGCACCTCCAAAACATCTTGGGTCACTGCGCAGATAATGATTTTACACGCTACTAAAACTTTGGACATGACGAAGTTTTTCGCAATGTTACATATTGGTTGCTCTATATTTTGAAGGTTTAATGGCAATTTAAACGCTGAGTGAGCTGTGCGGCATCCTTCTTACAATGTGGCCGCTATTCCAGATGATGCTTCGGCTGCAGCAATGTTGGATCTCGCACGAACAGTGGCTAAAATCAATGACATGACGAATGTCTTCCCAGTTCCACCGGGGGCATCCAAGAATAGAAAACACCGTTTCCATCATCAATTGCCTTCAATATTATATCATAGACTTCTTTCTATTGGAGGTTTAAGAGGGAAAGATTAATTTGAACTAATTGGTTCAACTCATGTCGATCGTATTCCCGTTCACGCTTCAATTGTCGATTTAGTAGCTCATTCAATTCATGTTCTGGTGCTGGCAGTCCTAATCTGACTAACAAACTGCCGAAAATAAGGTAACACATGTCTTCAATTAAGAGCAAGTCCCGGTTATGCATCTTCGCATTGACTTCAAGATTTGGATTTCTCGAGCAGACACGATATTGATGTAAAATGTCTTTTGACATATTGTCCTTGTATTTGTTCCACAGATCACTTGGATTTGACGGGAAGCATGTCAAAATGATAATATCAAGTAATGTTCGTATCTGGCTTGGATATGCACATATAATTGCCTCAGCGCTTATCCTATCCCAATGAGTATCGTTTTCAAACAAATTGAGTTCTTGACACGCAGCACGAAATCTTGGGCAGACTATACCATAAACAGTACAAAATGCTGCAAATGATGTTGGACCACGAACATTCACCAGCAACAACCGCAATAAAAACATTCTTCAGATGAACTGTATAAATGCAACCGAAAGCATCACTTAAACGCATATCCGGAGGCCCAGGAACCATATTGCCTTTCTTTTGACGTTAAAATTTTTTTGAAGAAGCGTTCCAAGTGCAATCCCGTGGCATCTTCGAGTAAAGTAAAGTTTGTGCAAACGGATCGCTTTGACAAACAGCAAAGAAACTTGTCAATGTTGCCGCTGGAGGTATTTCAGCACGTTGAAATATACTCGTTGGCCATTCTCGAGATGCACTGCTAAATGTGCAACAGTGGGATGAATAGGAAATGAGCAATACGCCACGCCGCCTCATTTCAGTTCACATATCGCCCAACTTGATAACCTGTAATTTTGTCGTTGCCATTGGAGGTTTGGATGCTAAAAACAGCCATATCGCTGCTTTTCGTGACATATTTGCAGATGTACTTGATCGACTTCACTGAATTAGAATATTCAACATTTCAATGTGTCTTAAATGATTTGGAAAGAAATGGCGAAAATGGCACAGTCCAACTGTTGTCAATCACAAAATCGTTTCCTTCTACTTTCTTTGTAATAGTTTGACCGTTGTCGTTGGGCCATCAACGCCGATACAGTGGATAACCGTCATGGCCAGTGATAGTTTCCGCCGTCAATTTTCGTGGATAATGTTTGGAACACTTGCCGTTGACCATGCACGGAGATTGGGGGTTGACGGTCCATGAATAATATTTGTAATTACAACATCATGTAGTTCTAGATCTGTATCGGGATCAGGAATCTCGGCACTTATAATATAATCTATCTGGTCTGGTCGAATGTGTGCATGCGGCAAGCCTCGTTTTTGCCATTTTATTGAATACATCCAGCATCGAGTATCTCCGAACACGTATTGCCTAACAATACATATAATTATCAAACGAATTTTTACCTAAACACACACAATTCACGAAACATTATCCTTAATAGCATGTCAATAACGTTATAAACATGTTTTTTTTGTTTCTTTGATAATTACTGAAAATTACTGATAAATCGTGAATAGAAAAGCTGTAGCCAATCGCATCTTTCATGATGGGAAGCTATTACCAAGAAAAACTTCACAAACAGTTCAGTTTATAATGGCTTCATTATTTGGTAGCCCTTGTAAATATTTTTTTTATTTTTTTAAATGTTTGTTGTGATTACAAAACAATGTATAGAAAAAAATTGCGTTAATGACTTGCTAACTGAAAGACAGATTCATCATTGCATAGCCTAAATGCTTAGAGCAAGACTTGAAATATGTATTGGTTAATTTTGTAGCTTCTGAGCTAAAAAAAGAAAGAATTATAATATAATTTACGCTCGACAGGTTTCAAAGTTATGAATGCCTTTTTAGTACTTTTTTTGAAATATTAGACCACCAGAGGCGAGACGGGGTAAAAAACCTTATTCTGAAACTATTTATATCCATTTTGTACCTTCGGAACCGAAAAAGATAAAAAGGGGCTCAAATTATATATTGTTATTGCGTTCGACAGTTCTCGAAAAAATATGTATATAACATTTTGATAATTTTGATACTAAGGGGTAAAAGGGGAAAAACATTTTATTGGTAATTTTTAAGTTATTTTTGTTACTTTTAAACTAATAATTTAAATTGTGTTCAACTGGTTTAAGAAAAATATGAACACGTTTTTTGAAGTTTTTTTACAGTTATTGGGAGGTGCCATGCCCATTATTCTCTTTTCTCCTAAGTATATTAGCAAACATAAACATCCATAGACAATTTTGAGACTCCAGCTATTAGATTTATTGAAGTACATGTAAAAAAAAACAATGGTATGGGAGGTGCCACACTAAAAAGTTTGAAGACCTATGCTGTCACAGTTAATGATATACACATATAAATATTTCCATGCTATTATAGGTTCCACACCCATAGTTCACTTCCTGCCTATACTCATCTTAGTTATGCATATTAGCATAATAAATATCCATACTAAATTTGGAGATTTCAGCTGTTACATTTATTGACATATATACATATGTAAAAGATTTTTTTCTTGTAAAGGAGGTGCCACGGCTATTATTATCTTCACGCCCAAACTCAGCTTAATTGTAAACATTAACATTATAAACACCTACACAAAATTTGGAGACTTTAATCCATACACAGCTGAATTATGCATATTACCATTATAAACATCTTTACAAAGTTTTGAGAGTTCAACTGTTACAGTTATTGAGATATATAAAAAAAACCTATTTTTGTTGTATGGGAGATGCGACGCCCATTTCTTTTTTCCCGCCCATACAGAGCACAATTATGCATATTAGCTCTATAAACATCCGCACGAAGTTTGGAGACTTCAGCTATTACAGTTGATGAGATATATTCAAAAAACTATTTTCGTTGTATGGAAAGTGCCACGCCCATTTATTTCTTTTCGCCTATAAAAAGCTCAATTATGCATATTAGCACTATAAACATCCGTACGAAGTTTGGGGACTTCAGCTGTTACAGTTTTTAAGATATATACAAAAATCTATATTTGTTGTATGGGAGGTGCTACGCCCATTTATTTCTTTCTGCCTATACAAAGCTCAATTATGCAAATTACCACTGTAAACATCCGTACGAAGTTTAGAGACTTTAGCTATTACAGTTATTGATATACATATATACAAAAAACCATTTTCGTTGTATGGGAGGTGCCACGCCCATTTATTTCTTTCCGCCCATACAAAGCTCAGCTATGCATATTAGCACTATAAACATCCGTACGAAGTTTGGAGACTTCAGCTATTACTGTTATTGATATATATACAAAAAACTATTTTCGTTGTATGAAAGGTGCTACGCCCATTTATTTATTCCCGCCTATACAAAGCTCGATTATGCATATTAGCACTATAAACATCCGTAGGAAGTTTGAAAACTTCAGTTATTACAGTTATTGAGATATATAAAAAAACTTCTTTTGTTGTATGGGAAGTGCCACGCCTATTTATTTTTTCCCGCCCATACAAAGCTTAATTATGCATGTTAGTACTATAAACATCCGTACGAAGTTTGGAGCCTTAAGCTATTACAGTTGTTGAGATATATACAAAAAACTATTTTCGTTGTATGGGAGGTGCCACGCCCATTTATTTCTTCCCGCCTGTATAAAGCTCAATTATGCATATTAGCACTATAAACATCTGTACGAAGTTTAAAGACTTCAGCTATTACAGTTATTAAGATATATACAAAAAACTATTTTCGTTGTATGGGAGGTGCCACGCCTATTTATTTTTTCCCGCCCATACAAAGCTTAATTATGCAAGTTAGTACTATAAAAATCCGTACGAAGTTTAGAGACTTCAGCTATTACAGTTATTGAGATATATACAAAAAACTATTTTCGTTGTATGGGAGGTGCCACGCCTATTTATTTTTTCCCGCCCATACAAAGCTCAGTTATGCATGTTAGTACTATCAACATCCGTAGGAAGTTTGGAGACTTCATCTTTTACAGTTATTGAGATATATACAAAAAACTATTTTCGTTGTATGGGAGGTGCCACGCCTATTTATTTTTTCCCGCCCATACAAAGCCTAATTATGCATGTTAGTACTATAAACATCCGTAGGAAGTTTGGAGACTTCAGCTATTACAGTTATTGAGATATATACAAAAAACTATTTTCGTTGTATGGGAGGTGCCACGCCTATTTATTTTTTCCCGCCTATACAAAGCTTAATTATGCATGTTAGTACTATAAACACCCGTACGAAGTTTGGAGACTTCAGCTATTACAGTTATTGAGAAATATACAAAAAACTATTTTTGTTGTATGGGAGGTGCCACGCCCATTTATTTGTTTCCGCCCATAATCAACTCAATTATGCACATCAGTAAATAACTTCCCTATACCAAATTTGGAGACTTCTGCTATAATAGGTATTGAGGTATGTGAAAAAAACTGTTCAATTTGTATGGGAGGTGCCACGCCCAGTCGGAATTTCCAAAAAATAATAAGCCTAAAACGCATTCCCAGATATCGGGTATGTCTTTTTTTCAAGTTTCATTTAAATCGGTCCAGCCGTTTTCGAGTTATAAGCGGTGTCACTAACAAAAAAAAAATTGTTCTTTTATATATAAGATTAAACTTCTAGTATCCAACCAAATGGACTTGATAACATTTATTAAATTTATTCGAGCCAAGTGTGATTATGTGATTAATAAAAGGAATAAGACAGAAGTATTGCTTTTAAGTCTTATTTATATCAACTTCAGACAGAAATAATAACCAATTTAAAAGCGTAGCAAAACTTTTTCACTGAGTTCTCCCTACACAAAACCTTAGGTGATGGATGGTATGTTTAAAGAATATGTTTAAAATGTAAAACTAATGGGGAACTGTAATAAACTTTGTTCCTCTAGGGGCAACTCCGGGGAAGCTGTAGAGTTTTTACCCTGTTTTTTTTTTAATTTAGTATGTCAATCCCCTTAGGGAATGGTGATAGGGGGTAAGTATGTTCTAGGAAAATGTTTGCAATGAAAACTGAGTTGAGGTCAGTCCTTAATTTGAACTATTCACGGGCACCCTGAAAGCTGCAGGAGGGGATTTATTACAATTTCCCAAACTTTGTATGGAAGCCCCCATAGGGAGCCTTTAAGGTAAGTATATTCTAGGAATATGTTTGGGAGGGGAGACCAATTCGGGACGGTCGTACACTTTATTTCTTTAAGGCTGACTCTGGGGAAGTTATGGGCGTTTTAACATCATTTTTGTAAATTTTGTATGGCAACCCATTTCGTCGATGGAGACAGGGGGACAGGGGTTAATATGCTTTAGGAATATGTTTGATGAGAAAACTAATTGGGGTTTGTGATACATTTTCTTTATTTTTTTCAAATTTTGTATGGCAGCCATGTTATGGGCTGGAGATAGAGGGTAAGTATGCTCCACAAACATGTTTTGGAAAAAAATTGATTGGGGTCGGTCTTACATTTTACCTTTGTAGAAGCAACCAAGAAGCTCTGGGAGCGATTTAAAATAGGAAACTCTGAATTGCAACCCTGTTTGGGAGCGGAGATAGTATGTAAGTATGTTTCAAAAAAATGTTCGAGGGTAAAATTAATGGGAATCGGTCTTACATTGCATATTGTACGGGGCAACTCCGGGCAAGTTGTAGAGGTTTTTATGTAAAAATTTTAAAAAAATAAACAGAGGTAGTCTTGGTTTTTTGTGTATATCTCGGTCAGTTATCGGACGATATTACTGGATTTCAATTACAATCTGCTCGCAGATATTTCTTATAGTTTGATACCACTTACTGATCTACGCGGGATCGGGGGGCTTCATGTGACAGTTAAGTCAGGGTACACGTTTCTATTAAAAACTATTTGGTCAAAAGTTCTGAAATCACTTTTTGAGTATAAACTCTGGATATACTTTATTGGGTCGCAGATGGATATTAAAGAAATCCCAAACGGAATGACAAGCTTATACACACCCTTATCACTTATGTGAAGGGTATAAAAAGCCGCAACCTTTAGTGTTTATCCATTCACAGATGCATATGTTCGTAAAAATTTATTTTTTAAATCTTTCAGAAGACATCTTTTTATAAACTTTTACTGAACCATCACATTCATACATATTGTTAAATATTTTTTCCTTTCAATTTTAGTTTAATATTATTCTTGTTGCTATAAAATATATGCAAAATATATACTTAATTAAAAAGTCAAAACCAAACCACGATTCATTTAATAAAGAACAAAAGTTGTCTCGTGCATATTGTGCGCTCTGTTGTTGTACCCAATAGGATGGGAACTTGTAAAAGTCATCCATGCTGCACCCAGAGGTCATGCAGTCATGCAATTAATTCCAGTTGTTGGTTTTTGCTTTTGCCGTTCATTTTTATCATTTTATTATATTGTCAGTGGTATTGCTTTTTTTAGTGTGACCGATACAGTGTATAAAAATAGTAAAAGAAGACTAAAAGTTTGCATTTGTGCGATATAAAAATATAATAAAAAGCTTTATTTAATACCCACAACATATATGTAGGTAGTAGTGGGTACCTAATAATCTGGGACCTAATTTTTATTATACCAAGTGCATAAATTTAAATCGTGTTTCTAATAGGTTGTCCAGCAACAAAATTCGGCAATTCACTCATGGCAATCAATGTATTGAAAACTTACACATTTCTTTAATGATACGCAAAAAGATCACCTTTTTCTTCGTCATTTCTTTCCCAGGATCCTCTTAGATAACGCAGTGGTGGTTTTGCCTTAACGGGTTTTCTAGGACTTTTGGCTGGCCGCCGTAGATAATTATTTGTCTGTGGGAGGTTTCTAAGTTGATTTGTATATCCTTTTGACATCTTCTACCAGACAAAATGTGTTCCACGTCAGGCCGGTAGATAAAGCATGTTCTGCGACGTTTGCAATATGTTCATAAAGGCTACTAAGACAGTCATTGATATTTTCCGAAGTCTTATCGGTATGTTTTACAAACAGTTTGTGCCAATATGTTTTTTAATTTTTAGCCAAGTTTTTCTTTAAGATAATGGAAAATCACTATTTGCGATTTGATAAGAATTGCAAAAGAGCTAATTGAAGGTAAGTGGTCTGAAGATAGATTTAACCTGGCTTGAACCTCAAAAAGCTCCGAGGATAAGCCCTTTGTTGCGCCGAAATCAATACGTCTGAAACAGAGTATGAATGTTTAGATTAACCGCGATCTGATGGTAATCTCCAAATGGGGCCGTGCGAATAGGGTAGATTTTAATGCCCGTAAAACTTAATGTTGTCTTTTGACACATAAACGCACAATAGACGATGCTGCCTCGTCTGTATTAATGAATGATGTAAGTATTAAAAAGACTCTTGATGTTCTGGGCATGAGAATCCAGTGCGATGTCCGCTGGACGGAACACATTTTTCTTGTGTCGAAAGAAGCATCGAAATGTCTTGGTTTTCTTAAACGGTGTAGGAATTACTTTACACCATCTGATCTTCTCTATATTTATACCACCTATATCCGACCAAAAATGGAATATAACTCTCATGTATGGGCTGGTGCCTCAAAGTCTATTTTGGAGCTACTTGACCGCGTACAGGAACGAACGAAGATACTCATCGGCGACGTTGTGGTATCTAACCGTTTGGATCCACTCGAACACCATCGTGATGTGGGGTGTGTTTCGCTGTTCTATCGATACTACAATGGAATGTGCTCTCAGGAAATCAGGGAACTTGTTCCCGAGACCTGAAACTTTTTGCGTGATACACGTTTTTCTAGAAGAGCACACCAATACGTAGTCGACTGGCCAGTCAATCGCACCACTCATTACAGGGAGAACTCCTTCTTCGGTCCCACAGTTTTTTTGTGAAATAAACTTCCTAACTGTGTCTTTCCTGCCACAGTAAATATCGAGAAATTTAAATCAAATGTCCACAAACACTACTCCCTTAATCCTCCTTCCCATAACCTATTTTCCTGATACCAACACAATGCAATGCATGTGTAGGGGCCATCCCCTGAGTGCTGGTTATTATTAAAAAAAAAAATACTCGAAGTCGCAAGGTTCTGAAAATTTCTTCTATATGCTCCGATATGAATATGCTCCTTGGAACGATAAAACAGCAACGTCCACAAGGATCTACAAGTTGCACTACTTAAGTGCGAAATCCTTAACTATGTGGACAAGTTTTTAAATTAGTTGGAAACGCATCCAAATCCGGTAGCTCAAAACATCTTATAACATGGAGGACAATCCACTTTTTTTTAAATTATTTTGTGTTTTAAGATTTGAATAGTTCGCAAAGGAAAGATTCAATAATAAAATATGTTAACAAAAAAACCAATATGATTGCCACAACCATATGGTTTTTTTTTATGTATAAAAAAATGTAAAAAAATACATAAGATATTAAAAAAATAATAAAATTTAAAAGTTTGTGCATAAAGCTTGGCTCTTTGTGTTGTTCTAATCAAGTAGGGTAAAAATACCAAATATCTGTTAATAAACGAGTATCCTCAACAATTCACAAAAATATATAATTTTAAATAACTTTTCGTTTTAAAAAATCGTATACAACGGTTCAAAGAAACTGGTCACATTTTCAGTTTTTAGATTTTTAATTACTGTTAGAAACAATTAATAGCGGATAAAAAGTAACACAATTACAAAAAAGAAAGAATTTATACCATAAAATTGTTTAAGAAGTGGGAGAAACAAGTTATGTACAATTACTGATACTCCTTAGCTACACACAAAACAGCTTCGGCAAATAGAAATTAAACAATATAAAATGAAACAAAACAAAAACAAGACAAAGAACCGGAAGCGTTTTGGGAAATACTTGTCGTTGGAAAAACATAAAAGTTCATTACAATTGTATTTTGTTTAAGCAGACATGCCGTATTTAAAATAATATCCTTAAAAATATAAATGACAATAGAACAGCGACTAAACAGAAAGTCCCAAAAGAAACGAAGGTGCATTAACAATATAAAACATTTTCAAAGGATTAAAGAAATTTTTAAAATTAAAAGTATTTAAATTTAAGAACCAGCAGCATAAAAAAACAAAAAAGTTATATTAAAAAGTCGCAAACAATTGATTCCTATTGTTGTATGTTATTATTTTTAATGTTGTTGGTCTTATTTTTAAAGAGTCTTTTAGTTAAACGATAAAGAATTTCTCCAGAAAAGAAAGTAATATTTTAATTAATCAATTTTGCCAAATTGGCATTATTATACTCTTCGTCTTTTTTGCTTATAGCACTGCGGCCATACAAAAACGGAAAAATTAAGATATACGACTCTTTTGGTTTGATTGACATATCCCCTTAATATTAAAACAGTGATTTGGAAGTTGTATGCTTAGCCATGAATTATAACCAGCCCTAGTAATGGACTTAAGCCAAAAAATTAATGTTTAAGTCAAAATTCACGCCATCTGTGAACAACCCAATAAACATCTAAAATAAAGGATTGGTTGAACCCACATTTAAATCCTTTTGGAAATATAAGGGGTTTTAAGTGGTGCTTTCTGCAGTATATATGTATGTTCGCGTTCCGTAAAAAAATATAATTATTTATATCTGAATTGACTGACAATAATATGATACTTTTTATTTGAGGTATTTTTTGAAAATTTATTTAAAAAAAAATGCAGATAAGTTAGTTGCACCTGAGGCACGTCCCGTAAGATAAAAACGACTGGAGTGACTGATTTGATCAGTACATGTACTGATTTTTTATCTGGTGCAGTAATTGAAAATTTGTATACTGAAATGTACTGATTTTTACTAAAATGCTGATTGTACTGATTGTTAAATTAAAGCACAACTAGATAATTTCGTATTTTTCTAGCTACAAAGAGTGTATACAAATTATTTTTATCTCTCAAATCAAATTTTACGTCGATTAACAGATTTCCAAAAAATTATTATGATTATTTTTAATTTATTTTTTTATTTTGATTTTAAAAATGCGATCTGTTCTTTAATAACAAGAATACACCCAGGCGACCGTACAGACATGCTTAATCGACTAAGGAAGTGATTTCAGTTCGATCGCTTTAACGGCTCCTAGACTAAAAAAACTAAGAAGCGTGCGGATTTCGACCCAAAAATAAATGGTCCTCCTTATTTATGAGCTACGTTTGGTGTCAAATTAAACAAGTTAAATCTGCGTCATAACTGAAATTGTTATCAGTATTGACAAAATCGGACCTCTTTCTTTGTCCGGTGAATATAGATATTACTTAACCTGTATTGCCAGATTTACACCCTGGTCAGAGGCGATTTCATCAAAAGACACTACAGTTGATTCCGTATCAGAAGCTTTTCTAAGTGGATGGATTTCAAGGTTTGAAATACCTAAGCAAATGGTAACTGATCAAGGACGTCAATTTGAATCGTCATTATTTAGAAAATTTTCAAAATTTTTCGGAGTCCATATAGTCCATACCACACCCTACCATCCGCAAGCAAATGGACAAGTTGAACGTTGGCATCGAACTCTCAAGTCAGCAATTATGTGCATTTATAACTCTCGATGGATAGATGTATTCAGGGTTGTCAGTTTTTTTCAGGGTCCTTTTTTTTTTGCTTAAATAGCACTTAATTAAAGCAATTTAAAAGATGCATTAAGTAAGCTATAAACTTTAGCTTCATCTGTTTCATCTGTGCCATTTTAGGTAACATACATAGTAAATATGTTTACTACTTTTTAGTTAGGCCAAAAACTTTGCCGTTTGTTAAAATTATCGCCAACAATATCGCCATGGCGTCAAACCTAAATTTTAATAGCCAAGAGCAAAAAAAATCGCCACATTTGGCGTTAAATCGCCATAACTGTCAGCCCTGGATGTATTGCCAATTATAATGTTGGGTTTGAGATCCACCATTAATCATCACCTGAACGATTCTCCTGCTGGATCGGTTTATGGGATGGAGTTAGCATTACCCGGATGGAGTTAGCATTACCCGGTTTGTTGATTTTAAAACTAAAAGCATCAACTCTGAATGGATTAAACAGCTTAAAGAAGATATGGAAAATGTGAGAGCAAAAAAAGTAGCTAGACACGGTCAAATCCGGGCATACGTACCAAGAGACTTGCCTTCGTTTTCATTCGAGATGATACTGTTAGACCTGCTCTTCAACCTCCATATAGAGGATCCTATCCTCCATATAGAGGTCCAATCCAAATAATTCTGGGATATCAGACTCTATTTCACCTCCGGATGCAACAAACCATCGAGTACTTCGCTCTGGAAAAGCTGTACGGATTGTTGTTTAATGTTTCACTGGAGGAGGAGTGGTGTGGTGATACTTATTATATTTTCACTTTAAAAACTAATTTAAGAATTATCAATTTCTCATTTATTTTATGTATTACAATTTTTATGGAATTGAAAAAATAAAGAATTTTGTTTTCGCTTTAGAATTGAAAATAGGACTACAACACACGTACAGGGGCCATCCCTTGTTTAAACTGCAAAGCATTTTTTTGAATTGTTAAGCTTTAACAGGGTGTATCCTTTTATTACAGATGCGTTAAATATTAAGTATTTATTTTCTAACGTAAGATAAACATTTTTCCCCGAAATCATTAATAAAAATTTAGTTTTATTTTATTTCTCTATATTGAACAGCAGTTTAAAAACGTTAAACTATTATAATCTTGCACTCTCTTTTGTTTTAACTTCTCAACTTTTCTCATCAAACCTTAGACATATGTAGGTTTAAGGCAGTTAGCAGCTTATATGCGGAAATTAGCAAATTTAATTTAAAATCAACAATAAGGGATTTGACCTCATACTAGAAAACTTTAAGAATTAACGCGAATAAAGATCTATTAAAAAGAATTTCAATATTATTTGGCCCATCTGTGAACAGCTTACGAGAACCCCGAACATATTAGAAAGGTCTCAGAAGAACAAAATTTATTACAGATTTCAAAAATGCAACGTAAAAATCAGTAATATCCAAACGTTATACAATTGTAGACCAACTCAACAAATACGTATAACTTGTATGAGCAGTGAGAGTGGTAGCTTTTCAACTATTCGCAAATTTTCCAGAAAGTTGTACTTTGATGTAGTTATTTCTTATACGAAAAACTTAAATCTGTAGCTCAATTGTACCTAGATTGTTTAAGTCTTACACTATGCCGTGTGATTATTATTAAACAATCACAACAATTTTACTTCATTGTAAGGTAGTTAAGGATTTAATTATCTCTGTTTTATTTAATGTTACTTATCTCAATTATTTTTTCCTACATAACAAATTTAAGAAAATTTTATACTATAACTTACTATAAGAAGAAATTAATATTTTCCGTTAATGTTGAAAAAAACTTTATTTGAAAAAGCAAGTTTTTCTACCGACAGTACTACAGAAACTGCTGTGCGCCGGCTCAAAGTCCACCAAGCCATAACTCAGTCTAAAAAGATTTTTAAAAATTACTTTTATTGGAAAACATTTTAAATAAATATTGAACAAGTTTGGACATTATTTAATAATGTAAGGATTAAACTTAAATTGCTTTAATAAAACAATAAAAATTAACGAATATAAACAGCTAATAGTTTCGCAATAAAAGTTTAAAAAATTATTTGAAAACATACTCTTGTAAGAATATTACTTTAAATACATATTAAAACAAAGATAAGAATACACATTGATTTAAATATTCTTAAAAAAATTTTGTAATACAACTGTGTTTTGTTTTATATTCCGATAAGAAATTTTTTTTAAACATTTTTTTAAAACTATTTTTTCATAAATTATTTCTAATCGTTCCTTTACATTATTTTTCTATTTGTTTTTAAATTTTGAAACAAAACTTGATTAAAATTAAAAATGTTATGCTGAAATCCCAATAATTTTTTGTTAATTTAAAGATGTTTCCTTTTTTTCAGTTTAACATGCAGATGTCGTTCATCTTTTTGCCAACAAACTTTCAGGGATTTACTTTCTACTTCTGCTTTTACTGCTCAAAAACAAAAACAGCATAAAACTTTCGGTACAAAAAGCAAAAAAAAAAAATTAAAAAACATTTTATACATAAACATACATCAAAGATTGCTCTCAACTCCATTTATGTGTATAATAGAGTTCTTGCTCGAACTCTTCTAAGCCCTTAATTTTTTTTCTTTAAAGCTGCATGTTTTCATGTATGTGTTTGTAATTAATATCATGTGTAACTACAGATGTATTTGGTTGCAAAGACAGTGAGGTTTGGCTAAAATCTGTTTAAATTGGTTTGCAATATCCTTCTCACATAACGACCTAGTACAAGTTGTTTTAGGAAATTTAAGAGTAAAATTAACATTTTTTTATATGCATAAATACAATTTTTAAAATTTTTTTTTATTCCAAAATCGTTATAAAGAAACTCTACTCTGATCATAAGAATTTAGTACCGAAAAATTCCAAGGAAAAACTAGAAAAATTAACAACAGAAAAAAAACGACTTCATATGAACATTTTAACTATGTTGGTAAGTATGTTGCCATGCATAAGAGCTCATAACTAAAACAAATTGCTGTCACACACACACACTTACATCGTTCACTTTGGAAGTTAAAACAAACGATTTTATGTGGCATCGAAACAGGAGCATTTTTACGTACATACTTTTTGCATTCCATATACTCACGCATACATTCATACATAACCGACATGCATGAAGAGTTTGTGTGTATGAACAGGATAAAAATTGACGCAAGTGTCGGATGTTGCATTAGACATATCAGTCAAAAATGATATACAAGGATTTTGCATAAAAACCTTTGGAAAAAAACCATGAAAACCATGGAAAATCTTTCGAAGTTTGTGTTAAGAAACACATTCTTTTATTTTGGGGAAATTTTAACGATGCATATTTCATCTTCTTCTATAGCAAAACTCCAAATATGATTTGACTAGCAAACAAATCGTTTAGATTTTAATATTAAAGACATTAATTTTAAACAAACTCTTTTAACTTTAACAATAACTAGAGGTTACAATTTCTCTAAAAAGGAATTTCCTCAAATACCTAAGTTATATATAAAAAGTAACAAACCTTGAAGGTTTATTAAGATTATATTGAAAGGAGGAGACCTTAAGGAAAGACCTCAAGCACCGCAGGACATACACCTGCGCCAGTAATTGGATTGTTGTGCACTCCAAGCAAAGAAAAAAGAATTTGAAGTGAAGCAAATGAATCGCTTGAAATTTCCCATTAAACATTTTCAAAGTAAAGCACATCTAGTAAAACATTAGACAAAAAACGTCGGATTCTGGGCGGTGCAAAAGCTGGGCAGTGGCACAGGAAATACTTCGTCGATCCAATATCTTCCCTACATGCCCTAAAATCGCTTCTCTCTGCAACCCCATTCCCGTGAAGGTATTCTTGTTAGTTTGAGTGGCATGTCAGCACACCTTGCTCAGTTCAGGCTTTCGCTGTTGCAGAATCCCCCTAATCCTGACCTCATCCAGGTCGCGCAAGAAGCTTCTCATCATTCTGCCAGCCGTCTTATTTTTTCAAAGCCCCTGTAGGTAGTTTTTACTTTTAACCCAGTCGCAACGCAGGGCTTTGGAATCTGTAGGTCTTCTACATGCTGTTCCTTGGCCAAAGCCATAGCAGCCAGATTATTCATTTTATAATTATCAATCGTCGTAGTTTTGGTGTTCTTGGACATAATTGCTCTTATTGACGCTCGAGTATTTGTATAGATGCTGACATCCGGTGGACCTGTATGTTGTGCCACTTTCGGACTAGGGCCCTATTTTAAGTTTATAGTCATTCTGCATAGCATCCAACATAAACAGGAAATGTGTTTCGTGATGCAACGCGGTTTTCGTTTTTATGGTAAAAAGACAGATCTTAATAATGGATCAGGCTGGAACTGATCCAAATAATAGATCATGGAGGACTCTTTTTCGTTCGGCTAAATGAAGAATAGTTATGCTACAGTCACTTAATAAGTAAGTAAGCTATTTTATAACATTATTAACAACATTGGCTTTCAGTGGAAGCAAATTTGAATAAAAAATATCTCAATAACGCTTATTGCTTAAGCGATATAAAAGTAAATTAAATCTAAATAGGACTTCATCCAACACAATTTATTAATCCATTCGCTGTCGGTACAAGTTCCGGAGCTCACCACAAACCATCAAACTAACCACATTTACACTGTAGTTAGATACATACATAAATAACAATTTTCACTACTCTTTAAAATATATTTTACTTCAATTAATTTCACTTAGTTTACATTCATACGATTCGATTCCTTTTTTTGTATTCATTGAATTCTATATAAGAAACGTGCCTAAATGTAAAAAATATTGATTTTTATTTGAAATTTAGGAAGAAAAAGAGAAAATAAAAAGCAAAAAGGAAAATGAATTTAATTTTAACTAACATCAGCATCGTCGTCCTTTCAATTATCACCATCATGGGAAAATAAAGGCAAAATAGAGAAGGGGGGAGGCAAAGAGAAGAAGAAATGCAATCAAATTATGTAAATATTTTCACAAGTCATACTGACAAGTGTTACTCTCCTGTTATTCGTACATTTTGCTGGTACTCGAGCATTTCATTAATACATTCAAATACACACACACATTCATATGTACATACTTATGTGTGGAAATGTACACAAATGCTGCTTAGAGTTTTGGTATGAATTTGGATTTGAATTTATCAGCAAATACTGTTTGTAGTAGATTAATCATTAGTGTAGTGAGGACAAATGATTGCGAGTATTTTTGTCATTTTTTAGGCCTTTAAATTACTGTCTTAGTACTTTAAAGTTTTAATAAATTTAATATATTTGTTTCATAACGAAAGTTTTTCTTTTCTAATTAACAAATACAACTTTAAACAAATGGAGTAGAACTGACTTCCGCTATAAACATTATAAAATCTTGAGGGATTTAAAGCTATAAGATAAAATTGTATGTCTTTTAAACAATGACCTTTAGTCAAATACACAATAAGAAATTTGTACGACTAAAATTTGTTTAAAGCAGCATATGTTTTTTCCTCGGGCACTTGTGGTTTCATTCCTATTTCAACAACTATACAAAAGCTGTTGAAGTAGAGCCATGTATATTGATCAGTAAAGCTCTGTTCGCACAACAATAAATCTCTTAATATTTTTCAATATTATGGTAACGCACTACACAGTAATAGATTAAGAATAAGAAACTGTCTCCGTTTGAAACTGTCAGACGTAAGCAATATTTAGGTTGATTCGTACTGACTTCATCAGTACATGACTGATTTAACATTTGGCGAACTATATAAAAAAAGGGTGTACTGAAATGTACCGATTTTTAAAAAGTAATACTGATTGGACTGATTTTCAAGATAATTTGATACATTACTATTTTTTTGTTATAAAAAGAATTGATAAATTTTAGCAAAACTCACAAAGAAAACAAAAAATGTCATGCTGTAGACCTTTCAACGCTAAAATGTCGGTTAAATAGTTGATATTTACAGCCAAACTCTACGTACCAATCAAAGAATACTGAAGATGAAAATATCCGTAGCTGGTTTTCGAAAATGCGTTCATTCTACTCGGCTAGTGTTGATGTTATAACTTGCTTTTTTAAATTTAAATAAAGTTTCATTCAATTAACATAAATAAATGAACTTAAGCCTAAATAATATATAATTTGTCTAAAAACATAATTTTTAAATAATTTTCCAACAGCAAAAGGAGTATTATAAAATGATTTTCCTGAAATCCCGTTGACGTTTTACATAATCAAATGTTTTTAATTAATTATGTATAATAATTTAATACTATTTAACAATTTAAAGGCAATAAAATGAAAATGACTTACAAAAGTATTATAGTAGGGGGATTTACAAGGTGTTCCATTCTGTCCTTTTGCCATAATGTTACAAAATTTCAAAATGGTTTAAAAACCTTCACCAACTATTGGACTGATGTATGTGGATTTGTTATGGCATTATAATAAACATACCATACGACGTAGTAATTTGGACAGGTACATGTGGATTTTTAAGAATTATTTTTGTATTAAAAACAACAACAATGTTTTTAAACCATTTTGAAATTTTATAATATTTTGACAATAGTACATAATGGAACACCTTGTGAAACCCCTACATATTTAATATTAAACTATCTGTACCCTTTAGAGGCTAAATATGTACGATTAAAAAATTTCAGTGATTCCAAAAAATAAATTGCTTAACAAACATCTTTAAAAATACGACTTGTCCTTTGATAACCAGAATACAATGGCATCCAAACAGACGAAGGACATGCTTTATATGTCTCAGAAGGTTCTTTCAAGTCGATCATTATGTGTGAGGTGGGTCCTAGACTATAAAAACTAACAAAACACTTTTCTTTTTCTTACATAAAATATGAAAAACTTACTGATTTCGAACCAAAAATTAATGGTCACCCTAGTTATATTATACACATTTGGTGAATTCACAAGGTCTTGTGAAATCATATATTGTAAAATAATACAACCAAAAAATATGACCGTTGTGAACAACTCTTCGTATATTTGTAGGTGTCGTATTTAAAATCTAAATCAGCTGATACGACCAAACGATAGAAAAACAAACACATATTTATGTACATAAATCTGGTGCTGCTCTTGGCTTAACTTAATAATTTGTAGAAATTAGACCCATGAAAACACAAAATAGTCTATATCTAACCTAGTTAGAATCTCTAAAATCCATTAAAATAAGCAAAGTTTTAGTAAAAAATCACAAGAATTTTGTTATTTTTTACGTAAACAAAAAACAGCTGATGTGTCAGAGAGCAGTGCCGGCTATTTTTGCCGGCGGAGGCGGCTTAAGGAATCTTCTTTGGCGGTTTTGCCTAAGTTTTTAGTATAGACGTTTTTAACGGATGCGAGTGCTAGCGGCTCTAAAAATAAATTAAAAAACTCGCCGTTTCGTTTTAGGCGCTTGGCGCATGACTTTGTATATAATACGACACAATAAACATATCAAACAAAGTTGTATTGTTTCACAACAAGTTTCGTATGAAAAGCAACAACAAAATTTTTATGCTATTGTGAAATTATATGACAATAAAACAATATGCTATTGTATCGTACCTTGTGAATTCGCCAATTATCCTTTTTTAATTTAAAAAATAATGCCATTATCATAAAAACTAAAATTATAATAAGGCTTATTTTACACATGTCTATGGTATAATTGGTAAAAAATATCTTAATAATAATAACTTTAGTTATTATAAGTATGACTATTACTGTCCCAATAAAGTATTTGAATATTTCCGCGATTACAGAAAGCAAAATATTTCAAATTGTTGGTTACGTTGCTACGTTGTCCTTTTTTGAAGGTATTGTCGAATTTGTGGTTCAACAATGTGGGTATTTTTCTTGACTTCGCTTATGTTAATTTTTTTAACTAAAAGCTTACGGAAATAACGAAATCATAAAAAAAATTTGTTTATAGTTAAATTTGTTGAAAATTTTTGATATAATTTAAAGAAAGAAATGAAAACACAAATTGAAAATTGAAACAATAGTTAAATTATTAAAAAAAAAAATTAAGACATTGACTGTGGTTTTAGCCATGTCTCTTTAGCAAAAGCGAAGAAGTGAGTGATTGTCTTCTGTTAGTATATTTGGATTGTTGTGATGATACAAATCCTTTTTTTGGGGGTTAACATAAAGTATATTTGAGAAGTCCACTTGCCAACACCACTCGGTTATAAAAAAAATAATTATTTTGTTAAGATGACATTTTATTTGCTTATTAGAATGCCTCGTTCAAAACTCGGTTAATTAAGTATAATTTCTAGTCAAACATTTAATACTTCTGTAAAAATCTCTATATAATTTGGAAGTTTACGCTCAAATAAATGTAATCTGTATATCGCTAACTTAATAAAGAAAATCCTTAACTTGTGTTTTTTTTTTTTTTTTGCTAATTGTGATAATATGAGCAGATAATTTTACAAAATAAATGAAAATCTGGGCTTATTAAAATAAACAAGAAACTATCCAGCGTATTGTGTGAAAGATTGAAATTAAAAGTCGACGAATTCATTTGGCCATATCAATGCGGATTTTGACCTGAACAATCCACCATTGAAGATGTACATACATATACGCACTATGCCAAATCCTGAAAAAGACCCAAGAATGACAGATCGACACATACGAGTCTGCAGGATGTTCTGTAAGCCTTTCCGTACCAAATGAGGTTACAGACAAAGAGACAGCCAAACAAAAACTTCACTTACAAACTTTTTTATAATGACTTCCTTAATTTATTATTTTGTAGCGTTAATTGCCACTTTTCTTCTATTTGTTGTTTAATTTTTACTAATGACTTACTAAAAGCACGTTATGATTTAAAAAATCATTTAAACTCATGATAATTGTTATTATAAATCCAGTCTATTCGGATTACTTTAACAAATCAAGCAAAAAAAATCTTGTTTTTTTAATATATTCTTTTGCATTACTAGAGGTAGAGCGCTGGTGCTTGAGTGCGGAAAGTCCCTGGCTCGAATCTCATCTACGGTAAGTATAAAAAATGAAATTTTTAAATTAAAAAAAAATACCAACTATCTATAAAATAAAAATTAAATTAAAAAAAGTCTTCTTTTAATTTTTAAACTATTTAAGACTACTTATATTTTAAATTAATTCATTTTAAATAAAACGACTTATTTTTTGTGGTATGACTACCATAATAATATCGGATTCGTTTTGAGACATCGAGAACAAAAATAGATACTTTTTACAATCGAATTGTAAGTATTGCTTGAAGATAATTCTACTTACTTTTCTACTTATTTTGTAAGTAAAGTTTTTGCTGGGTACCTCCACATTAAAAAAAATCAACTCTAGCAACTGCACTTGAGGTGAGCTTTGGCATAAGCAAAGGCAAAACAAAAAAAGCTTAAGGCAAAACTGCAGCTATTTTTGAAAAATTTGGAAACAAGTTTCATTGTTCGCATATACTTTTTAAAAACAATTGAAATTTTAATTTACGTAAAAACAAATAAGAGCGCTATATTCGGCTGTGCCGAATCTTATATACCCTTCACATTGGTCTTTTATTATACCCAGTCATCTTTTCTAAACGAGTTATTTTGTGCTGCAAATAATATAATAAAAATACTTTGTGCCAGGTTTAAAAGCCATAAAAATCCTAGTTTTTGAAATAGAAACCTTTACAAAATTTGAACGTTCGTATGAATAAAAGAAATAGAAGGTAGAAGGTTTTAGGTCGAGAGTTTTAAAAGTTTTCGACATTATTTGTATTGAAAGTTTAATTAAAGGAGTTGATTTATATGGGATGTTCAAGTCCTCCTGCTCCTCTCCAACTATTTTTTTTCATTACTTTTGTAGAACATACGAATCAAAAGCAGTTATATTTTCTTAGATGAAGCGTATCGAAAACTTCATAAAAATTTTTAATTTGTAAGGGAGCTACCCCTTTCATTGCCCCTACCCACAAAACTTTTTTTCCGAAATGTGAAGAGTATAATTAAACATTTTTGATTAATAAGTTAATTGAAACAATTTTGAAATATTTTTTTCCGTGTATTGTGTAGGTTACTACGCCAAAAAACCTACATATATTTACAAAATTGTTTAATTAAATTAAAGGAATATGTGAACACCCAGCTGGACGGACGGATGGATATGCTTTAATCGATTCAGAAAGCGTTTCTAAAACGATCAATATAATTAAGAGTGGATCTTAGGCTATTATTTTGTGATTTTACAAACACTTACACAAATGCAAAATCCCACGTATGAGGTGTGGGGATCCCAAGTTGAAGTATATATGTGAACATGCCCGTGGCACCCGGTCGCTTAATAACCCGTTTAGTTAAAATTAATTTATTTTTGCATGTTTATTGTAATTTTTTACAATATATTTGCCTTCTTATAAGTATGTACATACATATATACGTAGAAAAAAACTTAAAATGTTAAAATGAAAATGTTTTTGTAACTAAATACATACGTCCATATGAAAGCAAACGTATTTACAGTTTTTTAATAAACAAACATACTAATGTATGTATGGATGTGCGAATCGTTTCTAAACATACACACAAAAATAACAGTTGTTTGCGTGTGTTGATTATACCAGTGTTGCCACCTTAGGTGTAATTACACATTTCATGTGTAATTTTTCGTTTCATGTGTAGCCCATGTGTAATTAGTTGCATGTGTAATTTAAAATTTTATCATTTTTGATAATTATTATTATTTTTATATATATTAAAACTTTTTTACACTTGTATTTTAAAAAAAGTGAGACCGCTTTATTTGGCTTTGCTGAATCTAATATACCCTTCACATTGATCTTTTTATGGTCATCTGATCTGACCGAGTTATTTCGTAATGGAAATATGTACTATAATAAAAATACTTTGTACCGAGTTTGAAGTCGATAGCTATTTTAGTTTTAAAAATAGAAAACTTTAGAAAATAATGTTTGTACCTATGTATAATAGAAATACCATGTAGAAGGCTTAAGGCCAACAGTTTTCAACTTATTTCGTATTAAAAGTTAAATAAATTTGTTCCTTCGTATTTTTTCCAAAGAGTATGCATTATTGTCCAATTACTCATTTTGGAACATTTAAAGTCGATATATGTTATAGTTTGAGAAATATAGCGAATCAAAAATTTTACAAAATCAGTTTATTTGAATAGGGGTCGCTCCTCTCCGTGCTCTTATTCAAAAAATTTGCTTTCCAAAATGTAGGTATTATTGTAAAGTTACTTGTTGTAGAACACTTGACTTCTATATCTGTGATTGGATAAAATTCTTCCCAAAATTTGTGCTTCTACATGAAAATTTTTTTCCCTAATTTAGGTCCCTATCTTCAAAGTATCTGTGCTAAGCTTTGTGGTTATTTTAGAGTTTCGCTTGCATCTCGGTCAATAATAAACCGATTTTGCTGATTTTAAATAGCGATTAAATCAGGTATATTTCTGATTATTTTCTGAGCGACTTTTTTAAGGTTTGGAAACTTGATTTCAAAAGACACACAGATGGACAGACATGGCTTTAACGACTTACCTATCTATAAGAATCCAAAATATTTATACTTAATGGGGTGTAAAATAAATATTGTAAAAATTAAAAATGGAATGACAATTTCATATACACCCTTATTACTATATGAAGGGTATAAAATTTAAAAATATGTAAAACATCACAGAAAAACATTTTTAATGCAATAATGAATAACTGGGGGCAACAGAAAAAGATTATTATAATGCCAATAAAGTAATAGCTTATTTAAGTCCCTCCTTGTAATAAGTAAGTATTATTTAGTAAGTAGGTAAGTACTTATTTAACTCCCTCTTTGTAAGCGAGCATGGTAAGTACTTGCCTCCAATGTCATCGCCATGTTAAAATAATGTGTTAAAATGCTAATGAGTAAGAGTTTTTGGGATTTTAACTAATTTTAGAGCAAGTTTTTGCTGGGTTATTAATTTTAGGACAAAAAAGGCCTTTTTTTTAAAAAAAAGCATGTGTAATTCGTAATTTCATGTGTAATTTTGGGTTGATCCATGTGTAATTTAGCATTTCGTTGGTGGCAACACTGGATTATACCCAAAAATTAGAGTGGGTGGGCGTAAACAGTGATGCCAAATTAAATAAAATGTCTGAAGACAAGTAAGCGCAGTAAAACATAATATCAAAGCCAAGTTAAAGTAAGTTAATCCAAGAAATTAAATATCATGAAATTTGTCGATTCATGTATAAGTATGTTACCGGCGGCCATTTTGTCAGATGTCAAATGATTTACATACATATGTTTAGTTTGGTTTGATTTGTGGAAGTTTATTTAAAAAATTTTAGATCTATGCAAAATACGTTTCGCCCACTATTCTATTCCATCAATGTAATCGTCCATCAGAGCATTTATTTGACTAAGTACGGAACGTTTTTTCACCAAGTTTACTCTAAAGGAAAACACGCAATGCTGTTAAAGAGCGTAGTGTAGAAAAAGTTTAAAATCCATCTATCCGCCATCGTGCATAGGAATTGAATATGTGTCCAACTAACTTATATAAGATTTTGAAGAAATATCTTCGTTTTGAGCTTACAAAATTTAGCTCGTGTGACAATTGAAGTCACAGGATCACGAAGTAAGTCGTATATTTGGTAAATGGGCTCAAAACAAGATTGCCGTTGATCCTGATTTTTAAGAGTTTTTTAATCAATGGAGTAGATAGGAACTCCCGTTTCTAATTCAACTTGACTGCGCAGTCGCTGCGCAGTCGGTATTCCTGCACGTGCATGCTATAAATCATGGGTAATAAAACTGTCAAAAAACCCATTAAATTAATTGAAGCGTGACGATAATTTTAATTGCTTTTACAGTACAGTGCAATAAAAAAGTATGTAAACAAAAATAATTACATTGAATCATGCGTGGCTTCTTTGTTTAATTTCCTATTAGGTTATCTTGCTTTAAGAGTTGTTAGTATTTTACCAAATATGTTTTTGAAATATGATGCTACAGATTAATGTTTAAAGATTTAATGAAGGAGGGAGGCAAACTAGAGTGAGCGCAGTCGATATTTATGCAGCTGACAACCATAAAAAACCCATTAAATCAATTGAAGTGTGAAAATAATTTAATTGCTTTTTAAGTGTAGTATAGTAAAAGTATGTAATAAAAAAATAGCTAGATTCAATATGCAGCTGTATAAACAAACAAGTACAGTTGCTTCAGGAAAGATTAGTTGTATGTATATTACAAAGGGGAGATAGCAGATCAAACAGCGCTTGCTGAGAAAAATATTTATTTCACAACGATTTAGTAGTGAGTTTCTTGATAAAAAGGGTTCAATGAACTATGGTTTATAATTTTAAGTGTAGTTAATAAAAAGAAAAATTTTATTGTTTAGTTAGGCGGTGCTTAGCATGTGTATATTTATGGAGTAATTGAAAATCTATGCTAGTTTATGATCTTTTAATAATTCTAATGTGTATGTGTGTGTGTGTGTGTGTGTGTGTGTGTGTGTGTGTGTGTGTGGTGTGTGTGTGTGAAGATTATTTTTTGGAGTATGCTGTATGACTTCATTAATTTTGATTTTATGACTGGTGATATTTGTTTATAGTAGATGTTTAAATTTTTAAAGATAAAGAAAAGCAAGTGTGGAAACGAACAAGTGCGGTTTTAGGGTGGATGTATGTATGTATGTTTATATGCATGTATGTATATATGTATATTAAAAAGCAGATCAGGCAATGAAATTTATATTATAGGTCATGATGTTTGTTTATAGTAAGTGCTTATACATATGTGTGTAAATAAAGGAAAATACAATTATTTTGAATGCGTAAAGTAGGATTAAGCACGTGTCAAGTATGCTGTTAAGCATAGTTTTGCAGTTAACAAGTATTGTATACAACCAATAAATTTATAAATAGCTATTAGTGACAGAGAAAGGGAGAGCAATGCGAACGTTTACAAACATCTGGTGGTTAGCGATCTTTTACTATATTTAATAAAAGTATGCTGTTGTAGAGGGTTTCATGAATAAAATGTGTTATTGAAGAGAATTTCATGTATACAAGTGTTTCGATCTGCAAATACAATGTAAATTCTTCAATTAGAGAGGTAAAGATTAGATTAGAAGTTAGAGTATGCTACAGACTTATACTTATTTAAAAACTATATGAGCGGTGGAAGTTATTTAAATTTTATATACAGTGGTTCAAACGTATAATTGGACACTAGGTGCACGATTATTCAAATGCAACTTTTTTTACTTACACGACAATAATTCTAAAAAACTTTGATACAGAGTTATAGGTTATTGAAAGACCTTTAAAACAATGTATAATACTTAACACATTTTATCCAAAAACATTTTTAAAAATAAAAAAGAAAACAAAACAATTAAATTTTATGTCAAACGTATAATTGGACAGTCTGTATTTTTGGGTCTTGGAAGCAAAACCTTTTGCTTTTATTACTGTTTTCAACCGCCTGGGTATCGACTGCACGAGTTTGATGAAAAAATCCGGAGATATGTTTTTCCACTCACGCCTTATTCCCTGCTTCAACTGCTCCACTGTGTTGAAAGTGGACTTATAGAGTTAACGGGCAAGTTCTTCCCAAACATGCTCAATAATGTTAGATCTGGGGACTCTGCTGGTGTTTGCAGTAATTTTGGACAATTACGTATGAGCCACATTTTTCCAACGTGTGAAGTGTGCTTCGGATCCTTGTCCTGATAGAAAGCAAATGTGTCCAATATGTTCAATTTATCGGCACTTTGCTTCACATTTTGTTTTAAAATGTCCAATAATTGGAATCGATTCATTTTGCTCTCTATAAAATGAATGTTCCCTACACTGCAAACACATCCCCACACCATCACCTACCCTACCCCATGCTTGACCATAGCCCGAGTGTTAGTAGGCAAAAACTCAGTATTTAGCTTACGCCAAACGTATTGTTTTACATCTAAGTCATGCAGGTTAAATTTACTCCCATCAGTAAAGAGTACCTATAAGATAATTAAAAAGGTTTAAAATAATTAAATTAAACAAGTTTTTGTACAATTACCGTTCTCCAAAGGTCAGAATCTTTAAAAAAGTACTCCTTACAAAATTTCACCCGTGCAATTTTATTTTTTTGACTTATATCGGGCTTTTTTCTGACTATTCGCCCATGAAAATCATTCTTCTTTAACACGTTTCGAATGGTCTCGGCGCAAACATCTTTTTTCAAAGCCGTTTGCACCATATTCTGTAATTTATTCGCCGTCGTGAATGGTTTTGTTTTTATTTTCATCAAAATCCGTCGCTCATCATGATCATTTAATTGTTTTCCTTGACCAACACAACTTTAATTTTCGACTAGAAACTTTTTTTATGCCATTTAATAATAGCGTGAACTGTAGACGGGCATCGATCAACAATTTTACCGATTACACGCATGTTTGGGAAGAACTTGCCCGTAAATTCTATAAGTCCACTTTCAACACAGTGGAGCAGTTGAAGCAGGGAATAAAGCGTGAGTGGAACAACATATCTCCGGATTTTTTCATCAAACTCGTGCAGTCGATACCCAGGCGGTTGAAAACAGTAATAAAAGCAAAAGGTTTTGCTTCCAAGACCCAAAACTACAGACTGTCCAATTATACGTTTGACACAAAATTTAATGGTTTTGTTTTCTTTTTTATGTTTAAAAATGTTTTTGGATAAAATGTGTTAAGTATTATACATTGTTTTAAAGGTCTTTCAATAACCTATAACTCGGTATAAAAGTTTTTTAAAATTATTGTCGTAGAAGTGAAAAAATTGGCATTTGAATAATCGCACACCTAGTGTCCAATTATACGTTTGAGCCACTGTAGATATGTATGTATTTTATGCTTTTGTGAGAATTAATATTAGTTTTAGCTAAGGAAATCATAAGATGAATTTTTATAAATTGGAATAATATATATGAAAGGAAATAGTATATATATATATGTATGTGATAAGAGTTTCAAAGCATGTTGTAGCACATGTTAAGTATGTTGTTGTAGAGGGTTTTATGAATATAAGAATGTTTTAGATTTAAGGAACTGCGTTTTAAAAAGAAGAAAGAAATTTTTTTCTATGGTGTAAGAATTGATAGTTATTTATTTTGATAAAATTATTTATTAGTTTTTCTTCTTTGAAGAAGAAGTGTAAGAAGTAACAATTGCAAGTTATTAGAGTTGCCAACTTTAAACATAGTATATTTAATATATTTAATTCAAGTTATATTGTTTTGACTGTTAATTGCCCTGTTTAAGAAGATGGCAGAAAGAATATTTTTAGGAGCACACATATAAACTAATTGAAATACATGGAACGTATTTTTATGAATTCTTTACGTTGTTATTGCTTTATTATATTAGTGTTGTTGTTGTTGTTGTTGTTGTTCATTAGAGTGCATGTATATGCTTATATGCATCTGTGTCGCATAAAGGTACACAAATACCTTGAAGGTAGTCAGACTGAGTATAAGATATATTTCTTTTTTTTTTTAATTATTTGTTGTTTAATGGGCTTATATTTTTTTTTCTTTCCTTTAAATTTTCTTTCTAGTAAGAGTTTATTTGAGTCTTAATTGTTTAAAATGAGTAATTTTTATTACCTTATTAATCTTAAAACAAATTGATTTAGAAAATTATCTATAAATTGATAATTTTATAACCTTTTTAAACATTAAATTAAAAAGATTTCAACGATGAACATCAATACGGACTTGGTATCAACCTTTAACCAATTAAATTTAAAACAAATCCTAAGTCTTAAGGATATGAAAGATGGACAGGACTATTTCATTATACAAGCAAAACGTGTAAATACCAAATATGGAGATGTAATTGTTTTGGAATTGGACTCAAAAATGTTATATCTTCCTAAGAGATTTAACTCTCTCACTGATAAGGATATAGAAAACCTATCAACTGGTATTTATTCAATCTCTAAAATTGCTTCAAATGATGAAAAAGGAAATGATTCTTATAAATTAGAGATAAAGGTGGCTTATACTATAAGAGATTACTATAATGTAAACGAATTTCAAACATTTAAATAAAACTTAAAGATTTATTAAAAACTATTTTCTGTGTTGTTGTTTTTTTTTTTCTTTATTATTTTAAGATAATTAATTATAATATTATATAAAAGGTTGAAAACTTATAATATATACAGTCTCAACCATAACATTCACCAAGAAAGATGGATGATATTAATGATTTTCTACAAAAATTTGAAAACTTAATTTTCGAAGAAGATTTAGAATTTATTAATGCATTCAAAAAGCAGTATTCCGATTTAAATGTATTTGATAAACCTTGCCCCCACAAAAATTCCGATGGGGATGTAGTTGGACTCTGTGGATGTTACTTTTTCCATATGAGAAAGGAGAGAGTTTTCAAAATAATTGAAAAATATCAACAATTAATTCAGAGACTAAAAAATTATCATAAACTTGAGTAAAATTTATCAGAAAAATTTAAATGTTGGAGAATAAAAAAATAAAATAAAAAAATTATTATTTGCTATATAAAGTGTTTTTAAAGAAGCTAGATCATCAGTTTAAATTAAAAATTCATTGAAGATGGAGACCACATCAAAAAAGTTGTTTAAATTCACTCAAGGACGAAAGATTCCAGTACATGATGTTGTTTTTGAAATGGAGTACTTCTTGGATCTAAGATTTAAAATTTCATGTGGATTTTCAACAATATTAGGATTTAAACCAATTATTTGGATACACTACAAGGACAAAAATTTTGTGGGATTAGATCGAGAAGAATGGCTACATCTAATGAGCTATAAGGATCATATAAGTAACGTTATAAACCAAGTTAAATTTGTGGGCTTTATAAATCTCTTTGAGAGGGAAGGTGAAAGGGAAACATTCTACAGCTTTCAATTTAAAAAAGGAGTTTGCTATTTTATGATCAAGCAAGGTAAATACGAAATTAAGATTGATCCGGACACTTGGCGATCATTACTTCGGATTGGATCATTTCTCTCATCAATTTTATGTTGGAATAGCATATTAAGAAAACAAATTCTTCATTTCTACTATGAATATTATATACCATCTTGCTCTAAGTTAAATAAAACTGTTACACAAATCTGTGAACTGAATTGTCCATATGACAGAGATATTGAAATTGATTTAACACGACTATGTTATGAATTTTCTAAAAAGATGAATGATAAAATAAAAACTGATGTAAAAGTATATAGACTACTATCAAGAATTGATAATAAATAATAAAAAATTGAAACAAAATATTTATGTTTTTACTTTTATTTATTGCTTTCTTTATTTCTCATGTTATTTAAAAATTTTAGACATAAATGACCACAGTTAAAGGTATTCATTCTTTGATATCTTTTATTGTTGTACTTAATATTTTTTCCTAAATATCTTAAAACTTCTAAAGGTGGTTGAAGATTGCCAAAGCTATCAAAATATTCAATATATTTGTTATTTTTGTAATAGGCTACCCAATGTGTGCCCTTTCCGCTTTTATTATCCAAGTTTATAATACCGCATTCTTTTTTTCGTGGAGTTTTAGGAAGCGTATCTCTCATATAAACTCCTCTAAAACTAGGAATATAATTTTTTCCAAAAATTTTTAAATCGACGTCTGTTAGCGGTCTATTAGGTAGCTGATCTATAAGTTTTTTGATGTATTATCATAAAAAATTCCATATCCCTTTTTATGTGGTTTCAGGTATAAACCTCTTCCCATTGCAATTGATTCCAATACTCTATTATGTCGTTTACTTTCTTCAAGTTGCTGTCTTCCATTTCTGGCGGTATTTACAGCTCTAGCAATTGATGATCCCCCAGAAGCTAATGCTCCTAGTGCTCCAAGTGCAGTTAATATAGGAACTAGAGGAAGAAAGCCACCAATTTTCGGAACTTTGATTATTCTTGGAATTTTAATGCTACATTTTTTACCACGAAAACAATTTTTAATAACTTTTCGTGCACTTTTTATAGCAGTTTCAATAGTTTCAGGTTTTTCCCTTTTTAAGAGAGCTGTTGCCATTTTAATCGCTTTCTTAAAAATGTTTTTCTTATAAACTCTCTTTGTAGATTTACTAGATTTTAAGCCTAAACCAAATTTTATTTTCGACTTCATAGCGTTAGAAACAATAAATGCGTTTAGTTTTTCTCCAAGTGTGCTATCTTTAGCTTTAACTCGTTCCCAAGCCTTTTCTGCTAGTTCTTTATCTGCTTGATGTCTTTTATTAATATTAGTGTTTTGAGAATAAGCAATATCATGAACTTTACAAGCTGCATCCAAAGGGTTTATACCCTTATCCCCTCTTACTAATCGCTTTTCAAGTTTTGTTCCAGGTCCACAGTATTGATATCCTGGTAGGTGTAGTTCAATTGGTAGTGAATTAATTAATTTATTTATCAGTCCTTTTCCGCGAACGTGTTGTTTTTTACTAAATGTTTTCTTTTTATATGCAATCATTTATATAACCTGTTTTATAGTGAGTAAACATTACTTTAAGTATTTCTTTATATACCCACACCATATCAGTTGAAAGCATGCGTTTAATAAGACAACATAAGGATATTACAGTAAGAAATATAGACTTGGTAAAAGATGTTTATGACATTAAACACAGTTGTTTATTACCAAATTCTATAAGAGCAATAATAGTAGGCCCATCAAATTGTGGAAAAACAAATGTAATGCTTAGTTTAATTGAAAGCCCTAATGGATTAAAATTTAAAAATATATATTTATTCTCAAAATCATTACATCAACCAAAATATCAATATCTAAGAAAATTAATTTCTTCTATAAAAGGTATGGGACTTTACACATTTTCAGAAAATGAAAATGTAATACCACCCCAAGAAGCAAAATCAAATTCAGTAATGATATTTGATGACGTTGCATGTGAAAAGCAGAGTAATATAAGATCATACTTCTGTATGGGAAGACATAATAATATTGATGCCTTCTACCTATGTCAAACGTATACACATATTCCAAAGCATTTGATACGTGATAATGCAAATATGATTATAGTATTTAAACAAGACGATTTAAACTTAAAGCATATTTATAAAGATCATGTTGGAAGTGATATGAACCTTAATATATTTTCTAAAATATGTGAAGAATGCTGGAAGGAAAAATATGGATTTTTAGTAATTAATAAGGATGATGAAATACATAATGGACGTTATAGAAAAGGTTTTCACATCTTCATTCAAGTTTAGTTGCATTCGTATAGCTACATTAATCAGACGTGTATCCACTTTAATATTTATAAGCCAACAATTTTTGCCATTTCTTCTGTTTAGCTGTTTGATATACCTGTTTAGCTGTTTAGTATAGCTGTTTAGCTGTTTGAAAGCTGTTTAATATAGCTGTTTAGCTGTTTGAAAGCTGTTTGGTATAGCTGTTTAGCTGTTTGAAAGCTGTTTAATATAGCTGTTTAGCTGTTTTATATAGCTGTTTAGCTGTTTGGTATAGCTGTTTAGCTGTTTGATATAGCTGTTTAGCTGTTTTATATAGCTGTTTAGCTGTTTGAAAGCTGTTTTAAATAGCTGTTTAGCTGTTTTATATAGCTGTTTAGCTGTTTGAAAGCTGTTTAATATAGCTGTTTAGCTGTTTGAAAGCTGTTTAATATAGCTGTTTAGCTGTTTGGTATAGCTGTTTAGCTGTTTGATATAGCTGTTTAGCTGTTTTAATATAGCTGTTTAGCTGTTTTATATAGCTGTTTAGCTGTTTGATATAGCTGTTTAGCTGTTTGAAAGCTGTTTTAAATATCTGTTTAGCTGTTTTAATATAGCTGTTTAGCTGTTTAATATAGCTGTTTAGCTGTTTGGTATAGCTGTTTAGCTGTTTTAATATAGCTGTTTAGCTGTTTTATATAGCTGTTTAGCTGTTTGGTATAGCTGTTTAGCTGTTTGATATAGCTGTTTTAATATAGCTGTTTAGCTGTTTTATATAGCTGTTTAGCTGTTTGAGGTTATCATATTATATTCAATACTTTAAAATATCATCATGGAAGAAAACGTATTGAAGGAGTTGGTAAAATCAAGGAAAATTTTGAAAAAGAAGTTTGAAAGTATCAAACGTGGAGAAGCGACAGCTTTTAATAAATTGGAAAATACATTTAAACCAATAACAGAACCTTTAAATAAACTAGTAAAATTATCTAATACAAACTCAAATAAGCCTTCAGTATTCAAACATGATAAAAGCAAAATGAAATATATAGAGGATAACATAAATACTCCAAAGAAAAATGTTGATACAGAAGATTCATTACTAAAGCCTAGAGATATCGAAAAAGTGATAAGTGAACAAGATATAGAGGAAGATGATCAGTCATTTTATTCGCAGTCTTCAGATTGGGAGCATAATATATCAGACTCAAAAGACAGCAGAAAACTTGATAATGTTTTTGGACCTCATAAAAGTGAAAATGGTAATTGGAAGTTAGGAAACTTAAATTTTGAGATTATTGATGAAAAGATTCAAGTTGGGAATAAGTCATGGGCGCTAACACCGGGCTTATATTCACTACTTTTCCATCAAAAACCAGAGCAGTATGACTCGTCTGAATTGGAAATATATAAAAGAATCTTGATTGATACAAATGCACATAGAAGAAATTATGATCCTAGTAATCAACTTAAAGGTAACAAAGGTTATAAATATAAAAAAATAATAAGCAAACTGTTTCCATCCTCTACGCATATTGGCAAGGGCTTAATGAATCTTAATCTTAACAAATCAAACTATATATACTGGGACAATCCTAATGAAATAGTAGATCGATTAAAACTTTTATTAGCATCACAACACGCCGGTAATAATAATCATACTAACGAAATTTTGTCAATAATTGAGGAATTAAGAGAAGCAAATATAATTGAGTAATATTAGCATATACTTGAAAAAAAAAATAAACCATCAAGACTGAAAAGAAAATATGACCGTGGATAAGTTTGGCCATTATAGCAAACAAAATTTTAGTAACGGAGCAAACAAGAAACATTTTTTAAAAAAACATTTTGGTTTTACTCTAGATGGAAGTAACATAAACGTTGAACATAAAGCAATTAAGAACTTGGCTACACCTATGGATGATAAAGATGCTGTAAATAAATTATTTGTATTGTCTCAGATTGAGAAATCAGAAGAAGAATTTAATAGAAATTTAAGAAAGGAAGTTGGTGAAATTCACGAAAAAATAAAAAAAATAAATCTTATTCTAAACAAGCATATAGACAACTTTTTTTTTTTTTTTTTTTCTTTCATATTTATTTGCAATCTATTTTCATAAATAATAAGCAAATTAATTAAGATATAAACTAAATGACTTAAGTTTTAATCTCCATTGAGATTAAAACTAATATTTACATTAAACATTTTGTTTTTAATTCTCAACTATAAAAAGTTTACATACATACATATTTACAGCCTTATTTTCTAAATGGCAAGTCTAAAACGTGAAATCTTTTAAGCCTTACAACTTCTTCGCTATCGTCTAATAAAGCAATCGCCAGAGCATTATCGTGATTACTAAGTCTTCCTATATATTTCTCACTAATTCTACTAATTTCGTCCTTTACTTTTAACATTTTTAAGTCCTTGTGAATATTATCGTTAGATATGAACCAAGGAGCGTTGACAACCATTCTTAGGGTTTTGTTCTGGTAGCGCTGTAGTATTTCAATATTCGAATGGCTCGTGGTCCCCCACAGCTGTATTCCATATGTCCATATGGGCTTAAGGATGCTTTTGTAGAGCAACAGTTTGTTCTCCATACTCAGCTCTGATGTCTTACCAAGTAGCCAATACATTCGCTTTGTTTTTATATTTAGCTGTTCTCTTTTTGCTTTTATATGATCCTTCCACGTTAGTCTTCTATCTAACCGCATCCCAAGATATTTGACACTGTCAGCCTTTGGTATTTGTTCGCCATTCAGCCAAATAGGAGGACAATCACCTTTTCTAAGAGTAAACGTTACATTAACAGATTTTTCGGGATTGACACGAATATTCCATTTCTTTAACCAGCTTTCAACTCTAGTTAGTTGGTTTTGGATTTGATTTGAAGCATCTGTAGGGCACTCGCTTTTTGCAATAAAAGCTGTGTCATCTGCATATGTAGCAATTGTAACATCGCATGCCAATGGCATGTCTGATGTATATATCGTGTAAAGAACAGGGCCAAGTACACTACCTTGTGGTATTCCAGCCTTTATATCGCATATGCCTGACGTTTCATTATTAATTTTTACATAAAAAGTGCGGTTGTTTAGATAAGATTTAAGAAGCAAATAAAAAGGTGCCGGTAAAAGTGATTTTAATTTAAAAAGAAGGCCAGGGTGCCAAACTCTGTCAAATGCTTGCTTCACATCTAAGAATACGGCAGAACAATATTGTTTTTTCTCTAAGGAATTTTGAATTACATTAACAATTCGGTGGCACTGTTCAGGTGTTCCATGGTGGTGGCGAAAACCAAATTGGTGTTCGGGTATAATATTTTTATTCTCTAGGATTGGTTGAAGTCTTTTTAAAAAAAAGCTTTTCAAATATTTTTGAAAAGGTGCACAGTAGACTAATTGGCCTATATGAAGCTATATCATTTTCTGGTTTGTTCGGTTTAACAACTGTTATGATTTCAGCACATTTCCATTGAACTGGGTAATAACTTAATCTTAGCATTGAATTGTAAATAAAGGTCAATAGAAGTATTGCCTTTTTAGGTAATACTTTTATAACTTTAGCTCCTATTTTGTCATAACCAGGAGCTTTTTTGTTATTTAGTTTTAAGATTTCTTGCTCCACTTCTTTTGGAGTTATATGTCTGATAGGGAGATGCATTTGGCAAGAGCTATATAGACAACTTTAATCAAAAAATTTATGAAATTGAAAAATTTTTATTTTCATCAGAAAATAGTCTAAAATATATACCACTAGATGATGGTAATGATCACAACCACTCATCTGAAAATAACATAAATTATAAATATTTAACAATTTAAGAATGTCCACAAAAAGAGATTTAGTTAATGAGCTTCATTCAAGAGCACGCAGAAATTTCTTAAGACGTAGAGTTATTACAAAGGGTGTAGATGATCTATGGCAAGCCGATTTAGTAGAAATGGGCGAATATTCGTCTAGTAACAAGGGGTATAAATATATGTTAACAGTTATTGATACATTTTCAAAATATGCATGGGTTGAATCAATCAAGTCGAAAACTGCTTCTGAAGTTTCTAAAGCATTTCAAAACATACTTCGCTTAGGACGTGTACCAAAAAATTTGCAAACAGATGATGGTAAAGAATTTTTTAATAAAGAATTTGGAATGCTGATGCGAAAATATACAATAAATCATTACTCTACATACAGTGTAATGAAAGCTTCAATTGTAGAACGATTTAATAGAACATTAAAAGGAATGATGTGGAGAGAGTTTAGCAATAATGGAAACTATAAATGGCTTAATATATACAAGAGCTTAGTTAAACAGTACAATTATAAAACACATCGAACAATAAAAATGGCACCTGTTCACGTTACTGCGAAAAATGAAAAGCATTTGCTAAACACTGTATATAGCAATTTAAAAATATTTAAACCATCACGCTTTAATGTAGGAGATTACGTTCGCATAAGTAAATATAAACACATTTTTGAAAAAGGATATACTCCCAACTGGACAACTGAAATATTTAAAATTAGATTAATACAGAATACTTACCCCATCACATTTTTGCTGGAAGACTATCAAGGCAATGAAATAAAGGGAGGATTTTATAAGGAGGAGTTACTACATACACGTTATCCAAACACATATCTAGTAGAAAAAGTATTAAAAACTAAAGGTACGAAAGCATATGTTAAATGGTTGGGTTTCTCAAATCAACACAACTCTTGGATTAGAAAAAGTGAAATATTGTAAAAATTTTATAAATAAAAAAATAAATAAATAAAGAAAAAACAAACATTAAAGCATTTTTTATTTTCATTACTAGTTGAGAGGTTAATATGTCAATAACAATAGCATTAAGCGGAAAGTCTTCAATCCTAACAGCAAAGTACTTTCCACCCATACAATTAAAAGATGATTACGAATGTTGTCTAATTGACTTTCATTCATACAATTCTGTTCCAAATATAGATTATGATAATAATCTTTTTCATATAGGAGATAAAGTTATTGAAATTCCTATTGGATCGTACGAGTTACAAGATATTGCTGATTATATCACCACACAGTATAAAGCATTGGACTCTAGCAAATCAGTTGTAATTGAAGCTAATAACAATACCTTACAAGTTGAAATAACCTCTTCACATGATACAATATTCTTTGATCGGAATCGTTCTATTGGTAGTTTATTTGGATTTGATAAAAGATCTTTAATGTCGAATTTCAAACATTTATCAAATCAACCAGTAAATATTTTAAAAGTCAATGCTATTCAAGTTAAATGTAATATCATAAGGGGGGCCTATATGAATAACCTACCAGCACACATACTTCATGAGTTTGCACTGGATGTTCCTCCAGGTTATAAATTAGACGTGATCCCCAATAATCTTATTTATTTGCCAGTAAACGTCAAGGAAATAGCACACATAACCATTTGGATTGTTGATCAAAAAGGTCGTTTAATTAATTTTCGAGGTGAGGAAATAACACTAAGACTACATCTAAGACCAAAAAGAATATGATAATTTACAATACAACAACAACAAAACACAACAAAACCAATCAAGGCATTACAGCTAAATCTAGTAAAGTACTTAAACCCAAGTTAACTGAAAAGAATAAAGAATTTTTAAAATTACTCAAGTTTAAAGTAAAAAACGATGTCTGACATACTTAATGTTTTGGAAAAACCATATTCAGATGAGAATATAATTAAAAAAGATTATCATAGCTATTTACCCTATATTCAATCATTTAGAAATAATGATGAAATTCGAATTACACTACAAAATCAAGACTTGTATGTGCTTCCCTCAGAAAGCTATTTATATATAGAAGGAAATATAAAAAAAGTAAATGGTGAAGCATCAATAAATGCTCGCCTAAGGAATAATTGTGTAGCGTACCTATTTGAAGAAATACGTTATGAGATTAATGGTGTTGAAATCGATCGAACTCGATACTTGGGAACAGCAAGTACTTTAAAAAATTATATATCTTTAAATGAGTTTGAAAGTAATATGTTGAGAAATGCTGGCTGGTCTATATCTCAAGACTTGTCGATATCAAATTTTAACTTTTATATTCCCTTAAAACTTTTAATGGGATTTGCCGAGGATTTTAATAAAATAATATTAAACAGTAAACACGAGCTAATTCTCTTACGTAGTTCAAGTGATGTAAACGCATATTACTCTACAGATGCAAATGAAAATCTTCAGTTAACAATAACAAACATTACATGGAGAATTCCACATATTCACTTATCCGATTCTAAGAAAATACAAATAATGAAAATTATAAAAGATGCAACTTCCTTACCTATAGCTTTTCGTAGCTGGGACTGTTATTTAAATCCTACATTTGTTGGTGGAAGAAATCATTACTGGAATGTTAAGATGTCAGTCAATAGAGAAAGACCACGTTTCTTGGTTTTTGTCTTGGAAAAAGATAATAAATATATTCACTCTGACTTGAAAAATATTAAAGTACATTTAAATTCTGATGTGTATCCATATGATGACTTAAATTTAAAGTTTAAAGAGAATCGCTATGCTATTTTATATGATATGTATGCAAAATTTCAACAACAATACTATATGAAGGAAGCACAACCACTTATTTCTTGTGAAAAATTCAAAGATATTCCAATTGCTGTAATTGATGTAACCTATCAAAATGAGATGATTAAAAGTGGGCCAATTGATGTAAAGATTGAGTTTGAAACAGATAGCCCAATTCCAGCAAATACAAATGCTTATTGTATGATTATATACGACCGCTTGATGGAGTATACCCCATTAACTGGAATTGTTCATAAAGTTATATAATTTTTTTTTTTTTTTTATTATAATGCTTACTTTTATCAACTTGTGAAATAAAAATATAAGTCAATAAATTTTTTTTTCTTTGCTTTTAAATATAATTTTGTTTTTATTTAAATTATCTTATTGTTAATTATCTAAATATAATATATATATATATTACAACTTGTATATATTTTTTAATTTATTGTAAATTATTAATTAAACTATTTAATTCTAACTGAAAACTTTCACTTTCTATTTGCAATATTTCATTTGCTAACAAGTTTAATTCTACATCCTTATTTTCATTATCTAATTCTAATATTGAACTTATTAATCTATTTAATTCTTCTTCACCATTTCCAGTATCTAGCTGGTAATGGTGCCATGCATAAGTGTTTACACAATCATTCTTAACTTTACGTTTAGTATCATTAAAACTTAAGGCTACCTTATTTACTTCGTTAGTAAGTATATTATGTAACTTAGATGTAAATGTATACATACATGCTAAAACTATTTCTTTATTAAATAAAACATTCTTATAAATATCTAAACTATAATTATTTACAATACATTTTTTAACTCCCTTAGCTTTTTTAGTGCTTACGTCACCTTCAACTGTATAAGAATAGACTTTAGGTGCTAAGCCAACAAATTCTGTTATAAATTTACCCTCACTTTCATCTTTCATCATACCCAGAACTTTTTTGTTTAATAAAGGAAAATTAAACTGATTATTTTCTGGGTAGGATGATGTATCAAAGCGATCTTTTATATCTGGCCGAATATCATTATAAAAATCCTTAGTTCGAATAGAATATATGAAGGAGTCTGTGTCCATATAATTTAAACTAAGATTTTCCTCATATTTTGGCTTCATGTATGCATAATGAAAATCATACATTTTCCATTTCGATAATTCTAGAACACAGAAACCTAAATAAATCGGCTTGTTATAATAAGTGAGGGTTCTGTCCATTTGCACAGCCCATAATGTGTCAGTAAACTGAGAGATGCTGTGAAAATTAGGTTTTGCAATTAATTCCCCAATACCCAGTTTGTTGCAGTTTAGTCGATCCCAATGGCTTAGTAAACGTACATCTTTTCTTTTATCAACATTTTCCATGGTCTTGCCATATACTGCATTATTTAATAGTTTGAAAAAATCTTTTTCAAACTGATTTTTTGCCCTAGTTCTATAAAAAGTGTTTAAATCAATATATGTCTTTAACCATGGTTTCTGTTTAAATTGAAGAATTCGATATACCTTATCAAGTATTAATCCATTATTTAAACATTGCTCTAATGTTTTATAATGAATAATAAACCGACTTTTATTAGAAAGATCAGCAACTAATTTTTTATGTTTACTACCGCCAATTATTTTGTTCTCAGCACAAAACGGTAAATCATTATGCCGATCATGGAGACTAGAAGGATAAGACAAATCTACTTCATAAATGTAGCCCACTTCCGAGTTGGATGGAATGTCTTGAGGATGTATAAATGTATCAGTCCAAGCAAAACCACCATATGGAAGTGATTCCGACATAGCCCAACCGTATAAGTTGTTAGCATCTAAATATAAAATATATTCAGATGGCTTTGCTTCATCGAAATTGCTTAAATATTTATGGTTTGCTTTACTGTATCTCTTACTACATTGAGTAAGACCACCTCGAATACCACGTTTTACAAAATTATGCATCTCCAAATCTGTGAGAAGCTCCAACTCAATTTTTGTATACTTTAACATGGCATCCCATGACAATCCAGGGATGGTATAGTAATGGGCTGCATCTAAGTTATAAATTTGCTTACAAACATTCCTAAAGTTTTCAAAAACATCAGTCAGTAACAGTACATCTGTCTTTAAATATAGTTCCATATAATCCCTTAGAGTATTACAATTGAAAGTCTTCCATATTTTTTGTGCTCGTAAATAATCTTCGTCCGAGCAATGACTGTCATTTAACTTACTATAAAATGATTCTATGGCAGGTAATTTACTTTCATCCAGTTTTTCAAAAGAGTTTATATACTCATAAGGAAAAACACCTTTTTGCCTCATAAGAATAAACTCTTCAGAGCGTGGAAAATATTTTTTAATTGCTTTCAAATTATCATCAGATAAGTTGTTAGCCAGTGAATCTAAACTAGATGCCATAAATCTAAAGGAGTCTAAAAATCTTAACTCTATTTTCTTTTGAGTTTTATGGCTCTTAATATTCTCAAGCTGCTTTTCAATCTCAGCTTGAGGAATATTTTGCTTTTCTTTTTTTAGCCTCAACTCATCTAATAAGGTTTGAATTTCATTATCACTATACACACGTATTGTATGTGATAATGAAATATACAACTCTTTATTTAGAGGAATAATTTTTGTTTCTCCTTCAACCTTTAAAAGGTCTTTTACAAACAAGTGACAGTCGTAGGCAGAAAAGTTATGAAAAAAAATTGGTATGAAATTTGGAACTTTATAATTTAAGTTGCACGAATTGTGCGCTGGTCCCCTATATTTTCCGGACAAATGACAATGGTCCCGAACTGCTGGCTCATCACCTAAAGTCTTACTACAAATATAGCAGTGAGTAGCTTCTCTAAAATTTAACTCTTCTAAGGGAGTTAAAGGTTGCATTGCTACAACAAACTCTAAATTTTTTTTATATAAATCCCTACATTCTTTTATTAAATTTTCAACAAAATGTTGACCTACACTAACTGAACTACTGCTAGTTGAAAATATCTTAAATCTATCTAATCTATTATTAAAATTACACTTAATATTAAACGCGTACGCACATGGAATGTGCTTGTTTAAAAAATTGGTGTTGTTAAGATTGTTGAAACTACCTGCGTCCTGAAGTATGCATTCAAAGTCCGCATATACCGCGAAGGGAACATCCATTTGCCTTTCATAATGACTATACATTAATGTGGATTTTTCCCCCTCGGGCATTTTTGATATACACTTTCCACACTCTAGTTCCTTGTGGGTTGCTAACCTCTCAGGAAGGTGAGTGTGGTAAAAACATACGTTGCAGAAATATATAGTATGGCTATCAGTTGTGATTTGACTTGATAGCAGTCTGAATAAATTAGAAAACGCAAATAAAAGATTAATTAGAAAAGTTGTTTCACTATTTAAATTTAATAAAAGATTTATTAAAAACAATTATTTACAAAAAGTTAACAAAATATATAAAACTTAGAATTTGTTTAATTAATTACCTTGAAATGCTTTTAATTAGAATGTAGTGGTGACTTTTTCCATCCTTACTTTCAAGAAGGAGCAGATTAATATGAAACTGCTTCTCACTTCCTGTAATGTAGTAAGGTCCAATTACACTTTTTTGCTTCGGGTCATATCCAAATACATTTATACTGATGTCAGCATTATTTTTTTCAAATTTCCTTATCTGCTTAACATCAGTTGGAAAAGTCATTTCTGTGAAATCCAAAACTCTTCCACACTCTAAACCTATAGTGCTATTAGCAATATTAGCAATATTATAGGTTGAGGTTCTAAATGTATTTATATTACTCCCATTATAAAATGCTGCTATGAGACACCACTTGAAGCAATATACATCATTGTTTCTCACGTTAATACATGCCCGCTTGTTGACAAGTTCCTTAGGTGTTGGCAAATATAGTGAGCCTTTAATTGGTGACGCTTTGTTTATATTAATGTCAAGCCAATTTATTTTAATCAATGTCCAGCCTGAATCCCTTTCCTGGAATTCGGACATCTTTGTTTTAATTAAGTCTAACTGTAGTTTTAAAGTACTATCCATATCATCTGCTCTAGATAATCGAATCATTTGCGTTATATGAAACATATCTTTTTCAGGTTTGTGCACTTGAGCAGGAAGTAGATATCGAGCTGTAAGCTCCAAATTAAACTTAATTAAAACATGTTCCTCCAAGCTCTTACTTAGTAGGTTTTTTATAATTTCAAAGCCATCATCTAAAAAGCGATCGATGTTCAAATCGTTATTTTCTTTTAAGAACCGGTATGATGATAATCGATTCTTAAAATAGCTTTTTATTTCGTGAGCTTGACTATTTGGTTGTAAGCGTCTTCTCTTATTATCTACATGTGTAACTGGACCGTACTTACGTTTGCTTGCGGATGAAGTTGATGGTGTTGTATTTAATGAAGCCATTTTTAATGAATTTAACTTTTTTAATAGTTTATATAATAAAATGTTTACAGTTGTTGCTAATTTTTATATTTGAAATTAGTTTTTTAAGGAGTAAACTTGTTAATTAGTTAAAGTTATTTTCTACAACACAATTAAACCGTTTGCATATATTCTATATTTTGTTTCTTTTTTTTTTCTTGCTTAATGTTTTTTTTTTTCACTTTTGTATATATGAGCAGAAGCAGTTAAGTAATAAAAATTTAGATTTTTTTTTTTTTTTTATTGATATTTTTTAAGGATTAAACTTGTAAATTGGTTAAAGTTATTTTCCGCAACAGAATTTAACCGTTTGTATTTGTTCTATATTTTGTTTCTTTTTTTTTTTTTTTTTTTTTTTTTTTTTTTTTTTTTTCTTGCTTAATGTTTTTTCACTTTTGTATATATGTATGAATAGAAGCAGTTAAGTAGTATAAATTTAGATTTTTTATTATTGATATTTATCTTTAAGACTTCACTTTATTGGGGTTAGATTTAATTTTTTTTTTGTAAGCATAAAGGTTTTAAGTGGAGTAGTATCTTCGTAACACTAACTTTAAAAGTTTAATTGCTATAGTATTTATATATCCTTCGCCTCTTTAATATAACACACATATGTATAAGCATTTACTATAAACAAACATCATGACCTATATTATAAATTTAATTGCCTGATCTGCTTTTTAATATACATATATACATACATACATATAAACATGACTCATATTATAAATTTAATTGCCTGATCTGCTTTTTAATATACATATATACATACATGTATATAAACATGCATACATACATCCACCCTAAAACCGCACTTGTTCGTTTCCACACTTGCTTTTCTTTATCTTTAAAAATTTAAACATCTACTATAAACAAATATCACCAGTCATAAAATCAAAATTAATGAAGTCATACAGCATACTCCAAAAAATAATCTTCACACACACACACCACACACACACACACACACACACACACACACACACACACACACACACATACACATTAGAATTATTAAAAGATCATAAACTAGCATAGATTTTCAATTACTCCATAAATATACACATGCTAAGCACCGCCTAACTAAACAATAAAATTTTTCTTTTTATTAACTACACTTAAAATTATAAACCATAGTTCATTGAACCCTTTTTATCAAGAAACTCACTACTAAATCGTTGTGAAATAAATATTTTTCTCAGCAAGCGCTGTTTGATCTGCTATCTCCCCTTTGTAATATACATACAACTAATCTTTCCTGAAGCAACTGTACTTGTTTGTTTATACAGCTGCATATTGAATCTAGCTATTTTTTTATTACATACTTTTACTATACTACACTTAAAAAGCAATTAAATTATTTTCACACTTCAATTGATTTAATGGGTTTTTTATGGTTGTCAGCTGCATAAATATCGACTGCGCTCACTCTAGTTTGCCTCCCTCCTTCATTAAATCTTTAAACATTAATCTGTAGCATCATATTTCAAAAACATATTTGGTAAAATACTAACAACTCTTAAAGCAAGATCACCTAATAGGAAATTAAACAAAGAAGCCACGCATGATTCAATGTAATTATTTTTGTTTACATACTTTTTTATTGCACTGTACTGTAAAAGCAATTAAAATTATCGTCACGCTTCAATTAATTTAATGGGTTTTTTGACAGTTTTATTACCCATGATTTATAGCATGCACGTGCAGGAATACCGACTGCGCAGCGACTGCGCAGTCAAGTTGAATTAGAAACGGGAGTTCCTATCTACTCAATGGAGCTAAATTTTGTTTGAAGCAATATGTCAAAAAAACAAAACTGCCATATTTGGAGTGATGATAATTTTCAAATATATTTAAGAATACTATTACACTATAAAAACTGGAAGTTTGGTGTGTTTTATGGGCTGGTGAAATCATTGTTCCCTACTTCTTTAAAACCGTTTCTGACCAGAACTTTACAGTCAATGGTGACAATGAAACCACTATTACAGGCTTTTTTGTTTATCAATTGAACAACCATGATGTGCAGGAGCTGTTGTTTCAACAAGACGTCGCACATAGGGGTATTTTGCCAATCTAGCCGGACATTAAGCCAAAATGGAAATTTAAGAAATGTAAAAATTTAAGTGCGCAGCTCGACAGGTAACAAAATTCTCTATCGGATAGTAAATTTTCAAATCTTTGCTTACAATTTGTCGCTTTGAGGCACTCTCAAAGTCAGGAAAGTTAGGTAAATTTGCCCGCAATTTATTAACTTTTGATGGTTTTGCGGGGTTTACAATATATTTTCTTGTAGCTAAGCAAAAAAAGATTTTGCATTGATTTTTTTTCCTTGTGAAAGACTATATAAGCAACTGCCTTATTTAATTTTTTTTATTTTAAGTTTTATTTAAAACAAAATTCTTTCGAAATTAAAAAAAGAGGTTTTTTTTGTTAAATTTTTGATAAAAAAAAAATAAAATCAAAAGGTTTTTGAAAGTGATGGCAGTCATTATCCTAAAAATCTTTTTCATCACAATTAAACTTGAAATCTCTACTTTTAGACGAAAAAAGAAAACGTTGCGCGTTTTTGCGCCATTTTTTGGCAATTTTTTGAAAATTTCACTTTTTTTCTCATCTTGTGTGTTTACATATGAGTGAGAAACTTTTTTGTGGGTCATAAAACGTTTTGATAATTAATTGTTTTTTAATGTTTTTTATTTGAATTATTACAGGTAAATTGAAATTAATTTTAAACAGGTAAAATTGGGTTTTACACTGACATTGCATGTAAAAAAAGGAATGTACAAGGCAGTAGTTTTTACCCACCCCTAAACTGCTAGTGTGTACATGTTCTTCAGCTTCTTAATAACGCTATCTTATGCAACAAAATAAATGTACCTGCCTTCAAAACCTTTGAAAATTGTTAAAAGAAAATTATTCTTTAAGGAGAAACAAATCTCTGCTTCAAGTACCCATTTTTTTGGTGTAAATGTATTGTGGTTATTGCACGAAATTGTTTTCAGAACACTTCTAAAACTACGAGCGTAAAATGAAAAAAGTTTATGCAAGATAAGAGCTATAACATATAGTTCATGAATGTGAAGATATATCTGTTGAGGAGAAATTGCGATTTTTAGATAGAAAATTGTGTGAACTTTCAAAATGTCAAGGAGATGGCGACATATCAGCGGCGAAACAGTGCTTATTCAGTTTTAGAAAATTTTTTAATATACAATGCACAGGATTTTAGTACATGGATCAATTGCCTATTGGGCTGTTATCAGAAAAAGCGGCTGAGCCACGAAACAAACATTTTTGGATTTACAGGCAGAATTTTGCAAGAAAGTTTTAAAGAGTTCATTGTAACGTAGATATTATTAATAGACTTTGGCTTAGTTCTGACCCACTGATGACTAGCATAAGACAAACTTCAAAAAAGAAGTCATTGCCCTTTACGAAAGAAGCAGTTTCTTTAACGCTTCCCCCTGTACTTGATTTTGAAGAGGATTCAAATTCAGAAGAGGTCTTTGAAGAAACAGACGAAGAAGAACAGTAGCACTCCTGTTCTTAGTGCAAAAGGATATTTTTTTTAATTAAATTAGTTTTTCTTTTCATACTTCAAATTAATTGTTACTTCTGCAAATAAGTTATTGTTATATAAAAATTACTTATTTTCAGATAAATTTAATACATTAAATTACAACAAAAGCGAAAAACTAGCTTAAAAATAAATTTTTTGTGAAAATTAGCAAAATATATAAAAAAAAAATTTTTTACAGGGCCGTTTCGGGGGATGGGGTTTGGGGGCATTTCTGCCCCTACCCATAAAGCTTAAAAATTTTACTTTTATAGTATTTGGGCGTAAGTTTTCCATTATTTTTATTTTATACATTATTTTTGCAAATTTTACTTTATGCCGCCGCCCACGAAAGGGGAGAGGACAACACTGTCCAAGTGTAAATTTTTTTAGCTTTTTCTTACGTTTAAAGTTGCATTTGCCTAACAATGGTATTGAAAACTTAAAAAAAATTTGCAGAGGTGGTATTAGTTCTTCTAAGGGGAACTTTTTCCCCCTTGGTTCGATTTTTATTATTTTTTATTCCTTAAATGCCTATGACTACAATACATGTTTCTGCCAAGTTTTATCAATCTAAGACCACTCAGTAATTTTTAAGAAGTTTTATTGTAAAAAATAAAAAGTAATGTCCGGCTAGAATGGCAAAATACTCCTATGTGCGTGTCACACAGCTTGTGTGAGAATTAATATATGAAATTAACGTTTGGTTATACCACGTTCATCATAAATTGAGAAAATTTTAAGTAAATTGAGCAGTTAAGTTTTCTGTTCACACATAATTAAGTATGCTTACTCATTTGGCATATGACAGATAAAAAAATATTATTTTCTTTTTTAAGGTATGTACATTGATGAAGGTAGGAGCAACTGATCAGCTGACTTTTTTTTACGCCATTTGTTTTGTTTGTTTTAGATTGGCAAATTTTTTATGTTATATTATGGTTGTGTATACCACAAGTGTTATAGCAACATTTTTGTCATTTAGCTAGAATTTATCAGCAACAAAACATATTTTTCAATAAGGTGACATCGTCCCTGATGTCACCTTATTATTCCACCGTGGCATACATATTAGCAGCTTTCAAGCTTTTATACTAACTGAACACAGTTCTTATTAAATTAGCAGGGTTGTACTTCGAGCTTAACTTATTTAGTGAATCAATTTACTACTAATTGCTAAATTTTTTAAATCTTGTACGGTAAATTGAGCTCAATTAAGGCCTTAATTGCGTAAATGTGCTAATTACGCAATTAAGGTCTATGTGTAAACACAGTATTACGTAAATAAGTCTTGCGGCGTTAAGCTGGACTGTACAATCCTACGTCGATAAGTCCAAAACTATTCTCCTCTTGAAAGAAAACGTTTCGCCGCATTATTGCGGAAAATCACCACAAATTATACCTCCAGATTATACGATTTTCGGGCCAGCCGAGGCGGTAATTACAATGATAAGAGATTATCTTTCGAATAAGGTAAATTTTATGTCAATTTAAAATATTCCTAGCAAAAACTTGGAAGTGTTTAGGCATTACAAATTCCTTGCTTTTCAACTACTATTACAAACCGTCTGCATTACTTAGCAGTTGTTAGATAATGAGTAGTTTCTCATCTAAAATTTAGGCAGATAGTTTCAATTTGACAATTTCTTAACTTATTCTTACTTAATATTTTAAGCCAGTTTTAACCAAAACCTCAAAGAAAAATCTTTAAATGCAACCATGAGTAACTGGGGTCCCCAGGAAAAGGTTATCTTAATGCCAATAAAGTAATAGCTTATGTAAGTCCCTCTTTGTAAGCAAGCATGGTAAGTACTTATTGAACTCCCTTTTTGTAGGCGAGCATGGTACATACTTGCCACCAGTGTCATAGCCATGTTAAAATAATGGGTTAAAATGTTTTTTGGATTTTAATTCATTTCTGGGTTCTTTTATTCAATTTTTAAAATTTGATAAATGTATCTTTTAAAAAAACCTTTGATTAATGTATACAAAAATGTAACATAACTGGCAACACTAGCTGAAAATAGTGTGAGTTGTAGATATGTAAGAATGTAAGTTTATGAATGTTTGTATATTTTGATTGTTCATTGCTCTGTAAATGCAAAGAAACAATTGTCACAAAGGAATTGCAATGAGGGTAAACAATGTCTTTGGGGGCACCTAGCTGTAAAAAAGTAATTGTTTTTAGCATTTTAAATGTTCATTTCTATTTGCGCGTACGTTAGTGAGTGTATGTACTTATGTATATATGTCTGTAAGTATTTCGACTGTGTTCAAGTCAAAGTTGACATTCTAGTGTATATATTACAGTAAGCCGTAAAGTTTTCCCGATATATCTCTTCAAATAAATTTTTCAAATACATAGTTAAGTACATGTATGTATTAGAATTACGGCAATCTAAACTTCAAAATTTAATTTGGATAAGACGAGTCAATACATGAAAATTCTCCCATCATGATCCCTATTATCTAACCAAGCGCTGTTCCTGACAAAGACAAATAGATTCAATAGATGTTGGCAAGCCACATCTGGAAATCTTTTTAGTCTGTTGATCTCACAGAACCTGACTCGGGGTACTATATGCCGGCCTTTTAATGGCCGGCATGCAGATTGTACTTGTAGTCTTACATCTCAAGACCATCGGCAAGTCTACCAGTGTATGTTATAACAAGGAGTTTACAGAAAGAGAAAAATATCACAGAAGTCGTCATCGTCTCGCTATTAAGCTGCGTACCAAATTTGGCCAGTGCATCATCATAAAAGAGTGATATTAGAATGAATCATCATCCAGTTTTAAGATGTTCGGCATTACCAAACAAGTTGTGAGGTAGAGCATTATCAGTAAGGAACTTGATGGTGTCTTGACTTTCGGTAAAGATTTTGATATTGCTGCTAAGAAACTTTTAGTGTCGCAGCAAGTTGAACGACACTAGTGACAATGCAAGTAAAAGCAATCGAAACTGTTACATACTT